>CM075298.1:429482-1029482 GCA_037672795.1 Lagerstroemia speciosa
GTTCGGGGTCACATCTGGCAAGTTTCTTGGGTTTATTGTTCGGCATCGTGGAATCGAGATTGATCCTTCAAAGATTGATGCAATCTTAAAAATGCCCGAGCCAAGGAACCTTCATGAGCTCAAAAGTCTACAAGGGAAGTTGGCATACATCCGTCGCTTCATTTCCAATCTTGCCGGACGATGTCAACCATTTAATCGGCTCATGAAGAAAGATGTGGAGTTCATTGGGACCAGGCCTGTAAGAATGCCTTCCAGAGTATAAAGGAATATTGCTTAGGCCACCCGTGTTGCAGGCTCCGATACCGCGGGTCGACCACTCATACTCTATCTTTCAGCTCAGGAACGTTCTTTGGGCGTCCTCCTCGCACAAGAAAACGAGGAGAAGAAGGAGAGTGCCCTTTATTACCTGAGTCGGACCTTGGCTGTGGCAGAAATCAATTATACGCCGATCGAGAAAATATGTTCGGCCTTGATCTTCTCTGTCCAAAAGCTGCGACATTATTTCCAAGCGCATTCAGTTCGACTCATCTCAAGGGTGAACCCTCTCAAGTACATCATGTCCCGCTCTGACTTTTCAGGACGAGTAGGTAAGTGGGCATTGTTGTTGCAAGGGCTCGAAATTGTCTACGTGCCTCAAAAGGCAATTAAAGGGCAAGCACTTGCGGACTTCCTTGCTGACCATCCGATTCCCGATACTTGGAACTTCTCAGATGATTTACCTGACGAGGATGTTATGCTCGTTGAGCCGACACCGCCTTGGAGGATGTACTTCGATGGAGCAGCAAGCAGACATGGTGCGGGGGCAGGAGTGTTTTTGTCACTCCAGAAGGTGATGTGTTACCTTATGCTTTTGGCCTCACCGAAAGATGCTCAAACAATGTTGCCGAGTACCAAGCGCTTATTCTTGGACTTGAGATGGCAGTAGAAAAGATATTGCTGAGCTTAAGATCTTCGGAGATTCCAAGCTAGTGGTGAATCAACTCCTCTTGGCATAGGTGAGGTGAAGAAGCCCGAATTGGTCCCGTTTGCTGAATATGCTTGGTAAACTCCTTCAGCAATTCGAGCACTTCACGTTAGCACATGTTCCCAGGGAGTCGAATAGGCAAGCTGATGCGCTTGCTGGCCTGGCGTCTGCCCTCACTTTGACGGGAGAAGAAGTAAGGTCCCGATATGCCAAAGATGGGTTGTTCCTCCAGTGGACGATGCTCAAGATGATGATGAATGTAGAGCAACGTCAGTCTATGAAATCGATAAGGAAGATTGGCGACAGCCTCTTATCGATTACTTGGAATATGGCAAGTTGCCAGACAACCCTAGGCGTAGAACTGATATAAAGCGTCGAGCACCTCAATTCATCTACTTCAAGGGCACCTTTATCGGCGATCTTTCAACGACATCTTCTTAAGGTGTCTTGGCGACAATGAAGCCTCCACGGCACTGGAGGAGGCACACTCGGGAGTGTGCGGTGCTCACCAATCAGGTCCAAAACTCCACTTCCAGCTCAAGAGGATGGGGTATTACTGGCCTACCATGGTAAAGGATTGCATGGACTATGCAAAGAGATGTCAAGCATGTCAGGTCCATGCAAATTTCATTCACCAGCCGCCGGAACCGCTGCATCCCACGATTGCCTCGTGGCCCTTTGACGCTTGGGGCTTAGATGTTGTCGGACCATTGACACCAAAGTCGTCTGGTGGGCATGCATACATCCTTGCTGCTACTGACTACTTCTCCAAGTGGGCTGAAGCTGCTCCATTTCGTGAGGTGAAAAAGGAGACAGTGGTCAACTTCATACATGGGAACTTCAGGTATGGCGTGCCTCGTTACATCGTCACTGATAATGGGAGGCCATTCTACAACAAGGCCATGGATGCACTTTGTGAAAAGTTTGGCTTCACACAGTACAACTCCTATGCCTACAATGCAGTAGCGAATGGGCTTGCTGAAGCCTCAATAAAATGCTATGTAGTCTCCTCAAGAAAATAGTTGACAAATCAAAGAGAGACTGGCATGAGAAGATTGGCGAAGCTTTGTGGGCGTACCGGACAACATACCGAACCCCAACTCAAGCCACTCCTTACTCGCTGGTATACGGGGTTGAAGCTGTTCTCCCGCTGGAGCGCCAAATCCCATCTTTGAGAATGGCAGTGCAGGAAGGGCTCACAAGTGAAGAAAATGCCAAATTACGACTTGAAGAGCTGGAGGCGTTAGACGAAAGAAGGCTCGACGCCCAGCAACGTCTTGAATGCTACCAAGCTAGAATGTCTAAGTCCTTCAACAAGCGTCTCCGTATACGGTCATTTCAAGTTGGGGACTTAGTCCTTGCAGTGCGAAGACCAATTGTGGTTACTCACAGAACTGGAAACAAATTTCTTCCTAAGTGGGATGGCCCCTACGTCGTTAAAGAAGTATACACAAACGGAGCCTACAAGTTGGTCGACAAAGATGGCTTGCGGATTGGCCCTATCAACGGGAAGTTCCTGAAGCGCTACTATGCCTAAAGAAGATCCTCTTGTACATTGAACTACGTAATGACTTGATCCCTCACAAGGGTACGTAGGCAGCCTTGACTACATTAGTTGAGGTTCAGTCACATATTAAAAAAAAAAAAAAACTCTTGTATCATGAACTACGTCATGACCTGATCCCTCACGAGGGTACATA
The DNA here is from genome assembly GCA_037672795.1 of Lagerstroemia speciosa. Taxonomy (NCBI): domain Eukaryota; kingdom Viridiplantae; phylum Streptophyta; class Magnoliopsida; order Myrtales; family Lythraceae; genus Lagerstroemia; species Lagerstroemia speciosa. The sequence continues at coordinate 432,147 of CM075298.1, forward strand.
GGCAATCTTGACTATATTGGTCAAGACTCGGTCACATTTAAAAAAGAAAAAGAGACAAGGATTGATGATCGTCACAATGCAGGCTTGTATAGTTATGAATGAGCAGATAATGGATAAAGTTGTAGGTTAAAAAAAAAAACACTTTATTCAACTTGTCAAATCCAAAGTTACAAAAGAAAAGGGCCTAGATATTCCTATAAAAAAAAAAAAGGGAGACCTACGGCTGCCACTCAAGTCTCTTCAAAGCTTCCCTCTTCGCCCTCACCAGCTCGCGCAATTCCTGCAGCGAGTTCGCCTCTGCCTCGGACATATGAGGCTCAGTCCTCACAGCTTCCGCCTCAGCCCTAATAGTAGAGGCATAGGCTTGCTTGGCTTCTAGCTCACTGGAGGCCTCTTGGACGAGTGCATTGGCGTCTTCCAATTCCCGGGCCTTTTCCTCCATCTTGGCTTTGAGAATGGCGTGTTCGGAAGATATATTATCGCGCGCAATGATGAGGGCCTTCAAGTGCTTAGCCGCTTCCTCTTCCAATGATGTCGTCTGGGAAAGTCGAGCCTCAACTGCTACCATACGCTCAATGTGCTGAGCGGTTGAGAGTCTATTACCCACTGAACCCTCCGAAGTGGCAAGACGACCTACATGGTCTAAGTAATCCTCAACAGCAATGCGCATCGAAGAAAAGTCCACGGTAGGGATCTCTTGGATTCTCACCAGAACCTTCGTGATCTCATCTCGAATTAAATGTGCCTCATCAGGAGACAAACGCTTCAACTTCTTGTGAACGTTGTCCCACAATATCGAAGCTAGAGCTCGTTCACCTGCTGCTACAACGTCATCTGCTGAGAAAACTGAAAAGTGGGAGGCGTCGCATGACGTAGCAGGGCCAGCTTGGTGTGAGTCAGAAATCACGATGGTGGCTCGCGCACCGACATCATGAACATGTTGGGAGGCTACACTATCAATGACTTCATCTACCTGGCGGGCGGCAACCGGTTGTAGTCTCACTTCCCCACTCTCGTGGCTGACTATCCTCTCCTGTAACTCTGGAGGGTAGGGCTTGGAAACAGAAAATTCAGTGGTTTCCAAGATGTCATCCACGTCCAAGTCTAGCCGAGCCTGAAGAATATACTTGGTTAGATAATTGCAAAAAAAAAAGGGGAATAGACTTAAGAAGGAAAGTGGGTACCAGGGTCTCAATGTTGTCTGGTACAGGGGGAAATGAGCGATGTTCATTCTCATCATCTTCCTCGGAGTCCTGAGGCCTCCGCTTCTTCCTCTTGAAATGATGGTCTTCAGATATATCCTGCTCCTGTTCTATGCCTGTAAAAAAAAAAAACAGAGAGGTAGAGAGGGTAAGCATAGTTTCAGCATAAGTATGTTGCTATGGAATTATCAACACAAATACCATACCCGACGGTCTCTTTGATGATCGAACTCTGCCACTGGATTCTCTGTTTGACCCTTGGCCAATAACTAGAGGAACTGGGTCACTGCTAGGAAATCTGGTGTCCTCAGCGGCGGCAGGTGCTTTGTCCCCTAACGCGATTACATCTCGCTTACCAGCTGATGCTTGGGAAGATGCACTGATAATCAGCTTGCTTACCCCATCTAACAAGCGTGAATTATAACGCTTCTTCCAGTCTTCATACCATGTGCTGGTATAACTCCCAAAGTCCTCTGAAATCTCTGGGAAATATATTTCAGAGTGCGTTTCAAGTCGGGTAGACATCGTCCAAAGGCGAACACCAGCCTCGAGCGAAGCTGAGCGAATGTCTTCCTTCAAAGTGCCTGGGACGTTCTGACAAAGCCCAAACTGGCGAGTGAAGTACCATGGACTGTAGGGCTCCACGATGAAACGGTTGTCACTCCTTAAGGTCAAGTAACAAGCACGAATGCCTATGAAGAGATTGTGGCGCTGTTGAGGCATTCCTCTATCCACAAGGCGAAGAGGTCTCTTCAAGCTGTAAGGAAACCATCGAATAACAGACCCTTCATGGATAAGCTCCCGTGCATCGCGCTCTGTATAAGTCTTCGCACCACCTTCGCCAGAATATTGGCACATAAGTGGACCCAAGACTTCAGTAGGAAGAGGAAAATGGGTCGAGAAATAATACGCCAACCACCCGTAGATATAATGAAAGGGAATGCACACTTCGGCTTTTCCTGCTATCGGGGCTCGTGCTATGGTGTTTAATCCATGATAAATCTGAGCCAGCACAGGAATGGCAAGACAGAAAGTTCTCCCCCGTGCGAGCAAACTGGCAATCTTGAAAGTGCTAGCACGAACGGTCCCAGTCGGTGTCTGTGGAAAAACAAAGATGGACAACCAACAAGCGAGGAAAGCCGCGAGATAAGTCTCTGCCCACAGTTGCGACTTAACGCCCAGCTCGCGAAAAACAGCTTCCTCCTCGCGATTCCACTCTTCCGCCACAAAATGGTCTCCTGAAGGATTATGTGTTTCCCTGGGACGGACCTTATGAGGCCGCCTATTAGGGGGCTTTGCATAGCGAGTCCTACCTCTGTACCAGAAGCTAATCCACTTAGCCACGGGAATATGTGTGCTTTTGCCTTTGAACCCACAAAGAATGGCAAATGCAGCAAACAAGTGTTCACAAGTTTCTGGTAAGAACTTGCGACCCCTTTCTGTGCCGGTTAGCTCAAGATGCCCAGGGATCACCTCCTCGTATAGCTCTCCAGTCGCTGGAAGTCTTCCTAGCTTGCCAAGGTCGTAAAGGGTTATTGACACGGACCCTTGCAAAGTCTCCACGGTATTGGTATCCGGGCACCATGCCTCACAAAATGCTTTGATCACGTTGACATTACGATCGTATGTATACATCGAGCATCTGATCGCATGTCTGAGTTCTGTGCCGTGAAGTTGTTCATTACAACGAACAAACACGCATTCAAGCCATTCCCAGAAGTTGGGGGTGTACATAAACTCGCCAGTCGTTCTGAAATAAGACCCCCAAGAAGCTTCTTCAGAAATAATTCGCTGCCCCAGTGTGTTGCGTGGACTTGGCTCATGCGCCCCTTTGTGTAAAGGTGAGCGTAGAAACCAACCTTTGACGGACTTGTCGGACCCTCTATGCGATTCATAACTCCATTGTGACGGATGGCCAGGGTCCTCAGCGACGGGAAAATCTTGAGAAATTCTCTCCATGCTGGGTCGGTCCACAGGAAGGACAAGTCCATTCTCCGGCTTATCATTGGGACGGCTCACAATCGCAAGGAATTGTCCGTTGCGTCTCGTTAACTTCTTGAAGGCCACCATTTGCACTAAAAAAAAAAAAACAGAGAGAAAGGGAAAAGAGTTAAAGGGTTAGCATAAAAAAGGCCTGTTAGTACTGCACGACGATCGTGTCATGTAGTCAAGTCGACCATGCACGACGACCGTGTCGTGCAATAAAGGTCGACAAAAATTAAGTCGACCGCATACGGCGACCGTGCTGTACAGTTAAGTCGATTGAAAGAAAGAAAATCAAGTCGACCGTGTACGACAACTGTGTCGTACAGTCAAAGTCAACTGAAAGGAAGAAAATCAAGTCGATCGCGTACGGCGACCATGTCGTACAGTCAAGTTGACTAAAAGAATAAAAAATTCAAGTCGACCGCGTACGACGACCGTGCCGTACAATCAAGTCGACTGAAAGAAAAAGAAAATCAAGTCGACCACGCACGGCGACCGTGTCGTGCAGTAAAGTCGACAAAAATCAAGTCGACTGTGTACGGCGACCGTGTCGTACAGTTAAGTCGACTGAAAGAAAACAAAATCAAGTCGACTGCGTACGACGACCGTGTTGTACAGTCAAGTCGTTTGAAAGAAAAAAAGAAAATTAAGTCGACCGCTTACGACGACCGTGCCGTACAGTCAAGTCAACTGAAAAGAAAAAAAATCAAGTCGACCGCGTACGACGACCGTGCCGTACAGTCAAGTCGATTGAAAGAAAAAGAAAATCAAGTCGACCACGCACGGCGACCGTGTCGTGCATTAAAGTCGACACAAAAAAAATCAAGTCGATTGTGTACGACGATCGTGTCGTATAGTTAAGTCGACCGAAAGAAAAAAATAATAATAATAAAGTCGACCATGCACGGCACCGTGTCGTGCAATCAAGTCGACCGTGTGCGACAACCATGTCGTACAGTCAAGTGGAGAAAAAAAAAAAAAGTCGACCATGCACGGCGACCGTGTCGTGTAGTCAAGTCAACAAAATCAGGTTAACCATGTACGACGATCGTGTCGTACAGTCAAGTCAACCGAAGAAAAAAGTCAACCATGCACGACGACCGTGTCATGCAGTCAAGTTGACAAAAAAAATCAAGTCGAAAAAAAAATAACGATAGATCAAGTCAACCCTGCACGACGACCGTGTCATGCAATCAAGTCGATAAATCCAGTTTAACCCCGAACGACGACCGTGTCGCGGAGTCAAACTAATGAAGTTAAACACCTTTCTCTAAACGTAGCAGACAAAAAGATCCATGCTTGCAAATATATATATATATATATATAACATGCTTGAGGACTACGTGCATCAGATTTACATGCATGGAAGACTAATAATCAAACACCCAGAGGACTACGTGCATCAGATTTACGTGCATGGAAGAAAAATAGAGGTGTCATTGACACATGGCAAAAGTTAAAGCAAATCAATATTACAAGCATTGACAGGCATGGATCGAAAGAATGGAGGAATGGAAAAGAAGTTCACCACTCGTTCTGAAGGATCGTGCACGGAATACCAATGTTGTACGATAACACAAGAAAGGTCTTGTGCTTCTTTCAGCCAGCCACGCAGAATCCAAGCCAGCCACGCAGAATCCAAGAATCTGTAACGGAGGAGGGGGTGAGAGCTATGTTGCAGTAAAAAAAAAAAAGGAAGAATGAAAAAAAAATTCAATCAAAGAAGACCGGCCACGTAGTTGACAGGCAAGGGAGGCTAACTTTGTCTCTTCTTCGTCAATCAGGTTGAACACAAGCAGATCCACGATAATGAAATCACTCGTGAGGATCGGAAGTGCCAAAAGAGGATCCAGGAAGCAGGTCTTATCTACTTCGTGCTAGCCGTTCTCTCGCAAGCAGGCATGATATGGAACCGATTAATGGTCACTCGATATCACTCATCTCATCCCGGACCTGAGTCGAAGCACATAGGTGTTAGAATGGACAAAAAGAAAATCAAGACAGTTGAAATATCAGCAAAGAAAGATGATAGAAATCAGAAGAAAGGAAATTATATTCACCCACATTCAGTGATGCATCCATGGAGGGCGCGTGACGAACCATCAAACTTCGTTGCCCATGAGCGTCGTCTCTATTGCAATCATCACCATAATCAGTTCCTCAAGGTGAAAGGTAGCTTCAATTAATTCAACGAGCTCCAAGAGAACGAGGATTTGGTGAAGCGACGGCAGCAGTCGTCTGTCAGATACATGCGCAGCTGTGAGCGCGAGATGCTTTCTTTGTGGATAACCGAGAAGAGATGAGTTTCAACAAAGAACGACGAAGGAAAATTATTTGGGGGCGTTCAGGAGTCTTATTCTTCTGTTATGGAGATGCCAATTGATTTTATAGAACACATGAACTTCTTGATTCGGGGAAAAGGAAAATTGGTTCAGATCTTGGTTGCAAATCAAATCTGGATCGAGATCAGATCTTTAAGATCGAGTTAAAATTCACATTCTGTATCTTGTGAAGATACGACCAGTAACCATATATTGTCTTCGCAGTTAGCTTCTAAGTGCGAGGCAATTAAATTAAGTTGACATTCAGGATGGTGGCCATGCAAATTAGCTTTAGGAAAATCGAAATTGAAGCCGAACAGATATGAAGAGGCAGATTTTGTCTTTTGCTCCTTTAATTGGGTGAAGTCGACCACGAGAAGATTTCATGTTCACAACTAACTCTTGAATTTGAATATCAAATTATATTGTGATTGGGATACATAAAAGGTAAAGCCCCGGAAGAAATAGTTGCGAAGTCAATCATGAAGATCTATGCGTGAAAATGCATTTTTCAAGAGCTCTTGTCGTGAAGACTCACGTGGAGGTTGAACTGAGAAATTTCGAAGCTCACGTACTACATTGAGCTCTACCCACACAAGCAGGTTAAGAGGAGTGTCGAGACATGCCCACTCCACGCTCAACCAAATCAAGTCGTGTGCAAGTCTCGAGGGGGCATTTGTAGAATTCGGAAATTTACGGCCAATCACAAATTGCCACCCCACTTATTCGATATATTAGATACCAAGTTAAATGTGGTATTAATGTCTCGGATAAATTAAATTTCATAATTTTCTTGATGCTTAAACACACAACAAGTGTCATCGGAAAATAATCGGTGATCTACAGTAAAATATATGTGGCTAACCGGTACAGTAGATATTATTTGGAATAAAGAAATACAATTTCAGATAATGTGTATAATATCTTGTACAGGTAAATACATGATATTATATCAACAGGAAATCTGGAGAATACACAATATCTCCAATTAGTAGATATTATCTAAAATGAAAAAGGGTATTATCTACTAGAATCTGGGAGATTACGTAATATCTCCACCGATGGATATTATCTACAAATAAAATCAGATAATTATCCATAAAATTAAGATGGACGGTCATGATCTGTTTTGATCAACCAATCAGATTCAAGTACGAGGATCGCCACATCAGCTCATTTCCTCTATAAATAGAGGGCTCCTCTTCATAAAGGGGGACGGAGAATTGATCTGAAGAAACTCTGCAGAACTCCAGACTCTTCAGAACTCTCGAAGCTTTGCCGACTTGAAGACATTCGGAAGACTTCCCAAGGATTCATCAAATCAAGCCTACAAGCCCCGGTGACTCCGCCTCAACTGAGATCAAGCTGCTCCAGCCCTTGCTCGAGACTACAAATCGGACTCCCTGGATCAAGCCCACAGGCCCCAGTGACTCCACCTCGACCGAGATCAAGCCGCTCCAGCCCTCGCTTGAGACCCAAAAGCAGATTTGTCGGATCAAGCCCATAGGACTTCGGTGACTCCACAACCAGCGCTCGTGCAAGACCAAGCCAGACAAGCCCTTGCCCGAGACATCCACAGACTAGTCGGACCAAGCCCAAAGGCCCCCCGACGAATCTACACCGTTCCTCGACCGAGAGCAAGCCCAGGCCCTTGTTCGAGACCAAGTTCGAGAAGGAGAATCAGAGGACTTTCTTGCTCATTGTTTGCAAGGCTCTTGTTAGAGAATTGTACCCCCAAATCAATACAAAGAACAATTTGTCACTCATTTTTCCTGTCTACGTAATTTCGGACTCGAAATTTGCCGCGCACAGTACGAACTATGGAGCACAACCATTGTGATATAGATTCTCTCATTATATGAATTTTCTGTGAGTTTTTTTTATTGTAAATTATAAATCCGAGATAAGTGATTTAGGACCCACTTCTATTATTTGTAAAATTATGTGAATCATTATTATCCTTAACAATTCTATTCTTGAATATAAATATTTATTGAAATAAGTGTGAGACATGATGTGTAATTTTTTAAATGAGGATCAAGTATAGAAAGTTTATTGTTGTGCAACTTTATTGAAAAACGAAGTAAAATTTTCGATATTTTGACAATTTAAAAAACCTAAAGTTTAAATTTCCTTTTTAATATTCAACTTTATTTATACGATATTATAATTATTATTTCCTGTAAAGAGGAAAATTCTAAAAATCCCATTAATTAAAAATATGTTAGTTGGCTTCATTTACTAAAGGACTGAGTTGGGTCTTGCAGTCGGGAATCGCCCTCCTGAGTTCGGCAAAATCATATAAAATTTACTAATTTTATCTTTATTTTACCTCAAAAATCCATCATTTAATTGTTTCTTTAATTTCGTGCTCTTTGTCTCGGCTTCTAGACCCTTCCCTGCACGCGCGCGCGCACACATGAAAAAGTGGACAGAAATCAGTATCTCACTGAGGCCCTGCCGGTATCACTCGATTTTGTAAGGGAACTCTGTAAAGTGTCTCAAATGTACAATCGTTGATCATTAGGGTGACTTTTCCACTGCCTATTGCAACTCTGATATGCCCTTTTTTTTTTTTTTTGAAAAAACTATTTCTCTAGTTCTCTGTGCAGGGTGAAATCGCAAAGAAAATCCGGGATTTCTTATGATGTTCGACTCTACTCAGATGCATCTAATTCGATCCGGAGACTTATTCAATGCGCAAAGAGCCATCCACTGTCTGTTTTGCTCTCGGTTATGGCCATGGCGCCGGAGAGGAAGATCTCCCCAAAGCCACTTTCTGTAGCAAACCGAAATAGGAGTGAAACCTTCTTGCTGAACCATACAAGTGAAATCAAACCAAGGGATAGGAGAAAGTTTTCAGTGGAGCGGTCATACCACGTAAGTGATGCTGACGTAGTATATCCGCCTAAATCGGGACTTGACATGTTATCAATGATTATACAGTTATAGTTATTAAATCGTAAAAAAATCTTTAAAAAATATAAAAAATCTTAAATAAATGGCAAATCCTAATTGGAAATAATATATAAATGATAAAAAAGTACTTAAAAAACTTGGATGGATATACCATATCAGCATCGCTACTTTGTATGGCTACTCCACTGAAAATCTTCTCCAGGGATAGATTGCATGGATGTATGGCGACTCGATAAAATCTTAATATACCATATATATTTTACTTAATTTTATCAACTTTTTATTGAATTATCCTATTTTACTCTCTTGAATTTATCATATTACTTTTGTATGAAATTTTATCCTTGAATGAAGTCTTTAGATCATCCATGATTAAACCACATGTACGTGGACTGGCCAATGTGCTACGCTAACCGTTAAACCCAACCTGCCATCCTTTGGGGATCCGATGCCATGCTTTTTTTTTTTTTTTGTTTGCACCACGCAGCATTCTCGGACTAGTCGAAACGTACCTCGAGACTAATTTACAGTCGGGTCGGGATTCCTGAAAAAGTTCCTGTCAACCATCCCGACCTGAGATTCGATTTTGAGATCACCCATTTGGGGGTTTAGCGATGGAATTATTAGGCCAATTCCAAGTTGGGGATCCGATGCCTTTAACCATCCATACTATGACCACTTTACAATTTTTTTCCACTTTAAAGCTTTTTAAAAATAAGTATGGACATAATAGAAAGAGAAAGTGATCGGGTCGGGTGATTTTTTTGTATAAATGATTAGGGCCTTAGTTTTCTCGGTCGGTTTTCTCCAACCTAAAAATCAACACTGAAAACCATTTAGGGTAATGGAAATCTAACTGTCAATGATTTGATTTTTTTCAAGTGATTTTTTGGTTCTCAACTTTTAATATAATAATGAGTTAAATATAAAATAACAGAGCAAAATAAATTACAACAAATGAGAATTATTAATTATAAATATTTTGGTAAATTAATGAGTTAATTAGAATAAATATGATCCAAAGTTCAGCTACAAATGTGTCAAAGGAATTATTATTTCTAATGATAAAATTTCACAATAATATAAAATATAACTATTATAGTATATTTTTATGTGATTTCCATTCTGTCTAGAGTTCCACCGGATTTTTTGGGTTCGGGATCCATTTTGCCGAATCGGTTGTATTTGCCTCAAAAATCAATCGTATTTTGTATAAGACTCCAAAAAAATCAGTTTTTTGGACAATCTTGATCGATTTTATTGAGTTTTCATTTTTTTTCTCTTAAATTAATGGATAAAAAAGTAAAAAAAGAAAACAGAAATAGTTTATACAAAATCCTCTTTTCTCAATGTTTTACGTTTCATTTAGTACATCCATACATGATCTATATCTACTGCACGATAAGGGAACCGGGGAGCATGTGGGTGGGCCCGCCGCTGTAATTTTTCTGGAGGATGGTTCCCCACCTCCACCCACTGGGAACGCACCACGTGGCGGCAATCGGGCCATAGAAAAATCATTTCTTCATCCAGTGGGGGCCTGTCCAGCAAACGAAGCAGTGGACCCCGCCCGCACTTCCTCCCACAGGGGAGGGGGGGGAGGGGGACCACCGCGGTGGCGATGGACGCGCCGCCTTGTGAACAGTGCAAGCTGCAAAGCAAAAGGTATTGGTCGGCTGGGCCCCACGCGTTCTCTCTTGGGTCCCGCGCTCCTCGTCACATGCCCACGGCGGGAGATGAGGTGGCCCCAACTGTGTTTATTTTATTTTAATAAACCCATATATTTGGTTGTTATTAATTAAAGAGTTTATTATTAAATAATTCTAACTTAATAATGTGACTTGAATTTAAATTATTCAGAAATCATTTGAGTCTTGCATAGTGATTCTCTAATAAAGAAAAACTATTGTGACTCGTAACTCACTTTTATGTGATTTGGTGAGTTTAAGATCTCGTGATTCGAATTCATTCTACGCATTTACAAAAAATATCGACTAGTGATGTGTTATTTGAACCTTAGCTTAGAGAACATGTATTTCTTTGGAGATGATATTATACTGATGAGATCGGTACTAAGTGTTGAATATTTAAATCATTTGATATATTCATATTAAAATATAAAAATTCAAATATTACATAATTAATGACTGAATCGGTGCAGCATCTTTTTAGTCATTGAGAGGGCTTAGCATAGGAAAAAGTTTGTTATGCTAAGTTTGTTGTCTTTACAGGTAACAATCTGGTTGCAAGGTTCTTAAATAAGTTCTAAGAGCGTCCGGGTTCGAAATTTCTTGAAAGTCGGCATGTAGGATTTAATGTGGAGCTCCGGACTGTAAATACATTATCCGATAAATTAGTCGGTTGTCACGATGCTATATACTATTAAAAAAAAGGAAAAAGTTTGTTTATTTTATTATAATAATGATATTTGTTTGCACGGGAGTTGAAGTGGGGCCCACCACTATACCTCCATCCCTGTCCACCTTTTGCTCCGCTGAATCACGGTGTTGACCCACACAAAACCCGTGGGCCCCCACGTGACACTTAATTCGGTTCCGGTGGGGCCCACAACCCACCCTAATTGCATGCCCCATCACTCACGTGCGCACGTGCGTCCCTCGCAGCCCAAGAAACCACGGACAGCCCCGTTTAATTAGGGGCGCTCGCTTTCGGTTTGGCGCAACCAAACCAAACCACAAATTTGGTTTTTAGGAACGAAAAACACTATTCATAAATGTTTGGTGGTATACATAAAAAAAATTGAAATAAATTGCCGAAAAATTAATTCAAATTTTTATTCTAATGGTGTGCACTTTTATTTTTTTTTTGATAATAATGAGTTTACTCACAAATAATATTTCATAAATTTAAAAATTCACGTAAGTTTCTATCTAAAATACATTCATGAGTGACTTCATCAAGGATAACGTGCTCAAGGGTTACGTGCGACTTTGTTTAGTCCAATAAGTCAAGTCAAAAATTCAATGAAGAAGAAGCTAATGTAAAGGATAAGAGTTTTTAGTGACTGGCTACGAATTGCAAGCCAATAACATTGACAAACTGATACATGTATATGCAATAAGGTCTGGTTCGGGTTTTCTCGATTTTCGACGTAAAAAACCGAAACCGCACCTATTTATATATTTTACGGAAAACCGGCAGTAACAGTACCATATTGTTGAGCTTTCAAATTGATTTTGAGTGTTTTTCGTTTTTTTTTTTTAATTTTGTTAGCAGCCCATGAAATTATATTTCATCAATAATGTCGTTACAGATTTAAAGTAATTAATATTAACAGCTTCTGATCTATTTTCTTCTGACCGTGTTCTCAGGCAAACGTCTCATTCGAGCATTTGGTTGGTCTCATGAATTTACATTCCTGCCCACCACTTCCACTAAAAGTTTCATTTCATGACACTACGTCGAGGATGAATCAAGAAAGAATATTCCTCAGTTATGCATCTGCTATGACCGAGTGAGATGCATTCACAACGTGTACTTACACTCGATCGATGCCTGTCGTGACGTCTCCGATTGCCTCTACTCTACGACCGGAACGTACCCCTTACCTACTCCGACCTACATTTTATTGTTTCTCACCGCTATGGTTTTTTCCCCTGATCAGTGAAAGATGAACAGCAGCAGCGATTTTATTGTTTTCTGTTATGCAATGTTCGATTATAAACATATGAGGTAAATTAAATAATCAGTATTAATATTAATCTTATTAGTGTAACACTATTAAAAATCGGAAATTGATATCCTTGCCTACCAATATCCAAAAACTATGTTTCTAATATATGTTCTGACACACCTGCATAAAAGGTTTTCAACTAGAAATTGCTATGAGTAAATTTGAAACCATAGAAAAAAATTAGCCCGCCATATTCTTATCACTAATCCTAAATAGGGATAGAATATTCAGCATAAAAGAGTCCAGAAAATAAAGAAAAATGATAAATTTTGCTAATGAAAATTAAATATAAAATTTTTTAGTTTAAGATTAATGTAATATGAGTGCACTGAAATCCCTTTGTCGAGTCCAATCCATCAGTGCTTTGAAACTGAAGAGCCACTCATGAGCTGAAGCTCTTCCTTGTCATAGATCTCCAAGGAAAACTCCCTCAACGTCTGAGCAGGGCCACTCGTGGCCGCGCTCGGAGCCATAACCGAACCTTCGTTGGCCAACTTCAACCCACCCGAGGCTCTAGAATTCAAACCACTAATCGACTGAGCCGTTTGATTAACGGCAGCCACGGCTGCAACGGTGACCCCCGTAGCCGACACGAAGGATGCAATAGGCCTTGTTGCTGCCCCCGGCGCCATGGCCGGAAAAGTGACGAGGTGGGGTTGGTTCGGGAGCACAAAGTACGCACCGGCAGGGACGACGCCGCTCGACGTCATCGGCATGGCCCACATAGGGACGAGCCCCGGCGGCGGAACCAATTGTCGCTGTAGTTGCGCTGTGGAAGGATCCCCGGATAATTTACCGGCACTTAGGGTTTCATTCACGTCGACGTATTCACTATTCGCGGGCCGCTTCCGCTTCTTCTTGACATCGATGTCTTTCAGGTCCTTCTCCATGGCGTTCGCAGCGGTGACGGCGGTGGTTGTGGTAGGGATTTTCAGGGTGCCGTTGACGGACATGGCGATTGCCGGTATGGTGCCTGTCCCCGTGGCGGCGATGATGGCTGGTTCCGCGTGCTCGAGGAGCCACCGTATGGTCTCCCCGTCGGACTTGTGGCCGAGCTCCCGCGTTAGCTGGAAGATTCGAGCGGCGCAAGCCGCCGGCATTCGAACCCGCCGCCCCCGTCCCTCCACCTTCGTGTGACGGTCCTACATATCATCCGGCCGTGATTATTATAATAAGGCTCGGGAGTACGATTTCGGGATGTAAAATTTCTGAAATTACCGGGACAAATCTCATTCGAAAAGTAAAAAAGAATTAAGGGAAATGAACATATTTTGGATATTTCTTCAACTTTTACTCATTCCGGACAACCTTTTTCCCTCCAGCCTCATCCAATTCAATCACAACATAATTATTGCTCTTTTAGCTCAAATGTTTTAACTAACGGAAATTTCCCATTTACTCGCAGCTTTTCTCTAAAAGAAAATAGAGGCAGCAAAATATGTATTACCTTGGTTGATCTCTTGGACGGCGACGCTATCGCTAATTGGGTTTGGCTTGATGTAACCGCCGCCATGGGGACCGCCCTAACTGGTGGTGGGGGCGGCACCCGCAAAAGTTCCCCGCTTACCAGCGGCTCATCCTTCAGGGCAACGGCGGCCTCATCCGGTGGTTTTCCGTCTCTCCGCCCATCATCATCGTTACTTCCTTCTGAACGTTCATCAGGGCCGTTGACTCCGGCATCCTTGCCGTCAACCTCTTGCTTCTGAGTCGTCGAAGTCATCTTCCGTGACCGATAAAAGAAGAAGAAGAAGAAGAAGAAGATAAACCTGCAGCTAAGAACTAACCTTAGAGACCAGACATATATATGACATGAGCGTTCGGTAGAAGGAGAAATGTCGAGAGAATTTATGGGAGGAGGAGAGGAGAGCAAAAGTGGAAGTAAGAATAAGGGGAAGGAGCAAAAGGCTTTTCTAAGCGGCAGCCTTTCTACTGCAACTTTGGGAACGCCTTTAATGCGAAAGTTATATACAGACCATACATAATAAGTATGTGAATAATAATGCAATTTATTTTTTCAATACATAGGTATAAAGCCGGTTTTACATGGAGTTAACCATTTATTAGATGGGCAACATAGGAATAGCAATGCGACCGGGCGGGGCAGGTACCTGATCACCCGAACTAGTCCTGCACCCTTTATGGGTTGGGTGCAGATCGGCTTGAGTTTCGAAATAAATTGGTAATATCAGGTAGACTACAATTCAAAATATAATATAAATTCATATATTTATAACATTATTCTATATGTGAAGTCCGTGTTATACATGGTATGTATTATATAAATAAAAGTAATTACTCACAAATTCAAACATAAATAAAGTGGGTGAATAAATATAATTAATACTTATAAAAAAGAATAAGTGGAGCCTATCAAAAATAAAAAGAAGCATTGGAGAGAAGAAAATGAAGGTGAGGAGAGAGAAAAGAGGAGAGTAAAAAGTGAATGAAAGATTATACCTGTTAAATTTACTATATTGTCTCTCTTTAATTAAGGATGATTCCAAATCTAAGGACAACATGAAAAGCGCGTAATTATAGATGATGAATTTACGATCGCCATCACCATTTCATTCAAATCTAAGAGTTAGCAAAATTTTAATTAAAGGTATTTTGGGAAAGAGAAAATTGACACAAAAAAGGATGTCTTTCCTTAAAATAATAACTAGAGGCTCACCTATGCTACGCACAGTATATGTTATGCCAATAAAAATTATTAGAAATATCTATTCATACACGATTGAATAGAGTAATTATTGATAATTTAATTTTTCAACTAAAAATAATATATGTTTAACTTTTAAATTTAATAGCTATAATAGTGGAAGTGGAAGAGAAAATAGTGAAAAGTAACTAGTTATATATGCAGAATTTACGATCATGACCCATTTGATTCCAATCTAAGGATCAACGAAATTTCAATTAATAACGTTTTGGGAAACAAAAAAGTGACACTAAAAGGGTCTCCAAACTTAAAGTAATAATAGGCTAGACGCTAAACCCGTATTACACATGGTATGCATTATATTAATAAAAGTAATTAATCACAAACTCGTATATAAATGAAGATATTGAATAAATATAATTAATACATATAAAAAAAGAATTAGAGCCTAATGGAAAGAAAAAGAATAAGTGGAGAGAAGAAAAAAAGTGAGGTGAGAGAACATATGAGAGTGAATGGTGGGAGTTGGGAGAGAAAAAAAGTAAGTGAGTAGTTATACTTATTAAATTTACTATTTTACCATTCTTTGATTCCGAATATAAGGGTTATTAAAAATTTAATTGTTATACGCAAATGATAAATATAGAAAGTTAAAAAGTGACACCAAATGGGTGGTGCGTTTCTTAAAATAGTAATACATTTAAATAAATTTAAAATAATTAAAATTCACACAATTTTATTAAAAAATAATAATTTTCAATTCATTAGATAAATTCACATAAATTACATAAAAATTAATTTTCAAATAGACAAAAATATAATATTATATTATATTGACGGACGGGACGGGATGGGTTAGGGTGAGTGAGACGGGTGAAGAGGGAGATATGGACCTGCCTGACTCGTGCACGAGACAGGTCAACCTGCCCAAAGCCAAAGCAGGGTAGTACGGGTCTCGCAACTCGGGGTGAAATTGCCATCCATGGGTGGCACCGTTCACGAAGATATTTGAAATCACATGTTTAACTTATCATTTATTTGTATGGAGGTGAATGAAGGGGAAGGGAAAAGATAAGAAGGGAGTGGAAGTGAATGCAGAGAATTAGAGGGAAAATATTTATATTATTTTAATGTATTATAAAGAGGGAAAAGCAGGGTAAAAATTAGGAGGGAGTAATTATAAGGAGCAATACATCCATATAAGTGAAACAGAAAATATCCTACAAAAACATAATTTAAAGATGATGTTATTTTTAACTGGTTCAGAAGATGATCATTGGTAGTCACGAGTCGAGAGACATGGCTTTTTCTAATTAATGTGTACATAAAAGTGAAAAATATGGTTTTTTTTTTTTTTTGGTTTTGTAAAACTATTGGACCTGTACTAGCAAAGCCTAGTTAGGGGATTGACCAACCATACTCCTCAGATACCAGACAAGCTATCCCAAGTAGACTCAGTACCTCATGTCACTGCTCATCCCTCTCGCCCTGGCTGAGCAAATCCAAGTGAAAGATTGACCAAGCTACTAGAGCCCTTGACAGAAACAAGAGTCCCTCCTATTCGAATGCGTCCAATTCTTTTTACACTATTAAGGGGCATCGCAGATCCCCCACATGTGCAGATTATTCTTGAAGATGCTCAAAGGAGTGAGCGTCCTCTTGGTTCCACTTTCTCTCATAACAATCAGTTAGTAGGTTCCATGCCATCTAAATCTATGTCTCAGCTAACAGGTCCTTGGTACTTGTTTTATGAGATAAAGACACCGGGAGTTCTATATGTTTGTCGATTCTTGCAAGGGAATTATAAATGTTTCAAAGTGTTAAATCAAGTCCTATAAGTTATTTGCGTTACAACATCGAGTCCTTTCCGTCACGTACCGTTACTTTAAGCTGACATAGCGCTAATGTGACGCTGACGTGGCACTGATACACGTAAGCTTAAAGTAACGATAAGTGACGAAAATGACTTAATATTGTAACGCGGACAACTTTTAGGACTTGATTTAACGTTTTGAAATATTTAGAACTCACTTGCAAGAATCGACAAACATATAGGACTCCTGGTGTCTTTATCTTCTTGTTTTATAGTTGCTTTCTTTTTAAATACTTGTACAATATATTTTATTTGACTAACATGTATCAAGAAACCACATTAGTGAAAATAAGCAATTTAGTTGACCTCCACAAGGTAAACGAAACATGACTACCCTGAAGTTGCTTAGCCATCGATCTCATGCTTCAGGTTCTAATAAGTCAAACAGAACTAGCGTCAAGTTGGTCACAATAGCCGGCTTTGTAAACCAACTTCCCTAGATTCAGCTACACGAGCCTCCTACTTTATAAAGCACATCTGCGGAGTCCACATCCAACTCCTCCGAAGTTGGTTACGGTGACTTCCCACTCTATGTAAAGTCGACTACTTGGAAATTGGTCACAAGAGCTCTCAACCCTCTGCAATGTAATATTCTAACATCAAATTCTACTCCCTCTAAGTCGATCCTATTAAACCCTAGCCCTGAGCAAATCCGACTACTGGACATAATCACAAGAGCCCTTGACCCTGTCGAACGCGGTGCCATTAACAAACCCAACACCACCCATCCTCCGAGTCAGTCATGATAGTCTTAGTCTCGTGCAAACATAACTCGTCAAATCCTATCACAAGAGCCCCTAGGGACTGTAGACTTCGTAACGTCCAGGAATTGTTAACGGCATGTGTCTTGCATTTGTAAATCCTTTCTTTTAAGGAGAAGATGAACACATGTTCGTTGTAACTGTCACTCAGTCTTCATTCTTTTCCAAGAAGTGCATTATGGCCTCCTCTTCAATACCATTGTCAAAAGATACTTCGTGTTTTACGATCATCTTTGCAAGTTCTCTATGAGAGAACTCTTAGTCAAACTCAAAAGGAGATAGTTTGATTTCTTAAACTTCGCTTAACAAGTTGCCTTACATCCTTCATGTTACTTCTAGAGTACCTCTTGAGATGTTTTTTCAAGTGACTAGTGTCTTTGGATTTCCTAGCAAAACTTTGCCCTAACACTTGTACTTTGTGTTATTCTTACCATCTGCATTCTCTTTAGGGTTTGTTTGTTTTCTACAAAAGATTGAGAGGAAACGGAATGGGAATGAGTGATTCCGTTAGATGGTATTTGTTTTAAGGAAAACGGAATCCGATTCCCTCAATTACTGAAATTGGATTCCCCTAAAAGGGAAATGTCATTCCCCTCCAACTACCAAGGAATGAAGAAGTAATTTTACATTCCAATTTTTAACTTTTTTTAATATTATATTTTTATTTACGTTCATATCTTTGATGCAGTTTGATATATATTGCGAGTTATTATTATTATAATAATAAAGTATGAAAATTTTATTCTATTTTTTATAATATTTTTCTCAAATATTAATAAAGAGAGTCGAATTTGTCATTTTATTTTCGAGTTAAACTAAACAGAAACTGAAATTTATTATTTTATTTCTGATTCCACCCCATTTCATTTCCAATTTCAAAGTACAAAACAAACGACCCCCTCAATGTAATGACTCTAAACACCAGAGAATACTCTTCCAAAAGCACCACAGCTGCAATTACAAGTATCTTCTCGCTATTCCCTAAAGTTAGATCAGTATGTGCCACACCTTGGGAGTTTGACGTGTTTGAAGATGAAGGGTCACATGTAATGAGAGAAGGTGGAATTGGTGAATTTGATGATGGACTTGCATCTTCCAAAACGCTTGAAGAACATAAAAAAAAAAAATATGAGAAACTAAAATGTTCGCTCAAAATAGCCAATAATGGTGGTTTTCTTTTAAGTTTCGATAACTTATAATTCTGTTAACTTCAAGAGAAGAAGTTACAAATCGGATACTTAAAAAGGAACTTATTCACATAAATTACTCTTGCACTGGTCTTTTCCAGAAATTACAGCTGCTCAATTTTGGAAAGTTGTGGGAACTTAAGCACATGGCAACATCAAATCAGAATAATTTCATCCAGTATCTGATTCCAGATGAGGTGCAATATAGTCCCTGAAGATCAGCGAGGTAATGATACAAGAAGCTGAAGGACATCAAGCACACAAATCATGTCCAGAAGGCATAACTTAATTTGAATCATATTTACGTAACATTTCACCCGTTCCCTTTAAATCCATCCTCAGTTATCAGAGTTTAGGATAAATTTTAAATATATTTTTGATTTTTTTTCATTTTTAGTTTTTAAATTACTTCAATATTTTGGATACGATAAACTCATCAAATATGCTTAATTACTATGTCGAATTAATGTTCATCTATCTAAGAGTATGATGATATAAATGACTCGAGAATTAGAGCGCAAATAAAAAATTATGAATACGTGAAATTAGCTGCACAAATATGTAATTTCTTAGTAGCATGATCTGGTACTAGTTTATGATATATGTTATGGGAATCCTGTGTGTCAAAACTGGAATAGCAATCGAATTTGACTCGTTCTTTGACATTTTTAATCTAGAACTTGGTCAAGTTTCGCTAGAATCTACCATACTGATTCTGTATCTATGTATATTTGTGCAGACTCCGATATGCCATCGAATGGGAGGTGTGCATACATATATATATATATATATATATATATGAGTGATTTTTATTTGCCCAAAAAACCTGAGGCATTAGACAGAGATGTTAATCAGACTTTTCTAGGGAGAGAAAAAGAAAACGAAAATGATCAGTTCTTTGAATTGAATTTAGACTTCAGCCCAAATTTTCCCCTTAGTGTTTGGTTGGACATTATCTTCTATTTTTCAGATCGGATTCGAAATTTACATGAAGGGTTCCAATAGCTGATTACAAAATCTATTGTAATATGAAAGCGTATGTTAAAATTATATGACCATGATTGGTAATTAATTTATGCCCAAGAAAAATGTGAAAAATTGTAGTCAATTTTACGATCACTTTATCTCAGTTAAAGTAAATTAGGATTATATTATCACTCATTTTCCAATAATTTAATGTACTTATCAAAAATAGCAATATCGTATTTTTTGACTTATAAGTCAAGAAAATTTTAATATAGCTAATATTTGCATCACAATCTAACATCCCCTGTTAAACAACAATCGAACAAAAAGCCCTTAATTATACCAAAGTGAATTGATTGAAGTGGTACGACGTCTCTTCCCCTTAAATAAGATCTCAGGTTCGAGTTTTGTGAATGAAAAGAATTTGCCTCGAGAGAGTTTTATCCTCTAGTGGGCCCTTCAAGCTCGAATTGGTTAGAACAAATGGATTTAAGGGGAAATTACCAGATTTAATTTTTCTCATTAATGTATGTAAAAAGCCTTTTTTTTTTTTGTGTGTGTGTGGGGGCAACGCATGATAAATTTTTAAATAATTCTATCTCACCACATGATGTGAGAAAATACTAATTAGATTATGACAAACGAGTAACGAGTAAATTAATATTAATCACTTGAATATTTTCATTAATTATTACTAACTAGAGCAATTTATTGGTTCTTTTTTATTACGTTATTATGAAGTATGACTATTTAAGAATTTTTTTTTTCATAGGAGATAATAGTACTTCTCATATAAAAGCTAGCATATGGCATGTTCCATGAAAACAAGTGACTGTTATGGAGCTTTGCCCTAGGAGTCTCTTGATGATAACCTTTTTAAGTGACATGTAAAAGTTCAGATGCCTCTTATCCAACAAAAGAGCTTCCCAAGAATGTCCTCAAAATTAATGTGGGCTCACATAACTATATCCACCTTAGCAAGTGATCCACTTTCCCCCTACTACTTACTTAGACCATCCAGTAGCTCAATAAAGAAAAGATCGGAATGGTTTACCATCATTTTCTCCACCTATTTGACGGTTCAATGATTGGTCTATAGAATTTTTCCTTCGTTTCCAGTTTTGTTTTCATAATTAGAAAATAAAATATTTAAAAATGAAACTGTGCAAACTAATGTTTTTGAAAAATTAACTGTGGCAGTTAATTTTTTTTTATATTTTTGAATATCTATCTGATTTTTTTGATATTTTCACTCTATCTATTTTCTAAATTAATTAATTGGTAAACCTATATATATATATATATATATATAATAAAAGTTTCTAATCCAATGTAATTCCTTGAATCGAATTGTCTGATAAACTTTGTGATTTATATCCCATTCTTTATACATCTATCCTCCTCTTCTTTTATTTTAAATTTCTTCAATTAAAAATTCAAACAATACTTCCTTTAATTTAGTCAGAATTTGTATAATTTATTCAAAATATGCGTGACTTGCTCAATTTTTTTTTTGCCAGCCGTGACTTACTCAATTTGAGATAAGAAAATTGAATTATTTTTCTATTATTAAGTTCCAAACGAATAATTAAATACTTTTATCTCTTATTTGCAAAATTTTCATTATAGGTAGATTCATAGGAATCTTCAGCCAACTACTATGCCAACTCGAAAGAATCTTAAATGATCCTATATCATAACCACGTGATAAGAAAAATTAATTAAATTGTTTTAATTAATAATAGTTATGATAATTATTCAGGTAATTAATACTAATTTGCTCATTCTTCACATTTTGATTGATATTTTTTCACGCTACGTGGTGAGGTAGGACCACCTAAAAATTTCTCATGCCAACTAGGGGTGTGCAAAAATCTGTTCGGGGGCCGAACCGGTTTCAAACAAACTGAACCAGAAAAGCTGATTCGGTTTGGTTCGGCATAGTAAGCATAAACTGTAATTGGTTTGTGTGAAAAAACCTTGATTGGTTTAAACCAATTCGGTTAATCACTTCAAACCGAAATTGGTTTTAATACAGTTTGGTTTGATTCGAAACTGGTTTGAACCGAATTGATTTAGTTTTTGAAATGGTTCAATTCAGTTTGAATTGAATGAAATTTGGTTTTAAAATGGCTTGTAATCCGGTTCGAACTGGATTAGTTTTGAATTGTATTTTTGATTTATTATATTAATTTTATATTAAAACCAATTTTATTCAGTTTGAACCAGTTAACGCACCAATTACACCTAAAAATTAATCGAATTACTTTTCGTCTAAAAAATCGTACCAAAATAGAATCAGTTCAAACCAGTTCAGTTCTCCCAAACTAGTTTTTTTTTTTGCACACCACTAATGCCAGCTCACTTTCTCAGCAGAAGCCACAGATACATATACATACATACATATACATAGACAGCAGAAGAGCACTTCATCTCGGGGGGGCCCAACTGCCCGATAATGGGCATGGAGCTTACCTCACCCCCCGACCGTCCTTAAATTAAATTCGACCTTTTTGTCCCGCTTTTCTTCCCTTATTTATAAGGAGATTAATTGACTTAAAAAGTAATTGATGAAAGAAAAAATAAACGCGATGAAATTTTACGGATCAAAATTGAATGTACTATTGAACTGAGCTCACTTTCTCAGATGTCTTGCCACCCATATTATTAAATCCGGGCATTAATTTCCATGCATGGAGTTTTCTTTTTCCTGAGAGCGAGAAGCACGCACGGGTCCACGGGAGCCCCACTCATCAACGCAATACTTCTTCCACAGTCGGGTCCATCTCTGTGGAATTTCTCATGCCCTTGTTGTAAAGGCTTTGTGGGATCACAACCTGTGGGGGCTACACCAAAAGTTGTGGTTTGGTAGTGAAGATGATGGTGCACTCCTCGGGTCCATTTTAGCCCTCCCCACTTAAATTTGGCCCCACCCAACTCTTTCTCTATATAAACATATATATATATATATTGTGCAATCTTGTATGATATCTAAAGTAGGAGGGTAAAACGACCTCAGCTGAGTTGAGGCCAAATATACCATATTCAATCTTTGCTCGTTTAGTGATTTATGAGCTTGATCTAGCCTTGAATTTAGGTGGGTCTAATATTTCAAACTCGGACTCGACTCATTATGATCAATGAAGGCTTAGTGAGCCTGTACAAGCCAAGTTTAGGATGAAGGTGTGTCGGTTGCCGAGAGCGAGTAGGAGAGGAGGACAATTGGTTATGATTAGGATTTCATAAGCGAATGAGAAAGAATTAGAAGAAGTGTTCTTAATGGGGTGAAACACTAAATGTGACATTTTTTTTAAATTTTAT
The DNA here is from genome assembly GCA_037672795.1 of Lagerstroemia speciosa. NCBI lineage: Eukaryota > Viridiplantae > Streptophyta > Magnoliopsida > Myrtales > Lythraceae > Lagerstroemia > Lagerstroemia speciosa. The sequence goes on from CM075298.1 coordinate 455,039, forward strand.
AATAATATAAAATAAAAAAGCTCGTATAAACTCATGAGTTTCTTGAACTCTATATCACTGGATTGAGCTCAACTCATTTAATTAACTAGCTTAAGCCAAGCCGAGCCGACCTCCTACTCATTAAGATCGAGCTGAATTCAAATTTTCACCTAGTCTAATCCAAATTGCTCACAAAGCATCTCATCTCAATTACACATCTAATCTAAACTAGTAATGGACATTTGGCCTCTCCATTTAAAATCTTATGGGAAGACCGTGAAACGCAATCCTCATGAATCTCTAGCCTTAGCGTAATTGGCCTACTTGGACTGGCCTAGAGGGCAATTGAACTGGGGTTGAAGCGAGAGGAGACCTTGATCCTCTTATTTTTCTTAGGAGAAGTGGAGTTTAATTCATTGATAGAAAGTTTTGAATTGAACTCGCAATGGTTAAGAATGGTATGGTCCTCGTGAACTGTTCGATCCCAGGAAGGGAAGATTCAAAAGCAAGCGGTACAGCTAAGTGGGGCCAATCCAATAGGCCCCTCCCAACAAAGACCCACTTCCACAAATGGGGGTCCATTCTTACTTTAAAAAATCTTAGATCATCAAAATAAAGTGGTAGAAAAAATCAATAAATTATTTTGACTAGTAATAATTAAGGTAATTGTTCAGATAATTAATTAATTTACTTATTTATCACAATCTGATTGATGTTTTCTCGCGTAATCGGTGGGATAGAATATCTAAGAATTTCTCTTTCTACGTGCATACACTCGGATGGGCCCCCTCATATTATGGTGAGAGCTCCGTCTGCTTCTTGGGCGGTAGAAAAGCACTCTTCTATATGGTGGCCCCACTCATATGCACTTGGAGAGCCCCCCTCAACTTTTCTCTTACAGTTTTTGAGAGACAGGGCAGCAACCGATTTAGAAGATGCACCGGTGATGGCCTGTATGAATTCGAAAAACCCCGTAAGATTATATATAAAATTCACGGACTTATCTATATTTTGTCGAGTTATCATATTTTGCGCTCCTTGAAATCCGCCATTTATCTCTCCATTCAATTTCGTTTGATGACTCGGTTTTCTAATCCGTCCCTACAGAGGAGCAAAAGTTCGATCGAGAGCTCTCCCGCCGGCCTCATCCAAATGAGGGTTCTTGTAATGCAGAATCTATTTATTTAGAAAATATTATTATTTAAAAGAGATATTTAAAATATTTCTTACGATGTCAAGATAGGGAAGGTTCTTGCATTTATAAATTATAATAGATGTAAGGGAGATATATTGGTTTAGCATTTGTGAGATCAACTGGTATTGAGTAGTGTGTTTCTTTTTGGTGACAATGGGGATAAAATGGTTTTGGATTCTTGGGTGAGATCCCCGCCTGTGATCTCTTTAATTTTACAATTAGTATAATCTTCTTTTTTGCCATGGACGTTTCTCTCAATCTTGACGATTTTACTGCATGCATTCTTATATGAGAAATTAGATGAGGTATGAGTATGGATGTCTCAATAAGATCTATAAGGTTCTCAACCAGACGACTCGATAATCCTCAGTGTATCTTCATCTGTTTGGTAGAAAGATTTGAGTACGTCTCCTGGGTCCTGAAATACAATAGAAATCCAAATCAGTGGTGATGGTTCGATTTGGTCCTTTGCTGTTTAAGTTATTAAGTGTGCAAAGAATAATGCAAGGTAGCAGAATGCAAAGTTTCAAAGAGTATTGCAAGTTGAATGTTGACATCTATTTATAAAAGAAGTGGAGACACAAAATTAAGGAGTTGATCAATAAGAAGATGACACTTTAAATTTACATCACAGTAAGAAAGATTTTCATTAATAAATATTTAATTAGTAGTGGAAAATTACTTTATCCTCATAATTGTTTTATTCTTTATCAAATTCGGCGTAATCTTTTCATACTACTTGTTTTTCATCATCTTATTTAGAGTATCGTGGGTCCAACAATCCAAAAACTTAATAGGTTTGAGTTGAAAATTACAGAAGCAGAGAAATTCAAAAGTTTGGAACGTGCCCTATGTTTTCCTATTAAATTAGTATTGGTTTTCAAAGACTCGGTTTGTGTGCCGATTTTTATGATTTTGTGGGTGGCTGCAATGGATGGGTTGCCGGAACCCGATCAAATGGGTTCGACCGGATGGTAAAACCAGTTTGAAAAGTTTAAGTGAAGTAATTATAAAAAGGGATCATGTGAAAGAGAGGGGGTGAGAAAGAGGGTAAATCATAGAGAAGTAGAAGTGTCTCCGTGGGTGTGTGGGGAAGAAAAATTTGATGAATGGGTTAATTCTAAAATTTGTAAATTTACCAGCATAGCTTTAGTGAAAGTCTTGTCTATCAGAGGTGTCAATACTGTTTGTTGGTGTCACAAGCCAATCGGAATTAGTCACATCAACAAATTTATGAGGAGGAAATTAGATGGAAAAATACAAAATTCAAACCATTCTAGAAAACATATAAATCCAAAAAACTTTGAAAACCCTACAAATCTTTAAATCTTGATATCAATTAACAATTAGGTGGAAAGGATGTCAAGTCATATAAAAACACACTTTTTAAAAGATTTTTAAGGGATTCTTAGAATTTCACCTTGAGTTTTTAGAAATTTTATTGAGAATTTAAATTTATATTTTCTCGCATAATTTTTCTCTTATAAATCTATTGATATACTTAATACTCACTAGCCTATAATACTATCAAGCATTGTTGTGTAATATCCCTATAACATACAAGAGTTTCTCCTAAACAAGAGGTGTTGCCTTGTTAGTTTTTCGCAGTCCATGTAGGAAGACTTTCCCTGAAATGTAGGGATGGGAGATCCACTAAGTATGTTATGGTTAAATAAGCATGCCAATGCATGGATTAGTTTTAGCTAGAGAGACAAAGATATATCATCATTTTATCAGAAAACAACCATCATATGCTTGTTTGTAATCAAAATTTGCACATCATGGCTAATTTCCAAGACGCAAAAGTGAGACTAGAATGGAAGATTAGGCCTACAAGGATATTGAGTTGGGCTACAATGAAGTAGACGGACCTTGTTTAGCTTAATAAATATTTTATTCGGTGAGAGACGGGTAAAAATACCCCTCTTAGGAAAATTAATTTTAAAACTTGTGGTTTGGAATTATTTTCTCAAATATCATTTTAAGATCAAATTGCAAGCATCTGATTTCAATTTTGTAGACAAAATGTAGTCGAAGATGCTATACCTTCATTATAGAAAAGTTGAAAACTGCATATTCAACATGCATTTTCTTTAGATAATTGAAATTGCATGTGTTGAACATGCGATTTTAAAACATTATCATGGAAATAATTTGAAAAGTAAAAATTTGTTTTTGGATTGGGTGCTTTTCCCAACTCTCTTTGTTCTATCCGTTGAATTTTTTCTAATTTGTTAGTTTTTAACAAAGAGAGGAAAAAATCATTTTCGGTATAATTTCTACTTAGTAGGTCAACGTAAATCCATTTTTTCCTCTTCCATGGTAATAGAAAATGCAAATCTAGTCCACAGTAGCATAATTTCCTAATTTCCATTCTGGGTGACTAGCTATATAATATACTTGTTTGCAGTATACAAAACCTTCATGGACACAACCATTTAAACTTCTTCCTCAACTGAAACTAGAGATTGTTACAAGATCTCATAGAATGGTAATATTTCTTGCACTAGGCAAATACTTCTCTGAAAAGAATCAAAGGCTAAATCACCACTACTTCTTAGGGTTTAAACCTCGAGAGCCTTAGGTGCTTGCACCTCGTTTAAGCTCCAACAATAAGCTCTATCATGAAGATGTGCTCATGAATGGGATGGATTTTCAGCTCACATATTTTATATTTTATTTTATTTTCTATTTTGCTGTGAATTCCTTTCTATTAATGGACTGTACACATTAGGGAAAGGGGAATCAATTTTGTTACGATAAAGCCTTATGCGAGCATTATGCAGATCCTCGTTGTATAGAGTCCTATATAAATTGAAAATAAGAATGAAAAAGTTGAGATCATTCTTGCTTCCTTCTCTATCATATTCATTTTCATCAACCATATAATCTCTATTTCTTGTTCGTCATTTCAATCTTCTCCTTGCTTCTTCTCATGATACGGTATCATAGTTGTTTCCTTTTACTATTATGATTTCTTCTACTAGATCAATGGCATGAGGAAATCAAAGCAAAACATCACTAGTCTTGCTTCTTCTCCCTTATTGAACAACAATTCCTCTATAATAGATCCATCAACAAATTCTTCGCAAAGGGCACCACCTTGACGTGGTGTTGGTGTCCAATATACTCATGGGTTCCAACTACAATACTTGGAGTAAGGCCATGCATATTGCCCTGAACAGCAAGAACAAGCTAGCTTCACTGAAGCAGCCACCTGCAATTGATTCTAATGCAAGCATCTAGTTCAAATGCAATGGCACGGTAATTTCTTAGATTTTAAACATTGTTTCCAAGGAAATCGCAAATAACTTTTTGTATTTGGAAACAACTCAAGTTGTGTGGTCTTATCTCAAGTATCAATTTAGCCAAAGCAATACACCTCAGGTGTTTTAGCTGAAGCAACAATGAACGTTTGTCGTAGGGCATACTTGGTGTGAGTTCCTATTTCACTAGGTTGAAAATATTGAGAGATGGACTAAAAAATTATGAATAAGTCCCTATTTGCAAGTGTGGAGGGATGGAAGCATGGATGGACTACTAACAAACCAAATACATAATACAATTTTCAATGGAATTAAAATGAGTCCTATGTTGGAGCGAGAGCTCATATTTTGATACTTGACTCATTTTTCCTTGTGTCGAAGGTATTCAACCTCGTAGTATAGGAAAAGAGACAGAAGATTATTGACTCGATTCTTTGTTAGTACCTAATTCCATGGCTTTCTTTGTTTCAATGACAATGAGCGCACTATTGTTGGGAATTGTTACAGCAGCATCCCTGTCAGGCAAAGGACAAAAGAATCTGCCCATGTGTTCACATTTTGGGCTTCCTGGGCACAAAGTGGATATGTGTTATAAGTTACATGGATATCCATCTTGGTATTAGCCTAGGCCCAATGCCCAAGACAACAACCACCTATTGCAAAGTTAAAAACAATTCCTTATCTAAACAAAGATCCATTGCCTTGTACAACACAATTTAATAAGCTTAAAAACCTGTAAAATAACTTGTACGAGAATCTAACATCATCCTTTTCAAGAGTTGAAGGAAGAAACAATTAATTTTCTCAAGCAAACACAATGAATGGAATTCTATAAAAGATTCCAACCCCAACAAGGACCATTGATTGTTATGAGTTGTTTGGGTGAGAGGATTTGGAGGGATTTGGAAAGGGATGATTTGGATAAATAGTACAATCTCTTATTTGATAAAATTTTTAGGAGGGATTTGGAATAGAGGGATTTGGAGAAATAGTACAATCCCTTATTTGGCAAAATTTTCAGGAGGAATTTGGAGGAATTACTAGAAGTTAATTTTTTTTCTTCCTTCCTATTTGGAGAATTGGGAGGGATTATAATATTTAAGGCAAAAATACCACACAATGAGGGTTTTCGTTTATAATTGAAAATAATAAAATAATCAAATTAACTTATTATCCCTCCATAATCTCTCTAATAATAATATCCAAATAAGCAAATCAGAGGATATCTTATCCCTCCAAAGCCCTCCTCTCCTAATCCCTAAGTCCAAACAAGCTACAAAAGGAACTTGGAGGCCCATGATCACATTCCAAACTTTCTAATAAGCAAGTCGTATATCAATAGTATCACTATAGAAAGGGTCTCCCCTAAGTGAAAGAATGCTCAATGAAGACTCTTCTTAGGCAACGTAGATGAAAGGTGGTATAGCTTTCTCAACCGTTGCCACTATAATATAATATCATGATTAACAATCAAATTCTTTAATAGCTTTTGATCCTATTAACATAGATAGATGATTAACCAGTGGCCGTCCTTGGATATTATTATAGGGGGTTTCACAGTTGACTATTGATGTTGCATATTGTGGAGCCACATGGGTTCCCTCAGGGTCCACTGGATTGTTAGGTCTGGTTCGTATATTTTTTGGGTAGTTTTAGTCAAGAATTGGAAGTCAAAAATACATTTAGGAAAGTGGACTCATGATTTTGTTCACAATCGACTCTTTGGTGCTTAAGTTGGTAAGTAAGAATGACATATAAGTGTGGAAATGTGAGATGAGGGTAAGAATTAGATACCTATAACTTTGACTGTAGTATGGGGTATATATAAGCTCATACATGGAGTTGGTGCATATGTAAGGCGACAACATTCATGCCAACTTGCATTGTGGATGCTTGATTTGGTAAGAGATTTGCTTGGGGCATATGATCTTGTTTGATATGATGTGCATCTAAGTATTGGCATTCTAATTAAATATGAAAAGGTCAAATGTTCAAATTTAGAAGCTGGTGGACTAGGTCAATTTACCCTACTTGCAACATGCCTTGTTTTTAATAGATCAATTGAGTTGAAAGTACTGTTAGTCTTTAGGGAATGGCGTTGAGTTGGTTATCCCCCTAGTGGGGTTAGGTAGTCATCCCTCAAGAGCAGGTGTTTGCTATCGGCCCGCAAGAGGAAGGATCGCAAGTAGTAAACTCGGTGAGCGGATATCATTCCCATGAGGATCAAAGTCTATCGAGCACAAACTTAGAATACAAAGTACCAAGTCAAACCACACAATAGTTGCGAGGATGCAAAAATTGCACAAAAGGAAGTAAAAGCAGACAATCTAAAGAAAACAGAAATAGTTTGATACGATCTCGACAAGAAAATGATTATAGGGGTTCAGTTTCACTTAGATCTATTTCAATCCTCTCGGACTTAATTAACCGGATGAAGTCAAGCGTCATGTTCTCCTATCCATGGGTTCTAAAGTCACATAATTAGACTCTCGTCATAACTAGGAAATATCCCTAGGATGATCCTAACCCACTCTATCTCTAGGTAGTTAGAATTAAGGGACTAAGGATCGTGTTCATAATGGTGTCGGGATGCCTAGGGTGATGGCTACTTCTCGAGCCTTCTTACATGTCTCTTCTAACTCTTAGAATGACTAATCTACATCTCAGTATGATTATTCCTAGGCTATGTTTACTTAGGCTACGAGATTCTCACTCTCGTGCTTCCTCACCGTCCCTTAGATCGATTTATCGAGTTGCCCAGACATCAATAAACACATGAAGTATAGTAAACATAAGGGAAATAGAACACCTCCATAGATCTGAGCAATAAAAGTTCAATACATGGATGAAATAAACACTAAGATCCACTTATACCCTAGACAAATAAAACTAGTCGGACATGATTATATTACAATACATGTTCATCGGAATTGAAAGTTACAGAACCACAATGAAGAGAAAGGAGCTAAAGGTAGAAGAGGTCTCAAACACTAATGATGAGCTTGATTCCTTAGCTCTTCTACCCACGCCCTGGCTTCATAACGTTAATCTGCCAAGAATCTTGTTTGGGATTGCCTTGTTGTGACAAGCTATCTCTGTTCTTCCTTTTCTTTTTGTGGGCGTGCCCATCTATTTATAAGGTATTTCTATCTCCCTTGAACTTTGTTTGGTTAGTGTGGGATAGGGAATCCCAGGTCCCACCATTTTGGCTCAGCTCACCGCGGTGCAGAACTGTGGGGACCACAATGCATTGAGATGTGATCCAGCCTTGGATGCTCTCTGTAAACTGCGGTGCACTGAGTTTGTTCTACGCAGTTTACTTCGTTCAGCCATAATTTCCTCATTTTAACTCCAAATCATGCAGGGTTTAGTGCGTTGGATTCTTGACTCGACGAACTTTCTATTGATATCTTATTTGGCATGTTTTTTATTGAGGAAGTCTTGCAAACACCTAGATACACTTAGAAGATGGATATTAATCTCTTACGGAGCACAAATACTCACATTTCAGCAGAAATAACACAAATAATAAGTGGAATGCATATTCTTAACTCAAGTTTAAGGTTTGAAAGTAGATTTAAAATATAACTTCTATGGTATTATCATGGGGCACTTAGTTGATTCCCGAGTGGAAAGCTTGCAAGAGGAGTTTCATGAAAAATAAAACGCTTGAATTAAAGGACACATGTCGTGTTGTGAATGGGATGCACATTTATCTTTGCATCACACTTTTCAAATGGACAAAGTGGGATAAAAAATGAGAAAGATAATTATTTGAAACAACTCAATCCCACATCGATAACACCAAGAGAATATGGGAGAAGGTGTGTCTATATATGGGATAACCACTCTAGAAATTTTTCGAACAAAGATTTATATATGTATGTAAATGTATATATCTTCAATAATAATATAATTTTAAGAACAAATAAATATAATATTATATAATTTATTTTAAAATAAATAGATAAATAAAATATTTTATAATATAATTTAAAAATAAATAAATAAAAAATTAGGTCGTTTCAGCCCAAAACTGACCTAGTGATCCATCGGTTCCGGGAAGGTTCATTGGTTCATCAGGTCATACACCGTCAGCCTGAACCCTTAAGCTTAACGGTCCAGTCTGGGCCTGTCTCAAATGGTTCATGAGCCTCCATGAACTGGCCCAGTTTGAAAAAAAACGGTTGTGAAATTTACATTACAAAAATTCACTTGTCGACATGGACTCTTGGACCCTATTGCATAATATGATCTAAGTTTCTGTATGAGTTTGTAAAAGAAACAAGAGAAAATCGAAAAAGAGAGGATAAAACTCTCTTGATCCTCATTGAATAATATGAATTAAATGGATTTAAATAGAAAGAGCACAAAACGCATTTCCAAGTGTTGAGGAGCGAAAATGGTAACAAAAAGAAAATAAGGAAGGAATTCAAAAGGGAAATATCTAAATTATGAATTTCCTGATTTTGCGCATTGATATTATCCAAACTGTCCTATACTCTCCCTCAAGTTGGTACATAAATATTAGTCATGTCCAACTTGCTTATCAGATGTTTAAAGTTAGTCTTGCAAGCCCTTTAGTCAATATGTCAGCTATTTATTTACTAGAAGGTACAAAAGTCAAATAACAGGTGATCCTAGTTTCAAGTTTTTCCTTATGAAAGTGTAGATCAATCTTAGTGTGCTTCTTCCTGTCATGTTGGATGATTATGAGCATACTTATCACAATCTCGTTGTCACAATACAGCTTCAAAGGAAGTTCTACAGTCTTCTTGAGTTATTTGAGAACTTTGTAAATTCACAATACCTCACAGATCCCTTGAGCCATCGCTTTAAACTCAGCCTCTGCATAACTTCTGACAACAATAGTTTGTTTCTTATTTCGCAATTTGAACATGTTTCCTTGCTTAAAGGTACAGTACCTTGAAGCAAATCTCTTATTAGTACCTGAACCTATCCACTTTGCATCAATAAATACCTTAATACTCCTTTAATTAGTCTTTTTGGAAAAAAGACCTTTTGTGGGAGTAGATTTCAAATATCTCAAGATTTGAGACTACTGTGCATGAACTGACTAACAATATTGACCAAGAAGGCAATATCTAGTTCAATATGAGATAAATAAATTAGTTTATTGACCAATCTCTGGTGTCTACCAATATCAACATGAGCACTTTCCTTTCCCCAAAACTTTATACTTGGATCTATGAAAGCCTCAATCGGTGGCACCTGAATCGATAATCCAAGTGCGATTGGAGTGGCTATTAGTGAGAGCTACTTTGGGGTAATTACCTTTTTGTGCTAATGAATAAGAATGAATTTTTTGAGACTCAAGAAGCTTATATAGTTGATCTATATGCTCTTTGGTAAAACGAAACACACTTGAAGAAGACATGCTTTTGATCTAAGATACCATCCTGACGTGCATAGCCCTCTCCATTTGTCTTTTCCAGTTTTTAGGTTTTGCCATGAATTTTCCAACGGTTCTCCCTAGTGCATCCCGTGCATCTATAGTGGTCGAACAATGGCCTTCCAAAGCGCTTGCCACCATTGTTGTCAAACTTGTGAGTCATTCATAAACTCGTCCGAGTTTAAGAGTTTATTGTAAAGAATCGGGTTAACTCGATAAGCTCGATAAACTTGTAAAAATATTAAATCGTGAAATCGATGAATCAAACAAATTAATTCTTTGAGGCGCAATAGACTATCTAATATCTAGGGCTCATTCTTTAAGTGACAATTAACTTAGTATAGTTGATAATACTCTTGTACTGTAATCTAGAGATTTTGAATTCGATCTTACTAGTGCAACATTGCGTGCCTGTTTTATCCCCTCTACCTTCTACCCTTCTAGACAACATTAATTAGTTGAACTTATTGTTGCATGATGGATATGGATGATTACTTTATATGGTACATAAAGTATAACAAATTTAAGATATGAATTTATATTTCGAGTTTACAAGGGTATTAATGAGTTTGTATGCTCTCTCATGCTTGACAACCTTATTTGCCACCTCTTTTTCCTTTTTCATGAAAGCTTCAAGTTATAAAGGTAGACTTTTCTTCTTCCATGTTAGTAGTAACAGGAACAATGTTGTTGAGCATTACTTGCTGCCCCACTTCTTCTCGTCGAATTTTTGAGAAAACCTCACTAATAGATGGCAGAGCAATTTTAAAATTCGGCCACATACCTCATCTAACTCCTTGTTAAGTTCAGCCAAAAACATGACGACGCTATCGTTCCCCTGTCATTCAAAAATCGAGCATTGTCACTCACACATTCCTAGACATCATCGTAACAAAGATCTAGTTCCTACCACAAAGCTGTAAACACATTGTAGTAGGAGATTACATCGCGATCACCCTTCTTAGCATGCCAAAGTTTCGATTTTAAAACAAAAATTTGTGAAGAATTCTTCATATTAAAATATATGTCCCTAACAGCTTCCCAAATATCTGTAGCAACTGGCTTGTCAATTGTAGGTTCCATTAAATTCACCATCTCTAGCCGAATCTCCATTTGCAAGTTTTGTCACTTCTCCTTCAAATATCCAAACTTCTCCTTGCCACTCAAGATCAAACAAATGGTTTGGGACCATTCCATGTAATTTCTTCTACTTAGAGAATGGATAGTCAACTAGAACTAATTAGTAGACCCCCCGAAACATTGAACGAGATGAAGAGTTCAAATTCAAACTCATACTGCTTTTTTCTGAGGATCATAAGTCCTGAATAGTTGCACTGGTTAACTTCCTCTTCCACAAAATTTGGCCTGCCATACACACTGCTCCGAGAATTAAGGATCGAATACGGTAACAAAAAGAACATAGGAAGAATTCGAAAATGAAAATATCCAAATTATAAATTTCCTAATTCTACGGAATGAGATTATCCTAACTTTCCTAAAGTATGTCATCCTTCAAAATTCCTGATTCTGCAGGATGAGATTATCCTAACTCTCCTAAAGTATGTCATCCTTCAAACTGATCTCCAGTATCTGCTGGTGCTTCTCTCCTCATTGTGAAGTTCTCGATGTCCCTGAAGTGGGATTTTTCTGCATCCAGAACCCCCTGCAGAACAGAAACAGTACCATAAAATAAACCAGACCTAGAAGGTTGAATATACGTAGGAAATTTGGATCAACAAATGCCTAATCAGAACCTTGATGATAATAATAGCAGCATCTTTATGCAGATCTTCGTTGTATTCATGACAAGCTGGACTCTAAAGGGAGCAAGAACAACGATTAGACTTATTTGGCCGGAGGGAAATGTCAACAGGAAGAAGAAGGCGATTGTGTTCTTTCCAGCACAGACCTGAATGCATTTAGGGCAACCCGTGTCTCCCGGGCAAGCACAAGAGGAGATAACTTCCAAGGCGGCGACAAGTAGTTCGTTGAAATATGGCTGGACCTGTGTTAAATCAACAGAATTAATATTTGTAGTGAAGGGCCAACTATTGATATTTAGTTTAACAGAGTGAAGAAACGTCTTATCAAACTGGTGACTCTAATAAGGGCAAAACATATCAACAGAACCTCAGGACAGAAAAGGATTTAAGGGAGAGTTTGTGATTCTACCTGCAATGATACGCCAGTTCCTCCAGGATGCTTGTCGTACACGAGAATCCGTGCTGAGAAAGCACGTGTATCATAAGGGTTAGAGCACTCTGGGGCCAAGTCCGAGGAATTGCATATTATGCATCTGTGAAGAAAACAACCGCTAAGCAGTTAGACTTGGACAAACAAAAAGACGAAAAGGATGGTGCAATTTTGAAGGAAGAATCAAGCACGTTCTCGTACTGAGTCTGCTCATCAATGAAAGCAAAAGAAATAACTGCCTTCCCTTTTTGGTGAAAGCCTCCCCAATCATTTGGAAGATGTATGTACTCATCCTTTTCTCAAACATTGTGATCATATGATTCCTATTTCCTGTACAGTCACCATGCAAATTACCAAAATCTACGACTTCTGCAATTCATCCAAAAGATAGGACAGGTGGCTCAGATTGGCTCCGCATTCTTAGGGAATTGGCTTTGCAGAAAGCCATGCTGGACCTCCCAGTGCATTCACAGAATCCGTCAGAACCCAAGATAGTCTGATCTCAGTTCAGTTGGTCTAGGTCTCGACCTTTCCTGGATTAGCCTTCCAAGGCCAATAAGTTTTGTCCAACCTGAAGTGGTTTATCCACGTAGGATCGACCAGACACTGTCTAAGTTGATTGGACCTTATTTGGTCTTCCCAATGCTTGCAATAGATTTTAACACACGAGGGGATTTAAGCCATATGGACCTGGATTCATTGGAATTGACCTGGGGATTCATCAAATTCAACACAGATTGGTCCGATCTGTTTCAAACCTCCCAGGAGCCAAATAGGCCAGTACCCACCAAAACCAGCCAAGCAGAGGTTGGGATTGATTTAGGCTGGCTTCCAGATAATGCCAACCATGTTGGCAACTGCAGCTACCAATGGTGGTAATAGAAGCAGTAGCAGCCACAATAAGTTTGTGCGAAAATTCATCTACAGAAATGAAAATTCCGTAAAATGGACCAGTAGTGGATACTTACAAAGGCACTGCATTGAGAAGAGCATGTGAAGCAGCATGCAAGCCAGCTCGGAAAGGGAAATTTCTTCTCTTCACTGCTTCCTTGCAAGCTTGAGGAACTTGGATCCAGACTGCCTGGTCACATGCATGAGTGGACACTATCAGAATGATGCTGAAGCCAAAAAAAGTTGGTAAAAAAATGTTATTAACAACATGACTCCAACAAACCTGAGATTCATAAGAATATCTTGGAAGTGAAAGTTCAACTGTGTCCAAGACTTGGTTGCTACCTCTACTAATGCGACGGAACCCAAACCAAGTTGTCACTACTTTACAAGTATTCGCTTGTGCAGTTGTTTCTGAGACCACTTGTCCTGCTTTAGTATGTGGGTGATGTGGTGTAGTAGTTGGATAGGCCTAAGCAGAGAGAGTACAGTTGTTGAGCATGTCACTCACAATCAAATTCATGCTTCAAAAATGACAGAGATCCCTCCAATAAATAACAAGAACATATAATGATATAATATCAAAAAAAACATATCTGAAACAAAATAAACTTTGATTCATCAACAAAGCCATCGACACGGGCCAAAAGGGGTAGAAAACCTTCAGATAAGGATGTTGGAGTAAGGACAAGAAATGGTTATGTACCATATCTCCGCCAATGACCTGAACGTCTGTGTAATCCCTAGTTTTTGTATAGTACTTCAAATCAGCCTCCTTGCACCAAGCAATTTTACGTGATAGATCCAAATCCTTTACCAGATAAGTCTTTCCCTGCCTTAAATATACAGCACCCTCATGTACCTGGAGCGAATTCAAAGTTGATAACTCATGATTAGAGAGATCAGATAGGCAAAAAAACTCATCAAGAGACAACACCCACACTCCGTTGAATTATTCCCACAATAATTGAAGCAAATTGCATATCAAAACAGCACGCCAAGCATGAACCCATGAATAATACGGAATACAATAGGAGAGAGTTACCTGAAAGAAAGCCTTGCTCTCCTCAATCTTCTCAAGGACATCATTTGTCTCAGTGTCTATTACTTGGTAAGCCTCAGTCCCTATTGCCCGAATGTTAACAATGTCTGAAGGCTTTTTCTGAAAAGAGGGAGAATACAACACGAACAGTTAGTAAATAAACTACAGGCCGAGCAAATCAAATGTATCAATATCGAAGTATACACAGAAACCATGTAATGTACGTACACAGATACTATTTTATGAGACTATAAATCCATACCTCATGACCAATGTAATTCCATATTCTGGCTGAAGATTCAAGAGATCTATCAAGACTTAGGTACCCTTTATTTTTGAGAGTCTCGATAGCTCTGCTTAAACCATTGCCAAAGAACTTCTCATCATGGTGCAAACTTAATGGGTGTTCAAGAGCAGCACAGACCAAGTGTTGTTCAAGCACCTAGAAAACAAAGGCATCAATAAAAGTAAGCAAAATTCTTAACTTCCGTGCAAATTAGAACTTGCAGATCCAGAACCTGTTGATTTTGAGAATCAATATTACAGCACTCGATTGGGCTCCTGAAGAGTTTCTCTGGATACTTCACTAAGTACTGATCGAGAGAACTGTCAAAAGCTATATAGACTGCAAGAGATGGTTTTTCTCTTCTCCCAGATCTCCCCGCTTGTTGCCACAAGCTAAGATCAGCATGTACCAATAGAGAACGAAGGCCAGTCAGAATAATCCACCAAACAAAGACTTATTTGAAGGGAAAAGCCTTCTGAAACCAAGTGTCTTACCTAGCAATGCTGCCAGGGAAGCCCAAATGCAGAGTGACATCAAGATGCCCAACATCAATACCCAACTCCAGGGCGTTAGTAGCAGCAAGTCCTCGAAGCTTTCCCTCAAAAAAATCACTCTCTATTGCTCTTCTGATCTGTTCCATTGATCAATCCACATTTGAGGAAACAAGAAGGCTAATTTGGGTAAAATTATTTATAATTTTCACTTTCCATAAGATAAACTGTAATAAATTTATTTGCTGCACAACACAGACCAGGGACTTAATGCAACTTAAACCAAAGCAGCTATACACGCAAGGAAAGTCACATAAAAATAACTAATCTCAGATACTTCTCTTCCAGCATAATAAACCCTCTAGGCAGGACCATATAGCCTGTAGAAAGTATTCTTTGCACTATAGCTACTTAACCCGCAAGGTCAAGCCATACCGTAACCCTGCCAAGTGCACGAACATCCTAACCCCTATTAGCCCCACCCCAAGATCAGGCTTTTACTCATGACAGCCCTTTCAACTTGAGCTGTGAGATAAAGTCATGCTGAGAACTTTGGAGAATGTTGGGTAGTGCAACTAGGAGCTACGGCCTTAATGGTGCAGCTTTTAGATACTTTAATTCAAACCCTGGTAAAATTTCTAAAATACCACTAGTATTGGCAGCAATTTGGATGGACATGGAAGCCCCTACCCTGATACCAATCCAATTCAATATCAACATGAAGCTCAACCTCTATAGAGAAAATCTTGGCAACTTCATAATTAGATCACAACAGAGACAGGAAATGCATGAAATTCACCTCATTTATGAAATACTCGCATACTTTACGGTAGAAAAGCAAAAGCTACACATAATCTGACCTCAGGGGCATATCCAGCTCTGTAGGAAGTTATGGAATCAACCAGGTGGGGTGCTGTCTCGTGAAGGATTTCTTGCCTATATAGTTAAAGCAATTAAATAAATTTCTAACTTAACAACTGATTTATAGCACAGTTAGGCCACATGCTTAATAAACAACCAAGAAACTATTGGACTTACGTATATAACAAAACAAGTTCACAAAGTTTGCGTGACGTGCAAAATGTGATACAACGTAGTTCATGTTGAATCATTTCAGCAAAGAGGCAGGAAGCTTCCCAGATAGGACTGCAAATATAGGAAAAGAAACAGCTAAAGAATAATCCACAGGACACATGTCACACACCTCAACCAAAAATACTGTTTTTCCATCATCGTGATAAAAACTTGATATTTAGCATCCATTGCAAGAAAGGGGGAGGAAAGAAGGAAATAGATAAAGAAGAGATAGAGAGAGAGAGGAGGGATGGATGGAAAAAAGCAAACAATCGATTTTGTAAAGAAATGCATGTTTTAGTAAATTAAGAAAATGAAACAGTATGGCAGTAATATAAATCCAGATTCTCATGCCTGCTTGGATCAAGTTTAGGCAAGGGAGTCACAATGGCAATTTCCATCAATAGCTACATAAAGTTATTGCTTCTAAGCAAAATGATTCTTAAGAAGGCTAGTTTATTGCTTCAATACTCATTTGTATACTTCCACCTGAAACTTATAAATTAATTATAGACTTGTTTTAAAGTAGCGATCAGCATAATACATCTAAGCATTTCCCAATATTTATATACCCCATACTACATTTGGCCATCTGCAAAGGAAAAGTGTCCTTTTTGATCACCCCCGTTGCCATGCCATGCTTGCTTCTTCAAGTTGGTTTCTGGTCTTAGCAAATCAAGATTTCTAAGACAGGGAAAGGGAATAGCCTTTACTTTAGGTTACGCTGCTCTTTCATTTCATTTCATCTAGACATTTAGCTTTTCATTTCTTATAGTACTTGTAATCAACCAGATGTATAGGCATTATACAAACTAATTGCAGTTAAAAAAAAACACAACAACAGGCTGCTACACTACATCTCTCAGGCTGTTGCTATCACCAGCAAAATCTTCAGCGAGGTTCAGCTACAATCAGGCTTGTCCAAGTTCCGGTTGGACACGACCTCAACTCATGAGAAATGTAATAGTCAGGCTGCTACTCTGAGGATGTTCACTTCCCAGGTCACAATCTCAACGTAATTGTTTCACCCTCTTCAACTTCCCTGTGCTCCACAGAAACCACTTTCTGCCTATTCAAAGCTTCAAACTTGTGTGAGGACTTACCAAACATATTCTCTACCATTGCACTTTTAGGAACATGATCATGTGGAATAATGCCTTCCCAAATCAAAGATCCAGAAAATGCGTAAGTTTTCCTTTTCTTATTCACTGAGGTGATTGCGAAATTCATTGAAGCCTTCGGAAGTGATATCCACCTTGAAAGTGTGAACATGACTTGGGTTGTTGGTGAAATTTAGAGCAGAAATGGGGGTTCAGTTGGTGCTGGATGTAGTGTGTACCACTACCAACAGTTAGACTTACGAGTCCAACTTCGACCAGCCAAGCCCATGATTGGGGATGATCTCAAACAATTGCATACACATAGGTCCAACCTCATCATATCAATTTTGAGGACAGTGACAGGGAACATAAACCTTTCTTTTCTTATTTCATTGTCAGCTAATTATTTTATTTTAATTCACAACAATAATTTGCTATTAGTAATCTATAGGATTAAATCAGTTCTAAATTATGAGAAAACTTTTAGCAGGGAAAGAGGAAAGGAGAACTTGTATAAAATAAAAATGAGAAGAGGTAGTCAAACTTCATATGCAGGGGATGCTAAGATCACAAAATATTTTAAAAATAAAGAAATCAGACTAAAAGTCTGAATCAGCTATGCTTTGTCTTGATAATTCAGAAACTGATAAAATTTCTACCGTGTTTCCTGTCTCAACAGGAATCTTACCTTGATGCTCTATCAGCTAATTTACAAGCATCAGCTTCCCTTCCTTTTTGATCAATCGCCTGTATTCAACCAACCTTATCAAGCATTGCAGTTGTATGTGGATCTTCAAGTCTTAAAAAAAAAATAACCCACAGTTTGCAGTCGGAAGGATGAATTCCAGAGGACAAAAAGCTTTTGAGCAGCAGGACTTCCATCATTCTGAATCAGCTCAAGTGTTGATAGATTAGCAAGTTCCTGAAGAAATAAGAAATTATTCTTATAAATCAAATAACCTACACATAGGTATTACAATTTACGTGTAGCACAATAGCAAAAATGTCCAACCAATCCAAAAACTACCAAGAGTATTGATTATGTCTTCAAAGCTCAAGTGGGTAGGGCATATGTGCTTTGTGAGTAATTCACAATATTGTATTGGAGAGGCCACCCACACATGTGCTTGCATGCGAACTTGCCTAGATCCGGGGACTTATGGAGTGTTCATGGGCAAAGTAGAAGAAGCTTTCTGTACAAAAAAGCCTGCCCTGCATTCTTTAAGACTAATGCACAATCCAATGCTTCTCTTACAAATCAAAGACCATTGCCTAATTTAAGTTGATTATTCCAAGAAATAACATAAATTGTTAAGGTCGGGGGCCAAACCAACAATAAATAAACCAGATTTTGAGATCTAGGTTGAGGCAGCTGATATATGACCATTAAGAATTGCTACTGCAAGTTACGGAGACCACTACTTCCCTCCCTTTGGTGTTGATATTGATGCTAATAGCATTAGAGAAAGGACTTCTAGCAAACTCTCACCATAGAATGCTGACGAGGATTTGCCAAAGTTGCTGTGGAAAATATGAATTTAGGATCACTGCCATAAACTGCAAATAAAAATCAAACAGTTATGATTCTAAATAGAAGAGCAAACTTCAATGTGCAAAAAGACTTGCACCAAATATAGTCTCATTGTTTACCATGAGAGCAGAGTCGGCGAAGTCTCCTTAATATAAGAGCAGTGTGACAGCCAAATGCTCCCTTGTATGAATGAGACTCATCAATTACCACAAATCTAATGATAAATAAATAAGAGAGGTCAGCCCCAAACACAACAAAAGATACCAAACTGCAAACCTAGTGGATCAAATCATCCTTAATCAAAAGAACCAAAAGATTGGTTTATACATCTTGTACCTTAGGGTTGATAAAATACGCATGAATTTCCCATGGTATGGCAGTATTGATTTGTGCAACATGTCTGGGTTTGTTATCAACTGTATTGTACAAGCCAGGCAATAAGACCTAAAATTAGGTTAGCCTTCAGAAAGAAATTGAGCTAACTATCAAGACTTCAACATTATTATGTACCAGTCTAGCATTTTCACGCAGCCACGTCCTTTCCTGCTGAAGGGTATCACCATCATATATGCCAATGCATGAGTTGACACGGAAATTTTTTGTCATATGCTTCAAAGCCCTAAATTGATCTTGAGATAAGGCCTACAGCACAATATAATCAACAGTTAAAATGCTCTACAACGCCTAACTGAGAGGGTGTAATTTCTATTGCTATGTAATCCCCCATCTACAAAAATACTTATTTAGAATTCAGCCTCTATAAAGATCGCTTCACTTAAGTTTTATGGCTAATCAACCAACAGTTTCATCAAATTTAAGTTGGTTTCTTTAATACTTGCAAAATTGATTCGCATGTGCTTATATAAGCATATTGATCTAGAGAAGTTGACTGATGCTTCTTTTTTCAATTCTGAAACTACTAACCTTTGTTGGGAATATATAAAGGGCGGATGAAGATGAATCCTTGAACAGCTCTTCCAAAACTGGCAGATTGTAGCAAAGAGATTTCCCACTTGAGGTCAATGTTGCTACAATAACGCTTTTCTGAGCAAGGGAAGCCCGTACTGACTCTGCCTGCAGGCACCACAACTGTGGAAGCAACCTCAAAAGAATAAATTTGGAAACGATGATAGGATCAAACTCTGACCTGATGGCTGTACAACTCAGTGACTCCAATTTGTTCAAGTGTCTGTTTTGTACACTCGGATAATTCTTTTGGAATCTCTGAATATATCGGCTTCCTACCACTGATTTCCTGAATATGTACAATCTGCACAACGATTTCTGCACTGTTTCAGAGTGAAAAATGCCGAATAGCAAGGCGGGGCATCCAGGCATAAGTAGTAAAAGGAGAATTTATCCATTAACTGAAAATGAAACTGAATGATGATCAGAGAGTGAAGTTAAGAGATATGAAAATTTGAGTTAGATGATAGGGCATAAATCTGTCAGCCAAAACAATTTCAAGTCAGAACATTCTAGCACTAGTATTCAATGTAAAGCTTTCAAAAAGATTTTGACACAAACAACAAGACAACCATTACTTTTCTAGCTGAAGTTACAGTTAGACCCAAAATCTTCTCAAGCATTCCAAACTGAACAATACTTAAGAGGTAGCAAAGGACCAAGATTTGGAATAGGCAAAGGGAGACAGTTCTTTTAACTACTTTTGAATTACAAATGAAATGCACATTTAATAAAAGAATGAAGCTACGTGTTTGTAACTTTGAGAAAAAACTTTCCACGAGTACGTGAAATTTTATCCTTGAAGTCTCGAAAAAATGTTCTATCAAAACCCCTTTTTTAAGCATGTGCTATGAGAACAGTGGAAGTCTTACCAAGGTTTGAGATTTCATTACAAACGGACACAATAAAAACTAATTCTGCCAACAGAGTTATAAATTAAAAATTCTGCCACTACTATGAGCACAAAGTCTGTTCATTAATGCCCTCAACAAAGAGAGCTTCAGAGGAACAGATACCTGTCCATGAGAGCCTATACCCTTTCTGAGATGTTCCACCATTTCCTCTGGTAGCATTGCATTTGTGTCCTAGAAATACACTATAATCATAGCATATTGATATTGATCATTAAAATAAACTTAAGACTTCAGAGATTTAACACAAGATAAACTGTAGATAAGTGAAATATTCTCTTCATCAGCTCACTGTCTCCCATGCAGACATTTACGAATTCAAAGATGCATCTATTGAAATAGAACAAGGAAGGCATGAACATGCTGCATATGCAAGTGCAAAATGTACCAATAAGACATTACCAAAAACTTAAGTTCAAAAGAAAGTCATTACCGAAAACTTTCCATGAAAAGAAAAAAACAGAGTGTAACACCATTAAATGGACAGATTATTCTGGTCTACTGCCAGTATGCTGTAGAATGACCAGTAAGTTATTGCATAAATATCAATAGTATCGTTTAGGATCCCTGTTTGCTTGGCATTATTATCAGAAGTTGATTGTTCATAAGAGAAGGCATACTAGTGCTGTCAAAAATTTCATATAGTTATTACATTTGCACATACATTAGAAATGTTTTAACTCATGATGACACACATGTACAAGAAACATATAAATATGGTAATGAATGCCTACATGACAGAGTTTGTTGACTTTGTTTCTTGAATTGGAAGCTGAAGCTTCCTTCTTTCTACCCAGCTGCTTCACCTCATTTTTACTTCCTGACTGACCACTTTCTTTGACATTTCTTGCTGAAGCATCTCTTTCCCTCAAGCAGTCGAGCATTTCTTCAACCGAACTGAATTTGGTTATATCACTTGCAATTTTGCGCTGCACGTCAATTTATAAAATTTAACTCCCCAAACATTTCATAACCATTCTCCCATTTTTCATTTTAGGAAATGTAGAAGTACATTGGTTTGAACTAGGGAAAAAATATATATACATCTTTAATGGGGATTAACCTACCAAGAGATCAACAGATTTACTGCTGTTCACTTTTCAACTAAACAGCCAAGCCAAAGAATAGCAACTCTCTAGATATCAATTACAAAGTTCTGGATGCTCAAGGAAGAACTCTCAGGATTTTGATATATGTACTGACTAAATGATCACTTTTTAAACGATTAAACTTAGCATTGTTTTTAATTTGCCAGGTTTTTCCTAATAATATCAACACCAAGTGAAAATAGCAAATAAATCAGCAGCCAATATTCGAAATGCATCCATCCAATAAAATTCAAATTGTTTTTAAATGCTCTCAGCCAATAGAATTCATATTGTTCTAATGCTTGAAGTTCTTCACCTGGCATGTGAGCACATCGTAGTCATAATAACAGCAAAATCTTGCACACATATTAGTCAGTGTACACAATGGAACATACCGTCAATGACCTTAGAGCCATTTTGAAAGCTCTTTCACGCCTCTCCATTGCATAAAATAGTTTCGGCAGAAAAACCTGTTTTTCGGCTGGAGAATAGAATGAAGGAACAAGAAAAGATAAAATTACTAAACTTGCAAATTGAATCTTTTGTTATCAAAAGACAAGTGACACAAGTTCTCAGTAATACCTAATGTGGAAGTTTCTGCAACTTCATTTTCATCTTCCGCTGACAGACTAGATATGACAATAGCTTCAGTGTATTTCCTCTTATTTGCATCGCAGTCAACAAAATAGATGACCTAAAGAGATATGGTAGAGAGAATGAACCAAGAATCAACACAGTTTTATAGGCATAATGATTCAGATTTTCATTAAAAATAAATGATTTAAACCAGGATAACATATTTTTGTAGCTTCAGACCCAAAAGACATTTCCCCTTGTCAATACATATAAAGTGAGTCCGTAAACCTGAGCAGAAAATCACAAGTAAAGGTATCTTAAATACTTGCTGCATTTACTTTTTCAATTAAGCATATACATTGGCTGTGTGATTTACTCTTTTCTTAATTTTAGCAGAAATAATGTGCTATCAGATCTCTCACTCTAACTTGTCACTACTTTTAGTTTTCTTAAAACCATAGTTATAGACAATAGGCACATACCATGAAAGGATGACCAAAATATGAATAGTTTCATGGGAACCACACTCCAGGACTAGCAAGAAAAATCTATTTCAGACATAGGATGCATATCTTATGCAAACTCCATGAAACTGATCAAATAACATCTCAATATTTAATACCACTACAAAGTACAAAGAAAATCATACCAAGATCCTAGTTACCTTTGGACAAAGAGCTGAAATATTCTCAATGTCCTTCATATTGAAATGGATTCCAAACTGCCCAAGCACGTCAAGTGCACCCTCTAAATAATTCAATGTTATATTCTCCTGCCGAAGCTGCAAACATGCAGCATAAATGTTTAAAAAAGTAAAGGTTTTCACGACTTTCTTTAACCACGCTGGACAGAAGCATGAGTTTCCCATAGATTGGCATGTTCCAAAGCCACCAGCCCGTAAATGGGATGAACTTAAAAGCACACAACTTTGAGAGGAAGCATCCTGCAAACAGTTCACTCGATCCAAGACCTTCATGAATTTCTCAGCATTCCCCTCATCAAGCACTCTCTTTCTTGAATGCTCTAGTATACTAAGTACTAGATTATCAGGGCTTCCTGCTGTTTCACTAACATCACTCAGTTTACGCTTCCTTTGAAATGATTGGATCCCTGATACATCTGTATTAGATTCTGATCCGACATTGGAATCTGTCCCATCTAACTCAGTAGTTGCTCCCCAACCATTACTTGACATTTCACGCAACTCTTGCATCATGTGACTCCATGCCTGGTCAGCGAATTTAGTGATAGGGGCTTGATCCATAACATTGTCAACCTGTCCACATGATTCCTGAGCTTGCATAGTTTGCTTCTTGATAACAGGAATAAGGCCTATAACTTCTCCTGGCTCAATGGAGTAGCTGCTAATTTGGTTCAGCAAGCTCAACTTTATTCCCTAATACAATGGAAAACAAGGCATTTAAGATTTAAAGAAGAAAATAGCTACCTCAAATATATAGATTGACTAGATGGGAGTAATTACACTTAGTAGTCTCACATGTTTTCTTCGAAAGAAGATCAAACAGGACTTTTTATTATTTTTATGCTGAGAGAAGATTAACTGGATAAGAATAATAGCCTAGTTTACCACACTTCCACCCCCAAATGTTACTGTTGGCCATAGCACTACAAGAGATTAGGTTGACATCTGATAACAAAAAGCAGTTAATACATATAAAGGGGCATAAGACTTCAATAATGAATTCAACAACAGCAGAAACATATGCTTTCGTTCGTCATTAGATAATTGTATAGCTAACAAACATACTCCAACAGCGAGAAAGTGATCCATTTCTCAAATATGAATAGAACATGACCTGAAAAACCAAAATGCTCATCTCCATGTCGGTTTTAACAGCTAATGCAGTGTAAAGAATCCACATACGATTGAAGAAAACATCCAAAAGAAAGAAAACAGAGAACAATCAGCAAAATCTAAAGAGAAAATTTGAAATCAAATTGAAAAGATTGAAGTCATTAAACAACAGAAAGCATAAATTTCACCATCCCCCGCTACAATACCAATGTAAACGAAATTACACCATCCCACGCATGCTTAAGCTTCTACAATTAGCTCAATAGTGCGACAATGCAGATTTCATGTGCGATATGAAAGAACGAACTAGTGGAGACGGAGAAACAGGGACGCTGACCTTGTGATAGAGGTTGAAGTTGGGATACTTTGCCGCAAGAGGGAACGTCTGCTTCAGCAACTGCTTGAGTTCTCGAATGGTTTTGCTGACGGAAATCGAAACCGTCATTGATTCCCCAGTTAGGGCCCGTACTTCCAACCTTCTCTCGCTGCTTTCCATTGACATTCAGCTTTCCTATGTGCCACTGTCAAGTATAGACTCCGCTAGAGAATTGATATTGCCTCTGTCACCATTTTAGGGGTGCTAGTTACCCGTTGTTACGAATCAAGTCGAACTGGGAAAGGAAATGATGAAGAGGAAGAGGAAGAATGAGAGAGGAGAAATCGATTTTCACACAAGATGCTTTTCTCATACAAACATACGGAAATACCGTATTTTTAAAAAATAATTTTTTAAAAACCGTTCCGAGCAAATAATTTACGTGAACACCATGCAGAGATCGCATGTTAAACATATGATCTATGTTGAACACTGATGGCTTTCTATTTTGCTCCCATGCGATCAATAGGTATTTCGAACATGCGATATCTCTTTGGCCAAAATGCACCATTTTGGTGCAACATTGAACGAGATCGTTTTTTGAACATGCGATCTCAATAGAAAATTGAGATTGCGTGTTCAAAACGTAAATATTTTACTTGGGACGGTTTTTAAAGAATTATTTTTTTAAAATATGATATTTTCATACAAAGCTCGTTTTTCTCACGCTTTGTTACAGCTTATACTAGTAGGGTATTGATAATTGACTTGTTGCAATTGAGTCCTTATTTTCTCTATTCACTACAAGCAAACCCGCTTTTACATTTTTGCACTAATTTACATATCAGTCCTTCAACTAAAAGAACCAGAACATTGCTTCCCCCTTAAGAGCCTTGTCCTCAAGGTTCCATGAAAACTAGCGTTGGCAGCAAGAGCTTCTAGTTGCAAGGGTTGGAAGATCTCTTGTCCAAGACATGTATGAGACTTCATTATATAAGTTGTAAAACACACTCTCTGGGCATTGAGCAAAGGAGAATCGAGAGGGAAAAACCATCCAAAAGTAATATCAGTTGCTCTTCCTTCAACCTTTTGAATGCATTAAGCAACCCAATGAATGCATTTATTTGCTTCATCAACTGCCAACCTATGCGTAGGTTGGACTTTAGCTCTTGCATAAATTCCTCCCAAGTTGCGAGTAGTTCATCAGCCCCTTTGATGTATGAATCTCGAGCAGAATCTGACACATTTCTACCTCAGCTTCCTTCTACGCCATACCTCATGTCTTGCTACAAGGATTTGGTGCAGAGTTCCAACACAAATATCAATATCTCTTTTAAAATTGAAGGCATTAACTACTCCACCCACATTTCTATCTAAATACCATGTCCTTGTCAAGTAAGCTCCCTCCCTCTTTGGCTGAACAACACATTTAGACATATTTTTCATGCCTTCCAGTTCACTTATAAATGGGCTTGTGATGACATTTAACATTTGCACGGCATGAGAGTGCTTGGTCATAATGTATAAGTTGAGAAACCTCTTATTTGTCAGCATTACTAAGGAAAATGCCAACTCCATTGTTTTAGGTGAAGCTCTCGTCCCTTCCTTATGGTCGTAATCGATAGTGGCATAGACAAGGGTGTTGCATCAAAGAGCAGCAAATCTTGGACCCACTCCCCGTTGCCTTTGCTACCCAATAATGCAGCCTGAACAACCAACCCATAAGCCAAAGCTTCACTAGAGTTCCCGCTTTTGCAAAACTCCTTATTCTCAATAATCTTGACACAACTAATGCAACTTTGGATTCCATGTGGAGCCATCGAGAAGCACCACAATACAAGCGCTGCTCTTGTCTAGTTTAGCATCCTCACACACTTTTCTATAAGCTTTTTACATTTCACAGATCGATTCCTATGGAAATTCTCATTTCTATTGCTGGTGTCAGTGGAGTAGAAGTCAACACCCTCCTTAATGGTTAGTAAGAACATGTCAAAACCCCCACTAGGGTAAAAAATTAGTTTAATCTTGTTACCCTTGCCGATAATGGCTGCTATAGTGGGCTCATATGCAATACTCTTGACAGTGTTACTAGCAGTGACTTCCACAGTGATCCATTTTTGGAAATACTTAAAATTGGCTGAGAGGGCAACAACAACATCTTTCGTGGCAATGTTGAGGTAAGCTTCACCAAACTCATGCATCTTTGTGAAGATCCTATAATCTTCAATAACAGGTTGTTTCCCTTCACCCTTATACTTAAGGACTTTTACAGGCTCGTTAGCATGAACTATGACAACCCTGAATGGCCATAGCTTCATATCAGCTTGAATCCAAAAGCCGTTAATCCTCAGCTCCTTCAGACTCTCTCCTGTCATTTCCCTATCACGAGTCCTAGGAGAAATAACTTTAAAATTTTCAACTATTGACAACTCAAAAACTTGGTTTGAACTCATTTCTACTCCACTTCCTTAATTGAAACTCTTCAAATCAGTTACATCCAGCTCTGGCACATCTTTGTTCTTCTGCAATTCTAATATCTCTTCATCAGCAAGCTGTATTTCACTAATATAGGCCCAAGGAGAAGCACAATCCAAATTTTCATAAGCAATTGCAGGCTCTAAAACTCAATAGAACACACCTCGGCTCCGATTTATTCACCAAAAATCTTTAGACCAATTACTTCCAGCTCTTGCACTTCTTCACTAGGCACAAAATGTAATCGTGTTCCCGAGGTTGTCATCAGTTGCTGCTCTTCTTTTTGGCCTTCAATGTCAGAATCGTAATCATCCTTTTCTCCATATTCCTTATA
Organism: Lagerstroemia speciosa; assembly: GCA_037672795.1. NCBI lineage: Eukaryota > Viridiplantae > Streptophyta > Magnoliopsida > Myrtales > Lythraceae > Lagerstroemia > Lagerstroemia speciosa. Next base: position 481,982 of record CM075298.1, read on the forward strand.
AGGAAAATTAACCAAACTAGACTCCTTTTAGGACTCCCGAGGATCTATTGCAGGTGGCATTCGAGAAGGGGTTTCTAGGAGCGGAATTAACACTTGCAACAAAGCTAATGTGTATGCCTCAACAAGGGTTCAAGGTTTCTAAGTATTCACCCGCTTTAGTATTTTGACCCTTAAGCCACTAGAAATAGACTCACAGCCAGCTCCTCCGCCAGCCAACAATCTTTGAGTAATGAAGCAAATGGTTTGAGGTATTCTTGGAGCGTACCTATTTGAGATCGCTCCTTAAGCTATGCAATAGCCTCTCAAACTTGCTCGTCATGTCTTTTGAGATTATTGAACTATTGTTGGAAGTACCTAAAATTGTCAAAATGATCTTCCATTGTCTAAGGAGCAAGCAGGGTTAGATGCTGCCCTAACTTCAGTGATCCGAGGATGGGGAGGCTCTGATACTAATTGTTATGAATCAAGGTCGAATTGGGAAAGGAAATGACGAAGAAGAAGAATAAGAGGAAGAATTAGAGAGAGAGAAGAAATCAATTTTCATTCATGTACAACTTATACCAGTAGGGTATCTGATAATTGACTTGTTGCAATTGAGTCCCTATTTTCTCTATTCATTACAAGCAAGTCAATTTTTATGTTTTTGCCCTAACAAATCAATCCTCCAACTAAAAGAAATATAACACGGTGAGGAAGGGTGGTGGTGTTTCTATCTGTGTCGGTTGATGTTTGGACATAATAGGAGGGAGGAAGGGGCTTAAAAATCAAGGAATGTATGGAAATACCGCACAATCGAAAAATAATTTTTTAAAAATCGTGCCAACCAACGTATTTGAGATAGTATTTTCAACCTACGATCTCATTTTTTACTGAGACCGCAGGTTCAATCTGCGTTCTTAGTTCAATAAAAATGATTCGACCTTCATCTTTGAAGACTTAGATGAATTGGACAATTGTTAAATACAAAAAAATAGTAAATTATCCATAAGAAGAGAAGATACTTGTCTCAAAATAAGTCAATCCATCCAAATGTCAATGAGAAGCTTTAAACATATTACCCTAGACATAACATAGTAAAAGAAAAATAGCCTATGATGGCCTCCTCCTCCTAAAAATAGATAACCAAAAAGGCACGCAAGTATACGTAGCACGCAAGTATACGTATCGCGCAAGTATACGTATCGCGCAAGTAATAAAGTGATGAATATCGAGATCGTTCCCACGAGGATCTAAGTCAATCAAACTAAGCAATAAACCAAGCAATCAAGCCAAGCTAGGCAATTCGAAATTTGATTGGAATTTAATGAAAACAAGAAAGGTAAATCGAAAGCAATTAGAAGAAATTCAATCAGTTTAATGAACCTAGGGCTCACAACTTCCCTCAATTCTACTTCTAAATCCAATCCCGATCTCTATATGCAATTGACTAAGGTGTTACTATCCTAGGGTTTTGTGTCTCCTTGCCTACCTCTCGGTTTAACAAGAACGTGTTTCTAGGATGATACTAATCACTCTATCTCTAGGCAATTAATATTAAGAAACCCATTGAGTTCGAACCCTAATTTAGATACCTAGGGTGATCGGCTAATCTCTCGATGCTTCTCACAAATAATCCCGACCTCTCAGCGTGAATTATCCTAAGTTATACTATCTCCGGCGTGATTTCGACTCCCTCTCTCGAGTTCGACGATCTCTCCTATTCGATCTAATTGGTGGCCAGTCAATCAGAAAGTATTAAGTTCGAGAATAGTATAAGTAACACGGTTGTAATTAATCACATATAAGAGAAAGGGAAGAACTTAGAAAATAGAATAGAGTTTCATTGCTCGCCCTAGGAAATAAGGAATTAGTTCATGATGGAATTGAAAACAACTACGAAGAAGAAGTTGGAATACATCGTGAATCAATAGAAAAGAAAGGGAAAGAGAAAACTCTAGATAAGCCGATGCCGATCTCTCGAGCCTCGAGCCGTTTTGAAGTGCTCCCCTTCCTTCCTCTTGATCACGAGCTTCTCTTGATCTTCGAGGTTGCAAAAGAAATCTGTAACTGAATGTTGGATGGATGGTCCTTCTGGTCATCTTGCTTGCAGGTCTATTTATAAGAATCGGAGAATATTTGAAACTATCTTTACAATATATTGTAGCCTTCTTTATATCTTGCAAGATTCTCTCTTTCCCGGCTGAGTTGAATCGCAATCTTTTTATCCCTCAAATATTTCTAATTCAGCCTAGAAATATTCTGTGTAATATTTGGGTTGACTGATTTCGATTCGGCAATTAACCTCCAGAGTTCGCTGCTGAGCTATCTGGGATCGCGGTCCTGTGCTGCGATCCTTCTTCACTGGCTTCATCGGTGTCGCGATCCTGTGTCGCGACCCCTATTGTTCTGCTCTTCTATTCAGCTTCTGTCTTTAGCCGGGATTCATCTTCGAGGCCCGGTTGATCTTCCAATATGTATCTACATCACAAAATACCTCACGAGTATCAACATTCTTAAAATAAACCCGACTTCTAACAATGCCAATTCTATTATGTTCAACAAGGAAAGATTGCATAATTAAGCATATAAACCAAGTCAAACTCGATTATCTTATTCAAATCTAGGCCTGAAAAGCATGCAAATAATCAATCTTTTACACAATTATCACACCCCCAAACCTAAATTCTTACTCGTCCTCGAGTAAGACACTTCCAAATCAAGGCACATAAGCCAGCAAGACACACAAGAATTTCTCCGCTCAATTGGAAAGAGTTAACCCCTTAAAGTTCTCAGGAATGGCTCTTTATTTTCTACTCAATCTTCAATTCAATTGCTTCCTACTTTTGATGTCAAAATTTTCACAAAAATCAACCTTAGCCCGTGCTGTGTTAGTGCAAACACTCTTACTAAAGGTCAAGCACCCAATTTGAAACTTGGTTGGTCAAGCACACAATCAAGAGACTTAAACAATCACAAAGACATTGCCTTAGACAATTCCACTCTTTTCTTTCTCACTCTTTTTTTTCCTTTTTGTGGTGCATGACTCTGGGTGTCATGTCCATAAGCTAGGCCCGTGTAACGAGGAATCGACCAATGGCTCCCGTCCCAGTTGGTCCAAAGCATTGGGTTTTAAGATACCCCTACGGATCTATTCTCGAGCTTCGACTAATGGACTATCCACCACAAGCACATGTCGGGCCTTATTGCGTATGCTTTCGCACTAAATACCGCTTAAGCCTGTACAGTGGTGCTCAGAGCCTTGGCGCATCTTTCATTTAGGCTCACATATGCAATTCTATAAGATTTTTCTTTGCTAGCTCATGCACAATATTTCTTTTTTTTTTTCTTCTCTTTTTTTTGTATTTTTTTTCTTTTATTTGCCTTTGGTAGGATATCTAAGTTCTTGTCCTTGCCTACTCTCATGTGAGCCCTACAACCAAGCAACATCAAGGGAAATTTTAAGCTATCCCTAAAATAAGAATGTCGTGAAAAGAATGGGGTTCATACATGATATAATTTTTTTCTTAAAACCTATCTTAAAGCAGGTTACAATTTCCAATCCAATCGAGTTTCAAATTTCCAAACCACTAATTATCATCATAGAACAAGGGCTAACCAATTCTTTATGAGTGGATTCATTCCATGGTGTCATTCATCCAACAAAATGCAAATCTATCTGAAACCTATGTAGCTATCTAACAACCTAAATGCATGGAAATTAAACTATGTAAATAAAAGTCAGCAATCAGCAATTCAGCAATTCAGCAATAAAAAATAAGCAATTCAGCCCAATTCTCATAAGCAATCAACAACTAATTCAAAACAACGTACCACCTAGCTAAACAAGCTCTCCCCCAAACCTAAACTTGACGTTGTCCCAATGAAAGAAAGAGTAGATAAAGGTGAGAACTTGCCCGGTTTTCTTGAATGCCTCTCTTCTCCTTCCTCCTCATGTGCTCCATGGGCATCTTCTTGTTCTTCCCGATCTTCTTCTTCAAAGGATGCTACTGTTCTTCTTCAGAGGATGGTGCTAAGGAATAGTGCTCACACTCGCTTGTCGATTTTCTGCAGAGGAGACAAGGGGATTAAGTTACGAAGCCCTAATTCTCTTTAAACAAATCAGTTTTTTTAAGGTGGGACCGCGGTCCTGTGCCGCGGTCCTAAGTGGGCAGCATTCTGTGATGTGGAACTGTCGCTTAGTGCTGCGGTCCTGTGCGGCGATCCAAAGTGTTCTGTCCGAGAGAGACCGCGATCCTGTGCCGCAATCCTGAGCAGAGCTTCCTAAAAAAATTAAACAAAAAATTAAAAATATGCATGTGACCTAGAAAATAAAAATCAACTAAAATTGAAGCAATGAACTCTTGGCTTGGGTTGCCTCCCAAGAAGCGCCGTGTTTTAAGTCCCAGCCCGACTTTTGGTCACATCATCCTCCTTTTCCTTGAGTTAGGGACCCATCCCGATTGGTTGGGTCCCCTTCATATGCCTTCAAATATTGTCCCTTCACCTTGAACTCTTCTCTTGTCTTTTGATTCATCATTTTGACCGATCCACAAGGGAAGACTCGTACCACTTGGAATGGCCCCGACCAACGTTTCCTTCCTGACAAGAACTTTAACAAAGAGTTATAATAAAGAACTAGTTGACCGAGTTGAAATCCTTTTACCGTGGTCCTTTCATCATGCTTTGTTCGTCTTTTGAGGGAGCTTTTAGTAACTTGTTGTATATCAGGAGGTTTTCCTTCCAAAAGTTTAGTGAACTTCTTTGGCACTTTTGAAATTGCATCCCTTCGCTTCATGTCTTCATGGTGCCTAGCATCATGTGGTTGTCCACTATCTTGAGCTTCTTCATGCGTATCCTTGGTTCGGGTCGCTTGGAATTCATGATTGGTGAACCTATCAATAACATCAATAGAGAAGCATTCATGAGGTTGAGACTCCATAGAACGGAATACTTTCAAAGTCACATTATTCTTGTCAACCCTCATTGTAAGCTTGCCTTTTTCCACATCAATTAATGCACGACCTGTAGCAAGAAAAGGCCTACCAAGAATGATCAGGATATCCCGATCCTCATCAAAATCAAGAACCACAAAATCAACAGGAAATATAAACTTATCCACTTTAACTAATACATCTTCAATAATGCCACGAGGATATGCTAAAGATCTATCGGCTAGTTGAAGTGTAACCGATGTCGGCTTCACTTCTCCTAAACCTAGTTCATGATAAACCGAATAGGGCATAAGATTAATACTAGCACCAAGATCACAAAGAGCCCTACCTTCAAACTTGTCACCAATAGAGCAGGGGATTGTAAAACTACCTGGATCCTTCAATTTGGGTGGTAACTTACGTTGCAAAATCGCACTACACTCTTCGGTAAGAACCACGGTCTCATAGTCTCCAAGCTTCCTCTTCTTAGATAGGATTTCCTTCATGAACTTCACATAGCTTGGCATCTGTTCAAGAGCTTCGGCAAACGGTATATTAATATGCAATTTACGAAACACATCTAAAAACTTACGGAATTGGTGCTCATTGTTTGCCCTTTGTGCTCTTTGTGGATAAGGAAGAGGTGGATATGTCCTTTCCTTCTTTTATGGCTTTGTTTGGGTCTGCTCAGTATGTTCTGGGCTGTCCTTGTCACTCTGGAAGTCTTCTGATTCTCGAATTTCGGCTCTGTCATTAGGGGTCGCGACCTGGGATCGCGATCCCTCTGTTCTGGAATTTGGGGTCGCGGTCAAGGATCGCGATCCCTCCTTTGTTTTTCCGTCCTTTGCTTCTGGCTCGTGCTGCAACGTGATCACCTTCACTTGTTCATAATTCTTACCTCGAGGGTTGATTTCTGTGTCGCTCGGTAGTGCTTCTAAAGGTCGAGAATTGATTGCTTGAGCCAATTGTCCAATTTGCGTCTCCATATTTCGCACCTGCGATTGCAAGGTAACAATTTGATTAGAATTCAGTTGTACAGCAGCATGTGCATCTTGAGAAGATTGCATGAATTTAATAAAAGTGTCTTCTAATCTCGTGAGGCGATACGAAGTTGAAGGTTCTTGTTTCCGAGTTGATTGGAATCCCGGTGGTGGATTGGCCCGGTTGGTGTTGTTGGCATAGGAGAAGTTCGGATGATTTCTCCAACCCGGATTGTATGTGTTGGAGTAGGGATTGTTCCTCGGGTTGCCTCCAATGTAGTTGGCCGATTCTTGAGTCTCTTGCACCGGTTCCATGTAAGCTAGTCCTTCGGTGGCTCCATAGGTTGGCTCCGCTCCTTGGTTCTTCCATGCCGTTACCTCCTTGAATAAGGCATCCATCTTAGCTGAGAGGGCTGTCACGGCATCTACTGAATGTATTCCGGCAGCTCCACGTCCCGCTGCCCTTTCGAATGGCCATTGATATCCATTACGTGCCATCTCCTCAAGCAATTCATAGGCTTCCTCGGGATATTTGTTCATGATTGAACCACCTGCAGCGGCATCAAGAGAAGAATGAGAAGTTTCCAATAAACCATTATAAAAAATTTGTACCAATGTCCAGATCTCGATGCCGTGGTGGGGGCATGCTCGTTGTAGCTCCTTGAAACGCTCCCAAGCTTCATAGAAAGACTCCATGGGCTGTTGCTTGAAGGTCATGATGTCATTCTTTAGCTTCATTGTTTTTGACGGTGGGAAGTATTGAGCCAAGAACTTCTCGGTTATTGCCTCCCATGTGTCGAGTGTGCTTGGTGGAAGTGATAGTAGCCATGCCTTAGCCTTGTCCCTCAATGAAAAGGAGAAAAGGGAAATCCGGATATACTCAGTTGACACCCCATTGAAGCGGAAAGTGTCACATATCTCAAGGAATTTTGCTAGATGCACATGAGGGTCTTCATTCGGTGCTCCTCCAAAAGAACAAGAAGTTTGAAGCATTTGGATTACCGATGGTTTGATCTCAAAAGTGTGAGCTTGAACCGGTGACTTGACGATGCTTGATTGATTCAGAAATTGAGGTTGTGCATACTCATTGATGGTCTTCCGACGCTGGTTCTGGGGTACTAATTCACCTCCTTGGCCGGGCTCCATGGCTTGTCTCCCTTGGGCTGCTCTTTGCTCTCTTCGTCTCCTATGAAAAGTTCGCTCAGGTTTCGGATCGTGCAATAGTGGAACCGAGTTGTGGCGACGAAGCATATACTTGAGAGAGTACCTAGTAAAAAGAAATAAAAATAAAAGAGTACCTAGTCGAGGAAAATTGCTCAGTATTAAGGTTAGAAATAATTGAAAATTTGATCCCGGCAACGGCGCCAAAAACTTGTTGCGATAAAAATAGATAACCAAAAAGGCACGCAAGTATACGTATCGCGCAAGTAATAAAGTGATGAATATCGAGATCGTTCCCACGAGGATCTAAGTCAATCAAACTAAGCAATAAACCAAGCAATCAAACCAAGCTAGGCAATTCGAAATTTGATTGGAATTTAATGAAAACAAGAAAGGTAAATTGAAAGCAATTAGAAGAAATTCAATCAGTTTAATGAACCTAGGGCTCACAACTTCCCTTAATTCTACTTCTAAATCCAATCCCGATCTCTATATACAATTGACTACGGTGTTACTATCCTAGGGTTTTGTGTCTCCTTACCTACCTCTCGGTTTAACAAGAACGTGTTTCTAGGACGATACTAATCACTCTATCTCTAGACAATTAATATTAAGAAACCCATTGAGTTCGAACCCTAATTTAGATACCTAGGGTGATCGGCTAATCTCTCGATGCTTCTCACAAATAATCCCGACCTCTCAGCGTGAATTATCCTAAGTTATACTATCTCCAACGTGATTTCGACTCCCTCTCTCGAGTTCGACGATCTCTCCTATTCGATCTAATTGGTGGCCAGTCAATCAGAAAGCATTAAGTTCGAGAATAGTATAAGTAACACGGTTGTAATTAATCACATATAAGAGAAAGGGAAGAACTTAGAAAATAGAACAGAGTTTCATTGCTCGCCCTAGGAAATAAGGAATTAGTTCATGATGGAATTGAAAACAACTACGAAGAAGAAGTTGGAATACATCGTGAATCAACAGAAAAGAAAAGGGAAAGAGAAAACTCTAGATAAGCCGATGCCGATCTCTCGAGCCTCGAGCCGTTTTGAAGTGCTCCCCTTCCTTCCTCTTGATCACGAGCTTCTCTTGATCTTCGAGGTCGCAAAAGAAATCTACAACTGAATGTTGGATGGATGGTCCTTCTGGTCATCTTGCTTGCAGGTCTATTTATAAGAACCGGAGAATATTTGAAAATATCTTTACAATATATTGTAGCCTTCTTTATATCTTGCAAGATTCTCTCTTTCCCAGCTGAGTTGAATCGCAATCTTTTTATCCCTCAAATATTTCTAATTCAGCCTAGAAATATTCTGTGTAATATTTGGGTTGACTGATTTCGATTCGGCAATTAACCTCCAGAGTTCGCTGCTGAGCTGTCTGGGATCGCGGTCCTATGCTGCAATCCTTCTTCACTGGCTTCATTGGTGTCGCGATCCTGTGTCGCGACCCCTACTGTTCTGCTCTTCTTTTCAGCTTCTGTCTTTAGTCGGGATTCATCTTCGAGGCCCGATTGATCTTCCAATATGTATCTACATCACAAAATACCTCACGAGTATCAACATTCTTAAAATAAACCCGACTTCTAACAATGCCAATTCTGTTATGTTCAACAAGGAAAGATTGCATAATGAAGCATATAAACCAAGTCAAACTCGATTATCTTATTCAAATCTAGGCCTGAAAAGCATGCAAATAATCAATCTTTTACACAATTATCACCTCCTCCTCCTCCTCCTAAATTGCCTCCTCTGGTAATGCAGTTTGGGATTCTATGCTAGTGGTCGCTCCGTCATACTCGAACCTACTACCAAAGGTGCTTCTTCTATTTCATAGTCTGGATAATGCGATGGCTCATCTGGTGGTGCTGCAATGGCTCCAGATATTTCTAAGGAGCAGGGGAAGTCGCTATGCTCAACTGTGATGCACTCATCGCATCAGATGTGTTGAAGAAGGACATGGTGTCTGACAGGTCCTGCTGATAGAGAGAAGGGAAGCATGCTAGCTTGGTAAAAGAAGAAGGGGAACGAGCTGGCTCGAGAATAGGAGAAGGGGAGCGAGGTGTCTCTACGGCCTGACATCGACCCCTACCTCGAGCTCTACATCCTCTACCTCAAGCTGTAAGAACGTGAGGTATGTCTGGCAACTGTTGGTGTTCTAGAGGAAACATTTGGACACCTCCATGATCTCCAATGAGAAGCAATCCAATATTGGCAACATTTTGAGCATCCAGTAACATGGTTGACATATGTCGAATTCATCAGAGAGAATGAGCCTGAAAAAAGATAACATGAGATCATTATGTAAGAAGTTAAATAAATAAAAAGTAACCTAATATTAAGATAAAAGAAGTATAGCGTACTAGAGCGCCAAGCATCACTCTTGTAGGTTTGATGTACCATTTGGTAACTCTATGGTACCAGTTGTAATAGTCATGATGACGCCCATTGGTAATGTCTAAATCCACGTGCAAATTAGAGGACAATGCCTCCTAATCTAGTCCTTATCTATCCTCCCTCGAAGGTCGATTTGATGAAGTACAAGAGAAGTATCACAAGCAGACAGGATCCACTGAATCCCTTTGAATTGATGCATCACTTGATTTGGATATAGTGCCACTCAACAATGAAGAAGTACATGAGAGGCACTTGAGCATGCCATACAACACTTTCAACTAGGCAATAGGGGGTAGTAAAACTAAGAATGTCATTTGTGTATGGCATCAAAACAATTTGTAAAAAATTAAGATTACATTAATTAGTAACTATAAACAATTATGCACATCACATAAATTACACAATTAAAATATGGTACCTGACATGTTTTCTGTCGATCAAAAGGGTTTCTATACTGTCCAAGGACGTAAGTAGAGAGCTGCATCACATCAAAGCTAGCATGCCATCGACATGCCAGAGGTTGTCCACCTGTCAAGGTAATCAGAAGGTGAGTGGGTGAAATATGTGGAAATTGATCCCACACTCAAATCTGGAGTAAAATCAGTGTGCCCACGACCGCATTTGCTGAGCTATCATAGCAAGGCAACTGTCTGTAAAATTAGGCCAAGCATGTAGCTCCCCAACTATATCTTCAGGTAGCTTCAAAATCTTCTAGCAACAGTAGAAACATGAGATGAATGAAATTGGAAGTCTTGTTTGCAAATAGCATGCCACCCATAAGCTGTAGTACATAGGCTTGAGCAAATCTCGTCATTGTAACCTCGTCAGCATCAATAGGTAAATGATGGAATTGCCTATGCAACCATGACATCTAAAAACATCCACTTGTGATACTGTGAGGATCGGGCCTAACATCTAGTAGGCGCTTGCACTCATTTGGCTAGAACAAATGGTTGCTACCTGTTACGACATCTTCATCAATAGGTAAACTTAGTTGAATCAACATGTCCTGGAGTGTTAGGGTAGCCTCCCCGTGTGGCATGTGGAATGTGTGAATCTCTGGTGTCCACCTCTCCACTAATGCCATAATCACGTGTCAATCTAGTTGGATGACAGGTATCTAGGAGACGCCATAAAAGTCAAACTGTTGTAAGTATGGCTACATATGATTAGAAAAATGTAGAACATCCTCATCGTGTTGTAATGTAGCCTCACATCCACGATAGACGAGGGCTGAGCTGTCCTAACCTACCCACATTGTCTCTAATCAATGTCTCTCCTACAGTTGGAGCAGTGATCTATCCACAGTATCTGGATCCATTTGAAAGTATATATAACATATTATTATATTGCCAAAAAAATGAAATAACAATACATGTGTTGTAAATATAACAACTTTTGCATTATAAAAAATCAACCTTGAGTCTTTCTTCGTTTAAGATAGCTTCCTCAATTATGCCCATCTCGTTTGCAAAGGCTACATATTATGGTGGATGTAGGCTCCCTAATATCCATCTTATTGTGCTATCTTTTCAACCTAGGTTTGTTTATACCTCGAAAGAGATTACAGTTTGGAAGAAATGTCGAAAAATCTATCTGAGGCCATCTGACTTGTTCTCCAATTAGATGGATCTTAACTTGATAGCATAGTTGTTCATGTGTCCATGAATACCATGGACCCACAACTTAGGACCTCACATTTTTCAAGATGGCATTGTAACTCTCATTAAAGTTGGTTGTCATAAAAGCATATGTGTATCCTCCATCGTATGCTAGTGTCCATCTCTCCGCATCCAAGTTCATAAAGTAATCAGGTGCCGATTCTTTTCATTTCTTAACTTCATCTATATACTCTTTAAATTTCTTAGGTTGGCATTGCATCGTAGCTATAGTGACAAGTCGCTTCAATACCTAGTTATTGTGCATCTTATTAAAATTACTAGCCACATGTCTAATGCAAAGTCGCGATTGAACAAAAGGTGGCTATCATCTAACCCTCTGATCTATGATTGCAATAACAATGTTAGTATAACGATCAGATACGAGGCTAGACATAAAGTCTCCGGATGATGACCAACGACGTATTACTTTAAGTGCATCAAAAACTAAGACCACGAGCCATATGATTCCTCGTCAGCTAATGCAAAACCTAGAGGGATAATATGGTTCCCACTATCCATGCTGCATGCAATTATAATTTGTGTGAATATTTGTCGTGCAAGAATGTCTGTCTATGCTGACAACAGGCCTACTATACGGAAAAACAGAAACATATGGATAAAATATCCAAAATATTATTTGAAAAATTACTTGGCCATCTACCTCTGTTGGAGCAGTATGCCAAGCCACTTTAGATCCTGAATTGGTAACTTGCAAGGCGTTGAGAAGAGTTGGAAATTCTGCATAAGAAGATTTCTAATCACCATACAGGGTCTCAATCGCTTGCTTTTACCGTCCTAGACTCTCTTCGTTATTACCAAGTACTCGAATACGTTGATTATAATTTGCCGCAATGTCAAAATATTCACATCAGGTAATACCCTAACTTAATTTAGGAAACACTGACTCATGAAGTTGCAATCTAGCTGTGGATGGTCTTGATTAAGAATAGAATTTACACGTGTATGAGGTTCGTCAGCTATTGCAACAACAAATGCAAAATCCTACCATTTTTTATATGCACGAAGTTGCCACCTACATCCACTGTTCCTCTCAGTGCAAAACACCAACCATAACCTTTTATCTGATTTATCAACATAAAAGTTATAGTGGTTCTTGATGTGATGTACATTCACAGCACAAATCAAATCAGCTTTCTGTTGAAATCACATGTCCCTTTTAATCTCATTACCAAATATTTTCACTCTACTTCTTCAAATGTTATATATCTATCATCACCATCCATCCTGTTAAAAAAAGGAATTGGATATTTAATAGAAGTATGACTATGGTCAGGTATAGGCTTATCATCCACTACATTATCGACCGCCACTGCTTCTGGAGACTGTGAAGACAAGGGATAAACTGATGTATCAAACTCAAAATGAGTAGACGTGCCACTAGTTTCCATCTCTTCATCTAATTATACTTCATTGATACTAATAGACAACTCATGTAACACTTCATCAACCTATCTTTCATCATCGTCATCCTCATCACCACCACCATCATCACTGTTATCATTATTATTATCTTCATTATTATTTCCTTCAATTATGTTGAAATCATTTTCACACTAAGGTGCTTTCGGGGTCAAAGGCGTTACTAAGGCAGCATTCCTAACACTTTGCTCAACTCTCATATTAGTGCTATTTCGTAATTGAACAAATAACTCTGGAATTTAAAATTCACTACCAAGTTAAGCAACATCCATAAGATTCTCTACATCATCATCATTAGTTATAGGAATCAAACTAAAATGCACACAAGTTGACTAAAAAACTATGGCATGTCTATGAAACACCTCTACTTTAGACGTGGCACCATCAATTCTTACAATTCTACATAATTTCTCCAATAATTCCTCATATCTTGTATTACATCTCACTTTAATTTTCTTCAGCGGTGGCTTATCATAATATGACCCATCTTCACCACACAAAATATCTTCATGGGCATACACCACAAGTTTAACATGATTCACCATTTTAAATATAAGGAAAATGTCAAACTACAAGCATTAGTGTATATCACAAGTGCTATATTATGGCTCAAACACTTCATTTAATAATTTCACAACCAATTCACTATATTTCACCATTTCACAACCACTTCACCTCACCAAATCCTTAATCAACATAAACCCTAGTTTATCCAATCAACAAATTTATCTCATAATTAATAATTATTGGGGCCAATAATTTTTATCCCACAAATTACTAGCACAATCATCAACAAATAATTCATTCACTCTGCCCTTAATCAATATAAATTTCAACAAACCCTAAAATGTTCAAAATCCTAAAAATTTGAAGAAAATTAGGGCAAAGTCAAACAAAACTTCACATATCATAGAGGTGGCAGGAGAGATTGCAACAGAATGTCGAAGTCAGGAGAAATTGCAACAAACAACGGACTCGAGGGAGTAAAGATTGCAATGGAAAAGAGGAATGGGGGAGGAAGCTCTCGACTGAATGGTGCGATTTGTGCTCGAGTAGTATTTTTATCGACTAGAGACCGCAGGTTCAACCACAATCTTCGGTTAAGTGAAACACTGTGTTTCGCTTGGCTCGCATTTTACTTGACCTGAGATTGAAAGTTGAACCTGCGGTCTCAGTACAAAAATGAGGTCGTAGACGCAATATCTTGACGATATAAACAAAAACACTTTGGTCGAAATGGTTTTTTAAGAATTATTTTCCAACCATATGGTATTTCCATTCATTTCTACTTAAAAATCACATTTGTGGAAGATAAGTTCTAGAAATTGTATTTAATAAAATATTTGCTAAAATACTATCATCCTTGATTCTCATTTTGGTAACCTGTGCTCTCTTCATTATAAAATGTTTTATGATAAGAAGAATGTTACAAATAAAAAGTAATTGAAATGATCATTATGCTGGACTTTTAAAAAAAAGCTAGAGGTTCAAATTCTCTTACTAGTATTTTTATTTTAATTTGATATAAAAATAATATTGATAAGAAAAATCAAAGTCCCAACTTCCATTTTAAATATCTAATGTCTTACCAAACTTCTTACACTGAATTTGTGTTATTTTTAGTAGATCTCATGTTCAACTATGATTTCTGAACAAAAATAAAAGAAATTGCATGTCAAAGATATGATTTCTTAACAAAAATAAAAAAATTGCATGTTTAAGATGTGATCCCTTTAGAAAAATGAGATTGATCTCTTGACAGTACATTGGTAAAAAATTTTAGCAAAAATAATTTTTTTAAAAAATGAGTTTTATAAAATAAGGTTCATCTGTGCGTTCCTCTATGAGAGGCAGAGCAACTTTTGAATGAATACCATGCTTTTACAAAGTATTTTTTAAAAGCCACTCTTTATAAAGTATTTACAGATTTGTCATTGATCAACCATAAATTGAAGAAATGGTCTAGTCTAAGTGATAGATCGCAGGTTCGAAAGGCGGTCTACCCACATTGATAGCTATTTGAAGTCGTGATGACATCGTTAGATTGTCCTAAAACGCAATATTTTATTTAAAGTAGAACGCGATTTCAATAAGTGATCTAACTTGCAGCACAAAACGCACATTTCATTAATGATAGATTGTGTTTTTAACACATGAGCTACCCCTATTATAAGTAGATTACACCACATCCACAGTAGAATAGATCACATCCTTCCCCTAAAAGACTGAATTTTGTCCCTGTTACTCTCTTAATTTGCATCCTCATGGCATTCCCTTGGAGATTTTCATCAACTATCTCGGGTATCTTCACTATATCTTGTGAATTGTTTATTAATTTTCTATCATATTGTTAGTTTTGAAATTTTAGGGTTTGATATTTAGGTTTGGTATTTAGATTTTGTCAATCACCTTCCCACATACATTGTTCACATGATGATAGAACTCCTTGTGGGCTCTCCCATCAAACTTTTTACCACATTTATGACAAGAGTAAGGTGCAATCCCTGTGCCTGACGAATCGAGTGGGGGAGGCACCTTTTTCTCCTTTTTGGGGTTGGTTGACATCTTCGGCTTCTTCTTTAAGTTGTTGTGGTTAGTTCGGAGTTTTATTATTGAGAATAAAAATCACAAAATTACCCAAAAACACTGAAAAGTTCTAAAAATCCAAAAATAGATCAAGGATTTAGGAAATTAGTTTAAAAAAATAGCATCTCATTTTGATTTGACAAACAAAGATACATTGTCAATGATTGACAATGCAGCAGGAGAGCGTCGAGGGAACTCACAGCCCTGCAGCCTTTTCAAGCTCTTTTTAAACCATTATTTTTCATTTTTTGATTCCTTCTAAATTTTATAAAATACAAACTATTAAATTTAGTCTTCACTCTTCCATATAAATACAACTATGTACAAACATTTTTCAATAATAATTGTATCGGTAAATGACATGAGAATACACGATCTTTGCCTCAATTCCTAATTCTACCACGAACTTCAATTTTTGTCTGAAATGGTCAGCAACTTATAAATCTTTCCCACTCTACTATCTGTCCAATTTTCCATCATGTTGTTTAACGGAAGTGAGAAACGACAGTTAAGTGATGAATTGATAAATTTGTCCCTCTACAAAATTAAATATAAATGACTATTTAATGTATGAACTTTGCATGATTTTCCAATTCTATCACGAATTTTCGCTTTTAATTACCATGATTTGGAATTGACAAATTTGACAAAGAAAAATCTAATGGGTCTAAAACCAATCAAAATTATATAAAATTATATATAATATCCTATTTTTTACATAACCGCAGTTGATCTCAGGCTCTGACTAGTTTTTTTGGGTCCACAACTGAGTTTCTTGGGCAATTTTTCAAGTTAGGTTGGAATTGATTATTCGGATTTCCAATTTTCATTACACCTCTAATTTTAATAAGACAAATTAGGAGATCCTTCATAAATTCTTTCCAGCCCCTTTTGAAGAACAGCCCGCCTTCATCAACCACCAAACCCAACTTCCATGTCAAACCACTTGGACCTTTCTAGATCATATTTTGTCCTAAATGGCTCTTCATATTCTCAACAAATTTTTTCGGGATGGCTTGTCGTAAAGTTAAATTTTTAGCTAAACACCAAGTCCAACTAAATGCAACACAAATCCCCATGATCAAAGTTCTTGAAATTTTATTTCTTTTGTATCCCAATGAGCTTAGGAAACTAATTGGGGTCATGATTTCATGAAACAAAATAAGAGACTTACAAGCTGCTTTTGGAAATCGCCATGGAGGGGCAAAAAGAAATGGATAGAGTATAAATGGGTTCGAATCATCAATTCCAAGTTAACTTGAAAAATTGCCTGGGAAAATTAGGTGTGGGCCCAAAAAAACTAGCTAGAGCCAAATAACCATCGCGATTATGTAAAAAATAGGATAGTATATATAATTTTGATTGGTTTTAGGCACATTAGATTTTTCTTGGTCAAATTTGTTATTTCCTAACCATTGTAATCAAAAGCAAAAATTATGTAATCAAAAGTAAAATTCGTTGTAAAATTGGAAAATCATGCGAAATTCATAGTAGAATTGGGAAATCATACAAAGTTTGTGTATTAAATAGTCATTTATCTACAGTTTGAAGGGGGACAAATTTGTCAATTCATCACTTCTAACGGCCGTTCTCACTTTCGTTAGGCAACGTGATGGAAAATTGGACAAATGTTGGAAGTGGGAAAGATCAGAAAGTTGCCAAACATTTCAAACAAAAATTAAAGTTCGTGGTAGAATTGGAATTAAAGCAAAGTTTGTATATCCTCATGTCATTTACCCTAATTTTATACGTCTTGCTCTTAATTTTTATGCTCTCTCTTAGGGGTGTAAGTAAAAAATCGGAAACCTGAAAAACCGAAAAAACCTATCGAACCTGAACCAAAAGAAAAAGATTTATGGATCCTAAGATAAATTCAATGTGGTTTTTAGGTGGAAAAAACTAGATCGGGAAATTCGGGCCTCGACCCAAAAAACCTGACGGGGCCCCAAACCGAACAAAAAATTACGTTAAATTTATGTTATATGTAACAAACCATTTTAATATTAGATTTTAACAATATAAATAATATATTTGATATTTTTAAACTTGAATCTTGATTCTTATTTATCTTTTTGATCTCCTTAATACACTAAAATATTTATTATTAGTATTTCTCATTTATTATAATGAATTTTATTTTACTATTTTTGTATTTAATATATTATTACAATAAAAATTGAAACCCAAAAAAACCAAACCCAAAGTGAGTGATTTTCATAACCCCTAAATGGTTCTCAGTAAGGTTTTTAACTTGAAAAAATTAGACCAAAAAAATTGAGACTAGATCATTTTTGGAAAAAAACCGGTCCGAACCGCCCATATAGACCCTTGCTCTCTTTGGTCCTTCATTTTTTGTTATACAATTAAGTTGAAGATGTTAATTAATTTAATTTTTATTCTTAATTTAACTTTTACTTCACTTTGATCTTAGACTATGTAATTTTCTTAAAGAGCAAATTGTTTTAATATTTTTTTAATTCAATTGATCTAATATTTTATTTATTAGGACTGAACGATTCCGGACAGGCTGAAAATCCTGATTTTGAATTGAAAATGTCTAATTCCAAGCTGGCCATAAACGGTTCAAGGGGCAATTGAGGTCTAGAATCCGGCTTGAAGATATTAATTAGGATTTAGCGATAGTTATGGTTTGGGTTGAAAAAGTTCTAACTGCGGAGTTGAAATAGGCCCTAACTGTCTTTATCGCTAGATTCACAATAAACCACTTCTTTGGTGGTCAGGTGTGTAGCCTTCCTTTCTCAATCAATTCTGTCTCCCCATGTTGGTGCCCTTTTTTTCTCGATCCACCTCCCTTGCATGTCCGATTCTCTTTCTTTGGTCCCCATTTTTGGATTCTTTCTAACATACTGTGTTTCACAGTCACAAGAATCTCACCTTTATATGTATTTCATGCACATTAGTGCTAGTAACTTTCATATAACTCATGAGAGAGGAGGAGAGCAAATATGTTGAATGAGATAAACACGGTCAGTCATAAGTTAAAACCACAGAAGTCTGATTTTATTAGAATAACTGACTCACTCAAAGATTATATTAGATGACCCGCCTATTTATAAGCTCAGAAAATCAAATAAACTAGGAAACAAATAATTCAGAATATCATAAACAATGTCAAATCGATATAATAAAATCCTAGAGATATTAACTAACCTATTTGATCGATAAGATCTTATTACCAAATATTCTATTTCCTAAATAATCATAAAATATATCTAACACTCTCCCTCAAGATGAGCATGTTGTGTAGCTGAATGAATATCTTGTAAGTAATAAAATTTGATGACAACGACTTGACTTTTGAAATCGACTTGAGCATCTTCGCTTTAGAGTTTGAAAAACAATAATGATTTGAGGCTTTTTGCGTTCAGAGGCCGAAAAATCAACTTGAGTCTTCTCTTCTTAGACTTTAGAGGCTGGAGGATGGCATGAGCCTTTTTGGCTTTAGATTTCTTGTCTTCGTCGTCGCATTATCATCTATATCATCTTGAATAGCGAACTTGTCAGGATCGACCCGCTCTGGTATCATGACAACTTTCATATAACTCAATAAATAGGATGAGAGAGGAGATATAAAAGAGATAAACATGACTGACCATAAGCTAAAACCATGGGAGTCTAACTTTATTAGAATGACGACTAAATCGAAGATTACATTAGACGACTCACCTATTTATAAGCTCAGAAAATTAAATAAACTAGAAAACAAATAATTCAGAATATCATGAACAATATCAAACCTGATATAATGAAATCCTAGAGATATTATTCAACCTATTTGATCAACAAGATCTTATTATCAAATTTTCTATTTTCTAAATAATCATAAAATATTTCTAATAGGTGCACCATTACAGTGAAGAATAATCTAATTCCTATTTCTATATCTAGTGTGACAATAACATAGTCACATGTTCAGCTTCTAGTAAGTTCATATGAATTAGAATGTTACTAGATTTTCTTCTATTGGACCATTATCAGTAATATTTGCAATTTGCTGCTTTTATCAACCTTTATTGACTAATTTTATTGCAGACCTCAATTTCTCTTCTCCGATAAATAGTGTTCATCTACAACTAAGACTTTATTATTCTAAAACCAAAATAATATTAGGGAGATAGTGTTATCAATTATTCTATAAGATAAAGCTAATGATTTGTATCAGTTGACTCACAAGTCTGTGGAGTTCTATTCACCTGTAGCTAATTATTCAATGTATAGAAGAGGACATAGGCCTAGAAAGGACATAAGGAAGAGGGGATGAAATGGGCACGGAAAGTCCCATGGGTGATATCAAACCTAGGACCTCTAAGTCACAAGGCGAAAATAGTACCAACTATATTAAGCAATCTTTCTTGCCTGCAGCTAATTTAGTTTGTTTATATGAATATAATAAACCTAGGACATTTTGTTACTAAAACTTATATGAATATGATGCCTTTGATTCCACTCAAAGATTTGTCCACTTATTATGGTTGAATTTATATTCCCATCTCACTATCTTCTATATGTTTTTAGCCTCTAAAAGATTCCCTAATTGATTTAAGGGATCTTGCCATATTTGGCATGGGTATGAATATGGATATTTTGCCCCTAGATGAAAGAGTTTGAGGCATGAAAAGTAGCTCAAAGGAGGAAGCACAAACTTACTTTTTGATTATATTTCTCTAAATATGTTTTGGTGGTATAACACTTCTTTGGTGCATGATGAAATTTGGATGCCATTGAAAGCTTATCTTGTTGTCTTCACACATTTCTTTCCTCTTTATTTAATATAATTCTCCTATTGCCACTCGGTGACACGTCGTTAGCTCCAAGTTCTTCCTACAATTTAGATAGAATCCAATCGCCCACCGCCTTTGACTTCAATAGTTATCTCTTTTTAGACCATCATTGAGATATGCTAGGTACAAGGAGGAGTTCCCTTTCTCTCCATGTAGTTTGTTTAGTTCAATGTAAGGAGCATCCTTCAGTTGGTCCTCTAATGTATTGATCAAAGATTGGTTGCAGGTTGAAGGTTTCATTTGAGAAGTTTATATTTTTAGCATCTATTAGAATGCTTATGTGTTTCTATTCTGTTACTTGTTGCTCAGATGAAATTGAGTTGACTATGGAGCAGAAGCTAAGTCACAGATTGAAAATGGCTTTCAAATATATCGAACTCTATTGATAGCAATAGTAAGGGTTCACAATGATAAAGGTATTAAATAGGGATAAACCCGCATTGTAGCACATCAGTCAATGCTAGAACTCTAAATATTGAAATTTTTTCTACTTCTATAGGTTTTAGTTTTGCTTTATGATCCTCAATTTTTGATATTTTATTTGGGAGTTTCATTCTCTATTTCATTTCTTGACATGTCTCTCTTATCCTCTAAATGCAAAGAAATTCCCCCGTTCTTAGGGAGAGGTATAGTGTCTTCAATTGTAGTTGCTTCAATTGCGTAGTGAGATTTCTTCATTTAGAGCTTAAGACATTGTTGAAATTAGGGCTTTCCAGTATTGATCTATCATAGCATTAACTAGAAAGAATAAATAAAATCTCATTTGACGAAAATTAGGTATATTTTGGTTAAGTGATGTCATGCAATTGGTATTAATTTTGTGGGATGAAGATGAGCTGTTTGTGTTGCATCATGTTCTTCGTTTAACAAATCATAGGGAACTTTTGATCTTTGTTGGAATCATTGCCTCTTCCAATATAGTTATTACCACAAACATACTTTAATGCCAGCTATTAATACAAAAGTATTTTTCATTATTGAATTGCAACCTCCCCATAGTAGAGTGTGTGTCTTTAAACTAGTATTTTGTAAGAGTATGATGTTCTTGCACAAAGCTCAGAAGAGGGAGTGCCCATCACTATCAAATATTGCACTAGTGGCTAGCTTCGCAAGCACGTGTCAACCTAGTGAAGTGAGAAACTAGCTAAAATACCACCAATTAAAACAGAAATTTATAAAAATAGCACTTATTAACTATTTTTGCATCTACTATTTCTAAAATGTGGATTAAACATGTTTTTTATTTAGCGGCAAAAACACTTCAACCTATGTTTTTCTTCTAATTGTCCATAAAACTCAAGTTTAGCTTGCAATTTCGGTTGCATAAAACACAATCATATTTTTAAATAGAAAATGTAGGTTTAGCTTGCAATTTATAAGCAAAAGTTCATCTTCAACATACGTTTTCAATTGAATTAGGAAAAATAAGAAAGTTTAGGATCGATCAATCCTAGTTTGACTCGAACCTCTTGGTAATTACCCGTTCAAAAAAGGGAAGTTCATCATTGACTCCATCCAATATATAAACTCAAGTAACATTTTTAATAATTAATAGTTCTATTATATCAGCCTTTTAGGATGTCTTTGGTAATGAATTATGACAAGTGGCCCATTCACACAGCATAGGCGTGTTTTGTCGTGGGATGCCCCATCCCACAGATGAGGATATACTTGAGTGACGCATTCGTCCACTGTATAATATTATGGATTCTGACATTTATGAGGTACAGGTGGAGTCAGCGTAGCATAACCGAACATATATACAACTTCGGGTGTGTGGAAGGATGAGACTTTGGCTTTGTCAAGTGGAGGAGGTGGATCTTGAGGAGGAGACCTAGGTACGTATGTGTGCTAACAATGACCCCTACCACGACGGCTTTGTTCTCTACCCTATACTATTGTAGTTAAGCAATATCTAGCTCATCTTGATGTTGTGGCTATTCAAAGTGGAATATATCATACTTTTGTGTCCTATAAGTATATGCTTCCTAGCAGTAGTAATCTTAGGAGCTTTCTATAATGTGATAGTCTATTGAATGAAAGAAGGCATCCACCTGAATGAAAGCACACTATATTACGTATAAGCTATTGTAATATTCTTATTAAAAGCACAAGTTTGGTTGTTGTGTCTCACAATAGCTTCGAGCATCACTCTAATTCATCCAACACAACATCTTATCGCAGCACAGTACCATGCATAATATTCAATATCTACCCCATCTGGCAATGTATTGTTGGACTCCAATGGGACAATACATTATCATTGCCACATATGGTTGTAAGGATCATACTGCATAATTCAGTTCTCATCTACTTTTCCCTAGGATTGAGCTAATGGAGTCGTGGCATAGTGTCACATAGAGCCAATAGCTACTATGCACCATTGAATTGCAAAAGACTCAATTTGAGAAGTGCCACTCCACTATATTGAAGCATATAAGAGGCATTCGAGCACACTTGACGTCTCGACCCTCCATATAACAATTAGTGTATGACTGGTGATATCATGAGAGTACGACAACCACATAATCTACAAAAGATATATTTAATAAATATATAAAGAGAAATAATATGTGATTATTAAATTGTAATTCATCTTACTTGCTCTGGTGCTTACCTATCTGTCTAAGGCATCACTGTATTGACCTATAACATGGGTGGGCTATTGCATTACATTGAATGTAATGGACAACCAGCATGCCAAAAGTCGATCCCCTGGCAAATCTATCGAACAATTAAGAGTGGCAATACGATGAAATCTATCCCATATCCATACCTATAAAAGTATGAGTGTACCTACCATCTCGTTGGCCGTGGAATCTACAACACAGCATATTTGCCTTTATAACCATGTTAAGCAAGCTCTATCTCTTCATCTCAACTCTAACTACCTTCAGTTCCAAGGTCTTCAGGTAGTGGGAGGAATATCAAGTGAACAAGGATAGACAGCTTGCCTGTGAAAACTATGCAACCCATCAATTGCCACACATGTTGCATGATAGTAAGTTCATTGGCTTGTTATGGTAAATGGCCAAATATGCACTATAGCCAAGATATTTTGAGACAAACACCAGAGTTGTTGTGGGTCTCAAGCCTCACTCTAAGTATATGCTCATGAAGGTTACGCAATCTAAGCATGAACTACCAGTCATGACATTACCATCAATTGGCAAGCCAAGATGTATAGATGCATTTCTAGTGTTAGCCTACGTCTTCACAAATGCTCACATTCATTCAACCCTCTCATCTGTCACTACACTAACAATTCTAGTGTATTGGTAACAAATAAGGCGTAGAGTCTCCAGTCGTCAGCCACTAATGTGATCCTTCAAGTACATTGGTAACCATGCCCTTGACCCAAACGATTCCTCATCAACGAAGCATAGGCTAGTGGAATAATACGATTCGAGCCATCTACATTACATGCAATCAATAGCTTATGCTCATACTTCCACTATAAGAAGGTCCATTTTATACTGACTTCTATCATGCGATATACAAATGCACGAACATGAGCCAAAATTTCAAAATAACCTTTGAAATAACACTTTATCATTTCCTTCAATATCATGAAATAGCCAACAGACATATGATCTTGGATTGATCAACTCAATGGCATGGAGAAGTTTTAGCAATTTCACATATGAATTGTTCAATTGCCACATACCGCTTCAATAGCTCGTTTCTTTACATCACAAGCCCTCTTCCATGTCATCAAGTACTCAAATGTGTCGACAATGATTTGATGCAATATAAAAACATTCACATTGGGTTCCCTAGATTTCCAAAATACTGACTCATCAAGCTAGAGTTTAATAGTGGATGGCGAGACTAGCACAAGTATGTTGACTTACAAGTCTCGTAAACATAAATCTAGTGCCAATGCTTTTTTTTGAGATGCATGAAGTAGCCATCTACATCCATTGTGCGTCTTAGGACAAGAAATAGATGACACCGTCTTATATGACTCATCAAGATGAAAGTTATGGTGATGCGTGATATGGTGTATATTCACGACATATATCAAATCTTCTTTTTCGAAAGTGCATACTTGTTTTTTTAACTCATCTCCAAAAATCAAGCTACAAGCTAATACACTCTTGCTACTAGAAGGTTATGTACCACCAATCTCCTCGTCCTCCTCTAATAATGCTTCAATTATGTCAACAGGCATATCTTGTAATGCTTATCAATCCACCTATTAAGATCATTGCCAATACTATCACCACGTAGCAGCTTAGGATTGCATAATTTCCTTCTAATATGTCCCCATGACTTATACATTGCAATGCTCGGGAGGTCGAAGGAGTTATAATAGTAACATTCCTTCTATCTGCTCTACCATTAAGGAAGAGCTATCATATACTCTAACATACAACTCTCAAAGACAAAGTCCATCTCATATTTCAATTGTTTGAATATGACTAGCCGCATATTCATCTTCAGTGATAGGTACCAATGGATAATTCGGTGACATTTCACTTGACTGATAAACCGTTACATTTCTATGAAACACCTTCACTTCATAGGTGCGAGGATTAACTAAGCTAACTCGATATAACTTCTATGACAGTTACTCAAAGCTTGTAACCTTTTTATTGAGAATGTTTTCATCAGATGCTTGTCATAATATGGATGATGTTCACTATACAAAATATTTTTATGGGGAAAAAATCAACAGTTTCATTTATCTCACTATTTCTATACCCCTGAACACATCAAATTACACAAGTTACTTTTCCCTTCAAATTACAAAATTATGGTCTTCAATGCACAAAATGCACAATCACTTAAGTAGCCAAAGTATCAAAGAGTTGTGACAAGCTAGGATAGAAAGACCCAGTTGAAAATATGATAATCTTTGGAGCATTTTATCAAATGATTTTTTTGCAAGAGTATTATGACATTAATTGACATCAATTTGGGGCATTTCCACTCAAAGATGGAGACAAGGGTTGCATATAAGTGAATTAGCAACCAAAAGCTGGCAAATCAACATAGACATGTCTTAACTAAATTAACAACTGAGAGAAAGGAATAGAACATGGAGCAATACTGAGAGAGCAACATTGAGGGTAGATCAGGTGGGATGCTCGAGTGAGAGAGAATAGAGGAGGAAGGAGATGGCCATGGGATTCTCGGGTTGGGGTTTAGTTCATGGAAAATGCGGGTTCAACTTGCATTTTTCACCTAAGTAAAATGACGTCGTTATTGTTTTGTACTCAAAATCGTAGTGGAACCTACTTTTTACTAGAAATTACAAATAAAAAAATGCAAGTTGAATATGCATTTTAGCCACTAAAAAAACAAATGTTCAGTATGCAATTTAAAAATAGTAGAAATAGAAATGGTTTAAAAATGGGTATTTTAAAGAAAATTCTTCTTTAATGAGCAATATTTAGGTCGTTTTTGCTTGTCAAGTTGTGTGTACGATTTGGCTGGGATACAAATATTAGCCGAGCCAAATCTCTAATTTAATTTGGTTTGCAATATAAAATCCAACTCTTATCCATTTCCAACTCAAACATTCACTTACATGGTTCATTTAATTGGCTATCGATAATCATACTATTGAGGGTCAATCCTACTTTCCAAAATAGGTGACATAGGGGAGTGAGTTTAATAAATCATGACAGTCTCGTTTCGCCCAATTCAGTTCCATTTTTTTGTAATGGTCCATTTTACAAATCTAAATAGTTGGCTAATAATAAATTATGACTTTGGTATGAAGATAATCTCTCTCTTTTATGTTCATATTATTTAATAATTAACTAGAAAATGGCTTCGATTTGACCAATCATGATTAAATAAGTCAAAGTGTTATGGGCAAATTTATGGGTTTCAAGCCCAAGAGCCCAACTCAAAAAATTACTATAGCCCATTACCACACACATGACCGATGAGTTAGAAGGTGAAAGGTGAGAATAGTTATTTCACCTTTGAAGTAACTGCTTTGATAACCGCTCTTCCAAGTAATCGTTGGCCAATAATATAAAAGGCCTAGTATGTAAGGGAAAGGGCACACCCTTTTCTCCTCAACTTTACACGAATATCTATCTTTATTACTTCTACTTAGGTGAATAATATCTCATTTTAAGTGTCAGAGAGGGAAATTGGGAGGGATTTCACCTTTTTATAGGTTTGCTGAAGCACTGTCAGGCTGCCAGGTCAGAAAAAGAAGACAGTTTTTGGCATAAGTTTTACAACATCGACTAGTCGAACTTATTCCTACAAAGGATCACATCCTCAGATAACAAATTTAGGAAATTCAACTTTTTTTTATTTAATTTGGTATGGGACAAGTTGGACAGGCCATGACTCAGTTTAAGGTGGATACGACCCAATCCCATAATAAAACAGGGCAGGTCCTTGGTCAAGGTCTCTTCTTCGACCCACCTTATCCCATTTTATAATGTATTATATAATTATATTTTAAAATTAAGTTTTACTTGTTTTTGAGAACTTGTATTTTAAGAAACTGAATGATATTTATTTTTTTGATGAAATTATTTATATTTTATCTGTATTATATGTGGAGTAGCTCTCTTTTTTATGTCATTTGCACTTTCCTAAATTATCCATTGTCACATAAAATTCAATTTCTACAATAATCATTAGAGAAAGGAAAACTAACGATTTGATAGTAAATTTACTAATATATAATTACCTAATCTTTCTACTCTCACTTTCTCTATCCACTCTTCCTTTATATTGATTTTTCTTGTAATCTCTTTCTACCATTTTCATTATCACACAATTTCTCGTAAATTTATTACTTATTCTTCACATTTTGTTTACGAAAAAATTCACACGTTCCGGATTAACTACGGTTAAAATTTTATTTATCATTTATTACATATTCATGTTTCATCAATTTTATCAAATAACAAAATCCGTGCGTAGTATAGGTCGAACTCTAGTTTAATTATATTATTATAAAGCGTTAATCGGCCAATTCAGCGACCTCCTCTCTCATGTTACATGAATAATTCAATTTATTAAGAAATAACACCAAGTTATGCAAAATATCATATTTATCCTTTTTTTATAAATTAAAACAAACATTTCTTCTTCTCTTATTATTCTCGTAAAAATGGAACAAAATACGACAGGTCAGACCATGGAACAACTTGAGCTAACCCGTGACAGATCATGAAGTGTTGGAATAGCATAGCCAACGGGTTAAGGATGCAGAAAACGTCTTGAGTTTTTAAATTTCCGACCCCGTCCTCGCCCATTTCCAACGCAACGCGCAAGCACCATCATATCTTTTATTTATTTATTTATCTTTTACACTATGATCCTCAATGTTTGATTTTCTCCATGTCTTCGAATATTACTTGACGGCATCCGGCACGCAAGTCAAGATGTCTTGGGAGCCAAACACATTTTTTTTTTAATTAGTAGAAAAAAAAGGACAGTAGCATTGACAGACATGATTCACAGTACTGACGAGGTCAATATATTTGCAAAATAATTATACGATACAATTTGATATACAGATTTTCTATCATGTGATTGACTTGAAAATAGAGCCCTTCTTACAAAATGTTATCGAGAAAGTCTCATCCATTACGACTACACAGGCATTCACATTCCCATCAAGTACTGTCGTTCATTCTCAGTTAGGCAGGCATCGAGTCTGGCCGATATTCCTCGACGAGCCAACATTATCGTATATAACAGTTTTGATCTGCTCATTGATACACATCATATAGAGTTAAAAGAGTTAACGATCCTATTAAGATACTGAACGATTAGTAGAGAGAATTGTAGGTGAAGCAGGTGGCAGCAATGGAGGATATACAGATGAACAGGGTGGGGAGTAGGGTTGCATTCAAGAGCCAGCGCTCGCCCAAGTAACCCGACAGCGTTATTGTCCCATCCGCGATGACCCGAGCAAGTGTCCCTGCTTCGGTCGAGAGGAGGCCCCCATTGTAGGTCCCGCGAGAAAGCCGGGATGACATAACTTTTGAGAGGAGAGACAGATTCACACCTGCAGACAGACCGCGAAAATTTTAACATCAATACAGACTTACTAATCACAATCAGAAGCTGCAAAACTATGGAGTTCTGAGTAAAAATACTACATTTTTACAAACCTTTTTTTTTTGGGGTAAAAATCTGTTTCAAACAAAATATTTTATTTAATACCCAAAAAGCACATCTTAGGTGAGTCTTCCCTTTTGTGAAGAGAAAGTGCCTTTAAGATGAGTTTTCAATATACCAAAATGACATTTAAAGATGAGTTTTCTTCACAAAACTGAAAACTCTTTAAGATACGCTTTTGTTCTGGTATTGCACAAAATATTTTAGCTACGATCCTTTTTACAAATTAGTTTTTTTTTTAAGCCGCATTTTAACTCAAAACATCAATGTGCTTGAGGCAATAATATGATATAGAATAGTGTATAAAACACGTGATTGAACTCTAGAGCTTAATCTCAAGACTTGGGAACTAGAGAAGAGAAAAATCACCTTCAAGGACTTCGGCAGAGACAATGTTATGAGAGCAGAGCCGACATACTGAGGCACGGAGTAAGGTATTATTATCTGGAAGCTTAGGAGTATGCCGATGCAGACCATTATCTCAGAAGCCAGCAACACTTGCCTGTGATAGCAATCAAAAGAGCATTTTCCGAATCAAATAACTCGTCCGTACATAAAAATATCAGAGCCGGTCTTCTCAGAATACTGAAGAGTATAGGTCATACTGACAGCTATACATAGCTCTCTTTTTCTCAGAATATCAAACTGAAGATTTCATGACTTGGAGATCATTAATGATCTCCATACACAAACTGGGAAGATATCATGGAAGACCTGATCTTCTGCTTAGTAGATCATTACCTTTCTTCAAACATGTTGCTGATGTAGTTCCCAACAACAATGTTCACAGGAAGCACAGTTAGCCCGAGACATGCAAGGAATATTGCCACAGTGTTCGTCGACCAGATGAAGTAATACTCTGTGACAACACTGGATTCAGCAAGTAAAATTTCCATCGCATACTTGAGCATGAAGTAAACAAGCAACTGAACCTGTTCAAGCCAAAAACGAACAAGGAAAATTTATAAGAAAAACCAGTTTATTGATAGGTGGTTTGTGTCTAATAAATATCAAGAACATCATTTAAAGAAGCAAGGTAGTCCGACTTTTCCAAAATATAGGAAATGTTGCTATTGAAGTACCAAACTAACAGCAATTGGCTAATATCAACAACTCAACACAAGGGCAAAACAGCTAATTTTCAAACTTCTGGGTAAACTTAAGAGCATTAGCAATAGCAAAGATTCTGAAGATTAATTGCCTTTTTCTATTATTTTCCTACTATTAATGATCACAGATGAAACCGGAATAGTGGATGTCTGAAGAGAGTAGTGTACTTTACCTTAACAGAGGGTGTCAACAACTTATAAGCAGACATGATAGAGGTGACTGGTTTTTGTATCTTATCTGAATCATCATCATCATCGTTGTCTTCTTGTTCATCTTCATCTGCATTGTGTGATCTCGCTTTTGAACGCCGGAGCAAAGGTTGAGTTCCACCATTTTCAACAGCATCATTTGCTATTTGTAACGGTTCTACAATGACCATGGTAATCAATTAGCACTTACCATTGAAGATGCTAAATATCCAATACTATGAAGAAAGTGATTTTCCACATTTGCGACCACTGTTTTTATCTTATATAATAGGGCTTTCCATAATACCAAAATACAAGAGGTGGCTAAAAGAAATGATTGTCAAACTTTTTGAAGAGACCATACATAAGAGAAAACAGAAGAAAAAGGAATATGAAACATCAATGAACAGAGCAACCAAATTTGATGCCACAGATCCAATATGAAGCCACCTACACATGAATTTACCCTTTTCTGCTATTGGAAAATATGAATTCAACTTCATCAACAATATGGTTCCACAAGGTAAACTTTCTAACTAGCTCAAGCTTTGAATAAAACATTGCACAATATGATATCATAATACAAGTATAGGTCTCCATTTTTATAAAACTTTTCACTAGTTAATTGGTTTTCTTTGCTCCTGTTCCGTGGAATGCTACGTTGCACTTTGTCTGCTTATGAGGTGCCCTAGACCATCTTGATGGATATCATCATTCCCTTACAAGCTTAAAAGTTTAGGAAACTCAATCACCTAACAAACATTAAACACTTTATTGGGAAAAAGAAAAGGAAAAACAAACATTAATCATATCTATAATCGAATAACAAAGTAGAGACCTAAAATCAGCTTCATTGTTCACAAACCAGATTTAACTCTGTGGGAAGAAGTCTTTTCTGTTGACGCAGGAGGAGGTTCTCGAAAACATAACCATAACCACAGAAGATAGATGAGCCATGCAAGAGCCATAAACCACCCAGGTAGAGTGTCTTCATTGAATGTGATCCTGTAGATCCTGAAATCTGTCTGGAATAAGCAGGCGAGGGCGGGCCCACATGCCATTCCAAGGGCACTTGCGGTTACAAATCCGGCAGATGCTTGCATACGTAATTTATGGGGTACGCAGTCACTGATGTAGCGCCTGTTAATGGCGCGAGCAGAACCTAAACTGTGATATAGATAGTATGATATCACTGGAACAAAATTACACCTCCAAGAATTTTATACGTAAGAGATGAAAAATTAAGAGATGCGAAATTGAGGACTATAAATATAATTATAATTTTTCACAATCCAATGATCTACACAAAGCCTGATTACAGCAAAGCTACAATGACTTGCATAAGAAGCAAACCATTTCCCAATAAAAAACATAGTGTTGACTCAAAAAAGTTTTAGTTGTCGCACTTTTCTAAAACTGTAGCAAAAACTAGATATACATTGAAAGATACCTGTCAAAAATCAATCATACACCTAACAAAGTCCATTAGGTCAATATTTAAGAAGATATTTGCCATTTTAATTTTCTCACATAAAAAATAAATAGATAAATATTATTAAAATGAGTTTTAAGAATGTAAAATCCTGAAGAACGGTTTGAATCGACACCATCTTACCATAGACAAGCATAGGTTGTTATAGACAGTGATACACATATATAACAAAAAATCTAGTCAAGTTCCAAGGATGTATTTGACAAGAAAATGCTTAATTAAAGAAACAAATGACTGATCACTTAATATTCTAGGTGGCATTTGGCACGTCCTAGCCAAAATAGGTGAAAAAGAGTTACCATAACAAAGCCTGACAACATTACAAGCTGAATCTATCCTATAGTTTTTTTCTCATCCACTTCATGTTAAACATGACCTTTATAATATTTGTGGAGTCGCTTACCCGCAGAAAAGACGGCCAATCAAAAGCACGGACAAAGAATTGAGATCATATGCCAGAGCATACAAGAAATTTCCAATGAGGAGAACGATGCTGCTGAACAAAAGTGGTCTCAAGTATGACCTGTTCGACCAAGCGCTGAAATAAACTGAAGAGAACACTTGTGCCACAGCCATCGAACCGATCACTACACCGCAGACAGTTGCTGCAGCCCCAAGGCTGATAGAGTAATTATCCGCTGTCGGGACTATAATATATGTATTTACCATGTATAAGAATGTGTTTACAAGATTGAGCATAAGTGACATAAAATGGTATCCATGCTCAGCATCACCACCACCCTCAAATGGAGTCGGTAATTCTTCTTGCATGATAAGTGCGTGTTTGCCCAAATAATGAAGGAAAGTGGTAGAGTTTGATAACCTACATACAGCTGCTTTAATGGAGTCTATGACAGGATCCTGCGAGTAGCATTGATGAAATAAGAACTAAGATCAGATAAGAACATTAGTAGAAAAATAACCCAAAGTTCCAATGGGCAAACCTAAAGCTCATGTAAGTACGCAAGCAAAGTAAATCAAGTCGATTGGAAGGAGCAATCAACTGGATTATAGTAACATCACCACATCTATGGGAGTGTAATCTGTTTGAATCTCGGTACCACAAAGTACAATGCTACAGATGTGCAATACTTATCTTCATGCTTCTAAAACTTTGGCAATACCACAAAGCAGTTGAATGATCAATGGAGGACAAAAAGACATAGCAAAGAAACCAATCTGCGAATGCATATGGCTTTTAGGAATTATTTTTGTAATATCATCTGATGTTGTAGCAAAAAAAAAGGGATTTTGTAGAACTTTTGCCAGTGGCATTTTAATAATTCCACTCTGAATTAAAACAAAAACATTAAATGAAAGAAGTACATGTGCTGTATCATAGATCTGAAAGCGAACCGAGTCTGAGAGAGCAGGCTGATCATATATCGATATGTAGCTCCCACGATTGTCCTTTAGGCCAGCAAGGTTGCGAGAAATCGTTCCAACAACAGCCCCAAAACCCTGAAAACTCAAAAGAAACTATATTATCTTCCTTGTTTTTAGATAGAGAAAATAAAAGTTTGAAGTAAGATACATATTCATCTAATAATCCACATATAGCTGCTATTTTGTGGAAAATATCTATTTCTCCATTTTCAGATGAAGCAGTGAGACTTGGCTAGGCCTCACATAAATTTCAAGATGGATTCAGGTCAGGGTATATCTTTTTGGTATGACTGCTGGCACCCTCTAGATCCCCTGATCATATTATGTTCAAAAGGTCTAGCTTGCTTTCCCCAGAGGAGCAAGCGACAAGCAGACAATCTATTGGTAGTGTTTAGTGGAGAAACTTGGAAAAGTCCTGGGAGCTCTGCACAAATATAATAGCTCCGTCTGGTCATATCAAAACAGCACCTACTGATGTCCATGCTGGGAATCTTCACCCATCTTTTCTATTAAAACAGCATAGGACAGCTTAAGGATGCATAAACCCAAGGTGACATGCATAAACCCAAGGTGACATGGCACAGGCTACTGAGGTTCTCTCCCCACATCCCTAGAGCCTCATTTATTTCTGAGCTTGCTATAAGAGACAGGTTATTCTCTAAGGCCAGACTTGTACGATTGGGTTATGGTTCCAATGATATATGTGTTTTTTGCTCAGCTGCTCCTGAAAATTGTGATTATTTGTTTCTTCACTTGCCCTGAAACCAGAGTCACTTGGGAGAGAGTACAAGCAACACTTTTGCAAGCTAGGAGAGGTGGAGATTGGTCTGAGAAACTATTTCTTGCAACAGGAAATAGAAAGGAAAGAGTACAATTGCAGCTGTGCACAAATTGGCCTGGAGCTGCTATTTTTATCAGACAATGAAGGAAAGGAATCAAAGAATTTTCCAGGACGCTTCTTTGAGTGTATCAGTCATCTTTCTTCAACTACTACAGCTCATCGAGGATGGATTTGCTGCTAATCCAAACTGGATAGTGAACAGCACCTTGGTGCAAATACTTTGCTAAGGAATTTTGTATGTCGTGTTACATGAGATGCAAACAAGTTGAACTTAAGTTTACTGTAAGGATGGTAACTACTTCTTAGGAAGGGGGAAAAAAGATTAGACCACCAATTGACCAGTTAGAGAGTAAGTACTCTTGATTCATGGATCTTACCACATGCTTGAAAACTTGCTGCAGCTGGGAGTAAGGATGATTGGCACGAGTTTTGACATAATAATCCATGAATTTATAGCCAAAACGCTTGTCAAATTTCTTCAGTATCTTACGCAACCCTATGGCATTCATTTCAATGAAAAAGAGAAGCCTCAGAAGATCTTGACCAACTGCTCTGTACTTTTCTTGTAATTCGGAAGATTTAGATCCATCATCCTGCTGCTCTAGAAGAGCATCACGTTGCCCTCCAAGGATGAACAACTTTCTTGCGAGTAGTCCTTGTTGTTCAAGCAAAAACAGAACAACTTTTTCTATCTGGAGTGTGGAACCACCATAAAAAATTAGGCACAATCTCAAATAAGTTTATGAATTTTTTTTTTAAAACTATGAAAGTCAATACAATGAAATGAAGCACCTTCTGGCTGAAATTAGATGCAATATCTGGTGCTACTCTAATACCTGGCTATCTAGCAATCTGGAGAAGTCCCGAAGAATGGAAGCCTGATCTACAGCTCCAACTTCAATTTGATGTGCATATCGGTTAACCTTTTTCTTCAGCAACTTATAGTTTATATAATATCTGAAAAAAGAGAACGCATGATCAAGGATCCATTTTCACGACATGTTAGAATTCATTTCTAGACACCCAATATTCAAATATTTTTCATCTTAGCATGTCCTTGCTACTTTGCAAGGTATTGCACAATACAAGCTTAATCAATTATCAACTTGTCCGCATAAGGTACAATATTTTGAAATGGAAACAAAATTTTTCATCAATCAACTCGGAAGAGGTATTGCAATTTGATGGCAAAGCCGATTGTTATTCACCCATTTTACTATCCAAGGTCCTCTACAGGGAAAAGATATACGGTGAATTACACCATTTCTTCTATGTTATATTGAAGATAATATTAAAGTAATTTATTATGGCCAATAAGGTCCAGTGGCAATGCTGGGATGAAAAGAACAGTCCGAGCGGTACTAGAATCAACTCGAAAGCTTGGGATGGAGGTAAACATGCCTGAGTACATAAATTATATAAAAGCACACATCGAAATAGAAAAGCAAAAACATAAAAGAGAAATATTGATAACTTATGATCGGAAATATTACCCTTGCCATTCCTGAATTTGAGTTTCTCGCAGCTTCTTTCCGAAGGCAACCATCTTGTTGCTTCAAAACTACGTGCTCACAGCATCTGTCAAAAAGGAGGCAATATCAAGAAACCAATGGCCTCCAAGAATCAGCAAGAAACAGCTCCTCGGCCTAACGCTGTCGACAGCATTAATGTTGTTGACGACATGCATAAGAAGAAAAAATTATCTGCTTAAGACAAAGTGCTTTTATGGTACCACAGCAGAGGACAACAGAGCCGGCGTGTGGAATGGTCGCATTTTGCAGTGGCAAGTTCCAACATCAGTTCGTTTCAAGGAGGAGAAGACATTAAAGCAAAGGAAAACCATTTCACCAAAACCTAATCCCCGAGCCTCTTTCTCGCCTTCGACTCACTCGGGGATACCAGAAAACACTCCGAGTCGGAAAAGCATCACATGCAGGATGCACAAGTCAAGGAGAACTTGGACGGAAAATCGCCGGGAGGGTGAAATTCTCCTGGCGGGGCAGTGGAGCAAGTGATGGTATCATCGGAAAATGGAGCGGAGTTCCGTTGGCAGGCTGGCAGCCGCGCGCGAAGTGTGTGCTTGCCGTTGTATTGGAAACCGAATCGCCAGGCGACGAGTATGCGAGGAGAGCAGCAGTGTTCCTCCGACACGTGTCCTGTGTAATATAAGGCTGTCTGGGGCCGAGAGTTATAAAATATGGACCATATAGGAAGCCGACACGCGTGCAGACATGTCTGGCTAATTGAAATTTTTGTTGGAGGTGGCGATTCAGCTGATGAATCATGCTGAACATTTTTTTAGCCATAAAAGAAAAATCATAAATGTTGCGAATGAATCCCTCCCCATAAAAATGAATGGAAAGATAGAATTAAGATTCATTATTTATTATCTTAAATTTTTAAGTTCGATATGAGTCCAAATCTCTTATAAATTCAGTAAAAATTAATAATAGAGAATGATATTAAATGTTCTTGAATGAATATCGAGAATTTCACTCATGAAGATCGATCTCCGGTCTTGTCGAGGCATGTGTCACTGTAGATGTTAAATTGTCGTGAGAGGAATTCGCTCGCGAGCCGTCGGGGTTGAAATAATACTGTCGAGATTATTGGACTTATATGGGGACCATCGGTTAGATCAGGATAAGACCGTCGGAATTACAGAATTTATGTCAGATGCTCGGTCAACGAGGTGAAACACGTAAAAAGAGAGTAGGAAGGAGAAACATAAATTAGTGAGTAGTTATTATTGAATTTACTATTTTAACCATGAATCATTGGCTATTATAAATGAAAATATTGTTCAGGGAGAACTATGTAGTCTTAGTACTCTTTCTCAAGAGTTTAGTTTAAGGATAGAAAGACAAATATAAGAAAAAGGACCGGTTTTCCCTTGTATTACATTTAGTACAAAGAATAGATAAGAAATAAAATGAAATAAGTTTTATAAGATAATGCAATAACACATAAAATTAGTAATTTTTGAAGTAATTGTGATAAATAATAAAAGAATTAATTTTCAATTTTCTTAAAGAAAATCTCATTCTATCACTACGAGATAAAGTCCTCTTAATTCAAGTGTATTAACGTAATTTTTTGGGTGTACACCACTAGTATCTAGACATCCTTTGAAGTTTGAACCTCTAATTAATAATTTAGTTCGAGTTGGACTAACTCGTTAAGAGGTAAAACTCTCCCAGCATGTATCTGTATTCCACATAATTTTATTTTCTAAGGGGCATGGGAAAAAGAGAAATGGAGAGCACTCCCATGAGGTTGGGTAAGATTCAAATCACATGTTCAAGTCTCACCCTGAACAATATTGCTAGAGGAGATTTTTGAGCTTCTGCCTTAACGAACACCGGTTTCTTAGACTTTACTATGTCTTTGGTAGTATAACATTGATAAGGTCAGTGTTAATATTGATCGTTCAGTTCATCTTATATGTTTACAATTGAATATGAAAGTTCAAATATTACATAGCAGATAATGATTAGGTCGCTACTATTATTACCTTCTATTATTCAAAAAAGTGAGAAATGGAGAGCAATTGCGACGATGATGGGGCCTCGTAATCGGCCCAACCCAACCTGGAGGAATAGTAACTGACATTAAAACATACTAGATACGGATCTGAGTTACTCATAGAAAAAAATAAAAAATAAAAAAATGAAATATTGGGATAATGTCATATAATTAGATCATTTATTTAAAATTTATTAAAACTTAATTTATTTGAAATTCGTTTTACAGTAGTAACCAGAGTATTATCAGTTTTCATTAGTATATTATGTCAATATTATTTTTTAATTCTATAATTTTGTGACCGATTTTTAGGATTAAAGTTGTAGAAATTGAGTGAGATAAGGAAATTTGAGTAGTTAATGAAAGAAGATTATAAATATGGAGTGAAAGGAAAATTGATTGAAATTATTGAAAATCACATGCATATCATGTATTTTAATATATAAATTAAATTGAGAACAAAAATAAAAATGAAAAAAAATCAAACTTCTTAAATGTTTGCATATAATAGTATAGATAAAACCGACAGATATAGTGGAGGTGCCTTATGACAAATATGCGTATTGTTGGATTCTCAGTTATGAGAGAATGTTAGTACTGTTTGATAGTATACCAAGTTAACATGCATTAGTTAGGGGAAAATGATATGTTGAATATTATAGAGCACAAGTTTTTTAGTGTTCCTTTGGGTTCTTCATATTTTTCAGAATTTTTATTTAGAAATTAAATTTATATTTTACAATTTAAATTTTCCCTCACATATTTGCTGATGTGGGTAACTCTTGCAAAGAGTTTTATGGACCTCTTAGTAGGTTAAACGAATTCGAACCTGAATTAATCAGATCAATTCATTGGAATATTAGATATCAGATGGCATACATTGAAAAAATTACTCATGAAGCAAAGAAAGACATCATATATTTCGGGTGTGTAAATATACGTTTCAAAAACTATATAGATTATGCCGTAAAAATGCTAATCACTTCTGAGCCTGAAGACTACTAATCAGAAAACAAAAAGGACGGAAACCTTAATTTATCCGAAGAAAAATTGACACTGAAAAGAAGCAGAAAATTGGTTTTAAGCATGTAGCTATATATATGAAGGATCATTTCGAATATATATTACTTCGACGTCATATTTTATTTTGAGTTAAAAATATTAAAAATACCACGAAGAATAGTGATGGGTTAAGAAGACCCCCTACAACATCCCCAAATATCAATGAGTTTAAGACTTAACTTTACACGAGCAACGTCAGCATACTCCTAAATCAAAGGAAAAATTGTGCGTACTTGGCATCGTCTTTCGGTATCATCTCCTCCGGCACAACCTTAGAATCAAGATCATTTCAACCACACACCAGGTACGAAAATCCTCTCGAGAAAACCAGTTAAATGATTTTTAAAGGTTTACTATACAGGAGATTCTTCATCTGATGAAGAGTCTGACTATGCACGCTGAGAATTATATATATGTGTGTCTATATATATAACGAACTTAACTCACGGTATATATATATGCATACATAAATACATATATACGTATATGTATGTGCAGTTGAAGGTATCAGTACTGACCTTTTTGAGGAGAGAACCTTCGAGTGTCTCCAGCCTGTCACTCGGCCTTTGGGTCTTCGAAGTGATGGAGCTTGAGGTGAAGGGGGGGAGAGAGATGAAGAGGAGGAGGAGGTACATGGACGGACTTCAAAAAGGTGATCGCCTCGAAACCCAATCTCTCGTATGGACAGGAAAAGTTGATGCCCGAGCCAAAAACCAGTCTGAATAAGTCGAGGGCATCCCGACAAGGCAACATAT
The DNA here is from genome assembly GCA_037672795.1 of Lagerstroemia speciosa. Classification (NCBI taxonomy): domain Eukaryota; kingdom Viridiplantae; phylum Streptophyta; class Magnoliopsida; order Myrtales; family Lythraceae; genus Lagerstroemia; species Lagerstroemia speciosa. The sequence goes on from CM075298.1 coordinate 520,389, forward strand.
TCAAACTGGCATGCCCCTAATTGGTGGTGTAAGAACAATTTAAGATATGAGAGTGCTTCATGGTCTCTTTTGATAAACAAATCATAATTCCTTAAATACCCTTTCCCTATCCCGGGAGAAGATACGTATCTTATATCACGGCATTACTATGTAACAGTACTTAAGTTGTGTCACATCGAACAATAAAAATTACTTTTTTTGTGATTTAAACAAAGTATTTAAAATTAAAAAAATAATCTCAAGAATACTTGAATTTGATCGGTCGTTTTGACCATGAAGAAAGGGTCATATGATAGAGAGAGTCTTCCGTATAATGGATATACTACGTATTATTACAATATTTATATGGTGATGTAAACCGAAAAAATTTAATCATTTTAGGATTTTTAAGAAAATCCTAAAAATCAAAAGGTACTAATTTAATTTTAACATCATGTAAACTTTATACCAGTTACATTTAGTTGATATGACACCATTGTATAAAATACTTTCTCCTATCCTAAACTGATTATCGAGTATAAAGTTTTTTAAATAGACATATCACGTCATAAATAATATATGTTAATAAGTATCCGCTATGTGTAATAAATATTTATAATTATTTTTACTGATACATTAATGATTATTAATTTATAATATATATCACGTCATATATTAAGAGGAGATAAGACTTTCTGAAGAAAGAACAGAAGCATTGTACGGTGGAATCACTGGGGGATACACCCATGACATGTATCACCCCCTCTCTGGTAGCACGACACGACAGCACCAAAGAAAATGTCGCAATTCGCTTGCCCGTGGAGACCATGTATCGTACTGACGCCCCCATCTTTATTCCACTAGTGTATTCTCCTTTCCCCTCAACTGGCTTTTCAAGGAACGAAACGACGCAGCATAGAGTTTGCTGATGGAAGATGTATTGTGTATAATGTGTGATAACGGAGAGAGTATTACTATTATATATAACAAGTATATTATGAGATAAAAATGATAAGATATTATAAATTAATAAAATTCAATTATTTTAAAATTTTTTAATATAATTATAAAAAAATTATCCATAGAAATAACCGAATCCCATAGAGTTTTCTCATAATAACGGGGAGTTATGTAAAAGCCCTAACTCCATTTTTTGGCAGCTGCGAACTACGACAGAGCACTGTCTATAACTGGTATATAATATGACTGAACTGGTATGATGTAATAAAATTAAATAATTTTGTAATTTTATAATAAACTCTAAAAATAAAAAATAAATATAACAACAACTAAATTCTATTAATTTATTGTATTATATTTATATTTTCATGTGATATATCTATGGCATAAGATACTACACTTCTCATCTGCACAATAAATAATTAAATTGCCGAGGGATTTTGGGATTAAAAAAAAAAACTCTCTTGGAAATCTTCCGCGGATTTAAACCGAGATACCAAAGAAATGTCAATTTATAATTTCTGTAGAAAGATACTCTCCCGAAATTTAAAATTACAGTCCAGAAATAATATGAGTTAGTTAAGAAGGTAAAAATACATCTTTCTTTTAAATAAAATATCGGGTTTAAATTTTATTAATGGAGAAAATTTATGTTATAAAAAATTAGTCTTTTGTGGACCGATCCTATTTAAACCTAAATTAATAAGAGTCGTTGAGTTTTTGAATATGGAAAAAAAACAAAATTTCAATCGAGAAGGTACCTCGCAATTTGTCACATTCCTTGTCAAATTCCTTAAACTTAGGAGATTTCGAAGGGACACTTCCCGACAAAATCACCAAAGGGCACTCCCTTCAAAATTTAGAGATTCCCTTGCAAGTCACTCGAAATTTCTGAGAGTATCGAGGAACAACAAGTGTCGGCTTTAATTTTTTGCGTACATATAACAGATAATGAGAAATGTAGTTCACATTAGAAACATGGCCTAATTTTTTTTGCTTGACTGAAAAACATAAAAAGAGCCTAATTAAAGGTTCGAGTCCTTGATAAAATCAATTACACAAAAGAATTTTTTTAAAACTTTTTTATGATATGAGATTATGAAAAAAAATATAGTGAAACTTCTCAGACTCCTATGTGATTTTACGCAAAAATCCTCACAAAAGTTTTTTGCGATGTTATTTTCCTTGAAAATTATAGAGAGGCATCCCTCGTAACTCTTCAAAAATCCGGTCATATTTTTTGGGTAATAAGGGTAACTCATGAGTTTAAAATAAGAATATGATTAAAAGAGAAAGAAAGGAGCTCATAACTCACACCATAAAAATAAAACCTCTTTGTTATAAGTCATACCCTCAAATCCTGTCATTTCTGTCAATAAAAATATTCACGAGAAACATCCTTACTGGGAAAGCTTTTCCGCAACAGATTTTATCTGGTGTTCAAGAGTTAAAATGACGGAAAATTTTCAATTTTTGATCAAGTGAATTTAGTACAGTTGATATTACTTTCATCATGTAATCTGGAGGTTCTGAATTCGATCTCACTCATGAGATTTCTCGTCTCTTTTGTCGCATATTCATTCTACCTTTCTACGTTCATATTTCTCCTCCGTATGTTAAAAAATTTTTAATTTTCCATATGACACGTGTCACAATCTCAAGAATGCCACATTATATGGCCAAAAATTGAATGTGATGTCATTTGAGTCATTTTTTGATTTGATTAGGCACTAATGGTTTCCTACAAGGATACAAAGATATGCCTTTCGTTCATCGATGTTGCTATAACCAGAGTGACAGGTGTTATCTCCTCAAGATTTTATTTGTATTTAATTTAATTTAATTTTTATTATACTAGCCCTCTAATTATTGAGTGAAAATTTTAATAAATTCGGATTATTTAGGCTCGTCATTGATAGGTTTATAAAGGAATAAAATTCTCGTAAATCATGAATTTATTTTACTCATAAAATTTAAATTCGAAATTTTTTAAAAGTGAAATTAGAGATTTCGAATTACCCCTATCAATTCATATCGGTTAAATCACTTTGGTTTTAAGTAACTAGAGACAAGTAACACAAATAGGTCTTTAACATCATAATCCAAGATATCCAGTCACTTTCAGATTCCATTTTCTCGTGAGGTCCACAAGGGAATAATAATACTCTTGAATCTTACCTTTCTATTATGTGTGTGTATGTATGTGTGTATACATATATATATATAATTGGCACTGGTAATGGTTTGCCCACAAGAAAAATTTAATTTGGACGTTGTGATAAAGTGGTATGTCCGACTTCTATTTATTATCACATACTCCCAATTTCCTAACAGGTATCTTTTAAGGGTGTAGATAAACCGAGCTGAGCTGAGCTGAGCTCAAATACAGGCAGCTCGAGTTTAGTTCGACTATATTGTTGAGCTGGAGCTCAACTAACCTTAAATTTCCGAATTCGGCCTTTTTTTTAGTGTAAAATGGAGACGCATAAGTTTAGAAGGATAGCAAGAAATGTGAAATAAAGGGAATACGAAAAATCACACTGGTGAGGTCGAATCTAGGATCTCTGAGTCACTTTGTGAGGGCTGCACTAATTGTACCAAGCCATCTTTATGTCGAACTCGAACTTTTGACTGTTGGCGTTGGAGCACAAGGCACAAAGCTCCAGAGAACAATTTGAGGAGCTGCACGATACCAGGTTCGACTGTGGAGCTCATAGCCTCATTAGCTTAAAATTAAAAGAAAAATGTCAGGGTCGAGATCAATTTTTAGCCTGAGAACGGAAAAGAGAGCCCATCTCATGGTCATTTGTCTCTCTTGCTCGAGACTGAAAGTAAAATACCCGGCTCGGTGTCAATTATTGAGAGCTGGTACTTAAGGACACGTGTCAAGTGTAAACACATTATCACGCGAGGGTGTGCGCTGACATATCAATACCCCTTCAGGCAAATAAGAGATTGAATGCCGTCAACATATTAGTTTAAGCTTATGGTTGCACATGACCCGATCTCTTATGAGTTGGGTAAATATTTATGAGTTATAGCATCTCTAGAGAGTTTTTCATTGTTCTTTATTCTTGTTTTAAAATGTAATGTCGCTTTTTTTTTGGTTAATTTCTCGCATTCTGAAATTGTGCTCCGACCTGTTTCATCGGATCGTTTGCTCGACAAATATGAGCTGCTCCGACAACTATTGTACAAATATGGATTAGAAGGATGCACATACAAGGCGTGGATCATATGGCCAGTCCAAATCAATTAATTTCATGCACGTATTTTTTCCCCCTCACATACCCGATGGATATATGATTCCCGCTCTATTTCTCGATCAGATCCGGACGTGCCGAGTCACGCTCAACTACCGACGATCCCTCTTGAAACCGACAAGCGGACGATTCTTTGCCCAATAATTGAAGGGGCATCTCGCCACCACCAGCACACAGCTCCCGTCTAGCAGTTCAAAACTCATGGCTCTCGTATAATTTAATGAGTCTAAAATTTCAGTCTGGATCTCTTTTACGTATTTATATTAAAACATAAACTAAAAATATGCTCAGTGAGCGTGAGATTGGAGGACATCAATTTTTTTAGCTATACTGTATGCCTTTAGTGGTATTACTCTTACGGTTCAATATAGAGAGCTTATTGTTCAGGGATAATTGGATCACCGCTAGTGTCATCCTCCTTTTTACAGAAAGTTTTCCGTATAACGAGTATATCAAGTACGTGGTGGGATCACAAACTAATAAATTTCAATTATTTTAATATTTTTTAATAAAATCCTAAAAATATAATAAAACAACTTTTAAGATAACCGATTTTTATTGATCTATAAAAAAATAATACGTAAATACTGTTATATAGTATATCGGTTACAGATCAACACTCTCCCTTTTTTGATCAAAAAATTGAAGAGGAACCGACCGGAATCACCATCAATTTTCCACGAGAAATTCTAAGGTGGACCAAGTTTATAGATAATGTGATAAACTTAGTTAATAAATATTTGATACGTAAATGAATATTTCAAATCATGTTTAAAAAATAAATATTATTAATGAATAAAAAAGTTAATGTAATACTTAATAATAATATATTAAATATTTATGAGTGAAATTTATTAAAAAAAAAAACATGATGGGCTGAGCTAATAAAAAAAAAAATCTCTTTTTCCACTTATGTGGCTATAGAAGCTAGGTTAGGCGGTGGGAGAAGACAACGACATTTCACCTTGTGTGGTGGGTGTTGTGACAGTGAAACGAAGCGATTCGCTTGGTTAAAGCGGGAGAGGAAGTCAAGATCAGCAAATCAAGAATGGGATCCGTGAACCGTTGATATCATGTCCGCAGCGTTTCTTGTCCGATGGTTCTCCGTTCTCGGTAATGGCCAGCTTTTAGGCTGGATATGGTTCACTTTTTCGATGTAAAATCTAACGCAGCGTTAGTTTTATGAGCGCAATATTCCGAGGTGGCAGGTCCATATATTATTTATGCCATATGGACTGCTAATTTCATGCCATGTAATTAAGGAAAAATAAAAAAAATTTAAAAATATATCAAATTATGAATTTTTTACACACTATCGGGTACTTTATTAATAAAAAAATTATCGCATATTTAACATTTTCAAACAGTTGTATCCAATTAATGTAGTCCAAGCTCCGATGAGTAAGTATGCGGACGCTAGGTTTGCATGTGGCAGTACGTTGTTCAGCACCACCTCATAAAATCTTTAAAGAAATAACACAAAAACAGTTCAAAAAACATTTTTGAAAATATACAAACAGAATATAGATTTTCTAAAAATAAATATGAAAACTAAATAATATAATAATAATAATATGTAGAAAAGTTGAATTTAAATCAGAAAGTAAGTATTTAAAATTTATAATAATCATAAATAGAATTTAAAGATAAATCATCTGGAAATTTTCGAAATAAAACTAAAGACTATTTCGAAAATTTAAATAAAATTGGAAAAGTAAAGTTAACCTGATGAACTTTAATAAATAAGATAAATTTAAAATTTTAAAATTCGAAACTGGAATCTAAAATAGAATAAAGAAAATACTTCTTTAATACAATGGATTCTCATCCCCTCCTCGCTCCGCGGGCCAAGTAGCAGCAACTATTTCATACGCAGACGGGGGATAGTTCATCAAATTGTTTTCGAGGCCTGCTGTAAAATAGGCTCGCAACTTCTCCATTTGAAGGGCTTGGGCTCCTTGCAGGTGCGGTGTTTGGGAGGACCGATTAAAATACTGTTGATTTCGAAAGCATTTTTTTTTAAAAAAAAGACATTTGTAATTATTTCCAGCAATATCGTTTCCAAAACACAGTACTAAATTGAGTTTTGCCTTCGAATAAAATGCATAATTATGTTGTGCTTTATATTTTTATTATCTAGTAAAATGCAAAATAAAGCAAAACATGTTTTAATTCTGCTCTTTATTATTTTCAAGAAAAACCTATTTTGAAAATGCGTTTTTAAATCAAATGAAAAACTTGTTCTGAAAATGTACTTTTGCTTGTTGTTTTGTGTTTTGACTGTAAAACATATTTCTAAAACAGGTTTTCTTGGAAATAAAAACAACAGAAAGTACGTAATCAAACTGCGTCTCGGTTATAAACAAAGCACGAATTCATTATACGTTTTAGAAATGTTATTACCGGAAATATTTGTAAATGTACGTTCTTTAAGAGATGCTTTCGAGGTGAACTGTATTATGACCAGTTTGTCTGGTTTTCGGTTGGGTTCGGCTTCCCAACATAAGAGATCGAAACCAAAAACCGTTTTTTTTTTTTTAATTCAAAGACCAAATGCTGAACTCTTCTTTCATTTTTATCGATGCCAAGTGCTCGACTCAATCAATATCAACAGGTTTTGGGCAACGCTCTCATTCAAAATTCTCCGTATTCTCTTATTCTGTGTATCAATCGATAATTGGAAAATGTATGTACATTTCTTCATGTTACAAGTTTAAATGCACGTGATAGATTAGGCTATTTTAAATCCCTTTAGACCCAATACTCCTTAATTTATTGAATCGCCTTATGGCCCGATCCATTCATTTCTCACCACCCCCCTTTTAATCTGTTGGTGAGCTACAAGAACAGAGAGGAAGAGAGATAAGAAAATAGACATAGGGAGAACCGAGACCGAGAGGGGGATGGAACAACAAGAGCAACTTGAGCTAACGAATCAAGGAATCTAAGTAGGTGATCGGGTACGGATAACCTTATATTTTTTCATGGTACGCAGACCTTGTCCTATAAAAGATAGATATTTTGAATCTTGGAACTGGGCCTGATCCTATTAAATCTTGGAACCGGACCCTGCTCGAAATCTGTAAGATATCATAGGTTTCAAGTACTATATTGGAACCTATTTATTATTTATTCATTTGTCTTTATAGTATGGATTATCTTAATTTTTTTATGATTTTTATTATTTCTTATAATTTTTTTAATAATAATAAAAGATGTATAATTTTCAAGTATATTTTCATTGTGTTTAAGTAGTGTTTATTGCCAATTCTAAGTTATAATGATATTTTATACATGAAAAATTATCAAATATGATAACTATTGTGCCAAATAAAAATTAATCGAGTTAGGAATATAACGGTTTGAACGGTTCTTGAATTGGAGTTCAACCGAGAAAGTTACGAACAATTAAAATCATCTGTGTGAATCAGTTAATCCGACTAGACCAAAATCGGCCGGTTCTTTGATTCATTACCCGAAACGTACATTATTTTCATTGAGATATATTCAAAACCTACCCTACTGGGTAGATTCTTACCGGTTCCAGATCTAACTTACAGCCACGCACACTCCTAAAACTAATTGCGAGAGAAATGAATATTGGCTGATGCCAGATTAGGTCATGAAGTATGCTGAGATGCTTGGAATATAATTAAATCCTTAAGTGTAGATATTCTACATCTGATTATGTTATTCTTACAGGGATTAGTAATTTTGTTTATCTGTTTTATCTATCCCTTCAATGTATGTCCTCCCATCAATATGGAAACAAATTTATAATTTTACAGAGTGTTATAGAAAATCCCGTTGCGAAGCGATGGGTTTTGCTCTAGTACAGACTTAATACAACATCTTGTATTCTATCACACAAGCACATATATAGTACTAGAACCTGACGTTATTCGTGAGAACTCGAGATTTGAGTGAATTTTTTTTATTAAAAATGCATGTCATAATTCTCCGTCAAGTCTGAGATGAATTTTGAAAATTTTAAGATCTATTTTTGTCGCTGTCAAGTTTGTAGTGACATTCTCTGCTCATTTATGGGAACCCATCATCTGATGAGCTCTTGGATTCGATTGAAGCTAAATTTCTTCATGAGTGAAAATCTAGTGACTTGTTTCATCATTAAGGATTGTAATAGACCTTACCTAGGGTGGTGGTAGCCAGTACCGAGCCACTGCAACCCCTGACTCTGTGTCGGGTCAACCTTGATTTCAAATGAAATTAAGAGAGATCGGGTTGGATCCAACCATTGCGGTGGTGTGATTCAAAATCGCATTTATCCTTAATTTTTATCAAACGCCCCAGATGAGGTGGGCAACGGTCCCCGGAGCAGAGCAAAGGCCAGCACAGGCCAACGCACGGCCTAAACATAGCCGAAGCACTTCTCCAGGCCATCGATTGTCCGCAGGTCCAGAGAGGAGCAGGGTGTAGAAAAACGACGAGTTTGCTATCCATAAGGATATGTTGGATTAGATAGAAATAAGGTAGCAAATCACTGGGCTAAGCACCCTTTTGTTCTTACATTTAATAAATACGAGAAGGTAGAGCATGCTATGAACGGAATTGTCAATTATACGTTCTATTATAAAAATCTAAGATAACCAAGGAAATACCGAATTGGTCAAAGAAATAAAATTTAAGATTAGATTAAATTAAAAAAGGAATAATTGAAATCAAATAAAAATGAAGCATAATTATGAACTTGGGAGAGTTTGTGATGAATAAAATAGATATTTCTAAGAAGTTAGAGGATTTTAAAAGAGTGAAAAGAGATTATACGGTTAAGAGAATCGTGAGAAATAATTGAGAGAATAATAAAAAAATTTAATAAAATATGATAAATTAATAAAATGGATAAGTATGTTGAAATTATAGAAATCACGAAAAAAGAAATCAATTTCATGTATTTTTTGATTTTATTCCAAATTATATTTGACCAATTATAAGGTAAATTTGATTAAGGACATTTTCGAGACTTGAAAATGAGACCAAAACTATTTTGAATTCGCTTAAAGTAAGATTGATATAGATAATATATGTACATGACAAATAAGATTGGACAGGCATCAACTTAAGAGCGATGTGCTTCAGATTTTAACTTGTAGAATTAGATTTGATGCTGCCCCGATTGCTCATTGGGACTTTTCAAGTTAAAACATTCATGTGAAGGTTAACAAAGTTTAGGTAGACCCTACCAGCTAATTGCTCACATTCACTCTATCGAAGCTACTTCGTGCGCGCTGCACACAGGAGTGCACGTGGCAAAAAATGAACAACATACAGTGCCCCAAGTGTTAAGATCAGCAATGGCCAAGTAGTGGAAGGAACAGCAGAATCCCTTCACTATTATTAAACTTCAGCGTTATTACATATACAAGAACTTATCCACAAAAGGCTCGCACAACAAATCCTCCCTGTCTGGGTGCATCCCACAAAAATATCTAATCTTGCATCAGGCCTAAGTTCTCGAGCCATGTGAAAATCTATCTCGATTGATGCGGGAGCGAAATAATTGGCTTGATATTGAAAGATGGGAACATCTCTTACTTCGGCTCTTCTAACCACTTCCAAACATTCAGTGTTCCGATTCCATCTCCAGTAAAGAAGAGGCTGCAAGCAGGAGCCACTTGAAGAGCTCGAACTTCACGCCGTGAGAATATCCGACCCCTCTCAACAAATCTGTTAAGATAAGTTATCAGAAGGAAGTTTGTCAGATGGTTAAATCGTAAGAGCAGAGGGGGAAGGCATATCAAACAAGATATAACAGGGGGAGGGTGACAGTGAGAAAAATTAGCCAACTCACATGGGAAGCTCATACAGGTGCACAGTGTCATCATTGCAAGCAGTAATTAGGATCGGTTTTCCTTCCATGTCATGCATACCACAGAGGGCAAGCACTCCCTGATATCACAGAAAGCAAATACAAGACAAGCTGTTAATGGAGACATCATTCAAGGACTAGAAATCCACAAAATGGGTAAAGGGATGAGGAGGAATATAGAACTCGAGACAAGGTGACATACATGGTCCTCATTATGGGTGTATAGAACTTCCAGGTTTTCTCCTCCAGGTGAACTTGCAACCCAGACTTTGATTGTCCGGTCCAATGAGCAAGACAGCAGGTACTGGTCCCAGCAAAGGAGAGACATGACAACATCCTTGTGCCCTCTGAGTGTTGTGACACACACTGAACTGTTAATGTCCCAAACCTGAGACAAACAGATGGAGACCATCTCAATGACTAAAAGGAACAGATCAACCAAACAAGTAGATGAGGCCACCAACTCTACCATATGGTTGAGTAAGACAATTTCTATAATGTAAAAAGGAAAATAGATCTGCTAGTCCAAGTTAGCTTACCCTTATAGTCTGGTCCACAGAACCTGAGTATAGCCGATTGGCCCCCACAACCAATGACACCACTGCACGGGTATGGCCTTTTAAGGTTCCAACCAGCTCTGGAGGGCTTGCTGGAGAACTACCTCTCCATGCCAGAATATCACCATTCTGAGGATCAAACAGACAAATGCAATGCTTCATAAGCAACCATAATACTGCGGAAGAAGACAACCGAGGACACAATATTCCCAAGGCACCATTATAGACTCTAGCAAAATTGAAATACCTAAGTGTTTGTATGACAGCTGACGCAGATCATCAATGAGAGATTTTAAATTGCACAAAGCTATGTGAATAGAAAATCAAGCATCTCAAAATGTGTCCTTGATCAGATGCGATGCAACAGATGAACAAAAGAAGAAATAATGACTGTCACAGCTACAACTGCTACAGGTTGGGGAAAAAATAAACATTAACATGAAATTTATGTGCATGGCACCAAAAAAATTACCTGGCACCCAGCAAATAGCATGTTATTGCCAACAGCCATTGAGTAAACCAGCCCAGATGAAATTTCAAGATCAAAGGCAGAATTGCCCTGGATATGCCATGCCTGGAAAATTAAGAATGCCATGAGTCTGAGCTACCGCTGGAGAAGACATCATCAACTCAGGATATATAGTTGCATAGAAGATTCAATTAAAGGATCAAGTAAAATATTTCACCTTAATAGCATGCCGCAAGCCCACAAAAACCCAGGGGCCTTCACAGATTAAAGAGCCAACTTCACCACCCAAATTGACTGTGTCAGAACACTGGCCAGTGCGGCAGTCCCAAATTTTGACTGTTCCATCTTTGCTGCCCGTAAAGAGTTTGTTTGATCCCGATGGAAATCCGATTCCGATGACACTCTGGAATGGAACATTAAAATTGTTAGAACCACAAGAACAGCAATAACAAGTAATGGAAAAAGGCCCTATACTAGTTATGGGAGAAGCAATAACAACAATAACAAGTGGATAAAGGAAGCAGGAAAATTGTTTACCTTCTCGTGCCCTTCAAGTTTTGCTAGCAAGGCGAAGCCATCACCTTGGGACCACGAGTGCTGAAACATGCACTTATCACCTTTTGCGCAGCTGCCAGAAGCCCAATGCTGACAGAGTCGCCCCTGGGGTTTTAAACCACCTTTTATTTCCAGAAGTTTGCGTGACCCTGTGCCCTTTGGATTAAAGGAAGGCTTCACTTCACGGTGACATGTGTTCTGTGAAGGCGATTCAACATGCAGGAACCTACATGGGTCCCTGGTACATCTTCCCGCTAACCAGTAAGAGCAAACTTTGCTGCATGGTGGAAAAGGTCTGACTTTTCCATACTTCCCCTGCCCGATCGGCATCCTCTCTGCCGCCTTGACATCCATCCTCTATAATATGTAGATCGCAAAAAAAGCAGAGTGCGAATGAATGAAGGGATCTCCATAGAAACATATGTCTCCCAGAATAATATTCCAGCAGAAACCAGGACGACGTGAAAGCTCCAGAGAAATCATATTGCGGAAGAACCAAGTATTGTCCACTGATCCAACATTAACGATTCCCAAAATCGGATGAAGAATCAAAGTGCCGGAGACACGCAGATTCCACTAGTGAGCCCTAACAAGAAACCAAGCAGGATAACCGATTCTCGGAGAATCAAGCGTGCGAAGCAGATCCACGCACACCATAAGTACCGTCCGTGAAACTCCACAACAGTCAGAAGAACCCTAGAGGTCATCAACTTCGCGAATCACATGAAACAACTCCTTATGGCGCAACGATGCCACTGAAAAACCCTAGGAACTTTAAACGCCCAGTAACTTGTGATGGAAAAAAAGGGCCAGAAGCGGAGAAGCAGAATTCCAGAACTTGACGATCGGAGTACTCGATTCCATAGGAAGATCCACAACACGTAATTGGCCAGAAGCCGAACTGATAAAGGAATGCGATTCATAGACGATTGCAGGCATACCTTCGTAGCGTCAATTCAATTCAACGGCAGGAATCGAGCGAATCTACTTCAACCCAGTAAAGCGAGAGAATCGGCGATCGATAGAAGACTTGAGGAGCGCGTCGAACGATCAATGGAGTGAAAGAGCAGTACCGTTGCTGCTATTTGTACATTTTTAAGGGAAGGCGCTCTCTTTTTTTTTTTTCCCTCACTTTTTTTTTCTCAAAATATTCTTCATGTGTGAATAAATATTTTTAATAATTTTTATTTAAATAACATACCATGCATAGCACAGATAAGTATTTCGTTATTCTTTTTCTTTTCGTAGGCTCCACTTATTCCCTTTTACATGTATTAATTATATTTATTTACTCCCTTCATTTATGTATGAATTTTTGTGATTAATTAGATATAATACCCACCGTGTCTAATACAAGTTTCACGTCTAGTTACTACTTTAATGCTTTGTTTGGATTGAGGAATTCGAAGGAATAGCGTAATCCATTGTTTGGGTAAATTATTATGAAGAATTTGGAGGGATTCGGAGGGATTTACAATCCTTACAAATTTCTCCAAACCTCACTTTTTTAATTCCTCCTATTTTAGAGGATTTGGAGAGATAACAAATTTTTTGACAAAAATATATATTGTAACTTCTCAAAAGAAACATTTATTATGCCATATTCTGCATCATATAATTACACCACTGTCATCTTCACTTCCTTGGCCACCATTAGGTCGCAATAACCGAACCTTCCAAGATTATCACGAAACCATAACTTTATTCGAGTTTCAAGATTATCATAAAATCACAGTGTCTCTCTTATGCATTTCTCTTGTTTGATTGGTCTTCCAAATTAAAAGGATACAATGATCAAATTATTTTTTTATCTCTCCAAATCTCTCATCTAATAATAATATCTAAATGAATAATTTGAAGGAATAAGTTATCCATCCAAATCTCTCTAAATGCCTCCAAATTCCTCCCCTCCAAACCCTTCAATCTAAACATAGTATAAGAGAAGACCTTTTTTGTGTATTTTTTTCTTTTTCCTTAATTGAAATTTTACTAACTCTTAGATTGGAATGAAATAGGGGTGGTGGCCGTAAATTTGTCATGTATAACTGATGCAGCAGCTACTATATTGTGGTGCTTTGTGTCTTGTTTTACTTATTTTATTTCCCCGTGTTATTTTGTGCTTTTCCTCCAAGTGGCTGTGCCACAGTGTTGCTGTGTCGTTTTGAGACATTTACTTGGAACGCTGCGTTTTGCATTTTTGGTGTTATCTTAATACAGAGCTGAGGGAGCTGACGAAGTAGCTTTTCCCATTTTGAGTAAATTAGTGTGCCCTAAATTCTGAGAGTTCTCAGCCGTAAAGGTAGTTCGATAGAGCTCCCTTCGAACCAAATCCCGCAGCTGCACCATTTCTGGTATCAGAGCCAAGTTCCCGGCGACGATGGCCGGCATAGAGAGCAGCAGCAACCTCATCGACGGCGAAGACCGTGATGTGAAGGCCCTTTGGGCGGCCGTGGGAGAGCTGAACCAGAAGTTCGACCGCTTTGCCACTGAAATGCGACAAGCTCTGACTCAGCTCGCTCAAGGCCCTTTGGCGAACCAGCGACCCGTACTGGAACGACTTCGTGAAGTAGCTCGAGGTACACCAACGGGAGAACCCGGTCGCCATCGAAGACCACCCCGTGCACCGGACCCTCATGACTCCCTCGAAGATTCAGATGAAGATAGGCAACGACCATTTCCCCTTAGAACCCCTGCCTCTGAATCAGATACTGATGACGATGTGGAAGGAATGCTAGTGGGAAGGAGGCACCGAGCGGGGGGACACCGCAATGTTCCTCAAACAGGCCACAGAGATTTCAAGCTAAAAATCGACCTCCCAAACTTCGATGGTCGACTCCATATTGAAGACTTTTTAGATTGGATTCGTACGGTGGAGAACTTCTTTGAATATGCTGAGATAGAGAGGGGCAAAAGGTTAAATTCGTGGCCAACAAACTAAAAGCGGGAGCTTCTGCTTGGTGGGAGCAGCTTCAATACAATAGGAGACGAGAAGGCAGGGCTCTCATTCAGTCTTGGTCGAAGATGAAACGATTGCTTAAGGCACGATTCCTTCCCTCCGACTACGAGCAGATCCTATATCAACAGTTACAGCAATGCCGACAACGAAATAGGAGGTCGCAGATTACACTGAAGAGTTTTATCACCTAGGAGCTCGCGTGGATCTAGCTGAAAGCGAGTACCGACAAGTGGCTAGGTATATTGGGGGATTGAAGGAGCAGATTCAAGACCACCTTGCCCTTAAGTCCATTTGGACGCTTTCTGATGCAGTGAATCTTGCATATCGAGCTGAACTTCAACTGGCTAAAATGAGTTCGAAACAATTCTCGGGTCGAAGGAACTCTCAAGAGGGTGAAGTGGATAGAAAAAAATGGACTCCCACAGGTCCTTCAAAGGAGGAAGGCAGCTTGCTGAAACGTACAGATGGAGTCCCTGCAGCTGTGAAACCTCCTCAAGCTGCACAACGACCTTCAAATCCCTATGCGAGACCTATGCCTGGTCGATGCTTTCACTGCCACGAACCAGGACACAGATCCAATGAATGCCCGAATCGGAAGCCAGTGGCACTAGTCGATGGGAACTACGAACACTACCTGGATGGAAATGACTTGGAATGCGATCCTCCTGATGATGAATGCGAAGGTGTTGAGCTTGTTCGAGGAGATGAAGGGGAGTGGGTTGTTTGTATCATCGAAAAACTCCTACTCACACCACGACAATCGAGTTCAACGCAGCGAAATTCGATCTTTCGAACTCGCTGCACAATCAAGCAAAAGGTGTGCGACGTCATTGTGGACAGCGGCAGCACGGAGAATATTGTCTCCCGAGCGTTGATCAAGGCTCTTAATTTAACTACGGAGAGGCATCCAAGACCATATAAGGTTGGGTGGATTAGACGAGGGGTTGACTCAACAGTGAATGAAGTTTGTCGAGTACCCCTATCCATCGGGAAAAGTTATCAAGATGAGGTTTCATGTGACGTACTTGACATGGATGCTTGCCATATTATCTTGGGCCGACCTTGGCAATTTGATCATAGTGTGGTTCATAAGGGCCGTGAGAACACGTACTCGTTCATTTGGAAAGGGCGAAAAATTGCTCTGCTCCCATTAGTGCCAGAATTTTCAACCCAATCAAGCACAACACCAATTCAAGATGTTCTCCTTACTGTGAACGCCCTTCAATTCAGCCAGGCTATCAAGGAGAGCCGACTCGTGATTGCCCTGATCATGAAGGAAAGTTGGTCAGCCACTGAGAGTACTGCGGAAGAAATTCGAGGTTTGCTTACTTCGTATGAGGATGTGGTGCCCTCAGACCTCGCCGAGGAGCTTCCTCCCCTAAGAAGTATGCCGGACGTCAAGATTTCCGACTTGAGAAAAGAATAAGGATTAGGAGGCACGCACGAGGCCTAGCTTGGGACTTTGAATCGGTGTTGGATTGGAGTCGCCACTAAACCGTTTATTAAGGCCGTTTAGGCGCCTAAGTCACTAAGTGATCATGATACTAATCACCTAGGTTGTAGTTGGTCTTGAAACCGAGATTTGAGTTCGGAGGTCCTGTTACGTATCT
Source organism: Lagerstroemia speciosa (assembly GCA_037672795.1). NCBI lineage: Eukaryota > Viridiplantae > Streptophyta > Magnoliopsida > Myrtales > Lythraceae > Lagerstroemia > Lagerstroemia speciosa. Next base: position 536,565 of record CM075298.1, read on the forward strand.
TGAAGCTCGAAAGCCAAAATACGCCCAAACTTGGTACCCGTCCCTAAGTCTAGGTCGTTTGTTTGCACATTTTAATTTGTCCAATTATTTCCTTGATCGAAGTTCGAATCGATGGTCCGGAGAGAAATTCGATAATTCGTACCACAACCCTAGCATGCCACTAACCGTCCTATTCTAAGTGCGGAAAGTAAAGATTTTCACTATATTTGGGATTACATACATACATCCATCGTCATCTCTCTATCTCACACCCACCCAATTACATTGATTCACACAATACATTGATTTTCCCTTCTCACATATAATCGAAACAATACACATGAATAAAATATTTCAACCGATATTTACATCAATCAATTCAATCACGACATATTTATTCGAATCGAAACAACGAAATTATTTCTGGGTTCTATTACTTAAAATACGAACAAGAGATATTGGGGAATGATATAAAAATTGAGTTAAATCGTTCAGGACCTAAACAAGTCTACCCTTGAAAGACTCAAAAGATATTCCCAAAAATCGATTCGTCTCATTTCAAAATATCCGAACTTGACCCGAAATGTTTCGAAATTTTTAAGGATCAAACTCTAAGTCTTGGAATACACTTTAACCCACTTCAAAACACACAAAAATATGGGGGACTGATCAGTAAAATTCGGGTAGGGCTAGAGTGAATTTTTCAAAGCATGACGAAAACCCCGAATCGATCCGGAATAATTTTAAATTTTCAAGACACGACCCTACACCTTAACAATGCCTAAGAACACTCCTAAACACACAAAATGACATCAGGAAAAGATCTGCAAAATTCGGAATCAATCTGGACAGATAAAAAAAAAAGGGTAAAAGACCTCGAATCGATCCCAAAACGATCCAAAATTTCCAAAATAGACCCCCAAATTTACACAACATCTAAGAACATTCTAAAACACACTAGAAGCATCAGAAACAGAGCTGAAAAATTCGAAATGGTGCTGGGCTGGTTTTAAAAAGACTGATAAAAGACTCCGAGTCGATCCGAAAAGACCTAAGATTTCCAAAAAATGACCCCTAAACCTTAGGAAATATTTAGACCCACTTTGAAACATATTTTTGACCCCAGAGCTGACCTAAAAGTTTCGAAAAAGTGGTCGAGTTGATAAACAAAATTTTGAAACCCGACTTTGAACGATCCTTTTCATCATTACGATTTTTGCACAACCCATTTTTAGTCATTCCTAGGTTTTCTTATATAAAAATATATTTTTCTTGATTTTCTTGATTTTTCTGTTTTTCTCATTTTATCATTTCTTATATTTCCTTAAAAAAGAGCAATATATATATTCATTCTAAAAAAAACCTAACTAACAAGTTTTCATTTTTTTTTCCAAGGATCCTTTTCCATATTTTCATGAAAACATGAATCCTAATTTTTTTATTTTCTCATTTTTTTGTATTTTCTATTTTTCGTAAAACATTTTTGAAAAGGAGAAAAGAAAATAAAATAAAACAAAAGAAATTATTTACAAGGATAATGCCTAAATCCCGATCAAGAAGTTATACCTACAACCGACGATGATGACCATGTCGAGGAATGAACAAGACTTCGACTTGGTTGATGTCGAGCACCTTCGGGATTTGAGGAAGACTCGTCGATTCACACGGGCTCGGGCATGGGCTTGGTCTTGATGATTCGCACGGGCTCGGCTCGGATCGATGAAGAACTCCAGGTTGGTGTCGGAATCGGGCTCGGGTCGGCGGCGGATTGGAATTTGGAACGGGATGAAGATTCTTGAATTTTTTTTTTTTTTGCTCAACACATGAGTCTAAGAGTGGATATTCAAGAGAGAGTTCAATGTGTGTTTTTTGATGTGTTCAAGAGATCCAAAAATCTGCAAATGAATGGCATATTTATAGAGAAAATGCTGTGGGGGCTGGAATGTAACACACCAGAAACTTCAGGGGCTGAAAAGAGAAACGAAAATAGAATAAAATAAAATTTTAAAAAAAGTGACGAACAGAGATGGGATGGACGGGGAAGACGGCAGCCGAACTGCTGGAGGCCGGGATCGGTACGGCTGGAACAGGAGAGGTCCGGGCAAGTCAACAGAGGCGGCCGGGACAGGATGGCGCCGTACGGCCGGTCAGAACGCCGGTGGTACGAATCTCGGCTATGAGGGGGAGAGAGAGAGAGAGAGCCGGTGTGAAAAGGATCGGGGAGGTCAGCAAGGGCGGCTCATCGATGGTTGACACCGGCGGATGTCAGAGGAGGCGGGTACAGCGCCGGAACAGACTATTTCGGCGCCGAAAGGTGGAGAGAGAATGAACGGAAGTGACCGGAGAGGGAGAGAGATAGGATCAGGAATGGACGGGGATGGATTCGGGGTGGAGCCGGGAGCCCGACGGGGTCGTCGGTGTGGCCAGAGGTGGTCGGAAGTGGTCGAGAAGGCCACCCGTGGCTGGCTGTGAAGGCTGGCGCCTCTGTTGAAAATCTAGGGGAAGAAGACGACACTGTTCATGCAATTCAGCCAAAAAACCTTTTTTTTTTTCATTTCAATGTGCAAATTTTTTGGTCATTTTTCCATATGAAATAACATAAAACAAAATGAAAAAAATTAAGTTCGAAATAGGACAAAAATATGTGACCCTAGTAGGAACGAAACGGGGTTTGACCGGGTCAAAATCAGGCGTCCACAAACACTGTATTCACTATCCACTTAAAACCCCTTTTTTTGTATTTTCAGTTTTTCTTTAATTGTATGCATGAAATAAAATAAAATAAAAATAAAGATAAAAATAGAAAATTAAAATTTTAAAATATGGGATATTAAAAGGAACGAAACGGGATTCGACCGGGTCAAAATCGGGTGTCTACAGTATACAACACCAGATTGATTTTCAACCAGGTGCTAATCTACCAAACTTGTCTCATTATCGAATGAGCCCGAAAGAACACGAAATGCTTCAGAAAATCGTTGATGATTTGCTGCAGAAAAAGCTGATACGGGTCAGCTTAAGCCCTTGTGCAGTGTTGGCTCTCTTGGTACCTAAGAAAGATGGCTCGTGGCGTATGTGTGTGGACAGCCGAGCTATCAACAAGATTACTATAAAATACCGTTTCCCCATCCCTCGTCTCGAGGACATGTTGGACAAGATGGCCGGTTCTCAGATGTTCTCTAAACTTGATCTCAAATCGGGTTATCATCAAATTCGTATTAAACCTGGAGATGAGTGGAAGACAGCCTTCAAAACTCGGGAAGGGCTATATGAATGGCTTGTCATGCCGTTCGGGCTTAGCAATGCCCCAAGTACCTTTAGAGGCTGATGAATGAGGTGCTAAAACCATTTGTTGGTAAATTTGTTGTTGTTTACTTTGACGATATCCTAATTTTCAGCAGGTCTGTGCCCGAGCATATGGAGCATTTGAAGCAGATCTTTGAAGCCCTTCGAAGCCACAAACTCTACTTGAATTTGAAAAAGTGTTGTTTTCTTACGGATCAGTTGCTGTTCCTTGGCTTCGTGATCAGCTCCCAAGGGGTTCAAGTTGACAAAGAGAAGATACGAGCCATTGATGAATGGCCTACTCCACAAACAGTCCATGAACTACGAAGCTTTCACGGCCTTGCTACTTTTTATAGAAGATTTATAAGGAATTTCAGCTCTATTGTTGCTCCACTGACCGACTGTCTCAAAAAAGGAAAATTTTCATGGAGTGAAGCCCAGGATCAGAGTTTTAAAGTTGTGAAACAGCTTCTCACCCAAGCACCTATCCTAGCGCTTCCTGACTTCGAGAAGGTTTTCGAGGTAGAAACCGATGCTAGTATGATAGGTATTGGTGCTGTCTTGATTCAGGAAGGACGGCCCATTGAATTCTTTAGTGAAAAATTAAATGAAGCTCGACAAAGATGGACTGTGTATGAGCAAGAGCTTTTTGCTATCATCCGTGCTCTACAACATTGGGAACACTTTCTTGTTTTCAAGGAATTCGTCTTACACTGTGATCATCAGTCCCTACAGTTTATCAACTCACAAAAGAACCTGAGTAGGATGCACGCCCGTTGGGTCCTCTATCTACAAAAGTTCTCTTTTGTTTTCAAGCATCGTGCAGGCTTCAAGAATACCATAGCTGATGCATTAAGCAGGAGAGTTCATTTGCTGTCCATTTTGAAGAATGAGGTTGTTGGGTTTGAGGTCTTGTTTGAACAGTATGCATCAGATGAGGACTTTTCAGAAACCTGGAAGAAGTGTAAAGAAGGAATACCGCCCCTCGACTTTCACTTGCATCAAGGCTATCTTTTCAAGGGTAATTCTCTATGTTTGCCTCAATCTTCACTTCGTGAACAATGCATCCGAGAACTCCATTCCAACGGCATGGCAGCCCATCCCGGACGAGACAAAACGCTCCATGTGCTAGCTGAAAGATTTTATTGGCCTCGCATGAGAAAGCACGTAGAACGATTCGTCAAGAGGTGCGCTATTTGTCAACGGGCAAAGGGCACCGCCCAAAACACGGGCTTGTACACTCCTTTGCCGATTCCCTCCAACATTTGGGAGGACCTGACCATGGACTTCGTCTTAGGCCTCCCGAAGACACCTCGACATGCTGATTCTGTGTTTGTTGTAGTGGACCGATTCTCCAAAATGGCCCATTTTCTGCCCTGCAAGAAAGCTGCAGATGCCAGCTATGTTGCCAAACTTTTCTTTCGGGAAATTGTTCGTCTCCACGGGATTCCACGAACAATCACCTCGGATCGTGATGTCAAGTTTGTGAGCCACTTTTGGCGGGTATTGTGGCAACGGTTGAATACTACCCTACAGTTCAGTAGCACTTGCCACCCGCAGACTGACGGACAGACGGAGGTAGTCAACCGCTCGCTCGGGAGCATGTTGCGCTGTGTGGCTGGAGAACAACCAAAGAACTGGGATCCGTCTCTTCCCCAGGTTGAGTTCGCTTATAATAGCGTACCTAATCGCTCTACGGGTCGCTCACCGTTCACCATTGTATACACGAAGGCCCCCGACCAGTCCGTTGATCTGCTCGCTCTACCTCTCCCGAAAAACAAAGCTGCAGCAGAAATGGCAGAGCAGGTTGCTCACCTACACCAACACATCAAGCAGAAGCTTGAGTCTGCTAATGCCCAGTACAAAGCCCGAGCGGATTGTCATCGTCAGAAGAAATCATTTGAAGTTGGAGACGTGGTCATGGTGCACTTGAGAAAAGACAGGTTTCCTACAGGAACTTACCATAAGCTACGTGAGAAAAGGATTGGCCCTTGTCGGATTACTTACAAAGTGAATGACAACTCTTATGTAGTGGAGCTCCCAGAAGGTTTGCAGATCTCTAACACCTTCAATGTTGCAGATCTCATTGAATATTACCCGCCAGATGAAGCCACAGTCTCTGTTGAGAACTCAGAGTCGAGTTCTTCTCCTACAGGGGAAGAATGATGCAGCAGCTACTATACTGTGGTGCTTTGTGTCTTGTTTTACTTATTTTATTTCCCTGTGTTATTTTGTGCTTTTCCTCCAAGTGGTTGTGCCACAGTGTTGCTGTGTCGTTTTGAGACATTTACTTGGAACGCTGCGTTTTGCATTTTTGGTGTTATCTTAATACAGAGCTGAGGGAGCTGCGAAGTAGCTTTTCCCATTTTGAGTAAATTAGTGTGCCCTAAATTCTGAGAGTTCTCAGCCGTAAAGGTAGTTCGATAGAGCTCCCTTCGAACCAAATCCCGCAGCTGCACCAATAACTATCCACCTTTCACCTTTGTCCTCAGATTTGGAATAAAACAAGAGATAAGATAGTAAATTTAACAAGTATAACCATCATTCACCTTTTTTCATCTCCCACGACTTACTCTTATCTTTTCCCTCTCCTTACCTTTTTTTTTCTTCTCTCCGCTTATTCTTTTTCTTTCCAGTAGGCTCCACTTAGTCCTGGCCACAGGCCGATTTGGGCCTGGAACTGGCCCCAGCCGTCATCGAACAGTGAGGCTAAACTTCAAGGTCGGTTCCACCTGCCTTAGAAACCTGAACCGCCAGTTCCAAACCGAAATCGCTGAAAAATTAAAAAAAAAAAAAAAACCAGCTGCCTCTCGTCCACGCCCCCCGGGAGCTCCACCACCCCACCCCCTGCATCTCTCCCTGCACATGCCACCCACTATGTCAATCAGTCAGCTCACACTCACAGAACGGTCAAATGACCATTCTACATTTTGTTTTCAAAATTTCAAAAATAAATTACATTTTTTACACTATAAATATATATATCATTCTTACAATATTTTTACACACAACTCAATTCTCTCCATCTCCCTTCTTCACACTCAAACTTAGCTCTTAAACTTCACTGAGCTACTCTCTTGATTCCATGTGATTGTGATATTGTGCTAAATTTTTTAGCAACTCACATTTCATATGCAACAACTATTCACTAGATCTTTATATATTTTTACATGGTATTTCATATTAACTTCTAATTTCGTGCTATTTGCTATTATATTTCATATTACTAATCCACTTATCTTTTATTTATATTTCGTATTAGTTTTAAATCTTTATACAGTTAAATTTATTTATTTATTTTTTTGTAACTTTGTGATTTTTATATATTTTGACTATCTGTTATTTATTGTAAAAAATGACAAGCTCAAGTTATAGAACATAATTTTTTGGTGAATTGAATCCTAATATTGGTGATGTGCAGAAACAACAATAACATGTTCCTACTCAAGAAAGTGAAGAAATGTGGAACATGATAAAGAAGAAAAAATTTCTAATTCTGATATTTTTCAGGTACATTTTAAAAGAGTGCAAAAACGGATAATACTTACGAAGTTATTTGTAATTATTATGGACAGGTTTACAAGTATAAACCTATAGATGACTCTAGAACTTTTAGAAGACATTTGGAGAAAAAACATCATAGTTACATTGGTGTTTAGAAGAAACAAGCACAGATATCTGGGTTTGCAACTCCTTAATTGTTTAGATATACTAACAAAAATAATAAATAGGAATTAGCAAGAATGATTAGTACCGAATGTTTATCATTTAGTTTTGGTGAAAGAGTTGGTTTTGTTAATTATGCACAAAAGGTTTAAATCCTCAAGCAAAACGTGTTCTAAGAAATACATTAAAATGTGCTGTATTTAAGTTATATAAATAAGAAAAAAGAATTACATCTATTATTTATTAATTTAAATGAACGTGTTTCTATATATAGTGATATTTGGAGTGATCATTGGCAAAAAATATTCTTATATGGGTATTACATGTCATTGGATTGATAATGACCGGCTTTTGCAAAAACGGGTTATTGCATTTTGAGTCTTTGACGAGCGTCATACCGTTGATAATATTTATAGAATTATTATAAATATTTTGGAAGAATATAGTTTAGTTAATAATTTTTTTTCAATTTCTTTCGATAATGTGTTTGAAAATACTATATCAATTAATGAACTTAAACATATTTATCAACCTAACATTGGCAGTAAATTCTTTCATATTAGATGTGTTTGTCATGTTTTAAATTTATGTGTACAAGATGGCTTAAAAATTTTAAATACTATAATTTCTCTTATTAAAAAAGTTATTAAATATTTGTGGACACATTCACAAATAATGAAATCATGGATAGATTTTGGAAAGACAATGGTAAAAAACCAAAAAAAATTTCAAAAGATGTACCGACTCGTTGGAATTCAACTTATAAATTACTCAACGAGTCGTATGAATATAAAGATTTATTGTGGACATTTTTTTCAAATAATGTACAATAAGTTTATTTATATCCACAAAACTGGGATGTTTGTGCAAATTTATTAAATGTTTTAAAAGTTTTTTGATACAACACATATTTTAAGTGGAATTTATTATCCTACGTCACATTTATTATTAATTGAACGCATTTATATTGCATGGATATTACAAGAACATGAAAATAATATTGTTTTAAGAGAATCAACTGAGTCAATGAAAGCAAAATGGTTAAATTATTTTAATGAAATCCCTTTGATTAATCTGGTAGTTTGTGTTTTTTTTATCCTAGATGTAAAATTGAAGCCTTACATGAATATTTGAATATTTATTATTCTTGTTTATTTGGAGAACAATATAGTATTAATATTGATTCAATAATTTCTAGAGTTAGAAAAGTAATAGAAGATATATATATATATATATGGAATTTAGTACAATTTATCGATCATCATCTACTTCTAGTAGTGTTAATGTTTTTACACCTTCTGCAATAAGTCAAGTTCAGAGTGAACCATGTAAGATTAGTATGGATGACCGTATTTTAATGCAAAGACATAAAAAACTTAGAGGTTTATCCAGTTCCACTCTGAACTTGAAATTAATCTAACTGTTTTTGAGTTTAGCGATAGTAATATAAGTAAAGATTTTCCAGTGCTTGATTAGTGGCAACGACATGAAATACTTTTCTGATTTTGACACAAATTGCTAGACATGTTCTAGCATGTCCTGTCTCAATTATTGCAGTAAAACAAACTTTTATTGTAGGAGGTAGAACATTAGATGAGTCGCGTTCCTGCTTACATCCCGAATCACTTGAAACCCAAGTTCGTGTAAAAGATTGGAGTAAAGCAGCAATAAGAGAGCAAGAAAATAAGAAACTTGAAGATGAAGATTTGTATGACTTCATGACCGAGACCGATACGACAACAAGAACACCAACTTCTGGCGTGGGAAGTGATTAAAAGGTAATGGGGTGGACAATTATTCCAAAAAAGGTAAAAGAACTATGTAGGTTTTGATTCTTCTAAATCGCAAGATGATACGTAGGCAACTTAATTTTTGGTAAGAAAATTAAGTTCAAGCCAATTAATTTAATTTAATTTTACATTTAATTTCTAATTTACTTTAATTTTTAATTACATATTTTAAATTAAATGTTATTTAAATTTAATATAAATCGAATCGGAGGGCTCCGAACTGGAGCCGATGGGGTCCGAACCAGCAGTTTAGATCCGGACGGTTCGAAACCACAACCAATTGGGTCCAAACTGCCAATTTCGAGCCAGACGGAACCATGATTCGAAACTGGAATCGTCTAGTTTCGAACCGTCCCTGAATCGTCCAAAGGAAGGTTTAGGGCCGGTTCCTGAACTGTGGCCAGGCCTAGCTCCACTTATTCTTTTTTATGTGTATTAATTGTATTTATTCACTCTCTTTATTTGTGTATGAATTTATGATTAATTACTTTTGTTGTTATAATACATACCGTGTATAACATGGGTTTCATGTCTAGTTATTACTTTAAGGGAAGAGAGTAAATGGGAGTGATGATCGTAAATTCGTCATGTATAACTACCCACTTTCTACCTTTGTCCTTAGATTTGGACATGGATTTCATGTCTAGTTATTACTTTAAGGGAAGAGAGTAAATGGGAGTGATGATCGTAAATTCGTCATGTATAACTACCCACTTTTTACCTTTGTCCTTAGATTTGGAATGAAAGATGGATAAGATATAAATATAAAAAATATAACTACCCATTCACCTTTTTTTTTCTTGAAGGATTTCAAACATACACATCATATATGAAGAAATCCATAATCACTCATATATAATATAAATACTAAGAAGAGTTATTGACATACCTCAAATAATCTAAGATCGTCACATGGGACTAAACCATGTATTGAGTTCCTACATGAACACAAACATACTGGTGGTGGATCCTCACTACATAGTCAAGAAAGAACCATCAGATTCACAGCATGAGAACCTTTCTCGGTCCCTAATAGGAGCAATACACTAATCCAATTCTCTCTTTTCAACCTCAGTTTCTTCTCGATTGCTCAACCATACCCACGAGCAATGAGAACTAAAGAACTACCCTTTTATTCTCCAGCCAATTGCACATACGAATGAGCTCCAATGCACTGCATATGTTACGTGAAAATAAATGTGCAGTTGATGAGGATTAATGAAAAAATAAATGGGGGAGTTACACCATTCAAATGAGAGATTGAATTCTAATTGGTTGGGTACGAATTAAGTCGGTCGGGCTCCACACGGGCGGATCCATTTTCCTACATCTCCCAATCGCACTTGGGGAACTGACTTGATGTTGTGTTGCTCGCAACTATTAGAGAAAGATTCATACAGGTAAATGTATCTCAACCATCTAGCACACAAATAGGTGGGGAGCTCTACATCAGTAACTCGTTAGAGCCAACATAGAGGTGTCAACCCTATGAAAAATAAGTGTCACGGGTGCCCTAGACTAATTTCGTGTCACATCAAATCAATATCTCTGATCCCTTGAAAGAGCATACTCAATTACTCATTTTTGTATTCACAGTTATGTCCAAACTACTCAATTAGCGACATAATAGGGACGTCCTTGAATATAGAACTATTGATGAGATCGAAACAGTCTTCCATTTGCCCTCACATCACTCCATCAGAATGGACTACTTTCCCAGCAATGCCTCAACTGGCCGAATTAATCATGACCATAGCTAACACGCTAAAATAGTTATCATCAGCCTTTTAATCAAAGTGACTAAGGGCACCTTAAATTTATTTAGAACTTACACAATGATGAAGCATGGATTCATTCTTCCATTTCCTAAATAGGTTGCTCTAGCGCATGTAGTATGAAATACATGCTATGGTGGAGCTATTCTTGTTCAGAGCATGTGTCAAGTTCTTTATTAAACATCATACAAATCTCAATCCAGTCGCTTCTTGAGCGCCTAACTTGAGTCCTCAATTAGCTCACCCTTCAAGGCGCCTTAACTAAGGTCTCATATCTAGCTATCAATATCAAGCATAATGAATGGAGTGGGAATATTCACCTTGGTCAAGAATTTAAGACCTCGTCTCGACTCCATCCGAGGTGACATAACATATCTCAAATTTTGTACTCCCACACCACAAGGTATTGAGAGTGTATTGTATTTATCTATTCCTTACTTGCCATAACAGGCACCAAGGGCGAATACTCTTGTGAGAGAGCCAATCTAAGACTATTGACATACTATCTTTTTTTCGTGCTAATTATTTCACAGAATGCATAATTAAATCACGAGTAAATTATGCATTAACTAAAAATATTTGATAACAACAAATGTAATCTAGAAAATGAAATGATCTATCTCATAAAATAAAACACAATCACCATCTACAAGTCCTACTGCTCTTACATGAGCCCTAAAACTCTCTACAGTTATAGGCTTAGTTAAGGGATTTGCAATCATTTGATCAATCATATCTCTGATGAAGTTATATTTGACCTGTATGTGCTTTGTCTTGCCGTGATATTTCGGATACTTCACATAGGCCAGTGCATCTGTTCACTATCAGCCCGAAAGAGGACGGATGGCAAGTAGTAAATCCGGTGAGCGGGTATCGTTCCCACGAGGATCAAAGCCTATCGAGCATGAACTTAGAACACAAAGTACCGAGCCAAACCACACTATAGTTGAGAGGATACAAAAATAACAAGAAAGGAAGTAACAATGAAGAAAGTCTAAGGACAACGGAAGTAGCTTTATACGAACTCAACAAGAAAATGATTGTAGGGGTTCAGTTTCACTTAGGTCTATTTCAATTCTCTTGGAATTAATTAATAGGAGCATCAAGTCAAGCGTCCTCTTCTCTTATCCACGGTTCTAAAGTCACCTAAACCGACTCTCACTGCAACTAGGATGTATCCCTTGGATGATCCTAACTCAGTCTATCTCTAGGTAGTTATAATTAAGGGACCAAAGGTCATGTTCATATCTGTATTTGGATGCCTAGGGTGATGACTACCTCTCGGGCCTTCTCACATGTCTCTTCTAACTCTTAGAATGACTAATCTACCTCTCGGTATGATTCTTCCTAGGCTATTTTTACTTAGGCTATAGGATTCTCACTCTGGTGGCTCCTCACCGTCCCTTTGATTGATTTATCGAGTTGGCCAAATATCAATAAACGTATGACATATAATAAACATAAAGGAAATAGAACACCTTCATAGATCCGGGTAATAAAAGTACAATTAATGAATGAAATAAATACTAACATCCACTTACTACCCTAGAGAATAAAAAAAAATAGCCGGACAAGGTTACGTTACAATACATGTTCATCGAAATTGAAAGTCACGATGAATGCTTGTAGGCCTCTAATGAGTTGAAAATAAGACTTGTTTTTGCACCCATTATAGTTGCCCCTGATTAGTCTCTACCTTTTAAGCTAATGTGCGATGCAAGCAATTATGCAGTTGGTGCAGCTCTAGGCCAAAGGAGAAACAAGATCTTCTATTCGATTTATTATGCAAGCAAAACACTTGATGTAGCTCAAATCAACTACACAACAATTGAGAAGGAGTTTCTTGCTGTGGGTTTTACTTTTGATAAATTCTGGTCGTACTTGATTTGCACTAAAGTTATTGTCTATATTGATCATGCAACAATCAAGTACTAAATCCAAAAGAAGGATGAACAACCGAGACTCATTAGATGGGTCCTTCTCCTACAAGAGTTTGACATTGAAATTTGGGACCAAAAGGGATCAGAGAATCAAGTAGCGGATCACTTATCTCGACTTGAGAATGAGGAGTGCATGGAAAAATCAGTTATTAACAAGTTCTTCCTGATGAACAAGTTCTAGCCTTATCATATATGCTCCTTGGTTTGCGGATATTGTGAACTACTTGGTTTCTCGACTCATTCCATTCGAATTTAATGCTCAATAAAGGAAAAGATTTTTGAATGATTGCATGAAATATGTATGGGATGAGCTGTATCTATTTAGAATAGGTCCTGATCATACTTTAAGAAGATGTGCTCCAAATGATGAACAACTTAACATATTGAGAAGTTGTCAGGAATCTCCTTGTGAAGGTCATTATGGTGGATACAAAACTACTTGGAAAATATTAGCATAAGGATTTTATTGGCCAACTATTTTTCATGATGCTTTTGCCTACGTGTCAAACTGCGATAGATGTCAATGAGTAGGCAATATTTTGAGATGCCCTGACATGCCATTGAATTCAATACTTGAAGTTGAATTGTTTGATGTTTGGGGAATATATTTCATAAGGCAATTTCCTCTATACTTTGATAACCATTATATATTGCTTGTGGTAGACTGTCTCTAAATGGGTAGAGGCAATTGCCTTCCCCACATTTGATGCTCATGTTGTTCTTAAGTTCTTGCAAAGAAATATCTTCATGAGATACAGGGCACCAAGAGCGGTTATAAGTGACAGTGGATCCCACTTCTGCAACAAACAGTTTGATAAACTCATGACCAAATATGGGGTACGACATAAGGTAGCCTTAGCATACCACCCTCAAACCAATGGTTTAGTGGATGTATCTAATCGGGAAATCAAAAGGATACTTGAAACGATGGTCAACACCTCCCAAAAGGATTGGGCTCACAAGCTCAGTGATACTTTATGGGCATACTGAACTGCATTCAAGACGATCTTAAGCAGATCCCCGTACAACTTGGTCTTTGGCAAAGCATGTTGTCTTCCAGTGGAGTTGGAGCATAGGGCATACTGGACAATCAAGGCTCTAAATTCAACATGAAAAAGGCCGGTGAGATAAGGCTTCTTTAATCGCATGACCTCGATCATTTCCGCCAACAAGTGTTCAAAAACCACCATGTTTACAAGGAAAAGGTGAAAGCATGGCATGATCGGAATATCATGGTAAGAGAGTTCCAACTTGGACAACTTGTGTTATTATATAGTTCATGATTGAAGTTGTTTCCGGGAAAACTTAAATCAAGATGGTCCGGTCCGTTCCATTCCAAATCACCAAGTGTTACCATATGGTGTCCTCGAGCTAAAGAACGAAGCCACGAGTGAGACATTTAATGTCAATGCTTGAAGAGTCAAAGGATATTTAGGAGGCCCGATCAACTGAGAGGAAGCCTCGGTCAACTCAAAGGATGTGTAACACCAATAAAGTCGGGCCACAGGCTTACTCAGTAGCATTTCTTGGGAGGCAACCCAAGCTCGGTTTATTTAATTCAGCTTTGTTTGTTTAGTTATTTATTATGCACTTTAAGATAGTTTGCATTGCAAGTAAGCATGCATTATCTATTTGAAGCAATATTCAGAGAAGAGGCCTAGCGGACTCAAAGCAGCCCAGTCATGAAACAGGGCTAGGCCAGAAACAAGCCCAACACGGTGGCTAAGCAGCATATTGCGGTGCTGCACAAACTGCGATTCCCAAATGCTTCACCGCGGTGCCCAAATGCTTCACTATAATGCTATTCCTTATAGTCCTCTAGGGTTTGAAGTTTTTCAAAGGTAGAGAAGGCCGATCAAATCATCAACTGCACATACCAAGATATTCACGATCAAAATCACAGTGCCAAAAATTCCCTGCCACAACCACCGTATCAGACAGTGCCACACCTCAGTAGGAGTGCAGTGCACCGCAGTAGTTTGATAGCCTAGGACCCTAGAGCATGCTGGGTGGCAAGACTAGACACTGATGCACTGCGGTACCCAAGTTGCTGCACCGCAGTACCTCTGTTGCCAGTAGATTCCTGACACTAACTCCTCTACTATAGAGGCTTGCAGTGAGCTTCTTTCTTTGGAATTCAAAATTTGAATTCCAAAGGGCTCTAAAAGGGGGTTCTCTTAGCACTTCAATTGCAAAGCATTACTCTCTCATTCTCTTGTTCCTCTCCAAAATCTTATTCTCGATTGATCTTACCAACATAGATCAAACGAGCACCTCTTGAGACGTCCCTGGATGAGCAAGATACACGGGAGCAGTGCGTGACAATCAAGTCATCGGTGGTGAATTCTCGGGATTTCAACTTTTCGAGTAGGAGCTTGATTCTTTCTCTCTCTTGCACCGAGTGATATTTTGTTGTTTGTCTTAATTGATTACCATGGCATCATCCTAGGATTGTCGTCATAGAAGATGCACTAATGATCATCCACAATATGCTGATGCAGTAGCAGCTTCATCTGTGTCTATTGAGGCTAAACTCTTTTATGAAAATATGTGGAAGGATCAGCAGTGCCATACAGAGCGGGGATTTGTTTTTGACAATTGTAACTTGATGGCTAATTTCTTGGAAGATATCATTGCTATAAACTAGACTCATTTTTGTGCACCACCTCAATGGGGCATTTTGAACTCAGTCAGAGAGTTCTATGCTAATTTGGCCCGCTCGGGCGATGAAATAGTGTACATGAGAGGAATGCACATGACATTCCCAGTAGATGATATTAGACAAGTTATTAGGACCCCACATGCACCCATGCTTGCATATGTGATAGAAGGTATTGATGAAGGTGATGTTTTGAATGTGATTACAAAACCCAAGGCAAACTAGCATACATGTACAGAGGGCCAAATAACCATCTTGAGAAAACATTTAAACTATCAAGCATGAGTATGGCTCCTCTTTGTGACATCTCATACCATGCTTACATCTACATTGTCTCAAGTTACTAAGATGTGGATATACCTTATATATTGCTCATGATGCATCATCATTCTGATCTTGCCACATTCTTACGTAGCCAAATTCAGCATACGGGTCATATGTAGTTCCTATGTTTGATTACCTCACTTTGTCGACGTGTAAGTATCCCTTTCGATGAGGCAACAGATGAGGTCACGATCCGTGAAACCATTAATTCAGCAACTATTCGCAACATGTGGGACAGTGACAACCAAGGCTAAGGAGCTCACCAAGAGGTGGAAGAGCAAAGACAAGAGGATGACCCAGTCACCATAATGATCTAAGAAACACACTCCTTAATAGTGAAGATGAACCAATGTCAAAAGAATTTGACTTGTTTCACTGGACAAACAGCGCACATCCGAGAATAGAATGAGGGACTTCTCAGCCAAGCACTATCAATCAACCTCCATGAATATCCACCAATTCCACCGACAAGTGAAGAGAGTCTGCTATTATAGATAAAATGGATGTGGACTGGGGTGACTACCGGGAGGAAGACGATGAAGAGGAAGATGAGGAGGCCTTCGACAACTTGAAGGCCATCACATCGACTTTGACACATGGGGAGTATCTGTTAACCCTTTCTCTTTCCTTTTCTTCACATTAAGGACAATGCTTAGCTTAGGTTGGGAGGGAAGTATGTTAACTTCGTGTCACAGCCATTAGGTTGCTAGCTAAAGTTATTTACTTGCCTGTTTGCTCTTTGTTTGCATTTGCATTTGCATATGCATGACATGTAACTTATACAATGTTAGAGCAGTTGCATGTTTACTTCATCTTGCATTTGTTTTCATGCATCCCGTAAAAAACCAAAAGGGGAAAGAAAAAGAAATGAATGATGCGTTTTTGATGGCTAATGATGCTTGCAAGTTCTTAGTAGGGAACTTGAGTTGCTCCTTGTTCTGTGATGATAATTAATGGCTAGTGTGATTGCTTGACTTAAAGTGATATTGTGATGATTTTTAGCCCCAATGAATTATTCACAAACCTTACATCTAGATCTTAAGTCAATGATATTAAATATCATTTTTGGAAACGCTTTTGTAAAAATGTGTTAGGCTAAAATTGTGTATGTGAGAAAAGATGTGCCAGGGTTTTGAGTTCCTCTGCTCAGGCTTGAGTCCAATCTATGCTGGCAATACAACCTAGCTTGTACTTGTAAGAGATTATCTGTTCATCCAACTGGCTCACTATAAAGAGAGAGAGAGAGAGAGAGAGAGAGAGAGAGAGAGCTAGCGGAGGTGCGGTCCCCTTAAAGTCGTGTACCACCTAAGTAAGAGTTATCTGCTAAGTAGAAATGTGTAAAAAATTAAGAGCAAGAAGGTGAGATCATGAATTGGACTAATAGCTAGATGCACGTTTGTATGAGTATTTTCTTATGATACATAATAGTTAGGTCAAACTTAGGGCTAACTCATGGGGCCAAAATGAATCATGACGGTCAAATCAGTGAAACTCAAGGTCAAGTGAAAAGCATGGCCATCCTTTAGAACTTTAAGGGAAAGGCTTGGAAGTACCAAAAACAACTTGTGAGCATTATTAACACTTGAAAAAGTAGAGATTCATATTCGGCTTTTGATGGATCATTGCACTTAAAACTTTGCTTGAGGACGAGTAAAAGTTTAGGTTTGGGGGTATATTGATGCCATAGAAGTTATACTTTAAGCACGCTTTTAGACCTTAAATTTGAAATAGGAACATGCATTCGACTTGTTATTATTGTTGAATTAGACTAAATTATGAGTATCTATGCTTTTAGGAGGGTTAAGTTCTAGATGTTGTGTAGGATTTCCTCAAATAGAAAATATGCCAAATAAGATATTAACAGAAAGCTCATTGAGTCAAGAGTCCAATGCATCAAACCGTGCATGATTCGAAACTAAAACGGGGAAGTTATGACCAAATGAAGTAAATTGCGCAGAAATAAAGCAAGCATACAGTGGTGGTGTAAAGTTGCACCACGGTAGCTAGGTCTCACAGTGCAGACAACAGCCCATAGCCCAGTCTAGTGCCCAACACACTGTGGTAAGGAATCCAGCCCACTACAGTGGCCCAACTTTCGAATTTGAACTTGAGCTTTTGTGGGCTTATTTTTGGGCCCCTTGTGAAGAGGATAATAGTCGGCAATTGTCAAAAAAGGCTGTTGAGCCACCTGCAAGTTGGCCAACTTGAGCATGTGGCACAACTGGACAAAGGGGCTCCTTGCCTATAAAAAGAACCCTCTACCTTCAGAACAATCTATCCCTGAATACCACAACCCTAAGCATGAGAAGCTGCTGATCCTAGTCCAAAGAGTGGAAAAATCGTCAGAGTAAAGTTACAAAGTCCTGGACATTAGAGCAAGGATCGTGGGTGGAAGAGTTAAGGCATCAAGCTCATCATCGGTATTGGGGACTCCTTCTTCCTTTGTTTCCTTTTCCTTCATTTCGGTTTCTTGTCTTCAATTCCGATGAACATGTACTTTAACTCAATGATGTCCGGCTAGTTTTATTTTCTAGGTGGATCCTAGTATTTATTTCATCCATGTATTGAACTTTTACATCCCAAATCGATGAAAATGTTCTATTTCATTTATGTTTACTATACTTCATATGTTTATTGATGTTTGACTAACTCGATAAATCGATCTAAGGACGGTGAGAAGCGACAAGAGTGAGAATCTCGTCGCCTAAGTAAACATAGCCTAGGAATAATCGTATTGAGGGGTAGGTTAGTCATTCTAAAAATTAGAAGAGACGTGTGAGGAGGTCCTCCGAGAGGTAACCATCACCATAGGAATCCCAACACGGTTAAGAACACGGCCTTTGGTCCATTTGTCTCAGCTACCCAGAGATAGAGTTGGTCAGAATTATCCTAGAGATAAATCCTAGTTACGGCAAGAGTCGGTTAAGTGAATTTAGAACCCATGGAATTGCTTTCTTGTTGAGTTTGCATAAAGCTATTTTCGTTTTCCTTAGAATTTCCATTTTTACTCCTTTTCTTACTCTTTATTGCATCCTATCAATTAGTGTGGTTTGGCATAGTACTTTGTGTTTTAGGTTTTGATCCTCATGGGAATGATACCCGCTCACCGGGTTTACTACTTGTGATCTATCCTCTTACGGGCTAGATTGTGAGCAGACCTCTAGGGCCTAACTTCCCATGCTAATGAGAAGAATTGTGTGCGTATGCTGCCAAGCCCCATGGCTACAAATGTCCTAAAATAGGTTTTTCGCTGGTCCATAAATCGCGTAGGGGTTTTAGGAAATAATTTGGAAGGCACACGGTTAAGTACATACGTAGTAGTCAATAGCACATCCTCTCAAAAGGAGACAGGCAAATTTGCTTGTGCCATCATAGGCGTAATAATATCCAGGAGGGTTCTATTCCTCCTTTCTGCCACTCCATTTTATTATGGAGTTCCTAGTATAGTCAATTGCCTGCCAATTCCCTTTTCATCATAGAGCCTCTTAAATTGCTCCAATAGGTACTCGCATCCTCGGTCAGTTCTGAGAGCTTTAATTCTCTTATCTAATTGATTCTCAAACAAATTAATAAATTTTCCAAAGCAAGGCAATGCTTCAGACTTAGGGAGATCAAGTAGATATTACCAAAATGCATGTAGTCATCTGTAAATGTAATGAAATAATATGTAGTAGAACACGCTCTCACATTCATTAGTCCGCATATGTCTTAGTGAACTAATTGCAATGGAACAGATGCCCTTTTAGCTTTATCAAATAGTTCTCTAGTTGCCTTTCTTTCAAGACAATGTTCACAAGTTGGCATGCTAACCTTTGCTAGAGGGCGTAAAAGACCTTCTCTAGCAAGTCTCTAGCATGCCATCTAATCGTATTAGTGCAAACATCATTATTACTCAAAACAACTAGAGAAAAGGAATCGGCATTTTTATTCACATAATAATCAATGTCTAAACCCTTCAAACCATATGAAATAAAGCCACTGCCATAGAAAACGTCAGCAAGAGAGATGCTTACAAATGAGACTTCAAAAATAACTTTAAATCTAGGACCTAACATGAACATAATTGATAAAAGATTTCACTAGATCTTAAGAGTATGAAGGAGATCATGGACATATAGCGTGCGACCACCTCGCAGGTTGAGCTTGTAAGTGTTGATTCCAAGCATTTGCATACTTGAACTATTTCCCATATGTACCTTTCTTTCGTTTGGGACTTCGTGATACTCCACTGACCCATCTCGACTCTCGCTAGGTGGCCAGCTACGCTTGAATCTACAATCCGCAGAGGGCAAGTGCACGCGTCGAACAAGTATTATAGTAATGAGGATGAGTATCGTCCCACAGAGATCTAATCATAGTTCAATTAACTACCAGCTCTCCCTTATTTAGATAATCGAATGTGAATAGAAGCAAGATAATTAAAATGAGAGTGGTAAACAATGAAAATAATTTCAACCAATTAGAATTAAAGGCCCTAATGATCACAATTTCACCTATTCTCAATCCTAATTCTAGTTCCCTTCTATCTATGCCTTGAATTCAATTGTATTGCTAACCTAGGATTCACTATCATCTTATGCAGCCGTCACTTGTAATAAGACCATATCCTTAACTAGTCAATCTACTCTATGTCTAGGCCATTAACAAGTTAGGACCCATTAAAATCAATCCTAATTCGCTACTTAGGGTGATCAAGTATATGTCTATTCTTTTCATTAAAAATCTCATCTTTCGAAGTGGATTAACCTAAGATATGCTTTCCCTAACTTAATACAGAATTCCTTTGTCAAGTTCAACTAGATTACAGGATGAACTTAAATCGTTGGCCAGTCAATTAAACCGCATTAAGTTCGAGACAAGCATAAACAACTCAATCAAATTAATAAACATTGGAGAAGTAAACTAAAAATAACACTTAGTTCATAATGGAAATTGAGTAAACCACCGACATATTCAAGGGATACATCAAGTAAACTAAAGAGAAAATAGAAGGAAACTCTAATCTAGTAGCGAGTTGCAATCTTGTCTTCAAGATCTCCACTTCCCTTTTTGTCGAATTGATTCCTCCTTGATGTCGGTGATGTCTCTCAAAAACTCTCAAAAGAAAATTCCCCGATGTCTTCAAACTACCAAAACACTTCAATATATAAATTGATTTGTTCCCTTCCATATCTATCAAGATATTCCTATGATATCTTTAGTAGCTCTTGTGAGATCCTAAGATATTCTTCTTTTCCTCCTTTTTCGGACTCAATCCGACCCACAATATCAAGATTTTCATGCTTTAGAAGTCTTGATCTTTAAAATCTTAATGTCCATAATCTGTGAATGAAATTGTCGTTGCTTGTCATGGTACATGCCACGGCACAAAGCATTAGAATGCATATTGTGAAGGTACGCCTCGGCACTTGCCTTGGCAAGTCGCACTGAGAATATGCCTCGGCACTTGCCTTGGCAAGTCGCACTGAGAAGTCTTCTGCCCTTTTGTGCCCAAGCTCATGCCTTGGCATGTCTTCCTCGAATTCACCACACTTTGATTCTTGGTTCATATGACTTCCTACAATCATATAAGCTTGAATTAAGTATCTAGAGTTGAAGCATCACAAAATACTCAAGAAACATCCAAAGTTTAAATAAACTCAAGAATCTACATATGTTTAAGGCCTAAAAATGTGTTAAAATATGTAATATTTGTAAAGTTAACAAAATCTCTACATCGATGTGCTTTAATGATGATCAATGTGTGGTCTCGGAGGATCGACTCCCTACATGCCAATCAATGGTGTGAACTTGCTCACTCCATCATAGGGAAGTTAGGTTGGGTATTCGATTTATTAGTGACATTTGGCAGTAGTTGCTCGTCATGCGGTTACTTAGAGGTGATGTCGGGTGTGCTACCCATGGGCATAAAGTCAACCTATCCATCCCATTGCGAGGAGTCAGGGTGACGTATGTTGGTGAGGAGTTGGGGTCAGATGTACGTTTTAGTCTATATCATTTGTGCCTCACTTCTCTGTGTTTAAGGCTCCAAGAAGTATACCTCTAGTGGGAGTCAGGTTAGGCGAGGTATTTAATTCGTGTCCTCCTATGCTAGACTTATTGGAAGTTGATAGTCGACAATTGGCCAACAAGCCATCCGCACTTGTTGGTGCCTACGCTGATACATGCAAGGCGTTTCTGTAGATATGTGTGTGTTGTTAGGTCTTGTCTTGAAGAAGTGAGGACATGCTAACGTCGGTTAGTCCCATGTTGCTTGAAGGACATCGAGAGCCCGACTCATTGGAGTAAGGTTGGCTCTGGCTATTGAGTCGAGTGCCCAACTCACAAAAATGCAACCAGATGATGCTTTTGCAACTCAGGTGGTCAACTTAACGAATTGAGGTTTTGAGTAGAGTGCTCAACTCAAGGAAGTGAGGTTGGGAGTGAGGTCAGGGTGGTGAGGTTGGGACTCAAGTACCTAGAGTGACAAATGTCAAGGATAGGTGTCGGCACTCGATTGATAGGAATCTCATGTCCCCTTGTCTCGGATTCATTGGTGGTCAATTTGGTGCCCATATACCATGTCGAGTCTCGAGCTTGAAAATTTTGAAATTAGCTCATGGGCGGGAAAGTATGACCATCTATATTTCATGTTGCTCGTCCTCACAGTTCCCGGTGAATAGCAAGGGTGACATGTGTCTACCTAAGATTGGGTGTGATTGATTTGCCATTTATGGGATGAATATTTATTATTTTGTCCCTATTCTCCTAAAAATTTTTGAAAGTAGTTACTCTCTTGTCCTCATGGTATTTGTAATTTTGTCCTTTTCTTTGTTAAATTCTCTCTCATTCTTATCTTCCTTATTACCCTAATTTTCCTCTATATTTAACTTTCCTCTTCCTCTCTCTTGATTTCTCCCTCTTTCTCCACTGCTCCTGAGTAGTTGCTCATGGAGGCTCTCAACCGTCTTCCGCTTTCAACATCTCCTTCTTCACATTGTCAAGGTGCATTCCTATCCCTTTGTGGATCCTTCCTCTTATCTTATTGGATTTGGGGGTATGCTTTGAGGTTCATTCTGCGGGTTGAGGCCAATTCATTCTTCAAGCTCGAGGTATGTGTTTTGAGGCTCGATCTACTTTCAGCGGGGTAGGGCTATGTGATTTGTGGATGATGTGTGATCTTTTTCGAGAGTCTTAGTTGTAATGAGGCATTTGTTCCTTGCCAACATATTGGTTGTGCAATGTGTTTTGGTCCTAAGGCGTTGGGCGCTTGACGTGGTTCCTTGCTTTGGATCTCTATCAGCATTGAGTACAAGACGTGCTCCCCCCACCAACTATTCTTGAATTCCAATTAACGTTGGGTACTTGACTTGTTCTAGCCTAAGGCACTAGGTGCTCAACGTGTTCCTTGTTTTGGATTTCAGTGGGTGTTGATCTCAAGATGTAAGTGACTCTTGAGGAGTCTGGTGCTCGATGCTCTTTAGTCTTATGAGTCAGGTTGGCATCAGATGCTCATCATGGCTCCTGAATAGAATCACAATGGGCATCGATTCCCCTCAAGATGCAAGTGATACTTGAGGGGTCGGGTGCCCAAAACACTTTTTAGCTCGCAAAGTCAGGTGCTTAACAAGCTACCAGGTTTGACTTCCTCTACAAGAGCGATTTCAAAATCATGACTTGGTGAGAAAATTTGCACCTCCTTGGTAATTGTGAAAAGTCTTTGTCAATACCGGAATGTGAAGGAAAGGGGATCAGAACCTCTTTGGTAGCCCAATGGTATCAGGCATTAATTGTTTTGTCTTCCCTTGTTTAACCATTAGTATTTGTCATTTTATCTCTCTCTCATTTAATGTTCAATTCACCTTCCTCTCATATTCCACCTCCTTCATTTTGCTTCTGTCTGCTACTTCTTTGTGTGGCATGTTGCCGTTACGTGATCGACTTCCACATCTGAGTGCTTCTCTCAGTCTCCAATTATTTGTTGTCTTTCCATGTCACATTTCCATTTTTGCCCCTGTCATTGTTGTCTTTGTATGGTTTTCTAGTTAGAAAGATTGGTGAAGAGTCCATTAAGAGGTTTTTTTATCTCTGGATTCTTGTGGACATGGGGCTATGTTGTTTGTCCAATTCAATGGTTTGAGCTACGAGTCCCTAGATGTCCATTCTTCAAAACAAAAGGACGACCAGCACATAGGAGTTAGATATTTATTCTCTCTTGATTTTCTCTACTATGAGACATTAGGTGATGCCATTGTGTGGAGGTTGTCAAGCTCCAGTGAGGTAAGACTTAGGTGTTGGTGTCACCAGTTTCGTGGAGTGACGGATGTTAAGGATAGGCGTTGAGCACTTGATTGATGGGACTGTCTGATTAAGGGCATGTGTTGAGTGCCTATTCAACAAAGCTTGATGCATCAGATATTTGAGTTGGCACAAACATCAGAGGTACCTGTGCAGGTGAGCATGTCAGGTTATGGTTTTGATGTTTGTAATCGTCAAGTACCACACTCAATATGCATGGGTACTTGATATTTTTAGTACCTGACATCCTTATGTAGAGCAGGTCGAGTATTTGACATTTTTACTAACCGAGTTGCTTGTGCAAAGGACATGGGGTATCTGACATACTCTAGAAGTTAGTCAGTGCATCGTTGGGATGTCTCGTGTTTATTGTTGTTCATATCCTAATTTCTAATTGGTACCGCGTTCTTACCCTATTGTTTGCAGGTCATCATGTCACTATCGATGGACACCGAGGACTTCAACATTGGACTTGATCTCGGTATTGCTAAGTTTACTATCAGTAATGTCAAGGATGAGATAACTTAGGGGATGTTCAAGAGGGTAGCAGATGAAAGTAAAATTAGTCCTTTACTATGACCCCGACTCCTTTCACCTAAGGAGCATGTTTGTCAAGATAATCATAATGGGGAGGGCTATTTATGCTAAATAGGTCTTGGTGAGTCGATTAAGGTTTCATTTGTGTCCTCTCGATATCAAGTTGCTGCAATTCTATAGGGTCAGCCTTGGTCAGCTAGCACCCAACTGGTGGTTATTATGGACTTGCTTCGTGCTTGTGTGCCAAAAGCTAAATATGGAGTATGACCTAGAGTTATTTAGGTGTTATTAACAACTCATCCTTGTTGTTGGAGGTGGGAAGATGGTGGGAGGTCGGCAAAAAAGGACATTGTGCATTTTACATTTAGGCTCGGGGTGGCATGCACAATGCTATAATCACACAATTACTCGATAATGTTAAGGGGTGGAAGTCCCTTGGCATTTCTTGGTTGACCTAGGTAATTCTCCATACAATTAGTTTAATCGAGAAATATTGGGAGGCCTCTGGTTTATTTTCGACTAAGAAGCCCCCCTTTGAGCCTAATTAGGTATGCTACTTAACTTATTTTTCTCTTTTTCTTTTCTTAGATAACTTTGCTGCAGTCGACTTTGGTTTCACCTACTTACAAGAGGGGTTTGCCAATGAATCCCTTAAGGAGGTTAAAGACAAGGATATCAAGCTAGCTACAAAGACTAAAAAAGGGAAGATTGCCGTGACCAAGAGAGCAAGGACAAGCCAAGGGTGAATTATTAGAGGGAGTTGGCCTAAGGCCAAGCCGAGTTGTGTGGAGAAGAGTGAGCCCCCCACCGAGATTAGCTGTTGCTCATGCCCCTCCAACATTGTATGAGTCAGTTAGTTCTTTTTCAAGAGCTCGACTTCCACCTGGTGAAGAGTCCTTTACTATCGGGGGGGGGGATGGGGGCTTCAATAGAGGTGACTTGCCAAAGCCTTGCATGGATGTCTCGCCTCCTGCGAAGAAGTTGATATGGGGAGGTTTTAGAGAAGAAAGGTCGTCTCTTCATAGTTCCTCAAACCCCAGCTAATGCCCTTGAGAGAGCTCCCCTCAGAGCACTTGTCGCTTGCCTGAGCAGATTCTACCAACAGTAAGTGTTGTTTGATCTGATAGGTAGGTTTCATTATCATTATTCAGTGTTGACTCTTATTTGTCATAGCTGCCATTATGGAAGCTATGCAGCTGAGGAAGGCCAGTCACCTGGCACATCACCGATGGCCTATCCATATTTTAAGAAGATGATTAAAAGGGGCCATTTTTGTTAACCCAACCTTCCAACCCTAAAGGAGGAACGCCCTACACTGAGTAGGAAATTGCATAGAAAAACATATTCACTATATATCATCCTAAAGTGCTTGATCATGCAAGCGAGCTTCTATTCATGCCTAAGGATACTGAGACATTCTAGTTTGAAGGCGTTGAAGGGATTTTCAACCGATGCAGATTGTACTATCTACAGGTAAGTCAGTGTGTTCCTAGTGTGTTTCTAGTGGTATGCTTGCATAGTAGTAAATTGATGTATTTGTTCTTTGCAAGGCTTTAATGCTATGCATTTTCTAATGTTAGAGATGGAAGCCTTGCAAGAGTAGTTTCATTATGCTAATTCCGATGTATCGAGCATTTTGTGCAATAAGAGAGTTGAAAGGAGAGATGAATGTTGCCAGTGATGCTAAGGGGGAAGTACCCATAGTTATATATTTCGGGGCTTTTCTTCCACCGGCCATGTTTTATAATATTATATTATATAGTTATGTATATTTTAAAATAAACTTATATAATTGTATATTTTAAAAATAAATTTTATTTATTTTATAAGAATTTTTTATATTAATAGATTGGTTTATATTTTTTAAAAAATTATGCAAATTTTAATATATTAACTGTATTTTTTTTGGAATTATGAATTTATTTTAGTGTTTAAAATTATATTTAATATAATATTTATTAATTAGTTTTGGTAATTTTGTTTTTTTCCCCCAAATTTTACCGTTCAATTCGTCTGCTATCGAAGGAAGGAATATGTTTTTAAGCAATACATTTCAATTTGAGCTCTGTAAACCATGATGAAGATCATGAGATGGTATTAAATGTGAGATGCTTTATAACCTATTATTCTGCTTATTCTTTCAAGTTTAAATAATTAATTTTCTTTATAACTGGAAAAAAAAAAAAAAAAAAAAAAGGAACTGTGATGGTAAAGTAGGAAAAGAAGATTGTCAAGTACAGTCGTTTTAATTCTATCACTCATAGCCACCACGTGATTTTTTAACTAGCTCAGTAATCGAACAAATCAATGTTAAAGCTCAGCACAAATATGGCCAAGCAGTGCAAGGAATAGCAGAATTACTTCAGTATCATTTACTGTCAGCATTACATGTACATTTGAGAACGAATCACTAACAGGTCCGGGTCCTGCAAAATATCGCATCTTACATTACGGCCTGAACTCCCGAACCAAATGAAAAAATCTATCTAAATCCATGCGAGCCAGTTTCCTTGAGGGAAAGAGCCTTGGCTGCGCAGAGGGCGTTGTCCAAATATCAGAACATCATCCCATGCTATGTCTGTCTTCCGACCACTTCCACACGCTCAATGTTCCGTTTCCATCTCCAGTAAAGAAGAGGCCACATGCAGGAGCCACTTGAAGGGATAGAACTTCGCGCCTTGAAAATATCCGGCCCCTCTCAATGAACCTACAAAAAGAAGATATCAAAAGGAAAATCATCAGTTACATAAATTGTTGGAACAAGATGAAACCAGATGACTAATAGAAGACAGCAGTAAGATCAATCAGTCGACTCACGTGGGAAGCTCGTATAGTCGCACGGTGTCATCATTGCATGCAGTGATTAGGATTGGCTTTCCTTCCATGTCATGCATCCCCCTGAGTGCAAGCACTCCCTGTTATTACCAAAAGCAAACAAAAGACCACTCGTTAACGGAGACATCGTTCACAGACTAGAAATCCTCAAAATGGGTAAAATGACATGGAGACTAGAACCCAAGACAAGGAGACGCACGTGATCCTCAATATGAGTGTATAGAACTTCTAGAGTGTCTACTCCAGATGAACTTGCAACCCAGACTTTGATCGTGCCATCAAGCGAACAAGATAGCAGGTAGTGGTCCCAGCAAAGGAGGGACATGACAACATCAGTGTGTCCTTTGAGTGTTGTAAGACACACTAAACTGTAAATGTCCCAAACCTGAAACATGATCAAAGGAAAACATCATACTGAGGGGTGCTCAACAACCAAATATCAGGTAGAGGAAGAAACACATTCTACAAGCAGGTTGAATAAACTACCAACAATCACTTGTGAGATAACAACAGACAATTTTAATAAAATAATTAAAAGAACAGTAAAGGAACTGGTACTTAAGGTGAACTTACCATTATAGTTTGGTCAACAGAGCCCGAGTACAGCCGACTGGCCCCCACAACCAATGAAACCACTGCACGGGTATGGCCTTTTAAGGTCGCAAACAGCTGTGGAGGGCATGCTGGCGAACTGCCTCTCCACACCAGAACATCACCATTCTGAGGGCAGAACAGAAATGCAAACACTTCATAACATTGTTGCAGGAGAAAGATGGTACTGGCAAGAATATAATCTAGGATACAATATTCAAGCAGCTATGATAGCGTTAAGAAAAACAAAAACCACCAAGCAATTGGATTACAGCAGAGGAAGCTATAGATCATCAACAAGAAATTTTGAATTCCATGAACCATGCCGATACAGCAGCAACCATCTCAAAATAGTGCCCAAGACAGATAAACAAAACTATTGCAATCAAGGAACCAATTCAGTCAGTAATATCAACATGAGCACAGAGTCACTTATCCAAATAAAAAAGGAAAATGACCGTTGCAGCTGCAACTGTTTCAAAATGGTGAAAGAACTAAAGATGAAATCGATATGCAAACCACGAAACAGTTACCTGGCACC
The DNA here is from genome assembly GCA_037672795.1 of Lagerstroemia speciosa. NCBI lineage: Eukaryota > Viridiplantae > Streptophyta > Magnoliopsida > Myrtales > Lythraceae > Lagerstroemia > Lagerstroemia speciosa. The sequence continues at coordinate 564,764 of CM075298.1, forward strand.
CAGCAAAGAGGAGGTCCCTTTCAACGGCCATTGAATAAACTAGCCCGGATGAAAATTCTAGATCAAAGCAAGAACCGGTTTCCATATTCCATGCCTGGAAAATTAAGACCAACATAAGCCCATGCTCCCATTGGAAAAGACATTACCATCTCAGGGCATATAGTTGCATAGGGAGTCAAATTAGACGATCAAGTAAAATATTTCACCTTGATAACATTCCGCAAGCCAACAAACACCCAAGAACTCTCACAGATTAAAGAGCCAACTTCACCACCCAAATTGATCGTGTCAGAACATTGGCCAGTGTGGCAGTCCCAAATTTTGACCATTCCATCTCTGCAACCCGTGTACAGTTTGTCTGATCCTGCTGGCAATCCAATTCCGGCAATACCCTGGAATGGATATAACTAAATCATAAGTAAACATCCACGTAGGTATGTACAGATGCATTGGGCTCCGGAAATATGAGTTAAGGCCAGAATACATGGTTCTAGGAACTGCCATACAAGTTAAGGGAGAGAACAATAACGACAAACAAATAAAGGAGTGGCAGAGAAGCCAGTAAAAGTGTTTACCTTCTCATGTCCTTCAAGTTTTGCAAGCAAACCAAACCCTTCACCACGGGACCATGAATGCTGAAACAGGCACTTATCACCTTTTGCACAACTACCAGAAGCCCAACGCTGACAGAGTCGCTCCTGGGGCTCTAAACCACCTTTCACTTCCAACAACTTGCTTGACCCTCTGTCCGTCGGATTAAAGGAAGGCTTTTGTTCACGGTGACAGGTGTTCTGTGAGGGCAACTCCACGTGCAGGAACCTACATGGTTTCCTGGTACATCTTCCAGCTAGCCAGTAGGAGCAAACCTTGCCACCTGCTGGAAATTGTCTGACTCTTCCATATTTCCCCTGCTCAATCGGCATCCTCCTTGCTGCTTTGACATCCATTCTCTACGATTGGTAGATCGCAAAAACAGCAGAAAGTGAACGAATGAAGGAATCTCCATGGAACCGAATATATCTCCCAGAACAATACTCCAGCAGAAAACAGGAGGACGTGTAAGCACCAGAGAAATCATAAGGAGAAAGAACCAAGGATTGTCCACTGATCCTCTCAAAAATCAGATGGAAGTGTCGCACAGCAGAATTGTCTCATCCATAAAAACACATACGGGCATTACTAGTGAGCCATACAAGAAACCCAGCAGGATAACCAATTCTCAGAGAATCAGGCATGCGAAGCGGATCCACGTTCACCATAAGTACCGTCTGTGAAACTCCATGAAACAATCAGGACCCTAGAAGTCATCATCTTCACAGATCACATGAAACAACTCCTAACGGAGCAACCATGTGAATGAAAAACCCTAGGAACTTTAAAACCCAAGTAAGTTGTGACGGGGAAAAAAAGGCCAGAAGCGGAGAAGCAGAATTCCAGGATATGATGATCGGAGTCGCCGATTCCATCGGAAGATCCACAACAGGCAATTTGCTAGAAGCCGAACGGATAGAAGAATGCGGTTCATAGACGATTGCGGCCATACCTTCTCAGCGTCAATTCAGTTCAACGATCGGAATCGAGCGAACCTACTTCAACCCAGCGAGGCGAGAGAATCTGCGATCGAGAGAAGACTGAGGAGAGATCTTCGAACAATCAATGTGGAGAGAGGAGCATCGTACCGTTGCTCCTATTTATAGAGGATGAAGCTACCGCGGCCTTCGGTTTTTAAAGAGATTCTCGTTAATTTTTTAAAGATATTTACAATTTTTTTAAAAATAAATGACACCTTTATGCATCAACTTTTCATATTTTTACTATTTCGTCCCCTTTATTTTTTATCATTTATCAACCTTTTGAATTTTTATTCTTTTGGTTCTACCATTATTTTTATCCAAAAAAGAATATTTTATTCAAAAATTATTTTTTAAAAAAAATAAAGAAAAATGGGAAAAACAAATGAAAATGAAAAGTATCAATAAGGTTGCACTGATAATCATATCTTCTTTAAAATTAAGATACATTCCCAATTCAAAATTAACTGATAGTAATTATTATTATAAAATTGTGACTCATTTTGAGAAAAATTAGTTCTAATTTTTGAAAGGCACCTTTCAGTAACCAATATTTCATTGTTCAAAGACAAAATACAATTTTTGAAAAATATTTTTTGTGGAAAAATGATTTTTAGACTCAACATTTTGGAAGGAATATACTTTTTTTTCATGAAAAAAGTAACAGTAGGACTAAAGTGGCAAAAACTCAAAATGTTGATGACACGAATGATAAAAAATAAAGTTTTATGATAAAAATAATAAAAATGTAAAAGGTTGAGGATCAAAAGTGTCATTTTTCCTTTATTTTTTAATATTCTTCTTCTATATCTCCCTTGAAAGTTGAATCTATTTCTGTTCAGATACACCGTACATGATTAAAGAGAATGATTCATGGATCTATTAATATTGGAGGAGATTTTCCTTAAATTTTTTTTTTAGTTTTTCAATTACCAATTAACACAAAATTTAATTTCTAATATTCATTATAATAAAGAATAAAGCTGTGCTTAAAAATTCGCAAAATGTAGTTATTCACTCATTTTTCAGCTTATAATTTTACAAACGTTTCTCTCATACTTCCTCTGCCGTTTCGATTATTTAAGATCATCCAACCTTTTCCTAAATTTATCATTTTTTTATGTTTAATTTATGAGAATATGACATACTAAAAAATTAATTGCAATTAATATTTTATTTAATTATTTGCGTACTTGCATTCTTCACAAATTTCATTAAACAATAAAATATATGCATGGTACAGGCAGAATTATAATCCTCTATCATGTAATCAAGTTATTTAATATTAAATGATGAAAATATTAAAAAATTACAGTCTAGAAAAAATTTATGTTCAAATTGAGTTAGAAAAAAAAACTAAAAGTAAAATGGTAAAAATTTATCTAAAAAATAAATTGAATTTTTTTTATATTTTCAGGTATTTTTAGATTTTTCTTAGTATTTTTAGGTATTTTTAAGATAATTATTGTATTCTTATTTGGAAAAGTTCTGCTCAGGTTGCCTTGTACTGACTTTCAAGATAAGATAAAGGAATTTAGAAAATATTGGATGATCTTACATATGTAGGATATCATTAGAGAATTTGTCAATTGAATCATGAAAGTCTTTTTGATTATAAAAAATGCTCATAAATTTGAATCTAAATAGAGATGTGAGAGAATAATGGGTTGTGATAGAATCATTCATAGGAGTTAAACATCAAACCTCTTGATCCTAAATCGAGCCAACCCTATTAAATCTCCTTTCTTCAGACCCTGAAATTTTTAAGACATTTTACAGAACTGTTTACAAACTTTCCAAAAGAAGAACGGTAAAAAAAAAACTTATATTTACTAATGAGAAAGAGGAATGATTTCATTCTTCACATTTCATATTTATATTAATTAGGAGATTTTTTCAATTTTCTTATTTGTTAATTTATAATGGGGAGAAATATGTATAACACTAAATCTACTACAAAATAACAAGGTAGTGAAAAGACGATGGATACACAGAGTCTTATTTTTCTTCTCAATATCACAATACAAACTATTGCTATTATTTATAGGCATGCGGAAGAGGAGTGTTTAATTCTCAAATAAATAGGAATTCTTAAAACTCAATGAGACAAGACCATAGTTAAAAAAAAAAAATACAATACAATACAATATATACTCGCTCCCCCTTTTAGCTACATTATTACTTGATGTCTTTGAGTCGTCGTAGTCCAATTTCATAGACTAACTCTTCTACTCTCTTCATAGGTAGTACTTTTGTGAAAATATCGACGAGGTTATCACTGGATCAAACTTGTTGAACATCAATAGTACCACTCTCCTGAAAATCATGAGTAAAGAAAAATTTTGGGAATATATGTTTTGTTCTATCACCTTGGATATATCCTGCCTTCAGCTGGCTTATGAATGTCGTGTTATCCTCATTCAAAATTGTTGATACCTCTTTTTGAGGGGACAACCCACATGTTGTTTAAAAATGTTGGATTATTGATATGAGCCAAACACATTCTCAGCTTGCTTCGTGAATTGCTAGAATTTATGTATGATTAGATGATGTGGGCGCAATTGTTTATTTTGAAGAATGCCATGATATAACAGTGCCACCAAATAACTTGCATCTGCAAAATCGACCATCTCTAAATTGGACAAATGAGAATAATGCAAGCACATATCCATTGTGTCTTCGAGGTATCAAAATATGTGTTTAACCCCAGTCCAATGTCTTCTTGTAGGTGAAGAACTATATCTTACTAAAAAATTCACTGCAAATGATATATCAAGTTGAGTGTGACTCACATAATGCATCTATTGCACTCAAATATGATACTTCAGGATCAAGTAGTTCTTCATCATTTTTCTTAGGTTGGAAAGGATCTTTATCAATTTCAAGTGATCTCACGACCATCAGAGTACTCAAAGGATGTGTCTTATCCATATAAAATCTTTTAATTACCTTTGCTATATAAGCAGACCGGTGCATAAAAATCTCATTTTTAAGATATTTAATTTGTAGGTCGAGCCAAAATTTTGTTCTACCAAGATCTTTCATTTCAAAATCTCATGTCAGACAATTTTGTAGCCTTTTGAAGCTCTTCAAGAGTGCAATAATGTTCAAATCATCAATGCACACCGCAAGAATCACAAACTGTGATTCAGATCTCTTTATAAAGACGTATGGATAGATGAGATCATTGTTATAGCCTTGTTTCAACAAGTACTCAATTAATTAATTGAACCACATATCGAAAAGTTGTTGCATCCACCACAAAGGAATATATCTCTTCATATTCAATACTTGGTCTTTGTGAAAAGTTGTTGCATCCATCACAAAGGAATATATCTCTTCATATTCAATACTTGGTCTTTGTGAAAAAATCCTTGGACAACCAATTGTTCTTTATATTTCACAATTTTATTATTCTCATTTCTCTTTCACACAAAAACCCATTTATATCTTATAGGTTTTATACCGGTGGTTTTTGGACAACGGGTTCGAAAACTTTACGTTTCACTATCGATTTCAATTCAGAATTTATAACATCTTTCAATTCAAGAACCGTCCAGTTTCGGTTCGAAACTGACGGTTCAGGAACTAGGGGCCATGGAACCAGCCCTGAACCTCCCTTTGGATGGTTCAGGGGTGATTCCAAACAGAACAGTTCTGGTTCGAAATTACGGTTTTGTCTAGTTTCGAACCGTTCAGTTCAATTTTTATTAAAATTAAATTTAATATACAATTTTTAATTATATAATTAAAAATTGGGAGAGCCATTCAGAATCAAGATTCTATCTAATTTTTAATCGTCCAAACCTGACTAGTTCGGTTCTATTAAAATAAAATTAATTGACTTGAGTTGTCTACGTATTCTCTTGAGATTCAAAAGAATCAAAATCTAATTAGTTCTATTATCTAATCATGTATTTGTAAAGTAAAAAATAAAACTTGTTTATTTTTTAATTTAAAATCGTGAATAGTAAAAAACCTAAAAAAGAGAAAAAACGGGCTTTCTGCGCCTCTGCGAGGTGAGTGTGGCAAGCAGGCTAGCAATAGCCTTTTCAGGCTTTGGGTTATGTGATCATTGTGATGGGTTTCTTGGGCAGAGGGAGGCCTGGCTTCTAAGGGTGGGGGACACGGTTCCTCAGGTCGGTGGAATTGACCTGGAACCGTGGACCTCACGGTTCGGGCCCGATTTGGACCCGGTTCTGGTTTTGACCTGTTCCGGGCCGGTTCTCGATCCAAACTGGTGGCTAGCACTATCCAAGCCTTGTGGATATGATCGACAAGTGCCTCACTCCTACGTATGGCTTAACCCCAGTAGCCAATTTTTATATATCTCAGTAGCCTAAACACTATTTTTCTTCCCCTTGTTATTACTAACTTTGTAAATTTAGGTGTAATTTCTTAGTGACATAACTGCATAAGATTAAAATTGTGCGCTTATGGTTCTTCTGGTTAGATATGCCTTGGGTATTTTATCTGGGCATATGCAACTGTCTATTTGTTTTGGCTCCATATGTACAGTTGAACATTGAGTTATTTGGTCAACACCATTAAAGTTGATTATCACTCTGATTGTGCAAATTGCTCGATTGATATGGACAAAGAATGTACCAAGAGTAGCAACGACATCTTAAGAGGTAGAACATAATATGGCAAACTTAAGAGCACATAATGCAGTAGTGTAACTCCACGTCAACTGCACCATGATCTACTGACTTATGCGATTTGGTGAATTTATAATTTCATGTTTGAACGCTTTTTGACATATTTGTGTCAGTATATAAGCTAGGATTGTGTTCTTTGAATTAAGACTCGATGGACTCTTAACTTCTTGAACTATACTAGTATTTAGGGGTGTTGCTACGAGGGGACTAATGTTGAGCACTAGTCGTTCAGATTGTTTGATATGTTGAATCAATATTAACTATATGATGAAAGACAATATTAAGATACAAAACCACATCAACGTATGACAAAATCCATATGCGAATAAGGTTTACAAGAACATGTTTTTGTCAAATTTGAATGTTTAAAGCACTATAAAGAGGTAAAAACATTAATATGGTGAAAATGTCATAATCAATCCATTCCATAGTTTTAAAAATCGGACCGGACCGGCCGGTGGGACCGGTTGGACCGGGAACCGGACACAAGTCCGGTCCGGTTTCGTTAATTACTCCATTTGCATCAAGAACCGGATTGGATAGTGTGAACCGTCTGGTCTGACAGGATTTTCACTGAACCCATAAGAACCGGTCAAGAAACCGGTCAATGAAGAAAAACAAAAAAATAAAAAAAAAATAAAAAATAAGAGTCAAAAATAGAAAAAAAGGAAACCTAAGCTCTAAATTAATGTATAAAATATAACAATATTATTTGTAAAGTTGAAATTATAAATTGATGTATAGAATATAACAATCTTATATTCATATTACTAATTTTATATTATTATAGGTATTATTTGTAAAAATCCGGTTAGACCCATTGAACCCCGGTTGAACCTAAGAACCCAAGAACCCATACCTTGACCGGTTTCCGGCCCGGTCCGGTTTTAAAAACTATGATCCATTCATGAATGGCTAATTGATAAGTCAGTGATGAGTGGCATGAAAAAATCTAATCAGTTACATTAGTTCTTAATAAAGCGTGAGCTTCTATTCTCTATTGTTGTTCCGTAATAAAGTGAGATTTTATTCGTCTTGATTTTTTGAACAAATTTTGCCATAATATTCGTTTATCCTTAACTGATCAACCCATTTATAGTTGATTGTAGTGTTTTTATTGGTTCATATCTCTATATGAGTAGGGCTGTGACTCCACTATTCGAACCAGACAAATATTCAAACCTTATTTGATGGTTTTGTCACAAGCTAGTAAGATTCATATTACACTTCATATCAGATTTCGTCATATAGTTGGTGGGATTCGTATGATTCTCACAGTTGGAACATAAAAATCCGAACATTGCATAACAAACATAGTTGAATTTCTATTATTGCTATCCTTCGTTTACCAAATTAGGAAAAAGATAAACTTCAAGTATAAGGAATCCGTTGGCTAAAAATGGATATAATGGAATTCGATGACAGGCACCCTACCCCTATGAACTCCTCAAAGAATTAGCCCGGTGGACCGAACTTGCGATTAAAATAAAAATTATAGATCCCTTTACACATTGGTTTTCTAAGTCGCTGCCAAGAGTGAAAACAAGTTAACCTGAAACGAGATCCTTATCTCCTACAAATCGCAGGATTGATCATCGAAAAGGATCTAACCCTCGACTCATGTCCAAGGCCGCCTTCTTCATCTTCCTCTAAATGCTGCCTCCGGGAGAACATTTTAAAGAAGAGGCAATGACATAAAAATATAAAGACAAATAGAGACGATATGGAGCTCTCACCCTGCCTGCCCTTTTCCCTCCAAACTCGGGAGGTAAGATCATTGCTACAACAGCAGAAAATGAGAGGACAGAATCATGCTGTGAAGAGGTCCGGGGTTTCTGCTTTGATGGATAACAATGCTGAATTTACTTTGTCCATCCAGCCATCCAGGTGGTCACATAGTGATTTGATCTGCGGGATCCCCAAAACTCTCGGTTGAACCCACGAAACCTGCACTGTCCCCTCCACTTGGTCGATTATGCCCTCGATAAGGTGCACCTGCATTCATGATTGTAAGTGCTAGAAAAAGTAGATCGAGTCATGTATGCTTACAAAGCCAACACAATAAAATAAGAATGCCCAAATTTATTTGGTAAGTGAACAATATAGCCATCGTCAAAGGAGGAACGCCATACTATTAGAAAAAGAAAGAAAGCAGAAACATTGAATATATTGCAGTAAGGTTGTCGATGGCACCAAGAAGCATCATCACAGAAAGTAACAAGACCTAACAGTCCATCAACACAGAATTGTCTTGGGTGGAATGAAGCGAAGAAAGAAGAAATGCCTGTTCTTGATGTGTTGGCATGGGATAGCTCTAAACACTAATTTCTGTCGCAGACAGTGACTATATATTAAAACTGGAATAACTTACGGAAAGACTCTTCATGAGAAGATGCTCAACATCCTCTACAGAGAGCTTTGTGCGATCGGCAATTATACTCAAGGGTATCGTTCGATCCTCAGATGGCCGACTGCACAGATTCACATACATAGTTCCACATCAACAACAAGGCGAGCAACAACAGTACGAAGATGATTCCCTAAAAACTTGCAACAAATTTACGACACAGATCAATCCTCCAAGTTGTTCAAACATAATAAGACATACTAGACGCACGAGCAAAATATAAATCACCTGAAGATGATTTCCATCAGGCAGAGTATGTTAATTTTCTCAAATAGCTTCTTCTCATTCTCAACCAACCCTGGCTGTGCACAAAGTGCAGCATTATGCACATGGCATAACTCCTGATATCGAGCTAAGTCGCCATCATTGAATGCTTGGAGAATAGAGTAGAGCCATTCAACTTTTGTACCAACAAGACTCTTTATCTGTTACAATTATAAATATAGTGTTCAAATCAATAGAGGCATATACATATAATAAACTCCATGTACCAACATCAAAAAGAAATTAAATGAGATAAGCAACCAATTGATAATTATCATACTATTGCAATGAAATTTGAAAAGATATTAACTACTCAGCTTGCACTTCCATAGAGAGACATCTAACTTGTAACATTTAAGTATAAAAAAGGAAAAGGACAAAAAGGCGTTCGACCTCAAAGCAAAGGAAATGTGCATCTAGCTGTATAGTCCAAATCAATTATCATCTTGCTCAACAAGAAAACAATGAAAGGAGAGCTTCAGAAGAAAACACCTGCTTCACCTACTCCCTATATGTTTCATCCTTCCTATCAGCTAATAAACTAGGCCAGAAAAATCCTTGCTGGGAAGCTTCAGGAGAAGAATACTGGCTTTTGGTTATATCGAGAAATGTTGCAGTTGCAGATTTTCTAACTGAATTAACCAGCTACTACTTCACTGCTCAAGGACCAGCTCCGTTTGGCAATTTAGCAGTAACCTTAGCATGGTATGCTAGAAGCATGACTTAGGTTTATAATTTGTCCAGTGTTAAGAGGAACAACAGGCTCTCTGAGATGTGAAGAGACTTCAGTCTATCTGATTGTTCAAAAGTTTTAATTTTTCGGACCAGCATTCACTGGAGTTAATATGTTAATTTGGTTGATTCTTTGTTATCCCATTTAATTTATATCCTTTTGTAAAGCTTCTATAAATCATCTTGTAACAGGTTTAGAACCCATTTGTGGTATTACTAATACAGTTGACCATTCTACTAATACCTTGAAAACAATGAGAAGCATGGGAAAGGATTAGAATTAATGGATTGAGGGTCGAGAGACAACATGAACAAGATCATGGAAAACACAGCACAGTCATAGAAGCAGCGAAATAAAACCTTCAAAAAACTTTTTAAACTGGAGACTGTTTATTCAGCATCATTTGCCACCTACACCCTCTCACTACAACCTACATTCAAAAAAGCTCAACCAGAAGTCCAAAAACATATTGCAACAGATCGACATTGACATATCAATCCTCATCAACTGGAACAAAAAGGATGGCACGAAACAATGATTTACATTGTAAACATAGATGGCCTTCTTTTATTAGTCAATAATACATCCCTTGCAGAAGCATGCCCAATAAGTTCCACATTATGGAACAGGGATATGTAAACAAAGATGTGCAAATAGAATCAACAATTTATGGACTTCCAAGACAGCAAATGACAGATTAATCATGGCATAGAATGAACAAATTTTGGACACATATACAATAAAAAATTGCGGCAAACAAGAGGTCCTATCACAACTTTATGACTGCCATTATTTGACCCTTTGACTCAAACTACTACGAGGAATTACTATCCATATAATGCAAACATCTAAGTAAGATTCTTGCAAACCATCATACCCTCCACTTCAAATTCTCACAGCACTTAACTATTAAAGCATCAATGACGTGATTATGAGAGTATGGACATATAAAAGTTGCTGTATCACGATTAACCTTTATCGATTTTGCATTCCAAGGAGAATTAATCAAAACAAGGCAATGACATAGCTGAGAACAGGAACAGCAACAGTCTAGGTTGACCTTCATCTCAACGGCACTTTTTTATTTATTTTCATAGGTATGTTATATGCAAACATGTTCCTATCAGCAAGAAAGCAGTAAATGGGATTTAAAAAAATAACGAGATACCAAAATCTTTGCCCCAACGAAAACATGTGGGATAATTGACCATCGCAGAAAACGGCAAAGAAAGCAGTATTTTCAAGTTTTACAGCTAATCCAAATAAAATGTACATCCATCTAATGAAGGGTTGTGGGATTACAAGAAACTTACAATGGGATGAGCTAATAATTCTCCGAAGTTGAAAACATTGTCTCCCAACAATGCAGAGAGGGACAAATCAAAAGCCAAATCCTAAAGGAGGAAGATTAAATTGTTAAAGCCCTATTCTGAAATAACCAAATCTAAAAACAGCAAGAAGAATTCTAATCCAAAACTAAACAATACATCTCTGGCTACCAGGATGAGGTGTTATAACACTAACATTGTTCTGTAAGCATACCTTCAATTTATAAATCTTTTGGTTGGAGAAAATTTCAAAGATAGTGACACCACAACAGATATATACCTGCTTAAATGAGTCTGACACAGACTCCACAGATGTATATGCCAAATAAAGAAGAGCATTTCTGTAGAACTCAGCATATTCTCTTTGAACTTTATGGTATTGAGATGAAACCCAGTAATAGCTGGCATAAACAGATGGATCAATGTCATTCATGCTGTCCAAGGTGTTTTTTCCTTCTTCCAGGAGCTCTTTGCACTCTTTCTGGTTATAATCAAGCTTGAATAGAGCTATTTGCATCTTAATATAGAGAATAGGTTCCTCTATACGCTGTTCTCTAGTAGCTCTAAGCTTTCCCATAACCCCATCCAGGTAACTAATGGCAGCTTCTATCTCCGCATATTGCCGTGAGACTATGACAGCAAAATGTGCAAGCTTGAGGAGATTGATTTTGGTTTCAAAATCAGTGATGAAATTGTGATACAGCTGAATCAACAATTCTCCAGCCTGAAATAAATGTCAGCATAATGAAGGTTTAAAATGACTTTTATGTATTAATAGATTAATAACGTTCACAACTGCCAAGATAGGAAAATCTCTAATCAACAGAAAAGGCACTTAAAAACCAAACCAAGATCAAATCCCAATGTTGCCAAGATACCGACTGGTCATTGGACATCGAAACAAATACCGTCGATAAAAAAATAAACGTGTAAAATGCAACTTCACAAGTTCTAGAAGAAACTGCCTGCTTTATGTCATTAAAGTTCTTGCCTAAATTTATCAATCTTTCTGTATCTACTTAGAACTCTTATCATGATATTTCTTTTCTAAATGATGTGCAAGGATGCATGTCTAACAAATGTAACATATACATAGACATACAAGAGCAAACTATGCAATACAAAACAGCAAAAAACACAACAAAGCTATTCGAGGAAAATGAGAAGAAGTGATCAACACCATGTTTAATTTTATACTTCAGGTGCCATAATTTCATTGACGATATCCCGAATCCCTTGTAGATAAGTAAATGGAAATAATTAAGTTGCTAAAGTGGCAGACGACTATTTCTAACTGAGTGGAGGACAACAATTTGGAGAATTGTTCTACCAATTTACAGAATGGAGCTTATCCTCAAGACTCCGGAATCTCTTTGGCACTTGAAACTTGATAACAAATAACTCTAATAGAAATGCCACTCCTGCCATCTAGTTGTTCCTTAGGAAGCAGATAAAGGCAAATGCCTAAAAGGTACACTAGGATCCAACTTACCCTCTTAACCTTGATCTATAGATTGATTTAATTTGAAAAGCAAAGCTGAAGCTGGGGATATATCCAACTCATTGATAGAGTTACACAGTCACTTATAATACCCCAGATCTCCTTCATGGCAAAGAAAAATCCTTTTTTTTCTAAATTTTCAGGAAACAGAAATATGTTTCAACAGTGTTGTCGACAAACACAATTCTGACGTAATATGCATTGGTTATTATTATTTTTTTATGTGTTGTCCAAAAAAAAGAGAAATATAGCAAGTGTCTACAATCAAACCAGCGCAATAATCCCCAATTCAGCAAATTCAATACCTTCAGGACCCTAATCATCAGACTGAAGCAGCAGCGGACCTTGCGTACTGAAGCCATATTTTTCAATGAGAAAAGTGGAAACAAGCAGAGCATCTCCAATACTTGCTGAACTAAAAATGCTATAACAAGAGAAAACACACCCATGATCGCATCAAAATCCTAAACAAAACAAAAACAGTGCCCACCTCCTAAATCAACAAAAGCCATCAGCATTAATAACCTCGACAAACAACCATAAGAACCGGCTATGGATATACAAGTGGCCTCCATGAGATCCACGGGCAGAAATCCAAAAAAGAGCACGGCCATATACAACTACAGTGACGAATGCGGCGAGGAGAGAGGGACGAGGAATGAAAGAGGGAGACCTGAGAGACGGCGTGAGCAACAAACTGCTCTAGCTTGAGAGTGAGCTGGTGCCAGAGCTTCTTCTGGTAGAGATCAGCGAGCGCGCTGTACCACTCCGCCATCTCCGGGTGCGCAGTCCGCTGCGACTCCAAGTATTGCAGAGCAGCCATGGCCGACTTCGTGTGTAGAGGTTGAGGATGGGAGAGGTTAGCTCGGTTTAGCTTCTTCTTATTATATTTTCCGAGGAGAGAGGATTTTACTTCATCCGTCTGTCCCCCTCTCTCTCATCTTTTCTTGAGAGTAACGAAACCGATGGAGAATTTGGTAGAAAGAAAGAAACCCCGTTGAAGATCGACCCGTAATGCTTGTGGTTCGGGATCCGGGTCTGGCCGGGTTGGACCCGACTGAGTTTTGCTTCCCGTGTTAATGGAGTAAAAATTCTAACTAGTCAGCACTTAATACATGACACGAATTCGTTATATAAATTTTTCTCAATTTCTGAATATTTAGATTTTTTTACAATTTTTAAAGATCAACCATACATGTGACAATATATTTACATAATGAATAAATTTTTGGAAGTTGATTGATTTGTATTATAGAACAAAAACATTCACATCAAAGCTGTTCAAGGCTGAAACAGCCTCCTGACAATGGTAGAAGCTGGCAACCTAAATGCTAGATGTGGTAAAGAAGAAATCTTTGGTTTCATCGACAAGATGATTTGCCTAGAAAGCACATCAATATCTCGAAGACGATTTCTAAAAGATACGCCGACTGCGGTCTAGCCAAATTGCGTAAATATAAGATGTCCAAGCCAGCTTCAACACAATTGCGTCCACAGTCTGACCTTTGACATGCAGAAGCCATAGCGACTCCGAATGCCGATCAGAGACATCCTTATTTATACCCTGAGCATATAGCACCCTCATCCTTATCAACTTCGTATAGGGGCAGGAGAAGAACAAGTGATCACGCGATTCTAAATGATGGTCTCAGAAAACACGATGAACCTGAGAAAAGCTAGAACACTGTTGAAGTAGCTGATCTCTCGTAGGAAGTCGATTCAGCCAAGCGAGCCAGTTGAGAAACGAAGATCTCTAGCAAATGCCCAAGGAACCAGATGGCCTTTGTCGAAGCCTGCCTTGACACCTTGTCTTAGACCACCTCCCGAGCAGAACGAGGAGAAAATGTGTTGTGCAGCGTGAGAGTCCATTCCAAGGTATCTCGAGCAACAATAGGCAATGAATCAACCAACCAACACATGTGACTAGCTTGTGGATCAGTTTCCCGCAGTGGCCAGTATCAGACACCGTCCCTCAATATTAATCGACACAATGACTACGTTATTTATACAGATCGAATGTTTACTCCACATGCTCAAACTCTGGAAACAACTTTAATCTGAAACTTTTTTAAAAAAAAAAATACTAGTGTAAATTGATTGAGGTGGATCGACACATCTTTCTTCTAAGTATGGTTTTATATTCCGGTCTTATAAATAAAGAAAATTCATAATTAAAAGGGTTTTACTTCTTAATAAATCGACCTAATTGTAACATGCGACGCTATATGCCACTCATATAATGTACATTCCGTCAGTTGACATTATAACGTGCGAGGCTATCAGCTGCCTTTTGAAGGGGTCACTAGTGACATCAATGCACGCCTGTCAAATGGACAGCTCTCAAAATCGAAAATCCTAAATTAAAATGATTTTAAGGTAAATATCATTTTTTTTAAAATTGGTTGAATAGGAAGAGATAAAAGAGCTATTACACTATTTTGATTTTTTAAAAAATATTTTTAATGACGTATTTTTAGGTCAGCACCCAATCAACAACTCGTAACATTTTCAGCGTATATAAATAAAGAAATAAATGTTATAAAACTAAATAAGTTAAAGTTAAATTTATATTACTCTAAGTTAAAAAAAAAGGGAAATTTATATTACAACAACTGTAACTTTCTCCTATTATTTTGCTACATTTTACTGTCAAACTAATTAAAGATCTACCAATAATCTACAATTCGTTAATTTTCATTTATGTGAATTTCACATATCATACTATATATCTGATGTCACTTATCAATATAATATCTCTTTTTGCACCACGCAGTATCCCGAACCAGCCGAAGCGCACCTCGAAACTAATCTGCGATCGGGCCGAGATTCCTGGAAATATTCCTGTCGTCCCTCCCAACCTGAGATTCGACCCTAGGATCACCCATTTGAGAGTTTAGTGAGAGAACCATTAGGACAATCCCGAGCTAGAATCAGTATAATATCTTTAACTGATGAAAGTATGACAAAATTAAAATCTAGAGTAATGGAGAAAAATTGAAGCTCCCCGCCAGGTCATTTAAGGCCTCGAAATCGAGAACGTATTTTGCATGATAATATTATCACGTGATATTTGATTATAATAAGTAATAATATTTAATTATTTTTTTATTAAATCTAAGAAATTCGAAAACAATCCTAAGAACACTTGAATGTTATTTATTGGTATTATTTTTCACCTTTCACTCTTCCTTTGATTTTCCACTTTTCTTTATAATTTCCTTTTTAAGTATTAAGGTGCTTCTGTGACACGATTTCATATCATCAATTTATATTTCTAATTGTTGGAATTTTATCAATCAGATTATTTATGATCAGTAGTAGAATTATCTGAAAATTTCTATTATTATTTACCAGCCTCAAAAATAATTTATGAATATTATTACAAGAAAGTTGTGACCATTCTAAGAAAAACGTAACCACTGTTTCTAAGCAAAATCATAGAAAAAGTAAAAAAAAAAAAGGTGAAATAAGATAATTTAACTAAAAATATATAATTAATAAAATATATTTAATATTTTGTAAGTTTTTTCGAGTTAAAGAGGGTGCAAATGGCACCGACGCCCTTTGATCCACCCTGAATCATCATATGAGGTTTCTTCTACCTTGAACTTAAGAATTCCCTAGTTCAAGCAAATGCAACCCTGAATTGTGAGAAAGTCTGCAATGTAATGGTGCGATCGCGTGATACTACTTATGTAATGGTGACACCAATAAGGCTATCTTTTTTTGTTTTGTATTTTATAAAAACATATATAAAAATAATTTAATTTAATTTAATTGGATGGTGTCATCATATTATGGCACCATTGCATACAAGACCCTCTCCTGGATTGGATAGTCAGGTTGAAGCTTTACAAACTTTCCAAAAGAAGTAATTCAGCACACGAGCTTCACATGGCACATCACAATCCAACAAAGACAGGCTACGTCTTTCTATTTTTATGGATGGGATTGGAAAACTTTAAATGAAGAACATCTAACCTCGACACCCATTTTCCGTCACAATTTCGCAGTATTATTTTGGAAGGATATCCATAAGTTCGCTCTTTAGGCTCCCGGTAAAAGGATTTTCCTCTGGCTCCGTGGATTCGCCGGAAAGAAAATGACGGGAAATAAAATAAATAGGGAAATAAATAGATAGAGAATGAAAATTACGTTTTAATAGAAATTATTTTGTTTTGGTCAGAAAGAATTAAATTATGGAATGGAAAATGTCAAAAAAAAGATAAAAGATTAAAATGATTTTAGATATAGATATTTTTAAAACTGATTCTTTCTGATGGAGAGATCAAAGTTAAAAATTTAAAAAAATAGTCAAGGACGCTTTTTATTTTTTTATTTTTATTCCTTGTAAATAATAGTTATTTCTTAGAGAAGAGTGAAAAATACACACTCCCCCTCTATTTTCAGATGCATCTGAAATACATATCTTTAATATGTCAACCAAATGCTGAAATAGCAATTTCACGTGGAATGAATATTTCAAGGAGTAGCAGCTATGTTCCAATGAGCCAAACATGGTGCAAGTAAGGATGGATCGAGAAAGATCAGTAAAGTGGGTGAAACTTAATAAAGAGTGAGATGATGGATTTAGGAAGTGAAACGAGATAAATTAGTAGAAATATAAATAAAAATTACTAAAATTTGCATAGGCTTTTAAAGTTTTTATTGAATAATTTCATTCTTATATCACGAATCAACCCATCTAATGAGATTTTTCTCATGACACCTCGGAATCATCTTTCCAAATTACACGAGCTCCAAGGAGTCTCGAGGAGTGCATCTTCTAGATAGTCAAAATCAAGGTCAAACTAATTAGTGCAAGTAGTTAAAAGACATACTTAAGCCGATTATTTGGCAGATATATTTAGTACCATAGATGGTAGATTGATATTAAATAAAGTAGTTGACCTTGCATTCCATATATTTGAAAAAAAATTTCGGTGGAACGGTCATACCATGTCAGCATCTCTCATATAGTATATCCGTTCAATTAGAATTCATCATGTATAAGGGGACTCCCATTTATTTGTAATATACACGAGAACTTCGAGTTTCAGGGTTTCTCTCTTTATTCTCTCTCGTTGTGTTTATTCAGACTGAGGACGAGATTCTAAGGTTGCACGGACTAAGGAAACGCTAGGGAATTAGCACGTCCGCGACACTTGGCTGTATGTTGTCTAGCCATTGATTGCAGTTCATGAGTGACATTGCACCGCAGTGCCCCGTCTTTGTTGCACGTTCTCGATGGGGCCACTCCTTACTAATTCCCACGCTATGCTCTGCGTGAGGTGAAAGAAAGTAGCGAAGCCGTAACATTGTCTCGTCGTATGTGGCACGATCCTAAGTGTGAGCGTGGCTCTTTCTTTTGTATATATCCTATACATGCATATGCCAATGGTCTAATGGTAATTTAATGGTGAAAGGTTTATTCATAATATATCTAAAATTAAATATGTATAACTTTTAGTTATAATTATTAATTGTCATTATTTTAAATAAAAATGGTCATCTAAGCATTACTTTTATAGCTTCCATTTCCCGTCAGTCTATTTATTTATCATTATTATTAGTTATTAATTAAGGTTAAAAATACAATTAATTTGCAACGTAGTGATTACGCTATACATCTCAAATTGGTCTCTGGAACGTTTGAAGGGTCGTGGTCACGTGTGTAACTTCTAAAGAATGAATCAATGAATATGGTAAGACAGCTAAGGTGACCGGTGGCGGTGTAGAGCTAGTTGGAGCGGTTTCAAACAAAGACATGCGAATCCTGTGGACTAGTAAGGTCTTGTCAGTAATGTGCTATCTTCATGTCTCGTCCCACTTTGCATCGATTTGTATGTTAGTGGTAGGCCTAGTCACGGTTCAGAATTAGTCAGTTTTGATTCGGAACTATGGTTCCAACTAGTTTGGAAACGACAATCCAAAATCACCGAGTTCCAGTTTAGAACTGGTTGGTTCGGTAAATTTTAAATTAAATTAATACATCAATAATTAGAAATAATGGTTAATTATAATGAAATTAAATTAAAAATAAATCATTGTGTTGTGGTTTCAAATAGTATATAATTTGATACATAAATTAATTAGTTGATATTTTGTAAATTTGTTTTTAATTTTTTATTCCAGTTTCAGTTCATTGAAAGGGAGGAAATGACCACAAACCACCCCCTTAGGGTTCTAGGTTGGTTTTGAGCGGGCCGGTTTTAGTCAGGACTAATTGGAGGGGTGTTGAGAAAGACCAATCCAAAAAAAAAAAAAAAAAGATATCAGAAGAGTATGAGCAACATATGTACAACTTTTCATCAACTTAAAAGTTTAGGTTTGCATAGACGATATCTTAATGGCCGCTACAAAAGTGAAAAAATTTAACATGATATCGAAGTACTAAAAGCTCATGTAAGAATTAGGTAAAGTCTGTAAACATTTTATTCATCATCCATTGTGTTCTTTGGCATCTAAGGTTTAGTGCATGTTATGCATCTTCCCATGTGGCCTGAGTTTGGCTTCTTTGCTCGCGTGTTGTCTTATCTTTTATCTCGTTTAACATGCATGATACACGTGAAAAGAGTGTTAGAAAGGTTATTTCATATAGGAAAAACAAAAACAATAGTTTGATGTTACTTGTTGGGTCCTGAGATGTCCCAAACAAGATGATCAAATAACAATATCAAATTTTAAATTTTAATATAAGATTGACCCGCAGGCCATGGACAAAATAGGATATTCTATAAAATCAAAATAGGATATTTACAGCTATCAATTATACCTTCAATCTCAAGCACTATTGCAACTCCACACACAGATGAGTCATGAGACTAATCTCTGAAGTTTTTGAGCCTTCGCCTTACGGAGAAGTTTATTCGAAAAAATCACATACTCTATGCTCTTTCACCCAGGTCCGCTGTGACGCCGTGGCCTTTTCAACTCATACAAAATCCTATTTGTAATACAAGACTTTTTCTTACTTGAAATACTTGAAAATATTTTGTCACATGTATTTTTTAAATAAATAGAGTATGAAATTTAGGAAATCTCATCTAAATTAGGAAATAATTTTCAAAAAATCTTTCAAAAATTCAATTCAATATATTTTGTACTTTCAATTATGTTATCATTATTCACAACTATTGTACCTTGAAAGTGATTTTCATCTCATCCTTTAGGTCTTTTAGTCTTCAAGTTTTAATTTTCCAACTTATGGTAAGACATCCTAACAAATCGCCTTCTTGACTCACATAAACCAATTAAGATGATCCTCATCGATTGCTCTGACTTAGTCCTTCATGTGCTCCACTTCATCTTGCATACGCGTTGTGCACAAGTTCTCTAAAGTGTCGGGTTTCATTAGCACTACTATAGGATTCTAGCTTACTGCTCAACAAGTCAACTTTGGCATTACTTTAGCATTCTCCAAGATCATTATATCTTGAAGCCTGATTCAACTTGGCAATCTTGACCGCTTTCTTGATTATGCAATCCAAGGCATGACATTAGTAGATTCAATAGAAATTCTCATAAGTGTGGGATCAGGAGCTCAAATAAGAAAGAAGTAGACATGGACATGCATACAAGTGATGGACAGGCAAGATGAGGTCTTCTCAATAAACTTCAATTTCGAACCTCCTATGGAAGTCAAATAGAATGATGCCACCCAAGGCATGCCATCAAGGAGTGAATAAAAATTCTCATCGGTGTAGGATCAAGAGCTCAAGTGAGAAGAAAGAAAAGGACATGGACGGGCACACAAGTGATGCACAAGCAAAACGAGTCCATATTGTGTATATTATTTCAAATGATTACCATAATGAAGGCTGTATATTTCAACAGAATATGAAGAGGGTAAATGTTTTCAAGAAATGTGTTTTAGTTGGATATCAATAGGATAGATATTTTCAATAAAGGGAGTTGATAGTAGCTAAAAGGGTAAGAGCAACATAAATATATGTTGATTTATTTAAATTATCTGTTAGAATATATCACGTTATATGATAAAAAATCAATTTTCTATTTCTTCTACTTATCATTGCATGGCTCTTCAGCAGCATCATGACACCAGCAGCTAATAACCACTTTTCATCGCGAACATATATAGGAAATAAGGCTCAATTTGGCACAAATCCAAATAAGAGTAAAAGAAATTAAGTATGAGAGTGAAATAATATAATTTAATAAAAATTACATTTATGGATAAAATTTATATAATATTCTACCCGGTTCCTTTCGAGTTCATTGAGGACAAACATGTGTAGTTGTGGGAGAAACTCCACTATATATAGCTATATCATATGATAGTGCTGACGTGATATCACAAACTAATAAGATTTAATTATTTTTATTTTTTTTTTAGAGTTATACTAAAAAAATCATAAAATAACTTAATTTTATTAATTTATAGTACGGAGTGAATGCTGCCATTATGTGCAACACTCTCTCCATTTACAGAGGGAGGAGGGATGGAGTGAGAGGGAGTCATGATTCCCCTGTGACTTCACTTCAAAGCAAAGCAAACTCATCAATTCAATTATTCGATAATTTCTTCCTTTCTATATACTTCACCCTCCATCACATTCCTTATCCGAAACTTGCCTATCCCTCCCTCCCAACCGCGAATCCCAATCAGCAGAGATGGTTCCCTCACACAAGATGTTCTTCATTTCACTCCCCACTGTTCTCCTCCTCATCATCCTCACGGCCTCTTCAGAATTGACGGCACCTTCTCATTCGGCCGCCAGCATCGAAGACCGTCCCGTGGTTGCCAAGGAAGGACGAGAGCACATGGAGGCAGAACCTACACGAGCAATGCAGCAAAAGCAACCATGGATGAACCATGGGAGCGACCGGGGCTCGAGGAAACATCTTGTCAACCCGACCGCGCCGCGTCCTTTTGAAGTCCGCGGGTTGCCCGTCTAAACTTTTACCTTTTTATCAGTGCAGCATCAGCAGGAATTGCATGTAGTTCCCTTCCCGCTCCAGTTGAATATGCCCATTTTTACGTGTTAAGCAATGTTTTCTGCTAATTTCTTGTAAACTTGAGAAGGCCTTTTCTGGTGTCTAATTTGCCCACAGAAATGTACGAGTGATGGTTGGCCCCCCCACTCCTATGAGGCAAAGTATTTGGACTTGAGCCGACAAATTCTCACTGTGCGCACATCTACGAGCTACAAGATAAGATAAACTCAGATGTACAAACTAGTTTTAAGGAGATTCAAACCTAAAAATAGGATGATGCTGGCGTTTCTCATTTCCACTGGATCGAACCATTTGGGGTTGTTATCATGGTAGTCAGGGAAACAAGAAACAGAGATTGAGGGACAGAGAGACAGCGCGGGGAGATTGCTTTCCGTCGGACAAAAGACGGATTTAAATGCCAAAAGACAATATACTTAAGACTTCCATTCCGTGTAGTGTAATGAAATCATTCTCGACTTGTTATTAAGAAATCACAAGTTCAATTTCTATAATTGAATCATGTGTACCATGTCTTTTTAAGTCTACGATAATATATATTATTTTACAAGAAATTGTTGGATACTGTATTATAAGTTAATTTATTAAAACCTCAAAAAATAGCAATTATAATCCAAAAATTTGTGTGTTGGAAAGGCTTTAGCGAATCAATAATGAACATATCCGAAAAGCTGAATCACTAGAATATTGACCGGTCAATATAGCACCATCAAAAGCCCAATATAGTCCCTGAGGGAAGTTGATATCCTTCTAGACTAATGCATAAAAAGTACCTTCTAATCGATTCTGCATGAAAAGGATTCAAATATGTAATCATGACATTAAAAGGTGGCAGAAAAATCAAATAAAATGAATATCCCGATGATTAATTAACCGATCCGTTCATTTGTTATGATATAATTTAATTAGTATTTTATCACGATTCGAAAGGGATAAGATAATCTAAGTATCTCTCCATAGCTTCATAAAGGAAAAAGGGGTTTCAAGGAGAGAAGATCGAATGCATCGCCTGATCGCAAATAGAAATATGAAATGAAGAGATACAGAGACGGCAGAAACCGAAAAGCTCAGTATGAATTATCGATATCTAAACACACACCATGCAGAGCTTTGCACCAGTTCCATCTATGGGTGCATGTATCCTTTGAAAACTGAAACGAAAAACATACATTAAGAGAGTGAAAAGGGGGTGTGCAGAAGGGGCAGGTGATGAATTTCTACAGGTTCCGGCCGAGAATCCGCGTTTTCTTTCATATTCCTGATGCATTGCATTCTTCGAGGAGCTTCAGGAGATTGTGCTCGGGGGCGCTGATGGAAGGTAAGATGCGCCGGTTGGTCTGGACCAGTCTTTGCCTGGTCACATCAGAGTCAGGTTCAATAGACCCTCCTTCCTTCATAATCGGTAGGTCAGGTCTCCTCCTCGCACTAGATACTCTCTCTTTCCATATTCTCCCGTCCTGATGATCAAGCAAGTTACCAAAAATATAAAAGATATCAAGCTAATGTTTATTTTCCATGGGGGAGAACAAGAAAAGAAACCTCAGAAACACAAGGTTTGATCTCTTCTCTAGACTCGGCATGAATCACCTCCTTTCCCCAACCC
This sequence comes from Lagerstroemia speciosa, assembly GCA_037672795.1. Taxonomy (NCBI): domain Eukaryota; kingdom Viridiplantae; phylum Streptophyta; class Magnoliopsida; order Myrtales; family Lythraceae; genus Lagerstroemia; species Lagerstroemia speciosa. Next base: position 587,808 of record CM075298.1, read on the forward strand.
AACATTGAAAAGTTCACCGAACTGAACAAAATCAAACTTCACGGAACTAGACAGCACCAAAATTTCTTTCACATAAGCTTACGCCAATCAAATGCAGCAAGGTTAGTCCCACTGGCATCAAAGAACTGTTCTGCATGGGCAGATCATTCTGCCATCTTTACTTCTCACATGAAAACAGTGACAAGCGTTAAAGAACACCGTTATCATGGGATTGGTTGTTTCTTTCAACTCTGCAACTAAGACACACTGAAAAATCCAATGGAAGGTTCATTGCTTATTGCCTAGACAAATAAAAACTTCACTAATTCTACAAGGATTTGTTCGAGAGCTGGGACCAAGATGGAACATCTGAGGTGATGTCAAGACAAATCTCCCCAGTTAAAGGAACCAAACCAGAGGCTTGAGGCATAAAAATCACATATTTACATGAGTGATATGAGTAGAAACTAAAATATTCAATAACTTGACAAGAGATAGTTTTATTGCTCTCTAACGTCTCCCAGATGACAATTCCTCCAATAGCACAGCACAGAGATCATGGGCGGACAGACATGCATATCTTATATGTGATTATAAAATTGGATCAGATATGATTGATATGCATATCTTACAAATAATAGAGCACCCAAATATTTGTTATTGGATTATTTCTATCTTTGGTTGTACGAAACTCCTATAGAGAGACTTTCCTCACCACCTAAGAAGTGATTGAGAGCTTTTGTGTTTATTCCCTCTAAAATGATTAATGCAGTGCCCCTAGTTTACAGCATTCTTTGGCAGCCGAGCTAATGTCCTGCAACGTCACAATAAGCATAGGGATACTCTGTTCGATTGAGGAACATTTTCGATCTAAACTGATGTAATGCCACTAGAAATGGCTATTCCCACTTCATAGTCCACAAAACCAAACAATTTTATTGAATATCTAGGCAGATCCACTTCTTCAAACACTATTTCCCCATAACACTGTCATAATAATTTCTCTTTTCCTCACTCAATATTTGAGATGAAATGAGATGAATAATCCCAAAGAATAAGTGAATTATCAGAGTCAAAACAGATCTGGCCACTATAATATGATAGATCGAATATCCTGTTTACCAAAATCAGAATTACCAGGGATAGCGCATGATAGCTCGGACAGTTTCATATACTTACATGGAGGATTGAAGGTTCAGGCAGCGGGCATTGAATTGGTCTGTCATTATGAAGAGGCTCCATCGGGTGTTCTACAGGTTTAAACTCTACTGCCACTTCAATCCCATGAGATACAGCAGTAGTGGATGTAGCCGCACCAGAAATGTCCGAGTTTGAGGGCAGCACTTCCCTTCCATCCTTTGAAAGTTTAGGTAAGTTGCAAGATCAGCAGAAAAGCTGAGAATCAATCTTATTCAAGAATTGCATTTTGCAAAAGTAATACTGAAGAACTTATTTGAGAATCCCACAAAAGAAAGATCTCAAGAGTACAACAAACAGCAGTAGAAGATATGACCGTAATCTGAAACTGCAACTACAAATTTGAGAGTTCCAGGGAAAAGACTGTAGTTTCTACTGAATTCAGCTCAGACAGACAGCATATTCTAGAACATCATTAATCGACAGACAAATAACTGGTCTTCCGTATCCGAGGACAAAACGTCCAACAGCAGTCAGAACAACCAAAGGAAACCGTCAGGCCAATTCAAGACTTTCGAATTTCTCACTTATGATACTTTTTAAAAGAAAGCTAGAATAGACCCAGTCAAATCTCTTATATTTCATACGAACTGATCAAAACGAACCCAATTGAAAAGGTCAGCCAAAGACGAACCAACTAATCAAGGCACTGAACTTGAACAACTGATCTGCCGATTCCAGCGAATCATTCACATGAATGAAAATCAAAACGAGCAAATTAACAAGCTTGCTTGAAAACTAAACCGAGAAGAAAAACAAACTTCCATTACAAACTAAGAATTAATATTCGAGAGAGAGAGACGGGGAGGAATCTTACAAGGGCACTCCGAGCTCGTCGATGGCCAGCTTTGTTGACAGAGAACCTCGAGAACAAACCTACCATTTTTCTTCACGGGGCTCGCGAAGTTAAGGTCTTTGCCGGTGAATTTCCCCCAAAAGGGTGTCCTGATGTGGGCTCTGTTAGGCCTATAGGTTCGGTCCCCTACCTCTTCCAGAAAAAGGAAAGTCGGCTCAGCACAAAAAATCTGACGCCCACAAGAGCAAAACAAAGCTTTGACAGAGAATTGATTAATTAAATTGCATTAATGCTTCTTGTGAACTGTCTGTGGCGAGGAACAAGAGAGGAGGGTCAGACTGAACGGTTCCTCTCTCTCGACAGCGAGAGGGACGGGGGCATGTGGGAGGAAGATGACAAGGTGTCAGCGCTTTGCTTGCTTGGTGGGTGACGTTTGGTAGGGGAGGATTCCCCTCTCTCTCTCTCTCTGCGCGCATGAAAGCTAAGAAGAAAATACAGTTTAGAACTTAGCGTTCTTTGCTTCGTTCCGTAGTCAGGAATCAAAATCACAGGGATTTTAAAATTGGAAGGGCGAGAGCTGCGTGTGAAGGAGAGGAAAAGAGCGGTGGGAAGAATCCATTGTAAAATAAAGTGGATCAGCTCATCGGCAAGATGAGGTCACTTTCTCTGTCAAGCATAACTAAAAGGGTCCAAATACTTTTTGGATCTATTACGCACCAATTCCCTGATTGCAATGTTTCCCACCGCAGTGTAAATTTGGAAACCAGTGGATGTATTGCGGCCCCATGATTCCGCAAATAGCTGTATTAGCATATTTATAAGAGACAATTTAGATGGTAAAATTTAAATTTAAATTTTAAAAAAAATTTGAAAAAATATTGGAAACTCTAAAAAAAAATTCATATTTTATAATTGATATCAAATTTTTAGGATTTATCAGAGTTTTATTTTGAAATTTGAAGTTTTTTAGTTTTAAAGTTTTATATTTTAACATCTAAATTATCTAAAATAAATTTGCTAATGCGATTGGTTCTTCTAAGATTGTGACATTAAACAATAATAATGATGCAGTATTCTAATGACATAAAAGAATTTCTTCCCAGACCAGACCTGCCATGGAAAAAATGCCATAAATTTGTGTTTATATTCAGAATATTATAATAATACATCTCTAATATATTTTGTAGGACTGTTAAATTTAGATCTCATTAAGTAAAGATTATTTTTAAAAAAAGGATCTCATTAAGAAAAGAAATGCCAGTGAAGCCCATGAGTTTATTTTTCTGCTCAATTAAAAGAACAGTAACAGTTCTCACCGTTTAATTATTCAATTACGTCATATTTAAAATTTCATATTTAATTACGAATATATCAAATAATTCTAGTTGGAAAGATAATTCACTAGTAGTAGCAACTAATGTATTATGATAATAACTATATATGTGATGAGAAAGAAAAAAAAAATGTTGCAAGAGGATAACCGTTCTTGGACTCAAGAGGGCCATTCTTAGGGATGGCAATAGGGGCGGAGCGAGCCGGGCATTTGAAGACCTGAGTTCGCCCCGCACCCTAATCAGGTCCGCCTGCGTTGTATCCGCACTGAGTGGGATGGGGCTTGAAGATTTATTTAAAAAAATAAGTACATAAAAATATAATTTAAAAATGTGATGTAAATTTACATATTTATAAGAATATAATTAGATAAATTTAATATAATTATAACTGACACAATTTCAATACAATAAAATGATTATTGTCCAATTTATCAAAATAAAAGTATATGTAAATGATAAATAAAACAAAATTAATATATTAAAATAAAATAATATAATCTACTATAATGTAGTGGGTCAGAACGGAGCGGAGCAGGGCAGGAGATAAGTTCAGACTTGCTCTGACCTCAAGGTTGGGTAGGATCCGCCTCAAACTGGATACTCATTCGTCAATGTAAGATCTAAGAATTAAATCAGGATGGATTTAAAGAAGTATGGACTTGATTATTCCTTATAAATTCGGGAAAATTTATAAAGTTATTTTTTCTAATTTTTACCAATTCTATTTATATTTTTATCAAATTATTTTATTCGATCACCTTAAAATATGCCCTTTTTAACTTTTCATCGAATTTCTCCATCTTGAGTAGAGCTCTTAGAAACCGTTCTTGAATTCGTACCCGCACACTCCAAAAGAGGGCGATTAGTTGAAGAATTATACTTTAGGCGTCAATTTGAAACGGGCCTGAATTGGGCCACAGGGCCCAAGAAGACCAGCACTGAGATCAAAAGAAACCCTAGCTAGGGTTAGTTGCAGTTAATCAGTCTTTCTGCTGCTTCTCTCTGACCAGTTTCGACCTTCGCAATGGTACTCTCTTCGTCTCGGTGCATCGATTCGTTTCCGCGACTCCTCTTAATAGTTTTACTGTAGAATAATCGTTTTGTAGCTTGCAATAATCCATTTTTTATCAGTTGGATTTCTTTTCTTTGACTGTGTAATTAATCATACTCGGTGCTTGATGATTAGTTTTGTAATTCGTGAGATACATTCAGGAAAATGTTGGGGCGTCTGGCTTCTCTATTAAACTAGTCTGTTTCTCGAGATTCGCTTGCCATTTTGCTTTACAGCCTGATATTTTGCTATCTCATGAACTGGGTCAGAAGTTATAGTGAAGAGCTTGGAGGCTTGAATCGGTGGAAACGTGCTACTTGCATTAATTTTTTGTGTTCTCCTGTCCTATCCTGCTCTATTTCTTGATGATTGAGTAAAAGTGTCTTAATGGTGGGCTGTTGTGCTAATTTGAGACACTTGGTTCAATCTTTTCCGTTCAACTTCGCTGTGAACTGGGATTTGGATTTGAAAATCTTTGCTTGATGACCATGATGTTGGTGTTGTACAGGCCAAGAGAACGAAGAAGGCTGGCATTGTTGGAAAATATGGTAGGTTTCTATGCCATGGCCATCTCTTAACCTCCGCATTGATGTTAATCTGTTTATCTGTTACATATGTTGTGGGTCCTTTTGCTCGCAGATTTGCATATTTGTACCATCATGTTGTTATCTTACCATCCAGTTGATACATTTGAAACTAGCATATTGAGATGGCTTTGAATTTCTCATGGTATAACAATCCCTGATCAGTTTACATTATCCAAACAATTCTTGTTGATGATTTGATGGATTGCCATTCAGCCAGATCAGTTTAGATTCTCCAATTGATTTTCATAGTATTTTGATGGCTTGCAATTCAACCGGAAGTTTTAATCCCCTGAAGTAAAAATTTCGATATGCCTAAAGTAGGTGGAGAGTTTAAAGGAAAGCTCGGGTTACTATTGGATGTACCTTGGTTTTCAGAAGTGCTTATGAATAATGAATTAATCCTTACTTGTAGGGACACGTTATGGGGCAAGTCTGCGCAAGCAGATTAAGAAAATGGAGGTGAGTCAGCATAGCAGATACTTCTGCGAGTTCTGCGGGAAGGTATGTTATTTAATGTTGAGGAATTCAACTTCCATTTTCCAGTTTGAGCATGTAAATACTTTTAAGTAGCAAGAGTGAAATGCCTTTAACAATGATCTACTGCTGCAGTACGCTGTTAAGAGAAAGGCTGTGGGAATTTGGGGCTGCAAGGACTGTGGCAAAGTGAAGGCTGGTGGAGCTTACACATTGAAGTAAGAGGACACTGCTTTTTCATTTTCCTATTTAGGTGACTAGTCTGTTTTTGTTATTGCGAGTGCTGATTGGCTTCTTGATGTATTTTTAAAAGCACTGCAAGTGCTGTGACAGTTCGGAGCACCATTCGGAGGTTGAGGGAACAAACTGAGAGCTGAGCATTATCAGGTTATCTTTGTTTTTGTCTTCCGCAATTCAGAACTTTCAAACTTGTTGAATTTTTCTTTCTTTTGGACTTCAAATGTTGGATATAGCCTTTGATGAACACACTAATATTTTACTCGAAGGGATGGATGCAAGTTATTATAATTTTGAGATGCAGTAAATTGCTATTTCATTTAGGGTTGTCTAATGCTAGTATTAGAATCTTGAGCCTTTTATTTCTTATATTGAGATGCTGTTCGAAAAGTGAATTGCAACCTTCACTCTTGCTCCCTTTGTTCTAGAGGTAGCGATACACAACAGTGCTTTAAATATGCATAAAAATCATACGATTGCAACTATTTTGTGGAGCTACAGCTTTGTTGCGGTTGCTCTCTCCCAAGTTGTTATAGGTTGAGTTCCATGGTCCAGCATCCGGTCTGGCAAATATTTGCATGCACCTCTTGGCACGACCCTTTATCGATACCGTGGGGCTTCATCTGAGATGATTACTAGGTTGCATGATACTGTCGCTTCGTGCTCCTACTCTTTCGATTGTAGTTCTCTTTATAGATGAATCTATTCACCTTTTATCACCATGGGGCCAGGGATGCCATTTGGGTTGGACATGAGAAACAAGCTTATATGCTACCAAGTCCAAAATCATGTGTTGGCGCCGTTGGCGCCATTGGCACGGATGATGGATCTTGGTGCGAACTTCTCCCTTTCCATGTCCCATAGAAAGAATTAGGCTTACAAGTTTGGCTTGGTGCATTTGGATGAGTTTGCGTTCGTCGGGGGTTAAGCAACGACATGTTGGCTACATGAGATGGCCTAACCAACCCACACTATTCGATAGCCTGATAGGCTGCATTCATTTATTCAGCAATTTTTTCCTGCCAGCCAATTAATAATTAATAATTAATTCACTGGGTTTAACATTAAAAAAAAAAGAGAAAAATATTAGGAGTCTAGTATATTTGTGACTTCTTGCAAGTGGGTTGTACTATGTATTTGAAAGTGGGTTGTCCTATGTATTTGAAAGTGCCAAATATGTTTTCTACTGTTTCCATATCAAGTCTTCCATTACTTAATGTTGGCGTGGACATTACACTGCATATTCATGATATGTCAATTTAAAAGGCTGTTGTGGATAGTTTCTAATCCTTGTGTATAAAATGGATCAAATATAATATTTTTTTTTCCATTTCTAAAATAATAAAAATACTCTTTTACCATCTTCATGGGTTAACTTAAAGGGATAGGATATGTGCATGACTTGGATACAAATTTACGATGTTGAAATTTCAAATCTCTTATTGAGTGCGTAGTCCTTGATGATACTACTGTGCACGTCATTTGTACATGGATTGACCTGTCTTTATGAGTTCGGAGAAAATAAATTTCTCGTTATAAAAAACAAATTACTCTTTTACTCTTTCCTACTCATCAGAGTTTCAAATTATACCATTAATCTCCTAAACTGCTATACCTCCGAATCTTCCGGCTTTGATCGAGTTCACTTAAAAAACGTCGAACCTGGGCACGGTCTCTTGTCCAAACGCATCTGAATGCCTTCTTCCCAATTCTTTTCGATTCTTTATTTCTTAAAATTTCTTTTTTTTTCCCCTTCTTATTTTTACTTCCGAGAACCATCTGAAAGCCCAAAAATGGGACCTTCACTTGATGAACTCAACTTTTAATTCTGCAATCAATCATGATCAAATCCGTCAATTTCTCTGTTCTATTATGTACACTAACACAAAAAACCACACTTTTCATCGCTCCCTCTCTCTGACCAGGTCTCGATGCGCCTTAATTAGCTGCTCATGGAGGAGATTCCCAATTCGTTCTTTAGCCGCCTTTGCAACCCTTGCTGGATTCTTTTCTCCAACCGAAGCTCAGACTCCTGAGCCCCGACCTTTTCATTTCATTCCCCCTGGTCTCGATCATCATCCATCCGCTGCTGACTGGGGCGGATTTAAGGTTAGTTGTTGGGTTCCGAGGTTCCCTAATTGTGGAGATGGCTAACGGGAGGGTGAAGAAGGGCAAGCTGTTTCTCCTCCCACCACCGTCGCTGCCGCAACCTCCTCCGACGAACAAGATCCATCTGACATAGTAGCCGCTACCGATTCCGATGCTGTACATGAGCATTAAAAATGTGGCGATCAATTTCGTTGCCGTCGACTCTCTTGCCGTAGATGAACGGCATCAACCTTGCTGTCCTCTCTCTTTCTTTTTGTTTTTGTTTAATTTTACAATTTATTTTTCCGGACACCTGTTATATGAGAGCCATCGCATCATGAAAAATTGACGGAGCGTAATTGCCACATTAGCTCTCTGTAACCACAAGTGATGGAAGGAGCGTGTCTGATATAAGATTTGATTTTTCACTTTAAAATATGTATGAAAACATCTAACACTCTTGCGGTCTTTTTCTTAAGGAAAAAAATTCTTAGTTTGTCATATGCTATAATGACATATCGAAGAAACTACTGCCCTTCGTTTTTAAAAAAAAAAAACATCATTCAGATCATAATTATGTACCCGATCAAGTGGTTAATACCCATTTGCTTATTTATTATAATTTAATTGATATTTTTTAAGTCATATGACAAGGTAAAATCATATAAAAAGTTGTACTTTTCATTTTTATATTTGAAAATCTATAAGTAAAACTAAGTAGTTTCAAATTATTACCAATATATTTACTTCTAATTATTTGATATGCTTGAGAGCAAACGGAAAAAAAAATTAGGAACTACAGAGTTAAGTTAGAAAAGCCATAGAAATATTATTAAAGAAAAGTTTAATTCGGTCGGATGGTGGTGATAGATATAGTAGTAAGAAAATCATATTTCCAATTAATCAATCATCACAAGTATTCTCTTCTCGGTAAATATGTGCGACTGTTCAGTCAAAAGGTTCGAATTGAATATGATGCGAGGAACGACGAAAGCTCATATCCACGTATTTTATATAGACATATTACGTGACAGTGGTTATCTTGTCATACTGATTAATCAAATTAATTTTTTTTAGAATTTTTCTTATAAAACTTTAAAAATAAAAACAACATTGAAAATGACTAAATTTTCTTAATTTATGTTACTACTAAGCACTTACACATGATGATACCGTTACATGGAAGCTTGCTCCTATAGTAGAAGTAACTTGATACAACATGATAGCTTTGCGTGCACGAATATTAACAACCGTGTACTCCCCTAAAAAAATTCACATACCTTATGAAAGGAATCCAAAAGATCGATTGAATCATTATTAAGAATTCTTCAAAAATTGTAAAATTACATGTCTTTCCCGTAAACCGAACATCGTGAAGAGAATGAAAAGAAAAAGATGAGGTTTGATGCTAAAATATTTGCTCGTTCGGAAGATCTTGAATTCGATTCTTATTAGCGGGATTGTCAATATTTCTTTAATCTATTCTTTCACATATTCTCTTCTGAACTCATAAACTAATTTATAGCCATCAAAATTCTCTTCGGAGTTCGGGAACCTAATTCTTAACCGGAAAAGAGGAGTGATAAGGCAATTGCCTTGCTGTTGAGTTTATGATTTTTATAAAGGAAGATACTACTCACAAACGCGGCAATCACTTCTTGGAGAAGGGAAGACTCCAAATTGACTGCTTTGCCCCCCCACGTTCACACTATAAAACTGCTGATGGCTTCAATTTCCCATACCCACCAAGTCTCAGCCTTACTTGAGCCTCCACAAGCAAAGCAGCTCTCACACCTTCTCCCTCCAGTTTCTTGGCCATTCTACTCGGGAAGAATGGAAATTCCCAACATCCCAGGATTGGATTTTGACCCCACTGCCATTCAAATTCTCAGCCATTACTTGAAGCCGAGGATTCTTGACTACTTCAACCCCAGGAGTCCGAGTTACTCGACGAACCGTCACCTTATCCCCGACATCGAGCTCTACAACTGGGATCCTGATGAGCTACCATCCCAGCACAGAAGTAGGTGGTCTTGTGTCCATTTTTAATGTGTTCGTTCCGCTCTCGAAAATCTTTTGTTCTATTTGGAAGAAGTGAATGCATTTTCTTCTTGTTGCATATGTAGGGTTGTCGGAGGTGAGGTCCAATGGAAGTCAATGGTTCTTCTTCTGTCTTCGGAAAGAGAAGTACCTTAACAGTAGTCGCTCGGAGAGAACTGTCGCAGGTGTTGGATATTGGAAGATTACTGGTACGGACACTAAAGTGATGAGTGAAGGCAGCGGCGAAGAAATAGGTAAGAAGACCACGCTGACGTTCTATCGAGGGCGCATTCCCAATGGGATCATGACCAACTGGGGCATGCACGAGTACCGCTTAAATCCTTCGTGTCTCGGCTGCAATAACAACAAAGAGGTACTTCTCCTTATCCATATCGCTTACTCACATGATGAGAGCACTTTCACAAATTTTTAGTTTGAATTTTCAAACCCATGATCGATCATTTCTGGTGAATTGTGGCGCATTCTCTCCGAACTTTCAGGAAAAATGTGAAAACCGCTCAAGGTTCCCTTTAATTTACAAGTTTTGCTTACAATACATCTAAAATCATGATTTTATTTCATTATTTCTCTTATACATTTTAGCAGATGCCGTATGTTGTCTGTCGTGTGTTCAAGCGAAGTGGCAGAAACAACAAGGAACCGAGCAAACCTGCCACATCAGTTGGAAGCCGATCAGCTGCTTAAAGAAGTGATTCGAGTTTGATTCAGGTGAATTTCACAGGTTGAAATTCTACATCGCTACTTTGCTCAACTTCACTCGAGAAATGGAACGAAAACGATCCACACAGCTAAAAAGCCACTCTAGGGTTTCAAGTCATTTGTAGCTTCGTGTGTTGCTCGCTTGTATCAATCACTGCAGTTCTAACCTAATTCATCAATCCGTGACATGTGATTTTCTAGAAAGACCTTGAAGGTTACTATGAATTTATTGATTCTCCACATACAGGACGATGGATCGTGGTGAAAGCTCTCCGGCATCCTCTGCAGCTGTTCTGCTTTGTGGAGAATAGCACCCTATTTGACAAAATATGCAGTTATTGTTTTCTTAGTTTACGTCTTTGCTTAATAGGAGGCTGTCTTTGTACCCCTTTGAATCACTTGCTATAATAAAATCACGCTTTCTGTAGTTGTGGCCTGTAAGTAGTTCATTTTGTGCTGTCATCGGAAATGAGAAGCTTTGTTTTCGATGTCTCAATGACCAAACAAACCGAGAGATTTATCAACAATTGTTTTGCAAGGCACGAGGTTTGTCGTATTGCATATGATTCCACAGAGAGTAAGTCTTCTGTGTATTAGTGTTACCACGTAAGCACTGTTGCGTAATAAGACTTTCTCGATTCCACATGTCATTGTGTTAGCTAGGATTAATTTGATCCTATTGTAAAAACAAATGTGATTTCCTTTGATGAACTTGGGATATAAAATCTTTCACCTTCCTTCACCTATGTTGCAGGTAAGAACACTTTACCTGTCTCAGACATCTCTGTGATTGATAGGGTCATATATGCGATTAATAGGTTTTTGACCGATCAAATATTATAAATTAAGTACAGTTATATAGGTGTCTCCAAGTTCAACAGTTACTCGGTTCGATTCTTATAAGTGGGGCTTTTATGCTCTTTTTTTTTTTAAATTTCTTTTTCTTCCATAATTTCTTGCTGCTGTTATCTCTTGTATAACTAGAAAAGCCTCTTGCTCTACTACTCTATCGGTCACTCTAGGTAACTCTTGGTATTTTGATTCAGCAAGTTCCAATCACATGATATTTGATTCCACTCTATTTTCTTCAAAAGCTCATAGTTCATTAACATACTTAGTTTATATCGCCGATGGCTCAGATATGTCTATTACTCCTAAAGGTCATATTTCTGCCACACATTTATCACTTCCATACACTTTTCTAATTCCAAGACTTACATTAAATCTAATTTCTATAGGTCAATTACACGAGTATGGTTTTGATGTTATTTTTTTCTAATAAGGTTGTCGTATGCAAGAATCTCAGACAATAGGTTATTGGGACCGATTGCAAAATTGGTTGACTATTTGAGTTTATCAATCTTTGCATTCCTTCTAGCTTAAAGACCCAATTTGTTGCTTCTGCATCTCATAATGAATCTCTTAGTCTTTGTCATTCTCGATTGGGTCACTTATCTTTGAGTAAACTTAATTCATTAATTTCTCGCGGTTGTTTAGGTCTCATTAAGAATGAAAAGTTGATTGTTTATCTTGTTCTAGAAAACATTTTGCATTACCTTTTAATAAAAGTAATTCTATTTCTTCAGCTCCTTTTCATTTGATCCATTTGAATATTTGGGGTCTAGCTCCTATTACAAGAATGGGTGGATCAAAATATTATATAATTTTTGCGGATGATTATTCATTGTTTTACTTGGTTGTATCTCATGCATAATAGATCTAAATTGCTAAAAATTTATTTTGATTTTGCCAATATGATTAAAACACAGTTTTCTAGCTCTATAAAAGTTTGCACTCTGATAATGCTACGGAATATAAAGAAAGTGAATTCCTCAATTTTCTTCAACAAAATGGCACCATTTCACACTGCTCTTGCCCATGCACTTCGCAGCAAAATGGTAGGGCTAAGAGAAAGTATAGACATATACTAGATATAGTTTGAACATTATTGATGGTCTCATCTTGTCCTGAAAAATATTGGGGAGAAGCAGCACTTACATCAGTTTTCATAATCCATATAGTACCTTCTCATATCAGTGGTAATATCTCTCTTTATGAGTTCCTCTATGATATTCCTCTAATTATAATATACTTAAAGTATTTGGTTGTACATGTTTTGCTCATCTTCAATCTCATGAATATACTAAATTAGAGTCATGTGCACAATTATGCTATTTTCTTGGTTATGACATTGAACATAAAGGGTATTGATGTTGGGATCTAATTGATAATTGATTACGAATCTCTCATCATATCACATTTTGGGAACATAAAATATTTTCTTCAGTGTCAAAATTTCACCCATCATCTAATTCAAATCCATTTTTTCCTAATTTATCGATGGATTTATTTCCTGATCTCCTATTCGATCTCCTACAACTATAGATTCTCTTGTGGAATCTGCCATTCTACTAATCAACCTAATCAATCTTCTGATTCCATTAATCTTCATCTTTGTAGATCTACTTGAATAAGTAAACCCTCTAATCTACTGCGTGACTTTCATTGTTTTTCAATTATTATGTCTATATATGAGCCTCAATCTTTTAAGGAAGCGCAATCTGACCCTCTTTGGCAAGAAGCAATGGCAGATGAACTGAATGCCTTAGATATAACTCATACTTGGGATTTAGTAGATCAACCTCCACGTAAAACTGCTACAGTTTGTAAATGATTTTATAAAGTAAGAACCCGATTAGATGGCTCTATAGAGCATTATAAAGCTTGTCTTGTAGTAAAAGGTTTTGCCCAAGAATATGGGATCAATTACAAGGAAACTTTTATACTAGTTGCTTTTTTAACTTCTTCGCATAGTCTACTTGCAATTGCTGTAATACGTTGATGGGAATTATTGCAGATGGGTGTGAGAAACACATTTCTTAGTGGTGATCTCACTGAGGAAGTTTATATGCAATCTCTACTAGGATATGATCATCCACCTAATAAGGTATGTAGACTTCATCGTGCTTTATATGGTCTTAAACAAGCTCCTCGAGCATGGTTTATGAAATTTAATAATGTGGTTAGTCATTTTGGCTTTAATTCTAGTGCTCATGACTTTACTCTTTTTATTTGAAAAACTGATAAAGGAACCATTCTTTTTCTACTATACGTGGAAGACATGATAATTACATGTGATGACCCTGATGATATTTTGAAGTTTAAGGAATTTCTCAATCATTAGTTTGAAATGAAAAACCTTGAGACACTAACTTATTTCCTAGGTCTTGAAGTCACTTCCAATTTCAAAGGCTATTATCTTACACAAGTTAAATACGCATCTAATCTTATTTCTAAAGCTGGTATTATAGATAGTAAGGTAGCAACTACCCATTTGGAAACCAATATCAAGTTTTCTCCTAATGATAGTAATCCACTTGAAAATGCCACTACATATAGATAAATGGTGCTAATGAACTACCAGATCCGAGAAGATTCATGATCTGGGTAAATGACAAATTCATTGAACATGCACAGAAGATTAACAATTATGCTGATGCAAGAAAAGCTACCACCACTAGGCTGATATCTGATATTTCACAATCAGTTCCACTGGCATCACCTAGATGCAATCAAAATCTAACTTTTCAAACCAACATGAGGATAAATATCTTTGTGGATGCTGCTTGGTCCTCTGATAAAAATTGTGTTGCAGGGATTGCTTTTGTGAATGGAAAGGAAAAGGCTCATTGGACCCAAAGGGTGGATGCATTCTCTCCCAATCAAGCTGAAGCACTCGCGGTCCTAATTCAACAAAAGTAGCGGTGCGGCAAAGGCGGAAAAGTGTATCAATTTTCTCTGATGCCGAACAGATTATGCTGACAGCAAAAGGGAAGCAAAAGCCGAAATGGGAATCCCAAGCTATTTTCCTTGACCTTTCTTCTTGTTTACCCTCCTTTGATAACTGGGGAATTTTTTGGGTTTCCAGAACAAACAACTCGCTAGCCCATGATTTGTGTAGGTGTGGTGTCCTTTGTCCTTCTTATCAGCTCCAATACTTTGAATCATGCATTTTGTAACTATATGTTTTGTAAGCTGCAATGAATGCAAATTCACATTGACGACAAAAAAAAAACATATAGATAAATGGTGGGAAGCTTGGTATATTTGACCGTTACTTGTCCAATTATTGCATATGTTGTACATTTGGTAAACCAATTTTTATCAGCTCCACGAACAACTCATTATGCTGCAGTGTTCTGCATCATTCGTTATATTAAAGGTACTCTCTTTCATGGTCTTCATTTCTCTTCAAATTCTTTACTTGAGTTCAATGCCTATCCTGATGTTGATTGGATAGGTGATCTGACTGACAGACATTCAATTGTAGGCTTTTGTTTCTTCTTAGGACACTTATTTCTTGGAGAAGTAAGAAACAATAAGTCGTTGCCACTCTAGTATAGAGGTTGAATATCGAGTTCTTGCGGATACTACTCAAGAACTTATTTGGCTTCACTGGTTACTAGAGGATATGAGTGTTGTCCTCACTTCTCTCACAACTCTTTATTGTGATAATCATAGTGTTATTTAAATTGCTCATAATGATGTATTTCATGAACGGACTAAACCTATTGAAAATGATTGTCATTTTATATGTCAACATATTGTTCAAAATAAAGTTCGACTTAATTCTATTTCCTTTATTTGTCAGACTATAGATATATTCACAAAAGCTTACTCAACTACATGATTCCACGATTTGATTAGAAAAGTCAAGTTGGCTTTATCTCATCCACCTTGGGTTTGAGGGAGACTGTTAAAATGGAATATTATGTTTTCCATTATATGTTTTTTTTAATGTAGTGTTCCTTAATTAATTTATTCTATTTATTGTGTTTTCCCTTTCCTGCCCTTATATAAATCTTGTACTTGTATATATTTATAAGATCTGTTGATATTGGAATATACGCAGAATACACATAATTTCATTTCTTCCAGTTTCAATTTCTCTTAATCTTGATTGACAATTTGGAACTGATCAGATGATTAATACCCATTTACTCATTTATTATAATTTGATTAGTATTTTTCAAATTATGTGATATGGCAGAATTATCTAAAAAATTGTAATTTTCATTTTTATAATTGAAAATCTATAAGCAAAAGTAATATGTTTCAAATTATTACAAATATACTTAATTTTATTTTTTTCACTATGCTTGAGAGGAAAAGGACAAAATTAGGAACTACAGAGTCAAAATTAGGAAATATTTCCAAAGAAAAGCGGGTTTAATTTGGTAGGAAGGTGGTGATAGAGATGTGTACTCAGTGGTAAGATAATTATATCTCTATTTAGCCAATTAGCACAAATATTCTCCTTTTGGTTGTGTGACTTACACAACCTTTTGATCAGTAAAAGAAGGGTAATAATAGTGGCAACCCAACTCTCAAGTATGTAATGTTCAGGCTTATGTGTTCAACCGCGAACATATCAAACAAACTAAATAACTATTATTAACACCTGCATCGTCAATGTAGCAGTATCAGGGGCCTAATGTAGTTTAAGAAGTCTGCGTTTACCAAAACAAAAGTTCAAAAGCCTCTTTGATAATATTGTTAAGATTTAAACATGTGTTCTCGTCCTCATCAAACTGCATAGGAGTGAGTTTTAGACAACTAAATCACTGCTCTTTATGGTTATGACTTACGCAACCTACTAATTAGTCGAAATGGTACAAATTGGATAAAATGTCAGTAACGATCAAACTTAGAATCAGATGTTTTACACTAACATATCAGATCCTATTAATCAAAATTAATTTAATATCCACTTCAAACACTAAGGTTTGTTTTAAGTTCAACTTTTTGTCATTACTGAAGAAAAATATAATTTTTAATACCCTCAATATAAATAAAAATTATTGCACAAGCCATATCAATTTTTCGTCTTTTTCTTCTAAATTGAGTACTAAATGTATGAGTTTGGCTTATATATATAGTTATAAAATGTCTAGTTCGATAATACCTTCTAGTTCGCGCCAACTGTAAACTCCCGTTTTGATGGACATATTGTCGTTAATAAAAATATAAAAATTTCATTACCGAAAAAAATATAAAAGTTAAAAGAAAGTTGAAGGAAAATTAAAGAGGGACCAGTGACACTGCTGATTTGGGAATAAATATTTAGTGTACAATATATAACAAGTTGATTATATAAATTATCATTTAGATGGTCAGGATCCTTCAAAATGGGCTCAGAGCAAACCCTAATGGTGAAACTGATTTCTCTCCTTATATTTCTGGTCTATAGCATGAGTAACCTTTATTTGACAATATTAACGCGATAATACTAACTAATAAAAGTAGTTATTTTTAGAATTTTTTACAAAATTTTAAAAATAAAAAACCATATTAGAAATAATTAAATTTTTTAGTTATTGTGACCATATAAGTACCAACATAAGACAAGATGGTACCATTGCCTAGAAGACTTGCTCCTGTAGTAGAAGTAACTTGTTAAAGCATATTAACTTTGCATGGGCGAATGACAACAACCGTGTACTCTTCTAAAAGAATTTACATACCTTCTCAAAGAAATCCAAAAGATCGATTAAATCAATATTAAGAATTCTTAAAAAATTGTAAAACTATATGTCTTTCCTATAAACCAAAACATCTTGAAGCGAATGAAAAGGAAAAGAAGAAAGGAGGTTCGATGCTAAAATATTTGCTCGATCAACGGATCTTGAACTCAATTCTTATAGGTGGGACTGTTAATATTTCTTTATTCTATTCTTCCTCGTATTTGTCTTCTGAACTCATGAACATAATTTGTAACCGGAAAAATTCCCTTTTGAGCTCATGAACCTAATTCGTTAACGGGAAACGAAAAGGAGTGATAAGTCAATTGCCTTGCTGTTGAGTTTATGATTTTCTTAAAAGAAGATACTACTCACAAACGCGGGAGGTACTTCTCGGACAAGGGAAGACAACAAATTGACTGCTTTACCCTCACGCAATCACTATAAAAAAGGCTTGTGGCTTCAATTTCCCATACCCATCAAGTCTCGGCCTTACTTGAGCCTCCATAAGCAACTCTCAAACCTTCTCCCTCCAGGTTCTTGGCCATCTGCTCGAGAAGAATGGAAGTTCCCCACATCCCAGGATTGGATTTTGACCCAACTGCCATTCAAATTCTCAGCCATTACTTGAAGCAGAGGATCCTCGACTACTTCAACTCCGGGGATCCGAATTATTCGACAAACCCTCGCCTTATCCCCGACATTAAGCTCTACAACTGGGATCCTGAAGAACTACCATCCCAGCACAGAAGTAGGTGGTCTTGTGTCCATTTTGATGTGTTTGTTCCGCTCTCAAAAATCTTTTGTTTGATGTGGAAGAAGTGAGTGCATTTTCGTCTTGGTGCATATGTAGGGTTGTCGGAGGTGAGGTCCAACGGAAGGCAATGGTTCTTCTTCTCTCTTCGGAAAGAGAAGTACCGTAACAGTAGTCGCTCCGAGAGGACTGTTGCAGGTGCTGGATATTGGAAGATTACTGGTACAGACACCAAAGTGATGAGTGAAGGCAGTGGCGAAGAAATAGGTAAGAAGAAGACGCTGACGTTCTATCGAGGGCGTACTCCCAATGGGGTCATGACCAACTGGGGCATGCACGAATATCACTTAAATCCTTCCTGTATTGGCTACAATAACAATGAAGAGGTATGCCTCTCCTTATCCACATCGTTTATTCACAAGAGCACTTCCACGAATGTATATTTTGAATTTCGAAACCATGATCGATTATCTCTGGTGAATTATGGTGCATTCTTTCCAAATTTTCAGGGAATAAATGTAAAAATCGCTCAAGGTTATCTGATTAATTTACAAGTTACACTTATAGTACATCATTTAAAATCATGATTTTACTTTCATTATTTCTCTTATATATTTTAGCAGATGCCCTGTGTTGTCTGTCGTGTGTTCAAGCGAAGTGGCGGAAGGGGTGATACAGATGACAACGAGGGATCAAGCAACCCCGCCACATGAGCTGCATGAAGCCGACCGGCTGCTTAAGGAAGTGATTCGATTCAGGTGAATTTCACAAATTGAAATTCTACGTTGCTATTTTGCTCAACTTTGGTCGAGAACTAGAACGAGAACGATCCACTCAGTTAAAAAGTCATTTCCAGGGTTTCAAGTCATATGTAACTTCTTGTGTTTCTCCCTTGTATCAGTCACAGATGTTCGAACCTAATTCATCAATCCATGACATGTGATTTTCTAGATAGACCTCAAATCGAAGGTTACGATGAATTAATCGATTCTCCACATACAGGATGATGGATCGTGGCGAATGCTCTCCGATGTCGTCTAGCCGTCTCATGGCTTTGCAGAGAGTAAAACCCTGTTTGACAAAGCAGCTATGATGAAAATCAATTTGAATATCTTCAGTTATTTGTTTACTTAGTTTACGTCTTCGCTTGATACGATGTTGTGTGTTTACTCCTTTGAATCACTCATTATAATAAAATTAGGCTTCTGCAATTTTGGCCTGTAATTAGATAGTTCATTACGTGCTGCCGTTGGAACTGAGAAGCTTATTTTCGACTTCTGAGTGACCCAAACTCATCGATGAGTTTTATTCGACAACTGTTTTTCAAGGCAAGGGTTGTCGTATTGCGTCCGATTCCACATAGCAATTTTCCTGTATATTAGTGTTATGATCACGTAAGTACTATCATGTGATAATACAGTTAAATATAAGACACTCCCGATTCCACAGGTCATTGTGTTATCGAGGATTTGATCCTATTATAAAAACAGATGTGATTTCATTTGATAAACTTGGGATATGAAATCTTTCGCCTCCCTTCACCTATCCTGTAGGTAGAGCACACTATCTGTCTTGGACATCTCTGCAATTAATAGGTTTATGGCAGATCAAATATTACGAAGCTAAGTGCTAATTTATACTCGCCTACATGTTCAATAAGTACTCGGCTCCATTCTTACAAGTGGGCTTTCATGCTTTTTTTTTTTTTTTTTTTAAATTTCTTATTCTCCCATAATTTCTTCCTACCGTTATCTATTGTATAACAAAAAAAAAAAGAGGAAGAATGAAGTAACATTTTGGATTGTATGATTTTTTTTCGGTTTGAAATTTGAACCATTGATATCTAAAAATCTAATGAGTCATAACTAATTCAGTTCTAGTGAAGGGCCCGGTAAGGATAAATGCCTCTCGAGATGAATTCTTTTCATTCATATAACTCAAATACAAGATTTTATTTAAGAAGAAGATACGTTATACTATCTTAACCTACCCACTTTGATTGGATTATAATATTTTACCATAGCGGGAGGCAATAATAAAATGGGGGAGCAAACGGATGCAAGAGTTGCATGTGGATAGAAAATAAGTATATTGAAAAAGGAGTTTTAAGAAATACTCTGAATTAGTTTCGTATCTTCCTGTGGTTGAATAAAATAATGAGTTCTTAATGAAAAATCATGAAAGTCGTCCAATTTGTTCTATTCCATTCTCTGAAGTGAATTCATTAAAATCACGCTTAAGATCTTAACGCGCATCAATATCTCGAACAATTTTAAATAACGAACTTGTTGTGGATTGTACACTGAAATTTACTCAACAAAAAGGACACTCATCATAATAACTTGAAAGTGTCGACTCAATACTAGATCATTATGCTAAATTCGCTTTCTCAAGAAATCATTTAAATTAGTGGGAAATAGTTAAGAGGTTATTAGTTCTATAAGTTAGAGAAGGTTTTTTTTTTAATTGATATAAATAGAAAAAGTTCTACAAAATTATAAATTTATTAGTTATAAAGGAGATATTTGGATCCAGTGGAATTGAAGAGTAGGAGGAATAAAATTGAATATAAAATTTAACTAATGAGAATTGTAAAATTTTCACCTGATCTAAAACTGATAGGGTAATAGTATCAACTCTCTTGTAAATTAACATCGTTTCTATTTATTGTCCGATGTGGGGTTCATTCTCAATATCTGTCCTCACCTAGCAACAAGTCATGTATTTTTTTCTATAATTTGATTAATATTTTTTCAAATCATAATATAAGATAGAATTATCTAAAAATTGTAATTTTCATTTTTATAATTGAAAATCTGTAAGTAAAAGCAAGTACTTTCAAATTATTACAAATATATTTACTTTTATTTTTTTCGACATGCTTGAGAGGGAAAGGCAAAAAAAAAAAAAAAGGGAACTAAAAGATCAATTTACAGGAGGCATAGAAATATTTCTAAAGAAAAGTGGGTGTAATTCGGTTGGAGAGCAGTGATAGATATGTGTACTCATTGGAAAGAAAATTATATTTTTGTTTAGCCAATTAGCACAAACATTCTCTTTTTGGCAGTGGGGATCTTTTAATCTGTAAAAGGAGGATAAAAGTATTGGCGACCTAACTGCCCTACACTAGATAATGTTCAGGCTTCCATATTTAACTGTGAACATATCGTACGAACTGGATAACCAATATTAATATTGGTACCATTAATGTCGCACTGCCAATGACCTAATACAGTTTAAGAAGCCGATATTTGCTAAGACACAAGTTCAATAGTCTCTTCTAACAACGAAGAGAGTCTTGTGTGTAACGGATACACCACGTGGCAGTTCTGACGTAATATCACGAGTTAATAGGATTCAATTATTTTTAAAATTTTTTAACAAAACCTAAAAGTAAAAAAACCCTAAAAAGGAAAAATAATCCTAGAAATGTCTTGATTTGATTGGCTCGTGATATCACGTCAGTATTGTTACGTGATGTACCCGTTATATACTAGACTTTCTCCTAATAATGATACTTAAATCTGTGATCTCAATCTCACTAAACTGCATGAGAGTTGGTTTTATACCACTAAATCACCGCCATTGATGGTTCTGACTTACGCAGCCTATTGTTTAGTCAAAAGGGTACGTATTGGATACAATGTGAGTAACAATCAAAGCTCATAATCAGATGTTTTAGATCGACATAATAGATCTTGTTAATCAAAATTAATATAATATCCACTTCAAATGTTAAGGTTAAAATTTTTATCATTACTGAAGAAAAATTATAATTTTTAATTCCCAAGAGGGTTATGTAAAGAAAAATTATCGCATAAGTCCCATCATTTTTTTTTTCATTTTTTCCCTTAAATTGACTATTAAATGTATGAGTTTTGCTTAAATAGTTGTAAAATGTCTAGCTCGTTAATACGTTCTAGTTCGTGCCAATTGTAAACTCCCTTTTTGATGGACATAATGTCGTTAATAAAAATATAAAAAAGTTAAAAGAAAGTTGAAGGAAAATCAGAGGAGGGGACAAGTGACACCGCTGTGCTGGTTCCTTCGAAACAGTGATGGATCTAGAACTTTTACTCAGGAGATGAAAGTCAGCAGAACGTTAGAATACAAATTTTAGGGGCGAAAATAAGATAATTTATTAAAAATATTAAGAAAATTATTAAAATTAGTATATAATATTAAAATCTTTTTCAAATGCAAGGGGTGATCGCCATCCTTAAATATTACTCGAAACGAGGTTCGGAGCAAACCTGATGGTCATCCTGATTTGTCTTCTCCTTGTATTCCCAATTTGTAGTAGGAGAAACTCTTCTAGTGTTATTATTTGACCGTATTTATGTAACGACAGTCGCTAATAAAATTTAGTTATTTTATAATTTTTTACATATCCTTAAAATAAAAAAAATACTATAAATAACTGAATTTTATTAGTTGATATTAATATATAAGTATTAATATATGATAAAACCGTTACACATATAAGACTTGATCATCCTATAGTAGAAGTAACCTGTTGCAGCATATTAGCTTTGCATGCACGAATGAAACAACCATGTACTCTTCTAAGAAAATTCACATACCTTCTCAAAGAAATCCAAAAGATCGATTAAATCATTATTAAGAATTCTTAAAAAATTGTACAATTACATGTTTTTCTCATAAACCAAACAAACATCTTGAAGAGAGTGTAAAGCAAAAGAAGAAAGGAGGTCTGATGCTAAAATAGTTGCTCAATTAAGAGATCTTGAATTTGATTATCATTAATGGGAAACATATTCATTCCATTATTTCTCGCTTTCTCTTCTGAACTTATGAACCTAATTCATAATCGGAAAAATGATCTTCAGAGCTCATGAACCTAATTCATAATCGAAAAAAATTCTCTTTTGAGCTCACAAACCTAATTCGCACCTGGAAAAAAGAGGAGTGATAAGGCAATTGCCTTGCCGTTGAGTTTATGATTTTTATAAATGAAGGAAGATACTACTCGCAAAAGCGGAAGGTACTTCTCGGACAAGGGAAGACTCCAAATTGACTGCTTTGTCCTCACAATCACTATAAAAAATGCTCATGGCTTCAATTTCCCATACCCATCAAGTCTCGTCCTTACTTGAGCCTCCATAAGCAACTATCACACCTTCTCCTTCCAGGTTCTTGGCAATCTGCTCGAGAAGAATGGAAGTTCCCCACATCCCAGGATTGGATTTTGACCCAACTGCCATTCAAATTCTCAACCATTACTTGAAGCCGAGGATCCTTGACTACTTCAACTCTGGGGATCCAAATTATTCTACGAGCCGTCGCCTTATCCCCGACATTGAGCTCTACAACTGGGATCCTGAAGAGCTACCATCCCAGCAGAGCAGTAGGTGGTCTTGTGTCCATTTTTAATGTTCTCGTTTTGCTCTCGAAAATCTTTTGTTTGATGTGGAAGGAGCGAGTATATTTTCGTCCTGGTGCATATGTAGGGTTGTCCGAGGTTAGGTCCAATGGAAGGCAATGGTTCTTCTTCTGTCTTCAGAAAGAGAAGTACCGTAACAGCAGCCGCTCAGAGAGGACCATTGCAGGCGCTGGGTATTGGAAGATTACTAGGACGGATACAAAAGTGATGAGTGAAGACACCGCCAAGAAATAGGCAAGAAGAAGACTCTGACGTTCTATCGAGGGCGTACTCCCAATGGGATCATGACCAACTGGGGCATGCACGAATATCACTTAAATCCTTCCTGTCTCGGCTATAATAACAACAAAGAGGTATGCTTCTCCTTATCCATATCGCTTATTAGCACGAGAGCACTTTTACAAATTTATAATTTGAATTTTGATTCCATGATCGACCATTTCTGGTGAATCATTGGATTCTCTCTAAACTTTCGGGGAATAAATATGAAATCCGCTCAAGGTTACCTGATTTACATGGTTTACTTACAATACATCTAAAATCATGATTTTATTTTCATTATTTCCGGTTTGTTATTAGCAGATGCCGTTTGTTGTCTGTCATGTGTTCAAGCGAAGTGGCAGAAAGGGTGATACAGATGACAACGACGAATCCAGCGTTCCCTCCACATAAGCTGCAGGAAGTCTATCGGCTGCCTAGGAAGGCAGTTCGATTCAGGTGACATTTGCATAGCTTCATTCTCTTCGTTTTTCAGGCTCTAATGTGTTCACAGATTGAAATTCTACGTTGCCATTTTGCTTAACTCGATAAAAAATTGGAACAAGAACGATCCGCTCAGCTAAAAAGCCACTCTAGGGTTTTAAGTCATATGTAACTTCTTCTGTTCTTCCCTTTGTAACAGTCACTGATGTTCGAACCTAATTCATCAATCCTTGACGTGATTTTCTAGAAGGACCTCTAATTGAAGGTTGCAATGAATTAATCGATTCTCTACATACAGGATGAAGGATCGTGGTGAATGCTCTCCGATAATCTGCAGATGTCTCGTGGCTTTGCTGAGAATAAAACTCTTTTTTACAAAAAATGCATTTTTGTTTAGAACATCTGTATGATCTGATGAAACATCTGTATGAGATCTTTCACCTTCCTTCACCTATCCCTGCTAGGAAACACTTTACCTGTCTCTGACATCTCTATGATTAATAGTGATAACGATAACGATTACATTGATGAGGAAAGAAACACAATTAGTTCCTTCCTTGTATATTCAGTCTATTTTTGTACATAATATTGTATCCATGTTTAGACAACAGATGTACTCTATATATTCAAATACAATATGCCTACAGAATGGTTAACTCCAAAATCCTTTTTTAGCTCTTTATGGTATCAGAGCCGTGCACAGTGAGCTTTCCATCGTCTCGTCTAGCTTCACTGTTTCCTATTTCTCTATTGCACTCATCCCACTAAACAATGACCAGCCAAAACCGAACTGACTTGCCTCTCTCAAGCTCCTTCCCAAATGTTTCGATCAAACTCAATGGCCAAAATTACCACTTCTGGAGAGGAATCATGTCTGCTATGCTCAAGTTCGCTGAAGGCACTGTTCCCGCACTGGAACAAACAATTGTTAAAGAGGGAAAGACTGAACCAAACCCAGCCCATCGAGCCTGGGTTACTAGGGGCAAATTCACACTCATTTGTCTGTTAATCTCAGTAACGGAAGAAATTGGGAACAACCTTCTTGTAGCCAAGACTAGCCACGAAGCTTGGATCACTCTCGCCATACTATTTGACTCCCAGATAGCAGCACAAGCTGATTTTCTTGATCAGCAATGGCGTGAAATTAAAAAGGGTCGATGTCAATGCTTGACTATCTTAATTCTATCAAACATCTTGCTTACAGGTTTGCACAAATTGGACAGCCAAAGTCCATCCCCCGTCTGAACTGTGCCATCATCTCTGGCCTCGGGCGTGATTGGGAGCCCCTTGTTCTAACCCTGTCAAAAGGCATATCAACAATGTGCACAGACGAGCTCTATGCCTTGTTGCTCAACAACGAAGCCTGAAGGACTCACTCTCAGATTCCACAGAACAAGCACCACCTCTCCCAGGAATCCTTGGTACTGCTCCTGCAGAAGTCAACTTTACAAACTGACGACCCACTAATTGGAGGAATGATGGAGGCAGAGAACGTACAAACAGAGGCAAACATTATTCTAGAGCTTATTCTTTCTCTGCATGATAGAACCCTGATGAAGATAGAACTCATCCAGGCTTAGTCCGAATTGCCCCAGCCTTGAAATATGGGCCAGGCCCGCAACATGTCTCTGCCTAGTCATTTTACCAGCCCTCAACCTTTTCGGCCAAGCTCAACTGCATAGGCCACTTTCAACTCTACGTATTTAACCAGGCCAGTCCATCCCTTTGGGCAATCTCAAATTATTATTTGTCAAAACTGCAACCGTCCTGGTTACATTGCACCATACTATCAGTTTAATGAATTTTGTAGTGCATAGGCTCATTTTGCTCAGGCATCCTCTTCAGGCATTCATGACTTGGATTGGTACGTGGACTCGGGTAGAGCTCATCATGTAACATCTGACTTGTCGAACCTCAGAATTCAGGATGATCAGCCTAGCAATGACCAAGTTTTCATTGGTGATGGTAAATTCATACCTGTTTTTGCATCTAGCTCTTCCATTTTTCCTTCATCGAATCATCTCATGCGTTTGATTGATATCTTATATGCTCCCCAAATTTCCAAAAATTTGCTTTCAATTTCCAAATTTGTTGAGGATAATGCCTGTTACTTTGAACTTCATCCTCACTGTTTCATTGTTAAGGATCTACAAATACATTAGGAGCTCCTGCGGGGACCAGTTAACGATGGGCTATATTATTTCCAGCCTTGTGGTAGATGCCGATACTCTTCAAGCCCTCTTATCCATGTCAGATTCTATCTCACTTTGGCATTTTCGACTGGGTCATCCTTCGTTTCTTATTATTCATCAGTTGTTGAGTTCTCGTGTTTCCCTGAATAATGACAATATTAATAATGTTTGTTCCGCATGTCAAATGGGCAAATCTTTCAATTGCTCTTTCCATGCTACAATGAATAAAAGTAATGCTCCTTTTGAACTCATACATACCGATATTTGGGGACCTGTTCCTCTCATAGATGACTTTAGAAATATTCATGGTTCTACATAATGAAATCCCATTCTAATGTTCTTTGTATTTTCTGTGCTTTTCGACTACACATTGAAAATATCTTCAATCGGAAAATCAAATTTCTACAATCCGATGGAGTTAGCGAATTTTTGTCCAATGCATTTCAAAATGAACTACAGAACCACGATATTTTTCATAGAATTTCTTGTCCTCATGTCCCTCAACAAAATGGCTCTGCCGAACAGAAACATCGTCACATTGTGGACATGGGTCTCACTCTCCTTCATCATGCTTCTCTTCCACCGAAATTTTGGGGTTATGCATTTGAGACAGCAGTATTTTTAATCAACCGCCTCCCTACAAAATCTCTCAATTTTAAATCATCTTATCAACTTCTATATCATCAAGCACCCAACAGTAACATATTATGTGTGTTCGGTTGCCTGTGTTTCCCTTTCCTTCGTCCCTATCTTCATCATAAACTAGAGCATCGATCTTGACCACGTGTCTTCCTTGGTTAACCTTCGCACTATCAAGGGTACAGGTGTCTCGATCCTACTTCTGGTTGAATTTTTATATATGCTCAGGTTGTATTGGAGGAACACTCCTTGCCTTTTCGATTACGGCATCTATAAGGGCCGGTCATCATTAGCCTCCTCCTGCAACCGCGGAGATAATTGGTTCTACTCCTCCGTCCTCTTCCCTCCCTGTCCCCTCCCAACCTGTCGTTCCTCCCGAACCTACCATCTCCCAATCTAATGTAGCGGATGTTGTTCCTCGAGTCCCATCCCAATCAACATGCTCAATGGATCCTATCCATGAAGCTTCAACAAGCAGATCTAGCACACACCCTATGGTAACTCGATCTCGAACTGGCACTCTACCTCATCCTCGCTTTACAATATCAAGACATCCTACTACCTTCTCAGTCTCTATTGCACTATAGGAACCCAAGACTTTTACTAATGCTTAGAAGCAACCTCAATGCCAAAGCTACTATGCAGGAGGAATATCTAGCTCTCTTACAAAATCATACCTGGGATCTTGTTCCTCCCTCCTCTTCCCAAAATGTTATCGGGTACAAATGGGTGTGTCGCAAGCAAAAGACCGATGGAACCATTGATAGATATAAAGCTCGACCTGTTGCCAAAGGTTTCAATCAACGAGAAGGAGTTGATTAGCTAGAGACCTTCAGTCCCGTCATAAAACCGGTAACAATTCATATTGTTCTTTCTATCGTTACCTCGTTTGGATGGCCTCTTTGACAGCTGGATGTCAAAAATGCCTTTCTTCATGGTCATCTAACTGAAGAAGTATGTATGGCACAACCTCCTATCTTCATTGATCAAGCAAGACGCAATCATGTCTGTAGACTCCGCCGGTCATTGTATGGTCTCAAACAAGCACCTAGAGCATGGTTCCAACACCTCAACAACTTTCTCAACCATATGGGTTTCTCTGGCTCTCAAGCTGACACCTCTCTATTTATTCTCCGATGGTAGTCATACATCGTTCTTCTTCTGATTTATGTGGATGGTATCATTCTCACTAGAACAACAAATGCACCATTCCATCTTATCTAGCAACTCTCTCTAAGGAATTTGCTATGAAGGACCTAGGCCCGCTTCACTTCTCCTTGGATTGAAGC
Source organism: Lagerstroemia speciosa (assembly GCA_037672795.1). Taxonomy (NCBI): domain Eukaryota; kingdom Viridiplantae; phylum Streptophyta; class Magnoliopsida; order Myrtales; family Lythraceae; genus Lagerstroemia; species Lagerstroemia speciosa. Next base: position 615,812 of record CM075298.1, read on the forward strand.
TAGCTCCAACTCCGGTGGTCTGCAACTCACTCAGTCCAAATATAGTCATGACCTCCTCTCTTGGACATCAATGATTGACTACAAACCCATTTTGTTTCCCGTTCGAACTAGCTCTCAACTCTCGGCCCTCGCCGGTCGTCCATTCGACAATCTTTCTCTCTATAGGAGCATTGTCAGAAGTCTTCAATATCTCACACTAACACTACCAGACATCACCTATGCTGTCAACAGGTCTGTCAATATATGCATCGGCTCACTGACACACACTAGTCAGCTATTAAGAGGATTCTTTGATATCTCAAAGGTACCATCAACTATGGTCTTCTACTTCGTCGGGGCTCTATCACTTATCTCCTGGGCTACTATGATGCAGATTGGGCGGGTGACCTTAATGATCCCGCTCAGTTAGTGGATTCATCATATTCCTTGGTCCTAATCCTTTGTCATGGTCCCCAAAGAAGCAATGCACTGTTGCCCGATCTAGTACTGAATCTGAATACAAGAGCCTTGCCAATGCTACAGCAGAACTTCTCTGGGTACAAACCCTACTTGGTGAATTGGGATGTCATCTATCTCGAGCTTCGACCCTTTGTTGTTACAATGTCTATGCTATTTACCTTACAGCTAATCTTGTCTTCCATGCCCGAATAAAGCACATTGAGATTGATTACCACTTTGTATGGGAGGGGTTCATTCAGAGACAACTCTCTATCCAGTTTGTTCGGTCGGAGGATCAACTCGCTAATGGTCTAATCAAAAGCATGCCTTCTTCCAAATTCCTTTCTCACAAATGCAAGCTCAACGTTCTACCTTCCACGTTGCGCTTGCGATGGAATGATAATGATAAAGATTACATTGATGAGGAAAGAAATCAGAATTAGTTCCTTCCTTGTATATTCAACCTATTTTTGTACAGAATATTTGTATCCATGTCTAGACAACAGATGTACTCTATATATTCAAATACAATATACCTATAGAATGGTTAACTCCAAAAATCCTTTTCAACTCTTTAAATATGTTTATGTCCGATCAAATATTACGAAATTAAGTGATACTTGCCTCCATGTTCAATAGGCACTTGGCTCGATTTTTATAAGCAGGGCTTTCGTGCTTCATTTTATGTTGTTATCTCTTGTATAACCGAAAAAAGAAAGAAGTAATATTTTGGATTATAATATTTTTACCAAATCGAACTAGGAGTAGGCAACAATGAAATGTGAAACAAAGGGCCGGATGTAAAAAATGAAAGTTATAATCTCTTTGTTTCAGATTGATGGTAAATGTCAGAAACCAACGCTCATTCTTATGAGAGCATGGGTACTCCACCTTCGGCATTTATTCGAGATGGTCAATTAATTAGTCGATGTGCCTGTGCATGCAACAAAACAAATTAAACAAATAATTTAGAATTTATATTTACAATTTATATAACTAGCATTGGGAATCTATATTTTTAATATAATAAAATTGAGTTATAGATCTTCTTTCACGCTGCCACGTTAGCCTTTATGAGGGTTGCCCTGAAACCTCGACATCATCCCCGACCTTGCTTCTCACTTTGGGTTTTACATTTCACTTTCGGATCGTCCTCTTCTTTTTAGGGTTCTCATTTTCCTTTGTCTTCCTTCTGATTCTTCCATTCTCTGTACGGTTCGGATCTTCTGCTCGTTGGTCATCTGTCTTGCTTCCTCTTAATTGATCACCAAGTGATCTGTTTGTATATTCTAAAATACATTTGCATAATTCAAGTGATGACACAATTATGGTCAATTACGCATTTCATCTATCTAGATAAGAAAATATAATTTTTTTTAATAAAATTGATTATTATAGAAGGAATCTATGTATTTTAGACACAAACGCTTTACCGATATAACAGATAATTTTATATCGTAATAATTTTTACAGCTAAATACTATAAGTCTGTGAGTCTATGGGAGGCCTGTATCAAACCTAGATAATACTAAACCATCAATGAGTTACTGAGTACAGTAAGTAATCCTCCCCATTTATTATTCTTCTTCTTTTTTTTTTTTTTGCTTTAGTATTTATTCTTCTTTTTTATCTTTTAGAGTGGTGTCTTGATGCATAGATACTTGCACAAAACTTTAACCTTTCTTTTTGTCTTTTAGCATGGCGCCTTAACTCAGGAGAACTTGCGCCACAATATTTTGAGGGACAATTACAACCTATAATACAAAAAAGTTGATTACGATATTGCATTTTTACATCAGACACAATTCCTCAACCAAAAAAGTACTGTTCCTCTCATAAGTTGTTCCTCCTATCAATGGCTTAGGAGAAGAAAATTGTATGTTGCTATATGTTCGTAATTTTAGAATCGAAATATGTAAGTGCACGTGTCAGAACAAGTAACAAAGTGATGAGATCGAGTGTCGTATTCACAGAGACCTAACTTCAAAATCCAACTAATTATTAAAATTAACACTAATACCCTTATTCAAACAATCGAAATTGAAGTTAAAGCATTAGAAGAAACCAACCAAGAAATCAAATAATGAGAATTCAGTTTATGAAAACCTAAGGATCGCAACTTCCCATAATTGTTATTCTAATTTCGATCTATCCCCACTTATGCTGCCAATTGATTAAGGTTACTAACCTAGGGTTCGATTCTCGTCTTACGCAGCTTTCGCTCATAGTAAGACCGTACTCTCAAGATCGTGCTAACTTACTCTATTTATAGGTGGCCAATCCGTGAAAGCCCTTTATGTTTCAACCCTATATGTTTCAACACTAATTAATTACCTGGGATGATCAGGTATATCTCTATCCCTCTCACGAATAATTCTGTCTCTCGACACAAATTAACCTAAGTTATATTTTACTTGACTTAATATAATATTCCTCTCTCGAGATCAATGAGATTTCCACTTCAACCTAATTGTTGATCAGGCAATAAAGTCACATTAAGAACGGTAAAGATATAAGCAACACAATTAATCAACGAACATAATTGAGACAAATACATGTTAAAATAAACAACTAGGTTTCATTGGTCACCTTAGGATGGAATGCTTAGTTCATGGTGAAAACAAAATCAAACAACGAAAAGAATACAGAAGACATCATTCGAATGACAACGAAGAAAAGAAGAAACAAATGATGCAAACTAATCTGGCGTGTCCACTCGAATTCGATCTTCAATCTCGATCTTCCTCCTTGTCTTCAATGAATTTTGCCTCACTATCCTCACATCTTCCGCCAAGGGATCTAGATTCCAAGGTCCAAGGTGCTTTTTACTCTTATTTCTTACCTTCTAAATAGAGAAATTTTTCTTTTTTAATATCTCTCGAGATAATATTCTATCCAAATCTTGGTTTATAAAAATATCTCTAATAACATAAGGAAAATATTTTGATTTTTTTGCGAACATCTTCAAGAATTCTCCAACGATTTTTCGTGATCTCGGTATCTCACAAGTCAAAGAAACCTGATATTCCCGCATCTAGCAGAATCTGGGTGAGTGTTGTGACACCATGTCGCGACAATGTGGAATAGAGCAGAACAAAATGCAATCTGTTCTGCTTTGTAATGACACAGTATCATGACATTGTTAAAAGCTTGTAATCCTTGATTTCCTGGTTATCTTCTTGAGTCCGGATTAACCCGTAACCTGCAAGATAATCCTAACTCAGTATCCAACAATATGAAAACACCATGGGGACAAGAAAATATAAAAAAGAAGACCAATGAGAATCCTAATTAAAAAAACTATAAAATTTGACTTCAACTCAAGATTTCACAACTATTTAGTATTCAAAAGTGACTTAATAACTCTATTTTTCCTAGAGTTATCACACACCTAAACCTAAACTTTGCTACTTCCGAGCAAAGACTCAAAAGAACAAAAGAAGACAATCAAGTAAGCAAGCCGGTGTATCAGCTTAATTAAGGCTTGTTCAGCATCAAATCCTCCTTTTATGCTTTCAAGAACACTCTCACAGTCCCTTCTCACATATCAATTTGGTCACAAACTATACAACCAAATAGATGAACCAAACACTTACTTTCAAATAGATTCTCGTGCCAAGTTTGTGCGAAAAGGAGCAAGCAATGCAAGCCACATCGACTCATTCATATTAATGCAAAATATCACATATGTCTGGAATTCAACCTCTTTCCTTTTTTGTTGAAGGGTTTTTTTCTTCTTTTTCTTCTTCTTTTTCTTTAACTTAATTGCAAGACTCTTATATCCCATCCTCATGAGGGTGTTCATTCTCGAGTCAACCAATGGCACTAACGGATAATACAGGCACTCATTTATTGACTTGATTATAACTATGCTCAAACATAGATGCTTAGAGCCTTGGAAACCCTCTTTTCTTTCTCTTCTTCTTTTTTTTTTTCAATTTTTTTAGTTTCCTTCTCTGACACAATTTATTTATTAGTTTCACATCAATATGCACAGTCCTCAGTTACCCACTTAGCAAGCTCAGTTTTTGTGTTGAAAAAAATTAGGAGAAATATGCTTTCTAGTGAAAGTGCTAGGCAAACCAATAATGCAACCTAACTCACAACTTCCTATCAACATGAGGTATGAGTGTTAGAGTGTTAATTATCCTCATTAAGCAAGAAGATAATTAGCTGGACTAACTCAAATCAGTTGAACAACCAAGGCAGCTAGATCAAATAACCTAAAAAAAAGGAAACTAAAGCCTAGAGTTCCAAATCAGCCCTAACTATTATTCAAAAGCCATTCAATATCAATCAAGCAACACAGTAAATAGAGCAAACACCCCCAAACCTAATCTTAACATTGTCATCAATGTTCATAATAAGAAAGAAAAGGAAGCGTCAGTTATACTCCCTGGAATCTTTGAATGGTTTGTGGTGATGTTGACACCTAATGGCTGCAAGTGGAGGCGAGTTCGAGAGTAGAGTAGAAATGAGAGGATTAGCTGGGTGAGAGGTGAGAGGCAAATGAGTCTTCGCGTTTTTGTAGACTGCAGAAAAGAGAGGAAAAGAATGTTAGGGTTATCATACTCATCTCTCTTTCTCTTTGTTTTGTATTTTATTTTATTTTTGTTTTTGCATTTTTTAAGAATGCTATGACATGGGCCTATTCAGTTCGAACTGGATTAGTCAGTAACTCAATAGGTTTTTGAATATCAGTGTACACATAAAAAAAAGATGGAGGACAAATTGGGAATCGTAAAATGACAGCAAACCCACTTCATATTTGCATATAATAATAGAAGATGAAGAAAAATGACTTCTTCAGTTGGAATTAGTAGGGGTATGCATCAGTACTCAAGCACACGTTTAATATAACCGAAATCGGAACCTATTTTAACCGATTTCTCATTTTTCTACTCGAAACCTATCATATTCCTATCAGAATTTACATGAAATCTATCATATTGGATACTCGGCGCACTCCTAGGAATTAGTCATAGTAAAAACTTTTATCAAAGTTCCCCTCTCCATACTAGAGCGAGGGGAGAAGTAGCAACACCCATGATAAGAATATTAATAAATCTTAAAAAAGTATGGGAATACCATGACAGAGTAAAGCCCGTCTTCATTCGAAACTAGAAGAGAAAGCTAAACTAGGATCTCCACGACTTAGATGACAATTGAGAAGAAGTAACGAACAAAAATTTGCACAACTCCACAACTTCCTAAATAAGAGGCCACCTTAAGCCAACATCTATTCGGTCCATGAAAACTGTAATCTACCCCATTCTTTGAGAGCAAGCAGATTATTCAACATCCGGAAAATGAGGAGAAAACTCCATGCTGATCCTCCATGTCTCCAAGTCTTCCAAAAATTTTGGAGGTCTTATTCCATTTCATGCAGGCTCAGAGAAGGGAGGGAAATCTTACTCTTACGACGTACTGAGGACTCATCATTCCAGAAGCGAAGGTAGTGAAAGAAAGGAAGATGACGAAGAGAAAAGCGTGGCAAGTGATGGAGGATGCGTGAAGAGAAGAAGAACCTTTTAGACAAGAAGAGAGACGAGGACTATAGATAAAATAGGAAAAGGGAGCAACGGAAAGTAGTATGAATAGATAGCTATGGAATAGGCAAAATGAGACGGAGAGAAATCCCAGCTGACGATAGCTTCTCAGTGGGACACCCAACGAAGAAATAAGCACCACTTGTTACACAGGCAGGTACCTCTGAAAAACTACAATGTTTCCGCCCTTTTCATCATTGAAAAGGGTATGTGGCAAGTGTTGGGGAGAATGGGTGCTCTAGCCCATGTAACAAGGACTCAAGAAGAAGGAAAAAGTCTACAAGTAGCCAGTGCCGGTGGAGCCCGAGGCAGGAGAGTCCAGAGCCGTCGGTAGACAACCACAGCAGGGCGTGGAGTTTAAAAGGGTAGAAGATAGTTACCACAGGGATGGTTTTATTTTTTCACAATCACAATACCAAGTATACCAACTGGATGTCCATTGCTAGACACTAGCTGAATTTTTTCCTCTAAATACTTGATGAATTTAGCCTAGGACACATTTTCTCCTATAATTACCGGATGAATCTCCCCGAAATATCAAGTTGGTCTATGGATTTAAATAGGTACCAACTAGCTTCTGAGACTGAGACCGAGATTATCGGCTGGTGCTCAGTGGAAAGCCAGAGATTGGCTCCTCCTTAGATTAATTGTTGCTACTGCAATCGGTGAAGTACCTCACACGGTCTCAATCAATATGAGGAATGTACTTACTAGCGTTCGAGCAAGACAAACCATGTACGATACCAACTCAGATTTCCACCGAACACTACCATGATATATTGTGCGACAATCATGGTAATTGTTTTTATATTCACCGAAAGAGAATACTAACATGATATATTGTGCAGCAATCATGGTAATTGTTTTTTATATTCACCGAAAGAGAATAGCACTTCGCTTCGCTAAGGAAATAGTTGCAGAAAGTGGATCGCCACAATTTCCAACTAGAGTGACCTTCCCTTGCTGGTTCTCCCCTATGTCACAAACTTTTTGCACACTTTGCTGACTTCAGCATCAAAGGATTAAATCGGACCGTTGTTTCTAATTTTATTTTTTGTGTATCCTGGGACCGAGGAAAATAAATTTGAGGAAAATGAATTTGCAAATGGTTATTAACTGATGAATATGAATTGTCCAACGAGGAACTCTTGGGTCAGGCCGAGACGAAAGTACCATCGTACTCTCCTTAATTTTAATATTAAAGGCTCACAATCTGCTGCGTAAAAAGAGACCTTGCCGGTTACACACACACGGCGCCGTGGCACTCTATCATGGCGCGCCGTGGCGCCGTGTCTATATAACCGGCAAGGTACTGTACCTTGCCGGTTTTATAAAATTTTCCAAAAAGAGAACAGGGAAAGTAGAGGGTCTTAACATCAGTGTTATTTTATAATATCACAAATGAATATAACTTAGTTATATCAGTAGATTTGCGAGGAAGAATTTAGATAGTGAAATATGAATTCAAATTCTAAAGAAAAGTTTTAAAAAATTCTAAAATTTTAAGAGACCCTTAAAATCCTTTAAAAAAATAGTTTTATAATTTCGACATCTTTTTCTCTTCTTATTAATTGATACCGGGATAGGATTTCTTAGTATTTTATTTAGGTTCTCGAATTTTTTTATTACTTTTTCCATGAAGGTTTGCATTCATATTTTGTTGTTCAAATTCTCTGTCATTAATCTACTGATATGATTAATTTCTATAAGCTTGTGAGATGACTAAGCAATACAAATAACATGCAACACTTTCTCAATAAAATTGGACAATTCGGTTCCTAAACTGCGTAATTTCGCTTACGTAACTACAGGTCTAGAATAAAAGGAAACCAGTCAGGTTTGGGCTTTATAGTAGAACACATGGACTGGACACGCTCTTGAAGTTTCAGCAGTGTTGAATTACATGTTAGTGGACAGTTGACAAAGATAGCGACCGGGCCGTGAGGAGATTGTCGGGCTTGCGGGCTTATGTTAGTGAGAGGACTACCGGAGGCAGGCCCGGATTTACATCAGAGATTGCCGTGTGATTAGACGCTCACATATTATATTATTAGTAATAGATCTTATAAGGGACCGAGCTCATTTTCACCCAAAAATTTAAACTATTAGGAAGTGGTACCCGGTTATGATATAAACACATTATTATTCTGTATTATCGAGGCGAGATCTAATTAATAGAACAATTACTTCCCAGTTGCTGCTTCTTGGACGGGCTTGAGTTAATCTAGCTATGGTTTGCCACGTCCACGATTTCTCAATACAATCGGTCGACGCTAAAGAACAGCGCAAAGTCAACCCCATTGAACAGTTAGTGGACAGAATTAGAAGATAAGGGATAGCGTGGGCGCGAGGACGGCCGCCAAGGTTGTCAAGTTCGAGAATTTATGTAAACTCGTTAGCATCCTTGTAAACTCGAAACGTAAACTCGTCTCGTAAATTCGTAGAGTTTATATACCAAGTAAATAAATTATCTATATTTATAATAACACAACCATTCCATAAAAACCATAAAATAAGTTCAATCCAAACAAGTTCAACTAATTAAGGTTCAAATAAGTTCAATTAAAAGTCTATGTACTACATGACATCTCCAAAATAATTCTTCAACTTCAATAACAAGACAATATCAAATACTGCAAGGAAGTTGAATCCGAGATCCCGAGCAGAAGATGGACATCCAGTCTATCCGGCTCGATCAATGACAAAGTAGAGATAGAAGATGCAACGGTTGCCGTCTTGTCGAAGTCATGACGAGGGAGAGCAAGTCGAAGCTCCGAGACAAGGACTTCCTTCTCTGTTCTTAGCTGAAAGCAAAGGGCAGAGGGCAGAGGGCAGGTAAATGTAGCGGATGAGCAGAAGAAAGAAGAGATAGGTTTTGTCTTACGATTAGATTTTAAGGAATTTGACCATTCAATAGACTAGACCTAGCCCATTTATCATTTAAAAGAGTGCGTTTTATAGATTAATTAGTTTATTGGGTCTGAAAAAATTAATTTATCTGATTCGCCGATTCAACGATTTGATACTTACGAGTTTACCGATTCTACCGAGTTTACTGAGTTGACTATAGTTTCCGGTTCCACTCCGAGTTCACTCGATTCTATGAGGTAAACTCTTAAACTCGTACGAGTTTACGAGTTGACTCTAAAATTTAACAACACTGACGGCCGCCTTATTGGACTTAGGATTATCTTGGATTTTATGAACCGATTTTTTTTTCCCCTATGTTTTGATTAAATTATCTAATTTCACTCTCAAGATCCATCATTTTACTCTTTCTTAAGTTCACCCACTGTCAAGAATTTTTAGATCCATTCCTGTATAAGATGAAGAATGGGAAGCTACTGTACAGAAAAGTGGTTCCACCTAAATATCTGTTATATGTATTATTAAATCAATAAATTTAATGGGTCCATCTTCTTTGGATACCTCTCCTTTCAAAACAATTGAATGTGAAACAAAGGAATTTGAAAAAACTGGACACAACCTTGTGCTCCACACAAAATTGCTAGTTGTACAGCTGAATGCAGATAAAACAAATCTTTTAACACCGATTCAAATTAAAATTTAGGAAAAATCAATATGAAGGAAGGATTTTCAAGAAATGGTACGCTAAAATTTTTTTTTGCCAAAATACCCTCCTCAGTTCCTTCTGCAAGCTAAGTTCTGTGTAGATATTAATAAAATTTATACAGATTTCGGGTAGTAAATTAATGAATTGGCTAGAACTGGTTCTAGTTTTGGATTCAAGGATAGGATACCCATAAAAGGGGAATTGATTTGCATGATTAACTTCGATTGACTATAACCTCACCGGAACTCTAATTCTCATGTCATTTATACCTACTAAAATCTCCTAACTTCTAGAAACACAAGCATTCTAAACGGATGAAAACTAAATTAAAACTATATAAAAAAAAAAATCTACCATAGGCTCAATCATTTAGTAGAAGTAAGCCCATAAAAGATTTTGATAATCTAAAAAAAATTTTGGGAAAATGTTCAATTTGGTTCTGAACCTTTTGGGTTGATTTCAATCCTCAATCTTTAAAATATTGTTCAACTTTAGTCCTTTATATTATTTTTAATATTAAAAAAAGTGATTAGGCTTTTTAATATTAAAAATATATTTTTAATTGTAAATTAAAAAATAAATAAAAATTTCAATGAAAAAGGGAATCAAATCTGACCATTACAGTTCTTGTAAATTTACTAGAAGTATCACGGACTGTTGATAACCTTCTCGGGGATAGTTTATGGCCAAGTCCCTACGAACCCCTCTTTTCTTATATGGAGAGTTTCTCCATTTTTTTAATTGAAAAAATAATTTTCAGTTAAAAACATATTTTTAATTATTAAAAAGAAGTTTACCTTTCTTAATATTAAAAATAATGTAAAGGATTAAAGTTGAACAATATCTGAAAGGCTGTGGACTGAAATCAAACTAAAAAACGGTTTGAGTCAAATATGAACATGATTCAAAAGGTTGAGAGCCAAAACTAAACTTTTTTCTAAATTTTATGGAGTACTGGGAAGGTGTCCCAGGATTCACGCCTACTTTACCAACTCCTCTTTGACATAAGGCCATGATCAAGAGCAGAATGCAGACTCATATCTGTTTGCGCAAAGTCTAATCCTTTCAAAAACCAACCACATTCTGGACGACAAATGAAATCCTGCATCACATAAACAATGAACAGAAATATGGTGTACAAGAGAGTAAATACCACGAGCCTACCATGTTAAGCTTTTTGGTTGAAATGGACCCAACCTGTCATCTGGATATTTTGCACTTCTACTGTGAGTATGTATGCCTATGAGGCGATCAAGTTCTTCCAGACTGCATCAACCTCAAAATCTTAGCTTCTTATCATGTTAGGAAATATCAGTGCTGCCATAGGAATCATTTCTAAAGCCTCGTATGGTGAAATGGTAGAGAGCTAACAAGCAGTGAACCATATACCAACAGGATATGTTACTGCGTGATGCAGAAAGATTTTGTTACAATCAACAAGCAGAAGAAGAACACAGACAGCAGGAAGATAAGTTAGTAATAACATCATCTAAAAGTACTCCCCCAGTGATAGGACTAGAAAATGCAGCAGTACAGCAGACACATAGATATTGATATTACGACAACTTGAGTAATTACTTCCAACAGGGCGGGAGTTCACTTCGGCTCCTACCATTTGCAGCATGAGAAGAACCAGCTTCTTCCCCTGTCCTATCCACTGACTTGACATCCCAGCCCCCGTCAGTCCATGACCCGTAACGAAGCTCAGGGATGTGCGCAACTTTCCTGTAGTCCTCACTCTGGTCATCATGCTCAAGGTTCATGACCAATTCGTCGTGCACGTCAAAGAATTCCAGCACTTTGAGATTTGTCAGGTACTCAATGCCCAATGGAACATTCTGCAGTAACTTGCACCTCTGGATAATCAACTGGACAAGGCTAGGCATGGCTCCATCATCCACCTCTATGCCTCGTAGCTCCAGAAAATTATCGAGACCTAACCTGCGAAGCTTCTTAAACCCTTCAGCTTTGAAATGTAATATCTTCCAGTCGTAAACCTTTTCTAAGTCGAGATGGACAAGATTGGGCAGATTCTGTAGAAATATCAGTGGGTCATCCTTCAAACAGCACAACCTCAGGTGTAATGTGATGATGCTCTCAAGGGTGGGAATCCAATGCGGCATTACGAGCAAACGCCCTTTCAAGTAGATCCTCTGGAGCAGAGGAGGTGGAGAAGAAAGATCCTTAAGATCAAGTATTTCATCATCTTCCAACGAGGAAATGGACAATGCCACCAAATTGGTCAACTTTGCAATCGAAGAGCATAAAGCTGTCCCATCTTCTTTCTTCAACTTGAGGATGCAGAGCCTCCTTAACTGAGACATCTTCCCAATATCTCTCATTATGAGGCAACTTCTCTCGTCATCTGCATCTAAGTAGCAGAGCTTCTGCAAAGATTGCAGAGACCCAATATCTGCAGGTGTACTGAAACCATACTTTGAATGATAATAAGATATACTTTTGTAGCGGTACACGAGAAGATGCCTAAGTCGCTGGAGTTTCATGATCTCGATAGGCAGCACAGTAACATAGGTATGCTTCAGATCAAGTGTCTCTAAATACTGAAGCTTCCCTATTGAACTGGGAACTGTTTTCACCTCAGTATGTCTCAAGCTTAGGAACCTAAGGGAGGTCATCTCAACCACTTGAACCGGAAATTTCCTCAAATTTGGAGCAGCTTGCAAATCCAAGACGGCGAGCAGTTTGAGAACATATAATAATGCTGCTTTTATCGAGGATTTCTCCACACCAGACATGAAGAGGGAACGGAGTTGGGAAAGTGACCTGTTTTGCTGTGAAGATTGGAACTTGTTATGTATTGAAAGACGCCGAACTTTATCAGGCCAAGATGTATTCTGTTCATCCACTCTCGCAGCAAAATTTTGGTCCTTTGACTTTTGGATAGCAATTTGCTGCAGAAGATGGTGGATTCGGCACTCTTTGACCCGCCCATCGGTTGTCCAGTCTGTCACTTGCAACAAGCTTCTGCTCAAGAGTTCTCTGAGGTAGTCGTCAGCAACTTCTTCAAGAGTCCTGCCTTCCTTTTTTTCAACGAATCCTTCCGCTACCCATAATCGGATCAGTCTCATACGCTCGATCCCTTGACCGTCAGGAAAGACGCTCAAGTGCAAGAAACAAGACTTCAGGTAGTAAGGCAATTCATTGAAACTGAGAGAAAGTACCTTGTTGATCTTCTTTAGCCTATCGTTTCCATCAATCTCTGCACGAAGGCTTCGCCGAATGAGATCCCATTCATCGACCCTTCGCATGTCTTTAGAAGCCAAAACACCACTGATGGCCACAATCGGGAGAGGCAGCCCCTCGCACTTTTTCAGGATAGATTTGCAGGTCTCCTCCAAGTTAGAAGGACAGATGTTGTTCTCTGGAAACGTTCTTCTGCAGAAAAGCTTCCATGACTCTTCTTCATTCAAGGGCTTCAAGTCGTACCGCCTCCCACCAAAATCCGCATGGGAAGCACAGGCCACATCAGCGATCCGCGTGGTGAGCATCACTCTGCTCCCACATCCATCATTGGGAAAAGCGTATTTGACAACATCCCACTTGTTAACGTGCCACACATCATCCAGAATGATCAAGTATCTCCTGTTGAGTAGGCAGCCCTTGATCATCATTTTCAGCCAATCACTATTCGAGGTGTCCACCCTTTTTGGAGCAGGTTTCCTGATCTGACATGCAATCTGTTGAAGCATGTCCTTCAGAATATCCTCTGTCTTGGAGGATGTAGAAAAGGTGACCCAAACACAGATTGCAAAGTGCTTCTTGACGGCCGGGTCGTCATAGACTTGCTTTACAAGGGTGGTCTTTCCGAGACCTCCCATACCGACCACGGATATTACTTCCCTCTCAGGGAGACCCCCAACGAGGTACTGCACGAGAAGCCTCTTGGGCTCCTCAATACCCACAAGATCAGCCTTGTCTAAAAGAAGGGCGTCACTGCGGTGGTCCTGCCATGGGTTGTCGCCATCATTGGACCGAATATGCTGCCCAACTCTCCTGAACTTCGGACGGAGTCTTCTGTGTCCTTCACAGATGCTTTTGATCCTTGAGCTGACCCGTTTCAGATCATCGATGATCCTGTAACGAGCTTTGATGTTCCTGATGTTGCCAGAGAACTTGCATAATATACCATGAAGGCCATCGCCATGGTCTTGAATCGAAAGTAGCCTGAATTCATCAAGAATATCTTCGATGTGATAAGCGAGGTCTCTGATTTGCTCGACCCAGACTTTGACTTGCTCGTCACTCTCCACCAGGGAATCTGCGACTCTCAGGAACGCCTTGATACGTGCGAGTTCGTCTCTCACGTAAATGACTTCGTCCTGGACAGATCTGAAGAGGTGGATCTCATTTTCTAGAAATTTTGAGAGCTTTTCCAGTAGAAAGGTCACAGGACCTTCTGCCATCTCCTACTTCCCCCCCTTGAAAACGGGGTGATTTTATGCAGCCGGTCCAGAGTCTTTTCCCGTTCCTTCACGCCAGAACTTTCCTTCATTTTCAACAGCGTAAAAAGCTGATCTTTTTAATAGTATGTTTTACTAGTTGATTAGTTCAATTTTTTTAAAGAGGATAGGGTCATGTTTTATATAACTATCACTGGTCTCGGTAATTAATGATATTTGTTTTTCTCTGATCAAAAAAAAAAATGATATTTGTTTTTCTCTACATTTTTCAATTTAATATCTTCTTTGTGCAGACGGTGATGTCCTTGAAGTTTCTGCTATAACAATGAGATCATCCTAAGTAATTCCCTAGTTATTCAAGAAACTAGGCAAGCCTATTAAATTAAAAACAGTAAACTATGATCCTGTCCACTTTAGTACCTCCTCTCAACACAGGTGTCAGGGGGATCAGGATCAAGCACTGCTGGAGGTAATTGAAGCTTATCTTCTTGCAAGTCGTAAGCCAAGAAAAACGTTTCGGGTACTATCTCTACCAGTCTAATAGATGCACATTCTGACCCAATTTGCACCAACAACCTAAACCGTTGCCTCAACCTTGGCTTTTCGGTATTATCTTCGACATACAATTAATGGAGAACAGCACATATATCCAGCGACCTGGAAATCAACTGGCACCAGAGAACTTGATCTTCTCCTTGCAATATAAGGCCGATTCAGAAAATTATGAGGACCTTACAAGAGAAAAGGGATTTTGAGTTGCACAAACTGACGCATTCAGTTGGATGATTTGTCATGCCTCTCCACTTTCCTGATCGTTTATTGCAGAGTTCTAAAGGCAACACAACCTCTACACATGCTAATTCGTTTACATTCTACAACATCCTCTACACGTCGGTGATAAGATAAATTAGATTTTGATTTTAACAATATATTTTGAAGTTGAGAGCTGTGTACTCCTAAATAAATCAAACAAATTAACAAGTCTATGCACTATCACGTAAGCGATGACCTAACAAAGGGGAAAGAGTTTAACCTCAGAAGTTCCAATCAAAATGCAAACAATTTATAAATAGGATAAGGTTCTTCCCCCCTTGTGCGAGACTCTTTCCGAGTAAACTATTAAGTTGTCATTGTCCATTAACTGGAGATGATTCACCATGTCCAAATAAGAACAAAAATGGCTATTGTATCCAAGGCCACAAGTTCATCCTGATCTGCGAGCGACTGGCTGAGTCATGCAAAACAATACATAAAACTGAAAATTTTTAGAAGGAAAATCTGTAAGTAGGGGTGTGTAAACTTTGTCTGTGGGGGTGTGCACGGGTATTCCAGCACGCGTTTAATGGAATCAGAATCGGAACTTATTTTAACCGACTCCTCATTGTTCTACTCGGAACCTACCATGTTCCCATTAGAATTTACCCGGAACCTGCCCTATCCGATACCCGTGCACACCCCTAGTTGAGAGTACAGGGAACTGCTAATATAATTATATATATACACATTGACTAGACGCAGAAGTTTCCGCTCATTTCCATCAGCTGCAGCGACACGATCGTTTGCTTGTAAATGTAGCCCACTTACAGACGATCTAATGCTACAAGTTAAGAATACAATACGTAGTCCATATGAAGTATTTTTCTACATCCCTGAGTCAACTATAGGTAAATAATGTTATCTTGAGATGATGATCACCGGTTCCATGTCCCGAAGACAGACAGAAAATCAGATACATCTTCCGGAGCAATTCTGTGCATTTCCACCAAATTTTCATATCAACACATTAAAGTTTCCCATGTCCGACACTAAGGTGGACATCTTTGCAAAATCATCGTACTCAATGTTATCCTCTTCCTCCTATAAAAGATTCACAAACACAAGAAGACACCGCCATTTCTTTCATAGCTTTTCTTAATTAATGCAGAGGAAATCTTGGTTAAAATGCTAGACAAACAATCCACGTTGGCCAAGGATTAGTACCAAAGAGATAAATATAATGGCTTGACAAATACAATGAAGCCAAGTGAAGAAAAAAGACATCCAAACAGCAAGAAGTGGCCAAGGAAATCCCAACATATTAAATGTCATTATTGGATGGACTGGTAGGCCAAGCAACCACAAAAGGGAAAAAGAAAGACTTTGCTCACCGAGCTGAGTCAGGTTCTGTGAAGTCAAAAGAGCTCACACCATTTTCAATTGGCCCAATTTCAAGCTTCCCTTTGAATTTGCCCCTCCAAGTATCCAACTGCTTCGATTCATCCCTAAGTTCGATAAATTAGTCTCACATCTACCCAAGATTAATCCCAATCATCGACTTTTCAAATTACCATATTATATCATAGAAGCCAAACCCTGAGATCATCTCCGAAGAGAGGCAGAGAATAAACTACAATTTCCTCGAAATGTATTGATCGTTTCAGATGCAATTCGACACAGATTCATTGGTTTCCGAGAAGGGTTGATATGATTGATAATTCCAAGGATCAGATTGAAAATTTTTCACTGTACCAGATTCAATCAGATGAGGGGCCAGTCTTTTGTGAAGTGCCATGTCAGCGAAAACAACTAACGAAACATAAAACAGATATAAGATTCGGAGTGGGGGAGACACTGATGCCGAGGAACACGACATGAAAAACGGCGGGGGCGGCGAAATGTCTTTTGCCTTCTCTTTATATTTATTTTATTTTTATAAGGGAGACTGCAAGTAGAAATAAAAAGGACATAACCGGTTCCGAATGGGTGGATCTATTGATAAACTGACAATATACAGTACGATAGGTTAAGGATTCGACTCCTCACGGGTTTCGCAAGGACGAATTTTGACTTCTCATACATTTTTTAAAGAATTGATGACTCTGAGATTTTCTCTCATTAAACCAATGCCTGGTTCATGTCTTAAATTATCCGGTTCAATACCATTAAGCCAGCATCTCTCTATTCTCTTTATAAATAGGGTCAGTGTCTCGGCAGAAAGTACACATTCAAAATCTCCTATTTGTTTACATTCGTGAATAGGTTTCTTGGTGGTGTCATGCTTCTAGTCAGTTCGCTCTTGAGTTTTGAACTCAGTATTGCTTCAAGCTCTATGCTATTATTGTATCTTGAAAAACTGACATCCATGCTTCCTCAGTACGATCGAGAGATAACAAATTAATTTTAAGAATAATGTAAATGTTACAAGCCTAGACGATCATTATATTTTCAAATTCTTGTATTCTTCAATTCGATAATTGTTCATTTTATATTACTACATTTTGTAGCACGACTCTATATAGTAAAAAAAAAAATTTCTACTTTCAATATTCATCTGTAATTGTGACTGTTCGGGGTTATGTAGTTTTAATTGATCAACACAATATTCCTCCCATGGCCTTTGTACTCTTCGTTTCAACTTCGAAGCAGCACCTTTTCGGTACCCTTACTAGGAAGATGCACATAGACTAAGTCAAGTAATACATCTTGAAGACGAATATATATTGCTTCAAAGTATCTCACTTCGATGTAATTGAAATATTATCTTAATTTTATAAGAGAACTGTGTATTACTATTTAAAAATTTAGACTTTTAATTGAAAATAGGCTCAACGTTTTATAAGGACGATTAACAATAATATAGTAATACTAAACAAGGAGCCGTGTTTTGCCTTGAATTGTTAAATATGTAGTTTATTATTAAATTGTATTTTTTTCTTTTACAAAATTTTGTGTATTTTATAATTGTGTATTAATTTTTATAATTTATCATGAATCAAAGATAAAATCTACAATTACAGAAAGAAATTATGAGGTAATTAGTGGTAGTTATACTCTTGAAGTGATTTTACAATTTCACTGTGTTTATCAAATTTTTTTGGTTTATTTATCAATAGTAATTTTAAAACTTCAAAAATAAGACAAATTACCTTTTCCTCCCATATAATAGTAGATAATATTTGAGCACCTTAAACACGATAGTGAAACATACAAACTCGAGGCCAAATTGATGAGCCTTTTTCGACAGTATCGTCTTAATCCAGTTAAGTGCTCTCTAATTTAACATTGTAAAAAACCTTAAGTTAATGTTAAATTTCACATCAATATGGCTGAAATATAATATTAAATTTATAAAAATAAGTTCGTACCATCATCTAATAGTTTAATTTTTAATGAAAATTTAGTACCTGGAAAAACATTAGTCTGGCATATACCGGAATTCAATTAACAGGTTTTTGATAGACTGAAATAAGCGAGAGACCCAATTGACTGGCCTTTCCCAATCCACTCATCCTTATCCATAACGTTGGTCGCCCCGGGTCGCACGCCTGGCAATGGCGGGTGAGGCTCCCAAGAGGGGTGTCTGCGTACGTGAGGTCTCGAACCTGAGACCTCCTTAAGCGGCACCGAGCTGCTTACCACTCGGCCCAACCCCTCTTGGTAAAAGTGGGCCTAAACCTAATCCCATAAACCCCTCGTCCTTACCCATACGAGGCTCTCCAACTTTGACCCAATTTCTTATCGGAATATTGTACGTTATCAATCTCACATGCCAAGTCACTGTTATCTTGTCTACGGAAAAAGTCTTCGGTTGAGCGGTTATATCACGTCAGTATTATTTATGTGGTATATCTTTCCAATAAGAATTCACTATTTATATATTATTTCTAATCAACGTTCACTATTTATTAGATTTTTTAATATTTCTTATCGTTTATATATTATTTTTAATTAGATTTCACTATTTATTTAATATTTTTATATTTTTAAAGATTTTTTAGGATTTAATAACCATATTTGTATAATTATTGATTACATGTCAAGACATAATTGGACAGATATATCATGTAAGTAATACTGAAGTGGTATGACTGCTTCACTAAAAACTTAGTCCATGTCATGAGTCATACCGAAGTGGACCCAAACCTAATCCCATGTGTGTTTGTATCTGGAATTTCTTATGGTGATGAGTTGCACCGCGATGATGCAATTTATTTTCTTTTTCCTCGGGAATTCTCCATCATGTCACATTACCTTTCAACAATGTAACGTTTTAATACAAAATCTTTTTTTATAATTCCGTGATATAACATATTTTCAAAATGTAATATTTTAAAAAAATCGTTGAATTTTTCACTAACGTTAATTAAGCTGATGTGACAATATGATGTGGACGCTGGCATGACAATTTAGTTGACATGATGCCATAAAAATTTAAATTATAAAAGTAGTAATAAATAAATAAAAATAATAATTTTAAAATAAAAAAGTAATTTTAAAGCACAAAAAAATAAGGAATTGATTTGAAAAATTCAGAATACGACTAGATGGATTTTAAAAAATGGATAAAATATCTCAAATCGATTCGAAATGATCTGGAATTTTTAAGAACTGACCCCTAAACTTTACCAATACCTAGAAACATCCTGCATAAAATATATCAGAAACATAACTGAAAAATTTGAAATATAGGCTAGATATATTTTAAAAGATTAAAAAAGGACCCAAATCGATCTAGAATTTTCAAGGACCGACCCCTAGACTCTATCAACACCTAAGGCCATCTCAAAACACTTAAATGCATCAGAAACAGAAACTAAACATTTGAAATAGGTGCGGAACAGATTTTAAAAAGTCGATAAATGACTCGAATCGATCCGAAACGATCTAGAATTTTCAAGAACCGATGCCTAAACTCTACTATAACCTAAGACCATCCTAAAACACACAAAAAAATCAGAAACAGAATTGGAAAATTTAGAATAAGAGTTGGACAGATTTTAGAAAGTTGATAAATGACTCCAAATTGATCTAAAATGATCTAAAATTTTTAAGAACCGACCTCTAAACTATACCAACACCTAATAGCATCCTAAAACACACAAAATACATTGGAAACATAGGCTTGACAGATTTTAAAACGTCATTCGTATCAATCTGAAATGATCCAGAATTTTCAAGAACTAATCTCTAAACTCTACAGATACCTAAGACCATTCTAAAACACACAAAATACATCACAAGCATAATTAAAAAATTTAGAATAAAATAATTTTATGTTTTTAATTTATATTTTTATGTTATTTTATTTTTATTATTTTATGTTTTACATTTTAACTAAAAACTAAATTAAAATTTTAAAATTAGAAAAAAAAAAAAAAAAGAAAGAGAGAGAATGGGAGTGAACAATGCTTGAGATATTGTGCATTTCTCCCCAAGCCCCTCATGATTTTACAGGGAGTGAAGTACCCATGCCAACCACTGTTGCTTGGAACGACGATCCATGACCCGCTCGCTCTTGATCTTGTCTCCCTCTCCAATCCACTTTCTCTTGGTATCTGTCCCTCTCTAATTTTTTTAGTTCTGTTTTTGATATATTTTGTATATTTTAGAATAGTCTTAGGTGTTGGTAGAATCTAGAGATCGGTTCTTGAAAATTTTAAATCGTTTAGGATTGATTTAGAGTCATTTATCGACTTTCTAAAATTTGTCCAACCCCTATTGCAAATTTTTCAGCTATGTTTCCGATGTATTTTGTGTGTTTTAGGATGGTCTTAAGTGTTGCAAGAGTCTAGAAGTCGGATCTTGAAAATTCTAGATCGTTTCATATCGATTTGGGGTCATTTATTTGACTTTCTAAAATCTATCTAACCCTCATTCTAAATTTTTCATTTCTATTTCTGAGTTTTTTGTGTGGTTTAGGATGGTCTTAGGTTTTGATAGAGTCTAGGGGTCAATTCTTGAAAATTTTAAATTGTTTCGAATCGATTCAGGTCATTTATCGACCTTTTAAAATTTGTTCAGCACTTATTCTAATTTTTTTAGTTGTGCTTATGATGTATTTTGAGCGTTTTAAGATGATCTATGTGTTGGTAGAGTTTAGGGGTTAGTCCTTGAAAATTCCGGATCAATCTGGATCATTTTTTAACCTTTTAAAAGATGTCCATCCCAGATTTCAAATTTTTCAATTCTATTTCTGATATATTTTGTACTTTTTAGGATGTTTTTAGGTGTTGGTAAGGTTCAGAGGTCAGTCTAACCCTACATGATCACTTCTAGAGGGACGTCAAAATCAAGACACACTAAACGAGGACTAGCAGTTGTTGATATCCCAAGTTTAGAGTTTTCATGCCATATCCACAGGAAAGTTTTCCCAAACTTGCATATGCTCACGCTTCTATTGGAAATCCTCGCTCACCAGAGTTGTCGTGGATTCCTCCTACCAAATTTGGCTCTGATACCACTATCATGTGCTCAAGCTTCGGAGCGCGTGGGGACAGCCAGGCAACCGAATAATAAAGTTCCTCGAGAAAATTGCAATTGACAAGCTATATATGTATTGAAGGAGATTCTAAGACAAACGCCTGGAGCACATATCTGTAGACAGAAACCGATGTTAGCTCACATATGTTAAGGAAACCAGTACGTGTGAAAAAAAATCCCCATTATTTTTAGAACTGGAATACCCATTGTTAAATGGCATTAGAAATAACAATTAATAGAGAGAATCATGAAAGAATTAGCGGAATAACATAGAGAATCGAGCATGTTGACTTAATTATGCAGAGGAACAAGGGATTTGATTGTTAGGGATTTGATTGTATTTTCAGATTTTGATTGATTGTGTTGTCATGCATACTCGTTTATTCAGCGCTATCAATACATATCCACAGTATTAAATTGCTATCACTACTAAATGCAAACTAGTTCAATTATCTTTATGGTATCAAAACTTGAGTTAATTTTTTTTTGTCTTTCTTTTTTTTGATAGGAGGAGTTTATTCTTCCTAAACTCATGAACATCCCACAAGCCCATGTATCCAGGTCAATCCATATGTGTGGGTGGCCTCACCAAAGGCTGCACGCTCAAGGAGGATTTGAGCCTTCAACCTTGTAGATGTTCGCACGAGTCGTACGCATATCCTCTCCACTTAAGCTGAGCCTTGGGATTGGAAACAATTTTCTGCTCTTTCTTGGTTAGAACCAATCTTGATTTGCTTTGATCAATCAAGCAATTATAAGTATATATAATTTATAGATGCCTCTTCTAATCTTTTTTGCAAGTTTCAACTTCATTTAGTCCAAACCCTATGTGAGTTCTTTCCTATTATTATGCCTATGTGGAGTAATAGAGAGAATCATGTAAATGGTCATGAGAATAATGCAGGGAATCAAGGGATTTGATTGTATTTCATTATTTTGATTGATTTTGTCGCCATCTATACTTGTATATTTAATACTATTTGTTTGAGATTAAATCCCATCTCGAATGAATTAAAAAAATAAACTTAAATTTATACTATAACGGATCTAATAGTTTAAGTTTTTAGATGGATACGAGTTCAACATCTTGTACGCCTACGTGAAAATTTCACATAGTATCAAAGCTAATTTTCGTGTGAGCTCACACTATGTCAAGTCCGAGTGTGAAACTCATAGTAAGTTAAAGTCCATACCATAGAAAATGCTCAGCTCGTAGCTAGTTTTATCGAATACAGAAGAAAAAACTCCTACTCTTATGTTTGCTTGAGAAAAAAGCAAAAAGCCCGACTCGTGATAGTTTGTCTCCCTCATCGAAACCGAAAGAAAAATGTCCAACTCTTGTATGTAACTTGTATACCATGTCGCACGACTGACGTGGCCAATAGTATTAAGTTATTTTTCAGGTTATTTTTATTTTTAGAAAAATTCAAATAAATCTTATTAGTTAATGATAGTACATCAGTACTACCACACGATATGCTCTTTACACACAATATTTTCTCCATCGAATGGTTTAAAGAACAAACTTGAGTTTGTAAAAGAAAGAAAGGCCGCCACTTAACCGCGTGAGTTTTTAGGTGACACTTGAAATTTAAATGAACTTGATCTCCCTTGAGCTTAAAGAACTTGCAAAATATTCATCTTAAATTATCAATATTTGTTTTTTTTTTTTTACAATTTGAAACTATTGGTTCCTAGCCAATTTAGGTTCTGATTCTTTTGAAGGGTGAAATACTCGCGTAATCTGCCCCTCACGATTCCAAGCCAGTTTAGATCTGGTGTCGAAACAAGTCCATGCCCGAATTAGCCCCGTGGCCACCACTAACCCTAACTCATCTATCACACTGGAAGGTTAGAGGGAGATGGATCGTAACAAGTCAGAAAAGGGGAATGATTGTAATGATCTCTTAATGACTATTAATATTGTAATTTGTATAATTTATTTGCCAATTCCTGACGTAGATATTCGAGTTTTAGGCTACTTTTCATACATTTAGAAGCAATTGCATATCATTTTATGCGGGGTCAAATATTGTGTTTGAGAACTTTTTGTATGCAAAAGATACTATCAAGAGTTGTTTTATGTGTAGGAAATTAAAGAAATATCGAGCAATCTCCCGGAAGAGGAAGCACAACTAGAAGTAGAGCAAAGAGATCACGACCTGCAGAGAGTTTCGAGAACATAGACTTAGACTGCGATCTACAAAGACAATCAGCATGGAGAAGACTTAGACTGCGGTCCACTAGGAATACACGAGCGATACATGGTTTCAAAATAGGAAACTATCGACTCTTGGTCCCAACGACTCGAGAAAAATCTCCAGCTATCTCCCTGCAATATTTACAACAATTGTTAGTCTAAGAAGAAAGAGGAAAGTGGTCAAAGACTTAGAATATTTGGCTGCAATATTTGAGGGAAAGATTTGAAGATCAAATCTATCTTGGAAGATTCTATTCCCCTCACTATATATAGGGGATCACATCAGCACCTGGGGGACGAATTTTCTACACTTTATTTAGCATATTTGATCGTGTTCAAGAGAAAGGAAGGCGGCGGACTTGGAGTAAGAAGGAGGGATTGTGGTTGAAGATCGTGGAGGCTTGACCGAGAGATTTAGCTCCACCACTCTCTAGAGTTTCTTCTATCCTCCTCTTTTTTGCTTCTATGATGGTGACCTATTTTCCAACTCTTGTATTTTCTTTTACTATATTGAACTAAACCCCTAACCTATTTCAATGTTTTAACTATGCCTCCTAGGTGTTATTTATGTATATTTCAACCTTAATACTTTCTTTTGGATTGACCACCCATGAGAATAAACTTGAAACAGAGAGGAGCCTTGGGAGAGGGAATCAAAGTCACACTAGAGATTGCATCTCTAGGTTAATTTAGGCCGATGGATTAAATTATTCGTGCAAGCGCATCAGGAGATGGTAAGCACCCTAGATAGCTAATTAGGTTTGGTTTAAATTGGCCTTTCAACATTAATCACCTAGAGATAGAGTGGATTAGTGTCTTCCACTTAGATACACCTTGCGAAATTAGGAGAAAACCCTAGAACCCTAGATTAATAACATAGTACATGAGAGAAGAACTTTACTTAAGACTAGAATAGGTGAAATTGTGAACTCTAGGAGCTTTCTAATTGATTGATTTTTATTTGTCTAGTTGCTATTTTAATTACTTGCATTCTATTCCAACTATTTGATTTACATGGTTTGGAATTAATTGTGCGAATTTTAGTGATTGATAGGAGAATCATCATAGGAACAATACTCTATTTACTCTGTATTACTTGGTTGCAACAGGAACACTTGCATGCATTCTCAATCTTGCAACAAGTTTCTGGCACTGTCACCGGGGATTCTTTTTCTACTAACCTAATACTAGGCAATTGTTCTTCGACCAAGTTCCTTTTTTTCGGTTGTTTCTCTTATTCTTTATTATAGGAGAAACTTTCTTCTTGCATGCATAGGACAAATCCAGGAGAGCTACTTGAACCCGATCTGGAAATAGAATGCACTCTACTTCGAAGGCTATCAAAGCAAAGACAAACTGAAGAAGACATGGAGGTCAGGCAAGGAGGTGAATTGGTACCACAGAACCAACGTCAAAAACCTATTAAAGAGTATGCACAACCTCAATTTATGAATCAATCAAGCATCATCAAGCCACCGGTTCAAGCCCACACATTCGAGATCAATCACTTGGTAACTCAAATACTTCAAACCTCTTGTTCTTTTGGAGGAGCACTAAATGAAGATCCTCATATGCACTTGGCAAAATTCCTTGAAATCTGTGACACTTTTCGCTTTAATGGGTTGTCCCCAAGTACATCGAATGTCTCTCTTCTCCTCTTTTTTGAGGGAGAAGGCTCAGTCGTGACTGCTATTACTCCCACTGAGCACTCATGACACATGGGAGGCAGTAACCAAGAAGTTCTTAGCTCAGTACTTCTCACCTTCCAAAATAATAAAGCTAAAGAACAACATCATGACATTCAAACAGCAGACAATGGAGTCTTTCTACGAAGCATGGGAGCATTTCAAGGAGTGACAATGAGCATGCCGCCCACCATGGCATTGAGATTTGGACATTGGTACAAATTTTTTACATTGGTTTATTGGAAAATTGTCATTCTTCTCTTGATACTTCTACAGGTGGTTCGATCATGAATAAATACCCCCAGGAAGCCTATGAATTGCTTGAGGAGATGGCACATAATGGATATCAATGGTCATCCGAAAGGCAACGGGGACATGGAACTGCAGGAATACACCCAGTAGATGTCATAGCAGCTCTTTTAGCTAAGATGGATACTCTATTCAAGGAAATAACGGCATGGAAGAACCAAGGAGCGGGGCGAAGCTATGGGACCACCGAAGAAGGAACATACATGGAACGGGTGCAAGAAATTCAAGAGATTGCCAACTATATTGGAAGCAACCCGAGGAACAATCCGTACTTAAACACTTAAAAACCGGGTTGGAGGTTTCATCCAAACTTCTCCTATGCAACAACAACAACAACAGTGCCAATCCACCACCGGGATTCCAAATAACTCAAAAGCAACAACCTTCGGCTCTAACTCGCATCACGAGATTAGAAGAAACTTTTATTAAATTTATGCAATCTTCTCAAGATACACACGTTGATATGCAATTGAATTCTAATCAAATTATTGTCTTACAATCATAGATGCGCAATATGGAGACTCAAATACGACAACTGGCTAAAGCAATCAATTCTCGACCTAGTGGAGACTCTGGAGCGACACGGAGATCAATCCTAGGGGTCAAGGATAGGAACACATCAAAGCCGTCACACTTCAGAGCGAGAAAGAGTTGAACAACATAGTGGAGGAACTTAGACTACAGTCTAAAACTGTGGTCTAAGAGCCAAGCCCAAAGCAGAGCTCACTAGACCACAATCTATGAGCAAGGTCCAAGAGGGAGGCAACACCGACACATATATCGAGGCACCTCAGGATAGCAACATTGACCATCCTCAGACCAAGGAAGCTAAAGGGAATACATTGAAGTCGAATCGGACCTATCCACCTCTTCCCTTTCCTCAAAGAGCGCAAAGGGAGAAAACTGAGCATCAATTTAGTAAGTTTTTAAAAGTTTTTAAGAAATTACATATTAATATTCCTTTTGCTGAAGTTTTGGAGTAGATGTCAAGTTACGTCAAATTCATGAAAGAAATTATCTCAAGAAAGCATAGGCTCAATAACTATGAGACGATTACCTTAATCGAAGACTGTAGGACAATCTTGCAACATAAGTTACCTCAAAAGCTGAAGGATCCAAGTAGTTTCACTATCCCTTGCTCTATTGGAAAAGATTTTGAAGGTAAGGCATTGTGTGATCTTGATGCTAGTATAAATTTGTGTCATATTCTGTTTTTATGAAGTTAGGCTTAGGAGAAGTGAAACCAACCTCAGTAACTCTTTAATTAGCTAATCATTCACTTGCTTACCCTCATGGGATTATTGAAGATGTGCTTGTTAAAGTTGACAAATTCACATTTCCTATTGATTTTGTTGTGCTTGATTATGATGAGGATTGAAATATACCTATCATTCTTGGAAGACCATTCTTAGCAACCGATAGAGTATTGATTGATGTGCAAAAAGGAGAACTCACCATGAGCGTGAATGATCAAGAGGTTACATTCAATGTCTATAGATCAATGCAATTTCTGAATGAAACTAATGATTGTTTCTCTATTGATATCATGCTTAAGTTGACAAAGGAAGCTTTTGAGGAAAGCAAACCTGAGGATGCACTAGAAGTGGCTTTGCAAGGGAGTCCATCGAAAGAGAATGGTGAGAGCTATGAAGCGGCAATTCAATTACTTG
The DNA here is from genome assembly GCA_037672795.1 of Lagerstroemia speciosa. Lineage (NCBI taxonomy): Eukaryota > Viridiplantae > Streptophyta > Magnoliopsida > Myrtales > Lythraceae > Lagerstroemia > Lagerstroemia speciosa. Next base: position 642,897 of record CM075298.1, read on the forward strand.
AGTCATCACTCTCCATTCCTAAGGAACTCAACCACTTTGAGCACTTGGCACTTTCTTCATCGACTCTCAAGTCATCTATTTAGAAGCCATCAGAACTAGAATAGAAACCTGTTCCACGCCACCTCAAGTATGCATTTCTTGTTCCTTCTTATACTCTTCCAGCCGTTATATCTTCTAATTTAACTAATGTGCAAGAAGAGAAACTTCTTTGTATTCTCCGTGAGCATAAAAGAACTATAGGTTGGACTATCACCGACATCCATGGGATAAATCCCTCTCTATGCATGCACAAGATCATCTTAGAAGAGAGTCACAAGGAGTCAGTAGAATGCCAAAGAAGGTTGAACCTTGTGATAAAAGAAGTGGTAAAGAAAGAGATCATGAAGTGGCTAGATGACTTCCAATAGCAAGTGGGTAAGTTCTATTTAATGTGTGCCAAAGAAAGGTGGCGTGGCAATCATGCCCAATGAATGGAATGAGCTCATTCCCACAAGAACGGTGACCGGGCAGTGAGTGTATATGGAATATAGGCAGCTCAACCAGGTGACTCGTACAGATCATTTTCCTCTTCATTTCATTGATCAAATGCTTGATTGCCTAGCCGGTAAGGAATTTTTTTGCTTCTTTGATAGGTATTCCCGTTATAATCAGATTGCTATACCCGCTTACGATCAAGAAAAGATAATTTTCACTTTCCTGTAAGAAGCTTTTGTATTTAAATGTATGCCATTTGGATTATGCAATGCACCAACCACTTTTCAAATTGTATGATGGCCATATTTTCTTATTTGATTGAAAAATGCATAGAAGTCTTCATGGGCAATTTTTCGGTGTTTGGCGAAACATATGATGCATGTTTAGAAAATCTTGACCTTGTCCTTAAACGTTGTGAAAATACTAACCATGTTCTTCATTGGGAGAAATATCACTTTATGGTCAAGAAAGATATTGTGTTAGGTCATAAGTTTTCAAAGCATAGAATGGAGGTGGATCGTGCCAAAGTTGAGATTATTGAGAAGCTGCTACCCCCAACCTCAATTAAGGGAGTAAGAAGTTTCTTGGGACATGTCGGGTTTTATAAGAGGTTCCTCAAAGACTTTTCTAAAATAGCTAAGTCTCTTTGTGATCTACTTGAAAAGGATGTCCCATTTAACCTTGATGAGACTTGTTTGCATGCTTTCAATGAATTAAAGACCAATTAGTCACTGCACCTATCATTATTGCTCTCGATTGGTCTCTCCAGTTTGAACTAATTTGTGATGCTAGTGACTATGTTGTAGGAGTTGCTCTTGGACAAAGGAAGGATAGAGTTTTTAATCCTATATATAATGCAAGTTGTACCCTAGATGATACTCAACTGAACTACACTACCACGGAGAAAGAGCTTTTGGCGGTGCTCTATGCTTTTGATAATTTTTTACTTTATTTAACTGGAACTAAAATTGTGGTTTTTACAGATCATGTGGCCATCAAGTACTTGATTGAAAAGAAGGATGCTAAGCCGAGGCTCATTACATGGACTTTGCTCCTTCAAGAATTTGAATTGGAGATTAGACCCAAGAAAGATTCCAAAAATCAAGTGGCAGATCACCTCTCCCGGATTGAGAATGAAGAAAAGAAAGAAGATTGGGTAATTAATGAATCCTTTCCCGATGAATTTATTTTATACATGCCTCAAGTTCCTTGGTATGCCGATTTTGTGAATTATTTGGTTTCTAACTACATTCCTTTTGAGTTTAATGCACTACAAAGAAAAAGATTTTTGTATGAGACTCGAAAGTATGTTTGGGACGAGCCTTTTCTCTTTAGGATATGTGCGTATCACATGCTTAGACATTGCATCGTAGGGGAAGAACAAGAGGCAATGTTGAAAGGATGCCACGACTCTCTATATGGAGGACATTATGGTGGACAAAAGACGGCGACCAAGGTCCTTCAATATGGATTTTATTGCCTAGCATTGTTCAAAGATGTCCATGCATTTGCAACTAGATGTTATCGGTGCCAAAGGAACGGAAATATCTCAAGGAGACATGAGATGCCCTTAAACAACATATGGGACATTGATTTCCTGGGTCCTTTTCCTTCTTTTTGTAGCAATCGATATATCTTATTAGTGGTTGATTATGTTTCTAAGTGGGTAGAAGTTGTTGCTTCCCCCACCAATGATGCTAATGTGGCATAGAGATTTTTGAAGAAACATATTTTCACAAGGTTTAGGACTCCAGGGGCCATCATAATTGATGAAGGTTCTCACTTTTGTAACAAACAATTTGAAGCTTTCTTCTCTAAATATGGAGTGCGACACCATGCAGCAAACCACTTTAGGATTACCAACTATAAAACTTCATTAGAAGGGGAAAATCTTTTCTTCCTTCTGTTCTTTATACAGGTTCTTACACTTTGTGGCATTTTCAAATATAAGAAAGAAAGAGAAAAGTACAATTGTAATAAATGACGGACATAATAACCAACAACATGTTGACTTCGAAAAACACAAACTCTTCCGCTCAATTATAGCTCAATATCTACATTTAATCCTGCTAGCTATTCTACATTTGCATAGTTTCAACACTCCCCCTCAAGCTGGTGAATAGATGTCTTGCATTCCCAGCTTGCTTGTAATTATTTGGAATACTAAACTTGCTTACTCCTTTGTCAGAACATTTGCAAATTGATCACCAGTTGGAACAAATGGTGTACAAATCAAACCATTGTCCAACTTTTCTTTGAAAAAATATCTTTGTACTTGAATATGTTTCATTGTGTCATGTTGGACTAGGTTTTGCGCTATACAAATGGTTGATTTATTATCACAGTACAGCCTCATTGGTCCCTCCCATTTGACCACTAAATCATCAAGAATAATGATCTAATAACAGATTGCTTCTTACTCCTCCATGTAACTAGATTCCCCCTAGGATGTCAATTTTCTATCTATTAATGAGTCTACATAATATGCATTTGTATATGCTTCAACGCTTCACTCAGTTCCCTTTTTGAAAAGAATGAAGTCTTTAGGTAATTGAGCATTCGATGCACAGCTTGTAGATGTGTTCTCCTAGGATCATGCATAAATTGACTGACTGCACCTACAGCATAAGCAATGTCAAGTCTTGTATGGCAAAGATAAATGAGTCTCCCCACAAGTCTCTAGTACATACTCATCTCCATTGGAGCATTTTCCCCAGCTTCTACAATTTGGTGGTTTGGCTCAATTGGTGATTTAATTGTTTTACAAGCAAGTTTTCCAGTCGCCTTCAATAAGTCTAGTTGTGAGATGAATATACCTTGCTTGGAGTAGGCCACCTCAATCCCAAGAAAGTATTTCAGCCTTTCAAGATTCTTGATCTCAAACTCCTTCGCTAGTTGCTTTCCCAGAGCTATTTTCTCTCTTGAGTCATTCTCATTGTTATTATATCATCCACATAGACCAATAAAACTATCACTTCTCCTGAAGTTGAATGCTTAATGAATAGGGTATGACCACCTTGACTTTGTTTGTATTCCATATCCACCATAGCTTTGGTAAACCTACCAAACCATGCTAGTGCAAAATGTTTAAGTCCATCAAGACCTTCCGCAACTTGCATACCTTGTTTTCACTCAATTTATTATCAAACCCAAGTGGAATTTCCATATATGATTCTTCATCAAGATCCCCATTGAGGAATATATTTTTTACATCATATTATTGCAATTCCCAATCATAATTTGCAACAAGAGAGAGAAGAACTCTTACCATATTCATCTTGGCCATTGGTGCAAAAGTTTCTTAGTAGTCTACTCCATATGTCTGAGCATAACCTGTAGCAACCAATAGAGCCTTATATCTCTCAAGTGCATCATCAGACTTGTATTTTATAGCAAAGACCCACTTACAACATATGGGCCTCTTTCTTGATGCTAAATAAACTATTTCTCACATTTTATTCTTCTCAAGTGCTTCCATTTCCACCCGCATGGCTTGTCTCCATTTATCAGTTTGTAAAAGTTCAAGTAAAGTAGGTATAGTGATAGTGTTTAGGCTCATGATGAAGCTCCTGTATGTGGGTGAAAATTTCTTGTAAGACATAAAATGGGAAAGGGGGTAATGAGGATATTTGGTGCACTCCCTAATACCCTTTTTAATAGCAATACACATGTCATGATCAAGGTTATCATAATTAGATGGAATATTTTCACGAGTCTATTTAGGTGGAACCACTACCTTAGTTCTCACAGGTAAAGAGGACTCTTGGACTTGCTAATGATCAGGAGCAAGTACCTTCTATCGGACCTAGAAATCGTTCCGACTTAAAATTAGCCCCGAGGCCATAGGTGTGCACGAGGCCTAGTTTGGACCCTGATCATGTTCAAGTTTTTGCAGTCCCCACTAATAGTTTAAGGAATAATCCTTAGGTCGATCAAAGACCAATTATTTACCTAAGGAAGTATGATACTACCACCTAGGTTCTTATGTGTCGATCTTGAACCAAAATTTGGATTTGAGGGTCTTGTTACATTCGAAAGACTCACAAGCCAATCGACAAGCCCAAAATCAATACCCGTCCCTATGTATAAGTTGTTCATTTGCTTGCACATTTTAATTTATCCAATTATTTATCTAATCGAGGTTCAAATTGTAGGTCCAAATGTCCATATCAATAATCAAAGTACATGCCCTAGCATGATACTATTCGTCCCAATCTAAGTGCATGAAAGTAAATAATTCCACTATATTTTGTGGTTACATGAATTCATCTCTCTCTCACTACCTGCCCCATACATTTGTGCACTCAAATACATTGAAATCCCCATCCCTAGAAATGAACAATAAACAACCAAGACGCCTGATGGATTGACCTGCAAAATTCCAATGGGAAGAGCAAATACACAAAATATCTGAAGTGATGGACTAGGATATGGGATTCCTAAAATGCGAGACCGATGTGCAATAGTTCCTCAAATAAGGGATTAATATGCATGGGGGCCTAAAATGGAGGAACTAATGTCCCAAAATCCTAAAGGAAGGACTAACGTGCAAAATATCTAAATGCAGGACTAATATGTAAAATAGCCTAAATGGAGAGCTAACATGCAAACTTCATAAAATGAATGACTATATCAAAATGCCCTAAGTGAAGTACCTATATGTGGGATGGCTAAAATGATGAACCAAGATATAAAATTTACGAAATGAGGGAGCAGTACGTGTATTCAACCTTAAATACCAAATCAACTCCTAAGACCCAAGGTCAAGAACTGAAGTAGAGATAAAAACAAACATTAAGTGAATAACAGCTAAAACCACAGATAAATGGCAGCTCTAATCTCAAAAGGAGTGCCGTTGAAATATTGAGATATCATCAAACAACACCAGCTGCAAAATAGAAACTTAATAGCCGTTTTTCTTATCGAAATAGTCATTAAAAGCAGGGAGTAACAGTGAGCAAGATGCAACTACAACGATTGAAAGCAACCCTATTCCCTATTGGAAATGCATCATAAACAAGGGAAATTATCAAGCAAAGAAATAGCAGCAAATATGGGAACTAATCAATCCAATTTCCTATCAAAAGGTCATCGAAATCAAGCAGAAACAGAATGCAAGATGCTGCTGCAATTAAGGGTACTACACAGCCCTATTCCGCTCGCAAATCGTATCAAAAACATAGGAAATCATTGGACAAAGATCCAGTGACAATATAGATGCCAAACAGCCACTCTTTCTATTGAAAATACCATGAAAATTAGGGAAAACAACCAACAAAGTGTTGCTGCAAAATCTAATGAACATGGGCTCTATTCCCCTTGAAAATGACCTCGAAAATGGGAGAAATCATTGAGTAATAACCAGCAGCAATAACAGGATGTGAAGGAGCCTATTTTGAATTGGAATGTCACTCAAATCAAGTGGAAAAGGTAAACAATGACAAGCTGCAACAATAGAGTATGCACAACCCCTTTCTCGATGAAAATGGCAGTTAAACAAAGGTGAAATTCCCAACCAAGTTCTTGCTGCAATGACCAAAAAACTGAAGCTCTAATCCCCTCAAAAAGATATTGAAAATGGGAGAAAACATTGAGCAAAAGCCAGTAGCAATTATAGACAATAAACAATCCCCATTTTCCTTGAAAATGCCATGAAACCAAGGGAAAATGCAGAGCTAGGAGCTGCTGTAATGACCGATAATAAACAACTCTTTTCTTATCAAAAATGAAATCCAATTCATGATAAATCATCAAGCAAGGAGCCGCTACATTGTCAGTATGCACAACCCCATTCTCGGTGAAAATGACATGCAAGTCACGGGGGAATGAGCAAGACATAGCAGCATTAATCACATTAATACCTCAATAACAGTAAAGATCAAAGGAATGGGCAAACGATGAATGGCGTCATCTACAACATCTGAATGTAATTGAACAATGAATATAGGAACAAGCACAAACTCAAATAAACGGCCACCCATAGCAACTCTTGGTAGACTAAATGACTCAGTCATTTGTCACAAACATAGTCAATAAGTCACTCGAATACTTTAGCAGACTCTAACAACAAAGGAATGGGCAAACGATGAATGGCGTCATCTATAGCATCTGAACATAATTGAAGGATGAATATAGGAACAAGCACGAACTCAAATAAATAGCCACCCATAACAACTCCTGGCTAATTAAATGACTCAGTCATGCATCACCAACACAGTCAATAAGTCACTTGAATACTTCAGCAGACTCGAGCAACTCCCGATCGACCAAATAACCCAGCCATTCATCACAAACATTGTCAAGGAATCACTCGAGAACTTCAGTAGACTATAGCAAATCCCAATCCACACACTAACTTGGTCATCCATTGACAAGCGTAATAGAGGGTACAGATAAGAGTGTACAGTCGTGGAATTTTACCTGGCTTACCTAGGGTGATAATAGGGGTTCGGTGGTTGTGGTAGGACTTCAGTGAGGCAGAGGAGACATGGACTGTGGCCCTAGGCCCAGTTCGGTGAGTCCCGTGACAGGAGGCACGATTCGATGAGTCTCGTGCCATGTCGATCGGAGCTGGATGCAGAGGGCTGATCAATCGTCACCTCCGGTTCGACGCTAGACACGGACAGAGGAGCTCGAGTTCAGGACCTCAATAAGGGTAGAATCATCGGGATGGAGCCAAGCTCTGGTTTAGATGCGAGGAAGGGCAGCAGGGTTAGTCGTGTGTTTAGAAAGGTCTAGAGCGAGGAGAACCAGAGCAGTGGTGATGGGGCTGGCCCTAAAGGTCATCCATTGGAGCTTGGTGAGGCACGGCTTCGTTCTCTTATTCTCTGTTATTGGCTCTGTCGACGCTCCCCCTGGGCTGCTGCCTCGGAGTTTTTCCCTCTTTTTTTTTTAGTTGTCTATGGGATCCGAAAGCGAAACCCTAAAATTGATTATATATCATATGATATTTATTTTTTAATTTTATATTTTCTTGTTAAATTTACTTAGTTAAGATTTACTTGAAGAAGAATTTTAGGAAAAGTCTCTCAAATGTGCCCCACATAATATTTCTAACGCTTTTGGTTTTTACCAGCTGTTACAACTTCTTAGGGCATAACAATCATTCTTTTCTTAACATATTTTTAACTCATTGATACTATGTTCTACTTTTTCTTTAATTATTCATGAGTTAAGATCCAAATGACACTAATACTCTTGATTTAGGTCTCTCAATAATTAGATACAATTTTTCAAATAAATTGACGAAGACAAATAAATAAGATAGATTCAGCCAATTTTACTTAAAAATCATATCTTCTTCTGTGGATCAAAATTCGGGGTCCATGATATGTCAAATCAAAGATAATTCAATGTGCTTCATGATGACTTCAATTTTTCTAAGGTCTGGGTCTAGCTCCAGATACTTTCCAGGCCAAAATGAGGTGTCAACACCTTTCTTCTCGAATATACCTGCAAAGGCTACTATGATAATCTTGGGACTTCAACTACTTGTGTTTCTAGATCATTGTGAATAGAATCTGAACTGGATTGAGATGTTTGAGAAGTGGACAATTGAGGGACAAAATTTGAAGGAGGAAGTTCCAATAAAAACACATCCCTATCCTTATCTTCTTCGAATGACATCTTCCCCTAAAGATAAGGAGTTGAAACATATGGTTCTTTTTCTAAAAAAGAAACATCAACTGACACATAGAACTTCCTAGAAGGCGGATGATAGCACTTGTAACCCTTTTGAACAAAGGAGTATCCCACAAAGATACATCAAATGGTTCTGGGATAAAGTTTACCTCTATTTTGAAAATGTACATGTGCATAGCTACACGTGCCAAAGACATGAGGTTCAAGCTTATTTGAGCTATTGAAGTCTGGATAAAACTTAGAAAGAACCTGCACAGGACTTTTGAACCCCACCACTCTTGATGGCGATTTGTTAATGAGATGAGTTGTCGATAAGAACAGCATACCCACCCCCCAACCCCACAATATGATTTTGGAACAATTATTTTGAAACAGAAACGCTCAGGTAGATGCAGGTAAATGACCATTTTTCCATTTTGTTGTAGAGTATTAAAACATGAAGATTCATGAATGATTCCTTCCTTTTGAAAATAAGATTCTAGTGTTTGATTGAAGTAATCACAGACATTGTCTAACCTAAATCTTTTTATTGACAGTCCAAACTAATTTTTTACCATATTATGCAAAATTGGAAGAGCAGAACTAACATTTGATTTTTATTTCAAGAGATAACCCTTGTAACTCATATGCAATCATCTTCTATAAACAGACAAACCAACAAGCACCAGAAATATTGGGAGTAATGGAGGGTCCCCAAATGTTATTGTAGATCATAGAGAAAGGAGCAAAAGCTCTTTTACTACTTAGGGGGAAAGGACACTTGTCGATGATTTGCTAGTTCTCAAACATCACAATGAAGACCCCTCATCAATTCTTTTGAATAGTAATGGAAATGCTCCTTTCAAGACAGTAAAGAAGGATGACCTAAATGAAATTGGTAGAGATAGACCTAGCTTTATCCAAGACACTTTATGAGTTCGAGATAGTATAGTCCATCCTTCTCTTTATCAAGTCCAATCATCCTTCCCATGCTCCGAGCCTGAAGAAAATGATGAGAGGGATAGAAGATAACATTACAATTCAAGTCCTGGATAAGCTTATGAATTGACACAAAATTGGTTTTAAACTTTGGAATATGCAAAATATTTCTCAAGACAAGAGAAGAATTTAGTTTAATCTCTTAGGTCTTGCAAATGTTGTAAGTGAACCATCTGCAGTTGCAATTTTCATTTTACTAGGACATGGATTGTAAGTGCTAAACTTGTGGGAGGAATGTGTCATGTGGTCTGCTGCTCTTGAGTCAATGACCCAAGAGTTTGGAAAGCTTTTATTTGAAGCATTAAACTCATGAGAAGTATGAGACTTACCAGCAATTTTTAATGAACAAAGAATTTGAAGGTTTTTCAAGAGTAGCAAGCTCTTCAATTTATTGATTTCTTCTTTGTTGAATTTTCGGTGATTTGGGCACCTTCATCACAGGTTTCTGCAGCTGAAAAATGAGCTTGTCCCTGATTGCTATGTCGCCCACTTTATTGTTTCTACTCCTCCAAAAACCAGATGGTTTTCCATGCAATTTCTCTCGTCAATCCTTTCCATGACCATATTTTTTTGCAGCAACTATACCACCTGACATCTTTGTTGGCAGCTTTGGTTAACTCTGCCTTGCCAGTTTTATTCAAGTCTAATCCTTCACCGGGAAGTATTATCGAAGCTACACTTGAGACCATAGCCGAACCATCTGTTGTTTGAGTATCAATCATTACTCCTTGACATCTCTCTTATGCTCTTATCATTGAGATGGTCTCATTCAAGGACGGTAACTTACCTCTCCTAGGGACCTAGCTTCTTTTCAGTCATATTCCATATTTAAAACAAGGAACTCAAAAATGCTTTCCTTTTCGACAAACTACATGATGAGGACTGTATCTTCACTGCGTCTCATCTGGAGACACTAATAGTAATCCAATTCTTATCATAAGCCTTTCAAGATGTTGGCATATTTAGTAACAATATGATCCCCCTATTTTGTAGCAGGGATTGATTCCGAAGATCTGGGCAGCATCATGAGCTTTTGAAGAAGTTTCTTAGCGATACTCAGGAACACACGGGTACCACTAATTTCAAGTATCATAGAGTTCCACAACCAAGACATTATCATTGAGTCCTCTTCATCCCAGGCTTGAAAACTTTGGTCACTTTCATTAGGACTCTCACGTGTAAGATGACTTAGCTTTCCTCTTCCCTTTAGGAATGTTCACATAATCTACAACCATTGCAAATAATGTGTTCCATTGAGTCTATATTTAGAGTGAATGCTTTGAAGTTCGCCTGTCCCATGGATTAGTGAGACCTTTAAATGGCACTAGGTTGGGTGTTGATAGTACCTGACACCTCAAACATGGTTTATGAGGCAAATAAAGGACGAAAAAGTGTCCGGTGCCACAATCACCTGACGAGAAGCTAGAAAGGAACTTTCTAGTAAGATCAAATCGAGAAAAAGTTGAGATAGTGAAAGTGGCTATTGAAGCCAAAAGATTGAAAAGAGCCAAGAAATCATAGAGTTCTGATACCATGTGGAGTTTCAACAAAAGAGGAAAAATCTTTTCTTCCTTATGTTCTCTGTACAGGTTCTTACATTTTGTAGAGTTTTCAAATACAAGAAAGAAAGAGAACAATACAACTGTAACAAATGATAAGATATGATAACCAACTAGAGGCTTACCCGTGCGATGCGCGGGGTAATTATTTATAAATATTTCTTCATGATTTAATGAAGTAATTATTTATAATTAAATTTCTAAGTAAAAATAATATCTATTTAATTTTTAAATTAGATAGCTATAATATGTAAAAATAAAAACTAATGACAAATGCATTATAAAGAAAAAAAATGTAGAGAGAGGAATGGACTTTCAGTAGAGAGAGAAAAAGGAGAGAAGTGGAAAATGTGACATCAAGAAGGTGTTTATTCCCTTAAAATAATAATAGATAACATGACAACTTCAAAAAACACAAATTCTTCTGCTCAACAACAACTCTATCTATATTTAATCTTGCCAGTTGTACCACATTTGCATATTGTCAACACAGCTGAACAGGACCAACACAAAACATAAGAAGACACAAACATACCCCAAAGATTTTTTTTCCTAACAGTAGCAAATTCTCTATATTGTTGCTATAAGTACCTCAAAACTGAGCTCGAAGACAATGACAAGTTACACCAGGATGCGGGAGCAACAGATCATCCCATCATATGCCAATTGCATTTGTTTATGTCTCTTGGTAGGTCTGCATTGATGAAACATCTGAGTCAGGATCACCCCGTGGAAGCTTAGCAAAGAATCAGCAGTTTAAAATGCTGCAGATGATATAGCAGAGCAGCTGAACATCAGAAAGGTATATATCAGGTGCAGAGGATTCACCATTAAAACAGGCAATGACTACACTGAACCATACAGATGGATGTAATGTGTATGGCCTGTCAAGCACAAAAAATACAGATACATAACATAAAACATAGATGTTTCGAAGAGTTGCAGATCAACCAAGTGACTGAGATCACCATTTATCACTCCAAATAAAGGTCATTAACATTTCAGAAAAATATGAGATGCTTATTTAGATAAACCGCATTTGTGGATCCACCAATCTAATTATCTTAACAGACCCAAATTGAGCTTTTTGGCCATTCTTCATTTCACGTATTGATTGCATATCCGATATTATTGCACTTCTAAATTCTCCGATGAAATCAAACTTGTTTAGGAAAAGGAACAAAACAAAACCGACTGAACTCCAACTGCACTATTCGGTCATATTCCTAGGACTTGAATCCTGAAAATATACTCCCAAGACTTTTGTGTTGCAAGCAACAAAAAAAAATTTATATATATATATATATATATATTGCAAGTAGCAAATGTGTAAGCAGCACTCTTAACAAATGCAGAAAGTGCATGATCTGCTATTCCAAATAAAAGGGAAATTCTGGCTAGACGGCAAATTTTACTGAAACAAAGTAACTAACCCGGTAAAGGGAGTTCCATGCTACTGGTTGTGATAGGGTGTTTGGTTCTCATATCTTATCAATGTCGCCCCCTATCTCAAACAGTGTTTCGAGGGGAACTGAGGAGAACGAACTCGTGATGGTGGATCTAAGATCAAGACATAACAAGAAGCAAATCTTGTGAAGATTAGGCCGTCAGGCTGGTGTTCAGATTCAGTTGCTCGAGCTACCAAGCATCCACGACAATGAAAGACAGATCTAAAGTAACTCTTGACATTCACTACGCCTAGTAAAAGTGAAGGAGAACTATTAACGTGATCGGGAGAATGAGATCGTTTACCATTGACTTTTGCTGCATATGGAGCATATCCATATCTAATCAGGATGTTCGAGCTTTAGACACGGGACCATATCTATTCAGAAACTGAACATGCAGCAACTCCTTTTTTCCTGGGTGGAAAAATTGAGGAAGAGAGAACGAATAAAAACTCTTTCTTTCACTAAGATCATCTCAACATCCTCATCTGGAAGAAAGAACTTACAGACAACGAAATAGACAACAACCGCAACACTAACAACAATAACAATAGTTGATGTCTATTTCTTTCACTAAAATCATCTCAACATCCTCACCTCGAAGAGAACTTACAGAATGAAATACACGACAACAGCAACATCATCATCAACAACAACAGTCTGATGTCTATTTACAAAGAGCTAAATGTGGCAGAAGATTAAAACTATTGATAATATAGAGAAATTAACGAAGCTTAAAAAATTACATATGCAGCAACTCAAATCAAAACAAACTTCGGACCTATATTGACATCAGAGCACAGGGATATACACACCGAAGGCAACAGTGAAACCCATTACTTCCCGCAAGGAAGTAGATCACTTAGGCTTCCACTACCTCTCGAGTGAGAGGAACCAGCTTCACTGCCTGATCTTTCCACTGACTTGACATCCCAACCCCCATCAGTCCATGACCCATAACGAACCTCAGGAACGTGAGAGATTCTCCGGTAATCTTCTATTTGATCACCCAGCTTAAGCTTCCTAACCAATTCATCATGCACATCCAAGAATTCCAGCACCTTGAGCTTTGTCAGGTGCTCAATTCCCAGAGGCACGTCCTGCAGTAACTTGCATCTCTTTATAGTCAATTGAACAAGGTAAGGCATGGCCCCCTCCTCTACTTTTATGCATCTCAGTTTGTGAAAGTCATCAAGACCTAACCCCTTCAGCTTCCTAAACCCTTTGGCGTTGAAGTGCAGTACCTTCCAATCATAGACCTCCTGCAACTCTAGATGAAAAATATTGGGGAGGCTCTGGAGAGCCAAGAGAGGGTCATCCTTTAGCCGACAACATCTTAGGTGTACTGTTACGAGGCTGTTGAGTGTGGTAATCCATTGTGGGAGCTCTAGTAGACGTCCTTTTAAGTAGAGCCTCTGAAGTAATGGAGGTGGGGAGACAATGTCCTGCAGATCAAGGACTTCATCATATTCCAATGAGTAAAGAGACAATGCACACAGATTGGTCAGCTTTGTAATTGATGAGCAGAGAGCAACTCCATCCTCTTTCTTTAATTTGAGGATGCACAACCTCCTTAGCTGGGTCAGCTTCCCAATATCCTTCACAATTATGGGACTTCTTTCGTCGGAAGCATCAATATAGCAGAGCTTTTGCAGAGCCTGCAGACAACCAATATCTGCAAGTGCCCTGAAACCATATTTGGTGTGCGAAAAGGAAACAGTTTCATAGCGGTACACAAGTAGATGCCGAAGTCGCTGGAGCTTCGCAATCTGAATAGGCAGTTCTGTGACATAGGTGTGCTTCAGATCAAGCGTCTCTAGATTCTGAAGATTTCCTATTGAACTTGGAACTGTTTTTATTTCGGTACACCTAAGGCTCAGGTACCTGAGGCAGTACATGTCAACAATTTGGATGGGAAATTTCTTTAATGGAGCAGCTCGCAAATCTAACACATTGAGCAGTTTAGGAGCACATAGCAGTGCTGCTTTTGCTGATTGCTTGTCCACACCAGATAAGAACAAAGAGCGCAGTCGCGAAAATGACCTGTTCTGTTCTGAGGTCTGGAACTTGCCGTGTACTGAAAGGCGGCGAACATTATCCAGTGATTCCGAGCTTTGTTCATCGACTCTTGCAGCAAAGTTTTGCTCTATCGATTTTCTTATTGCAATTTGCTGCAAAAGGTGGTGGACTCGGCAGAGTTTTACCCTTCCATCACTTGCTGTCTTCACAACTTGCAGCAAGCTTCTGTTCAGGAGTTCATTAAGGTAGTCATTTGCAACTTCTTCCAAGGTCCTACCTTCTTTTGTTTCAGCAAAGCCTTCTGCCACCCATAATCTAATTAACCTCATTCGCTCAATTACATGACCCTCAGGAAAAACACTCATATGCAGGAAACATGATTTCAGGTAGTAAGGCAGATCATTGAAACTGAGAGAAAGAACCTTGTTGATTTTTCTCAGCCTGTCATTGCCGTCAATCTCTGCACGGAGGCTTCTCCTCACAAGTTCCCACTCATCGACTTTTCGAGTGTCTTTGGAAGCCAGAACACCACTGATAGCCATGATTGGGAGGGGCAACCCCTCACACTTTCTTAAGATAAATTTGCTGATTTCCTCTAAATGAGGAGGGCAGGTGTTCCCTTCAAATGTTCTTCTACAGAAGAGCTTCCAGGACTCCTCTTCCGGCAAGGGTAATAACTCATAGACCTTCCCGCCGAAATCTGCACAGGAGGCTGATGCCACATCGGCGTTTCGCGTGGTGAGGATCAGCCTGCTGCCATTCTTGTCATTGGGAAATGCGTATTTCACGGCATCCCATTTATTTACATGCCAGATGTCATCAAGAAGGATCAGGTACCTCTTGTTAAGCAGGAGGCTCTTTATCATCATCTTCAGCCAGTCACAGTTCGAGGTGTCAGCAGCTCTTCTTGGAGTGGGTTTTCTGATCTGACTGGTGACCTGTTGAAGCATGTCCTTGAGGAGCTCCTCGGTCTGGGAAGAAGGAGAGAGTGTGACCCTAACACGAACTGCGAAATGCTTCTTCACAACTGGATCATCAAAGGCTTGCTTCGCGAGGGCCGTCTTCCCGAGCCCTCCCATCCCAACCACTGAGACTACTTGCCTATCTACTGGACCTTCAATGAGCCACTGCACGAGCTGCTTCTTGGGCTCCTCAATTCCAACGAGATCAGCCATGCCCAACAGCAGGGCATCCCCTTGGTGATCATGTGACGTATGCTCGGCATCACTGAACCGTGTGAGCTGTCCAGCCCTCTTGAACTTGTGACGCAGCTTTTTACTCCCTTCACAAATGCTTTCGATCCTCGAACAGATGTGTCTGAACTCAGATATGACCCGGTAACGAGCTTTCATGCTCTTAATGTTCCCAGAAAACTTAGAGAGCAGCCCGTGAGCACCATATTCATGCTCTTGCATCGAGATAAGTTTAAACTCATCGAGAAGATCATCAATGCAGTAAGCATGGTCTCTGATTTGTTTGACCCATACTTTAACTTCATCATCACACTCCGACAGAGAATCCGCAATCCTCAAGAAGGCCTTGACCCGTGAGAGTTCATCTCTCGCATGGAGGATCTCTTGCTGAATGTTGCTGCAGAGTTGGATCTCGTTCTCTAGCAAGCTTGAGAGCTTGTTCAGCAGAAAAGTCACTGGACCTTCCGCCATTTTTCACTTTCTCAGGAACAAGCGGTAGTAAGGGACCTTATATTGCCCACAACAATCCCAAGTTCCTTGAAGTTTCAAAAAGTCTACTGAATTTCCAAGCAATAGCATACTGAAGCTTTCCCAGGGCAGCATGCTGCACATCATCAAAATCAACTACAATAATTTATTATTCCACGATAGCCAGTGGGCAATATTTATTAGGTGTCTTCAAAGTCAACCTTTAAATTGTTTCTTTTCCACAGTTTTCCATGAGGAAGAAAGTGGATTTTCTCGCTTATTATATCCGCCAACTACACAGAGAAGTACACCAATATCAAATAGTGATCAGGATTTCACTGTTGTAACTGTTACATTTCTCCTTGACTTGGCCAGCCCATGTCCGACCACATGCCATTTACCATCCATCCAAGAGATGGTCTTTCTTTTCTGTACTCGAGATGATTGACTGTGAATTTCAGTGGAGGTATGAGCTTATTTTACTCCAACTTGTACATTTCCAGAAAAATGAGATGTGGCACAGCTCTGGCATGAAAAGCATCATAAAATCAATTGAAAGACCCCTTTTGAAAGAATCGGACTAACCGAAAAGTCTTTGCACAGATAACACAACTATATGCTGATGAAGAGATAAGCTTCGTGATTTCCTTTAAAAAAGTATTCTGAGTGGAGACCTTTGTGATAAAATATGCTTACGGTCGCTCTCCATTAGCTGGACACCCAACATCAATGCCAATAGAATGAAAAGCTGCTACTATAAAATACTTGCCCATGCTGACGGAGTCGATTGTCGGCATTTCTTAAATCAAATGGATTCCCTGCCCAGCGGAGCGAGGAAAAAGAAACGACAAGCCAGTGCTACAAGGAAAAGAGTTACAAACCAACTTCCGATTAAAGTTATATATGAGAAATCAGCAGGAAGTTTCTGGTTTTTTCTTATGTTTTAAGTTATCATGAAGGGGCCCAAGAGAAAACGGCAGATTGATATTGGATCCATGCAAACTTCAAAGATTGATATTTTAGGGGAAAAATACTATTCACATTAAGCTGTAAAAACATCTTTACCAGTGGTCCATGCACAAGTATTTCTTTGATTACTGAAGTATTTTTTTTAGAAACCGATTTGATGAGAATCTAACTAAATTCAAACATAAATTTTTGACATGTTAAGCATTGCCCAGGAAAAGCTCATGTCAACAAGGGCTTAGAAAAACTCAGAAGATGAATACATTCCTCCTTACATCTCTATTCTCTATGTCGAAAATTGAAACACCTCCAACCCCAAGAAAACCATAAAACCAAAAAAAGATCATTACTTTTGCAGCCTAGTTACTACATTGAACTGAAGTTGACAACTGTAATAGGAATATGAACAGAGAACCAGAAGGCAGCAAACAGACGAGAGAAGAAACAAAGCAAAAGAGGTAATTAGTGAACTTCCGAATGGTGTGTGTCCCGGGAGAGCCAGACGGCGCTGTACTGGCAAGCGGTAATGAATAGGAGAGAAGATGTCGGAGAAGAAAGCACGTCGGGGTCGGGATGGCCAGATGGTGCTGTGGGGCGGATGACAGAGGCTCGCCGTATGAGAGATGTTTTTTTTTTTTTTTTTTCTTTCCTAGAGTAATCTACCAAAATAGTCTTCAAATTTATAAGCGGCCTCGAAATTGATTTTCAAATTAAATTTGCCACTGTATTGATCTAAGATTGTAATTTTATCATCAAAATAGTCCTGCCATCAGTGATGTCAAAAATTGGTGATGGAATCTATACATGTGGTAAAATACCATCAAAATAGTTCTCAAATTTATATATGAATAATAAATCAGTTCTCAAATTAAATTTGCAATCAAATTAATCCAAAAATCACAGTTTTTATTAAAGAGACAGTATTAGAATTATAATGTGATAGTTCACATGTCAATATTTCGTCTATATACTGGAAAATGATGGCATTTTACTCGTTTTCCCAAAAACATTTGTACAGTTGGATTTTGATCTCCAAACTATAAGACAAACATCACGCTGCAACCAACGTATTTTCCTTGCCCAAATTTGCAAAAATAATTCTTTAAAAAGGTATTATGATCTTTTTAAAGTTCCTATTTCTACCTAAAACACACAATTTTATTTGTAATATGTTCATCTTAATTTGTATAGTTTACATTTATCATATTCGATTAGATTAATTAGTCAAAATTATTAAAATTGTCTATTTAAAAAATTAATTATACATTTATACTTTCAATAATATAATTTTTCTTAAAAATTCATGTATCAATAAAAAGTTTCAAATTAGATGTAAATAATTGCCACAATTTAATGACCTTATTTGTTATTTAACAATTCATTATTAAAAAGTTATCTATCATTTTTTTAATTGGAATGCCTAAAATGACTTCTTTCAACAATCTAAAAAATTAATTTTTTTCTTCAAAATATTAATCGATTAATGTCGTAAAAGTTTATGGTTGAAAAGGACCGAATTCAACACTCTCTCATTTTATAAAATGTGCTCTAAAATATAAAGTAGAATATCATTCTTTTTTTTTTTTCATGTTGGTGGCTGCAAATTTTTGGAGAAATGAGTAAAATAACACTATTTTTAGTATAATAAGCATATTGGTGCATAAAAATTCTATTTTAAAATGCTCAATTTGCAAGTCGAGGTACATTTTTGTTCTGCCAAGATCTTTCATTTCAAATTCTAGTGTTATATAATTTTGCAACCTTCTGAAGCTCTTAGGAGTTCCAATAACATTCAAATAATCAATGTACATTATCTTCGGGAACTTACTCATTTAGAGTATCAAGCTCTTCTGTTATTATACTGTGGAACTTTTCTAGAGCTATAATTTCTTTAATTTGGTTCTTATTTGGCTTCTTTTCTTTTACAAGAATTTTTGTCTCTGGAACCGACTGGTCTACCATACTTTATTTATCCTTTATCTCATTAGCGGCGATAGTTGTCTTTTAGGAGCAACAATTTTGTCAGGAATGTTTGCAGCTAGTATATGTGACTTGGTCACTCTTTTTGAATCAGTAAACGTGTCTAATAGTTGATTTACTAATTTTTGTAAATGAATTATTTTTTAACTTCATGGTCACATTACTTTGTGCGAGGATTAAGGTGGGAAAGTAATAATTCATTCTAGCTAATTTCTTTTGCCAACTGCTTAGTTTCTCTCCCTAACATTGGAAAAAGTGACTTATTAAAATAACAATCGACAAAACATACCATAAATAAATCTCTTGTAGATGGTTCAAGATATTTAATTATAAATAAATATTTATACCCAAAATATATTCCTAACCTCCTTTGAGGTCCCATCTTGGTATGTTGTGGTAAAGTAATTGGAACATAAACCGCACAACCAAAATATACAGATATAGGAAGGTTTGCTCTCATAAGTAGTGGTCTTGCAATTAATTGAATTCGTTTAATAAATTATTCTGTAAGACCATTCTGAGTGTGAACATTAGTGTTGTTAGCCGGGCCGGTTCCAATCCGGGTCGAGCCGGTTCATGAACCGGCTAGGACAGGCCTGACTCAGACCGCGAAGCAAATGGTCCGGTCTAGTCGGGGTCGATGGTTCGGGCCTGGGTGACCCGGCTCTGAACCGTCCCACAGACGGGCCGGTCACAGTTTGATCAGGTCCTGACCGGGCAGAACCGGTCAAATTTTTTACAATTTTTTTGAATTTTTAGGGTATTTTTTATTTTATGTACGATTTTAAAATAAAATGAAAAATTTTATTGTTAGAATTCGAACCCAAGTCTTTTACTTGAAAGTCAAGAATATTAACCAATTAGACTAATCATATTTTGTTTACATTTTTACATTGGTAGATATATTGGGTATTCATAGTATTTTAAATATAATATAAATTAAATAATTAATACAAGGGGAGACGTCTGCTTGCTGTTGGTTGGTTTGTGTAAGGAGGGGGGGCGTGGGGCACACTGCCCAGTTGCAATTGACGGTTGGCCTTTGCAACTTTTTTTTTTACGATTCAAGGTCACGATTCCGGTCCGGGCTGGCTCCGGGTCAATAATGGGCCGGTCCGGTTCCGGGTCTACAACTGGCCGGGCCGATTCCAGTTCAACCGGTCGATTTTGTCGACCCGACCCGTAACCATGCCACAATCTATAGGGGGCGGGCCAGTTACGGCTCGTGACAGGTCCGGTCCGGTTCACAGTTCACACGGGCTGGTTCCGGTCCAGTTCCAAGCCGAATTGGCCCATTTAACAGCACTAATGAACATGCACTACAAGATATTCAACAGTAAGTCCAATGGCAATAAAATAATCATCGAATACCTGAGAAGTAAATTCACTGGCATTATCAAATCATATTGTTTTAACTGAATTACCTTAAAAGTGAGCTCGTGGTCAAATTAGTTGACCTAGTAATCTTGCAAACACCAGATTGTGAATCGATAATAAGCATACATTAGACCATCTAGTCAAAACATAAATTAAAATCACAAAACATCTAAATGGTCCACTTGGTCGGTAAATATGTTGGATTTTATAATCCAACTAATATGGTCCAACAATATATCATTGACCGAGTATCTTGCTATCCTAATAGTTGGGCCGATTAAGTAATGTAATTAAGTTCAATAATGAGCCTTAATGACATCTCGTAAAGTGCAAGAACTAATGTGCAGATATCAAAAGGTAATTTCTGATTATATGATTGGCGGAATTAGAAATTAATAAAACATTAGGCACTAATATGTAATAGAGGGGGTTATGGTCCCTACATTATAAAAGTCCGACTCTCTGATATCTCATTAGTTAATCGAGTCAAAAAGAACCCACAATCTCTTAGGAGACTGTTGTTGACCTAGAAAATCAAACATGGATCTCGATCATGCAACAACCGCTATGGGTTCAGGTACATTTCCGCTTTATGTTCATGCACAATCTCTTAACGATCTCACACATATGATCTTGGGATTTAATTTGGTTTCTAAATCCTTTAATTAATATCAGAGCCGTACGTGTTAAATCATTGAAGATTTTATTAGCCTTTAATTTAAGAAATAATACTTATTGTACGGGTGATTTTCTTGCTTAAGTGAATTGCTTTCGGCATCGCTTGCTCTTGTTGTGAATTCACCCTTTTCTACACCGCTTTGGCTGTTGTATGAATTCAGTTTTCGGCACCGCTTCCTTCTCCATGTTCAATTAAGCGGAGTCAGTCAATAAGAAAACTATTGATGCCTAAAATCGGACGCTAATCAGGCCTCCCACTGCTTGACACTAATTTGACTCACAAATTCGATCGATGCGAGTATAAGGATGCGCTCGCATGATCCTTGCCACGAACTCTGTTTCGCAGTTCTGTCACGGGTCTTCCGGTGGTGGTCACCGTCGGTAGAGGGCTGTGGGTGCTGGGCCGATTCGCGGGGGGTCGGATCTCTTCCGGGATTGTGGGGATGATTTTGTCGAATAGTTTCCAACCCTATCCCATGGATTCATTGTTTTCGTCAAATTATATATGTATATATAAGGGAAACCACATATTTTTTTAATGGCTGAATCACTATGAATGCAGTTAGGAAATGTTTGGATTGATGTGAAAATGACTAGGTTTACTTCCCATTTTACGCCGTTTAGATGTAAAAATGAGCTCAATTTGATTTTACCAGGTTCCAATATTTTTACTGGGCCATGGGGTTTTTTGCTGATAAAGGTTTTACAGCCTTTTTGGATAGTATTTCTACATTATAGTGGGGCCCACCTGTCAAACTATTTAAAATTACAAAAGAAACCAAGAAAGAGAAAGACTCAACTGTGGCTAGAGGAGAGAGAGGCTGGGAAGAAAATATGTGGGAAAATCGTATTTTTGTAACAGAAAGAATATAATATTATTGTTTCATTTACCTTCCATGTAAAATATAACATTTATCAAACACAACAATTTCATAATACCAACTATTTTCCATGTAAAATTATAATTTTCATTGTAATTTCATTTTACACATAATCTAACAATACTCAAATCAATCAACTCTTACACTATGTTTGGATTGAGGGATTTGGAGGGAAGGGGAAGGATTTGCAGGGGAGGGGAAGGATTTAAAGGAATAATTTATTCTTCCAAATCACTCGTTTGAATATTATTATTAGAGGAGGGATTTGGAGGGATAGAAAAGTTAAGTTGACTATTTTACCCTTTTAATTTAGAAGACCGATCGAATGGGAGAAAGGCATAAGAGAGGTACAGTAATTTCATGATAATTTTAAAACTCAAATAAAGTTATTATTTCGTGATAGTCTTGAGAGGTTCGGTAGTTGCGACCTGGTTGTGATCGAGAAGGGAAAGATGAGTGTGATTGTGTAATTATATAATGATAAATTATGGTGTGCCAAGAGTTCTTTTAAAAAATTACAATGAGTATTTTCGCCTAAAAATTTGTTATTCCTCTAAATTCCCCCAAATCGGAGGAATTAAAAAAGTGATGTTTGGAGGGATTTGGAGGAATTGCGAGTCCCTCCAAATTCCTCTAAATTTCTCCTAATAATTTACCCAAATAATGAATTGTATTATCTCTCCGAATCCCTCCCCTCTGAACAAAGCATCAGGGTTTCGGTTTGAAGGCTTCTGGAAAGTGGAGAAGACGCTAAACGGAAAGGGTTTAAAGGCATTTTGGTAAATTGAACCGTTAAAAAAATAATAAATTAAATAAATGAAAGATAAAGAAATTATGTTTCAATATTCAGAAGGAGGGCATGAATTTTTCTTATGCGTGGGGGCCACTAATTCTTTCCTTAAAATATAGAAGATATAGTTATATATTACCTTTAGTGGGATTTGAAACCCTTGAGCCATTAAGCTAAGGATTCCTGTGCAAGTCAAGGTTAATTTTAGCAGGATTAAGTAATTTTTTTGGCTCTTAGGATTTGATCCGAAATTAGAATCAGTTCGATTGATTCATATGGTTTGGATTGAAAATTTACCGGTTAGGGCTGAGTTTGACTGATCTTACTAATTTAAGAGAAATTTCAGACCGGTTCTTGATCAAATTTGTTAGGTTTATTCAATTTGTTTGTGGTTCATACGGTTTGGTCCAAAATTCAAGTGGGGTTCAAAGCAAACTTTGACGATTCATATGTTTTGGATCAAAATTGAATCGGCTCAGTCAAAATTAAGTTCAATTCTCTATGATTAAGACAAAATATAACCCGGTTCAGTTCGGATTTGGTCTAATTCAATGGCTTTAGGCCTATTTCAGTCCATTTTAGTTTAATTTTGTTTAATTCAGTTCAATTTGGGCCTAATTATAGCCCGATTGGCATTTAATTCTATTTTTGAATAAATGTTAGCTTTGTATGTCTAATATTTTGAGATGGGTTGATCAAAATAACATCTCACCAAAGTGAGCTCTCTTTTGTAGATCAACCCATTTTGGAATATATAAGATGTTTACGTGTATGGAGTTTCATGCAGGTAGTGATTGGCCCAAAGGAAGGTCACTGTTTGGCCAAATTTCATACATGCCCACAGTGATGAATGCATGACGATTATTAAATTTCTATACGAACGTGAGTTGGCCCAAAGGAAGGCTCATTGTTTGACCAGATTGATTGTCGGCATTTCATTACTGCATCGGGAGTACCACTTACAAGTTGACCTTTCGTCCAAAGATAAAACGTCAATATTATGCTAGGTATCTCATAATGGGATCTGCCCTTTTTTTATTAATTTAGTAAAGTATGAGAGCTCATTAAATTCCCATTACTTTTATGATTTTTTCTCTGTTTAGTTAATTTTTGCTACTATAAGTTCTACCCAAATTAATACCATCCCAATGCCTATTGGCACAATTTTAAAGTTTGAAAGTTTTTTTTTTTTTGCATGGATCTCGGCTTGGCTCTCCGGATTGAACAACCACCTACTCTTATGATTGATAGCTCCATTGAGGCTAAGAGGGACTTTGATTGGTTGGATCGTTCTAATTGGCTTAGTTTGATGTTCATGAAATATGCAATTCCAAAAAACATTTAGGGGCTATTTTTAAGAGACAAATTCCAATTCATTCATCGATGTTATTGAGAAATGTTTTGAGAGAAACGAAATGGCTGGGACAAGTTGTTGAGACTTGTCCCTATAAGATACAGAGGACATCATGAATATGCCTGATCTTGCTTTAATATTTAAGGCACATAAGTTAAAGCCATCTATTGACGTGCCCATGCATTTGGTTTTGGTATGATCTCTTCTTGCAAAAATAAACCTAGGTCAGCTACAACTGCTAAAAGGAGAAGTAGAGCTTCAATGAGCTCTTTTCTCATGATGTGCAATTGAAGAAAATATTGAAGTAAGAAAGGACATAGTAATAACTTGGCATTACACTCTTAAAAAAAGGATAGAGTAAGAAAGTTATACTATTATACTTCATCTATAAAAAAAGGTACATTTCTCATTGAAATTTGTCTTAAGGATAATTTGACTATGTACATACATATAGTGGATAGATTTTGGTAATTCTACCCACATAAATACACATATGCAAGGTTGCTTAAGTTGTTGAATACTAATTGGTGATGAAAGATCCATCCATGTGGGGCGACAGTAAATCGATTGAAATTGAGACTATAAGCACATTTAGGTTATTGTTGTAACCAGTTGATATTTGGATATGCAATGGAAGACTTATATTGTACTGTCTTTCAGGCAAGATTTGGTTTCTATTTCCATTTTTGGACAAATTCAGTTATTATTATTCATTTGGAAATATTCAGTTTAGTCTGTTTCATGATTCAAATGGTGTTGTTTCCAGTTCTTTGCCTTATCAAGATAGCCTTTATGTATTTGATTCGGTCGTCTCATTTAACAAAACCTTGCATCTAAGTTCATGTGGTACAAAGTACAAATTATATTATGAGTTCCATTGAATTACGACATAAGCAATTAGGTTGAGAACCACACTGGGGATTAAGAGCTTATGTCAGATGGAATTCTCAATCCTCTTAATTTAGCAGACCTTGAGGCTTGCATTTTGTGCATAAAGGGGAAATAGAAAAATATAAGTAGATTAGGCACCAACCAAAAATAAGATGTCTTAGAACTGATATTCATGAATATTTGTGGACCATTCCGTGCTGCTTTTGGAATGGTCAACATTATTTTATCATTTTCATAGACAATTATTCTTGATATAGATATGTTGTATCTAATCAGTGAGAAGTTTGAGGCCTTAGATGTGTTCAAGAATTTAAAGGCCAAAGTTGAAAATCAACTCAGTAAAAAAGATTAAAACCGTTAGATCTGACTATGGTGGTGAGTATTATGGAAGATATGACGGATCAAGTGAACGACATCCAGGACCTTTTGCTAGATTCCTAGAGGGATATGATATCATACCTCAGTACACCATGCCAAGTAGTCCTAGCATGAATGTTGTCACTGAGGGACGAAATAGAAATCTTAAGGATATGGAAATGAGTATGATCAGTCACTCAACCTTATTAGAATCCTTCTAGGGAGAGGCAATCAAGGCCTTAGCTGATATACTCAATAGAGTACTATCTAAAGTGGTGGCTAAAACTCCATATGAGCTATAGACTAGAGCTATAGACTAGCAAGAGGCCCAATATAAAGCATTTACAGGGTTGTCCAGATGAAGCAAAGCGTTATATGCCAAATGAAAAACAACCGAACTCAAGAACAGTCAGCTATTTTTTGTTGGTTACTCTGAAAGATCCAAGGGAAACAAAATCTATTATCCCACTACTAGATCAATTTTTGAGACGGAAAAAGCCCAATTCCCTAAGAAAGTTGAGTTTACAGGGGGATAGAAGGTCAAGGATGTTGTTTTTAAAGAGGAATCTATTTCACTTCGCATAATTGTTACTTTTGATAAGGAACATGACAATGTCATACAGCTCCCCAAGCAGCCTCAAGAGGATATTCTAGAAGAACAAACTCAATAACCTCAAGAGTATGTGACAGTAAGGAGATCCACTAGAGAGCGGAGAAGTGTAATTCCTAATGATTATATAGTATTCCTTCAAGAGTATTAGGTTGACAATGAAGTAATGGAAGGTGACCCGATCAACTTCTGTCAAGTCTTGAGTAGCTCTAACTCTCAAAAAATGGATCGATGCCATGAATGAAGAGATGAAATCAATGAAAGACAATGACGTCAGGGACCTCATCTCTTTGCTAGAAGGTGCGAAACCCATTGGTTGCAAGTGGATATTTAAGAGGGATTCTAGAGGTAATGTGGAGAGGTATAAGGCTCGTCATGTCACTAAGGGCTTCACACAAAAGGAAAGCATCGACTATAAGCAGACTTTCTTTCCAGTTTCCTCAAAAAGCTCTTTTAGGATTGTAATAGTACTTGTAGCTCATTTTGATCTAGAGCTACATCAGATGGATATTAAAACAATGTTTCTCAATAGTGACATTGATGAGAAAATTTATATGGTTCAGCCAGAGACTTTGTGGTTTGAGACCCGAAGAATGGCATGTAAATTGAAGAGATCCATCTACGAGCTTAGGCAAGCTTCTCGTCAATGGTATTACAAGTTTCATAAATTATCATCTCATTTGCTTTTAAGATGAATCTAGTCAATAGATGTATGTATCATAAGTTCATTGGGAGTCAGTACATTTTTTTTGTTTTTATATGTCAATGACATATAGGCATATTGATACAGCTCCACAATTGCGGATCTGCTTCCTAAGGGAATATAATCCATGGTCTTTGATGAGCATTTACTCGTATGGGCAGTGTATCTTGTGATGATACAGTTTAGTGGAAGTTTGTACATTAATGTCATTTGATTACAACAGCATTATGTGAATCATCTTCTACAGAAATAAAGTTATACACTCTGAATTTCAACATAAGTTGTAAAGTTTTGATCTCCATAAGGTTTAAGGAGGACCAATTGGAAATAGGCATGTTTAGATTACATAACATGTAATTTCTATGTTGCGCACCTACACTTGATCTATCTCATTGGGTGTATCGATGCACGTAATCATTGATAGTTCTAGTTGCACTATATGTGATGAAAAACGCTTTGGTCATACTGTTGATGCGTTCGATGGACAAGATTGCTGAGATTGTTGATGAGATAGCAATGTTGAGCTCAAAAAGATAAATTCGGAGATACACAATTATTCAGGATACATTTGTTGGCCCAAGTGGGAGATTGTTGGATTTTATAATCTGACTGATATGGTCCAATAATATGTCATTGACTGAGTATCTTGTTATCCTAATAGTTAGGTCGATTAAGTAATCTAATTAAGTTTAATAATAAGCCTTAATGACATCTCTTTAAATATGGGGACTAATGCGGAGATACCAAAAGGCAATTTCTGATTCTATGATGGGTGGAATTATAAATTAATAAAACTTCGAGCACTAATACATAATAGAGGGGGTTATGGTCCCTAGGTCACACTATAAAAATCTAACTCCTCTGATATTTCATTAGTGAGTCGAGTCAAAGAGAAATCCACAATCTCTTAGGTGGTTAGTGTTGGCCTATAAGACTAAATCCAAATCTTGATCATGCGACATCCATTATGGATTCATATGTACTTCCGCTTTACATTTATGCACAATCTCTAAACAATTGCATACGTATGATCTTGGGATTTAATTTAGTTTCTAAATCCTTCAAAAATAGGCCCACTAATATCACCATGTATGTGTTCTAGAAATCCAATCGATTCAGTTCTAATCCTTACAAGGATGGCCAAATAATAATTTACCTTGAGAGCATGTAGCACATGAGAATTTATTTGATCGCATTATTTTCTTACTCTTCAATGAATATCACATGAATTCTCTATAATTCTTCGCATCACAATCGAACCAAGATGGCCCAATCGAATATGCCAAATTATAAAATTACTTTGATTAATAAATTTCTGGTTTACTGTAGCATGTGTTTCAATTGTGCCTATATTCATGTGGTGTATACTAGAGAAAAATGTTGAGAATTTTTCTAATACATTTTTTTTGCCTGAGATAATATTCGTAATGCGCAAATGTTTAACATTACTTTCATGCACAAATGTATAGCATTACTTTCATTTGGTATCTCAATATGATATCAATTTTTTCGAATATCTTTAAAACTCAATAAATTTATTCGAGACTTTTTAGAAAATAAGGCATCATCGATTACAAATTTTGCCCAGAACCTTTAATTTGGTTTGCATTACCACGAATCTAGTAACGTTTGTTACTTGCATTTTTAAATATATGAGAAGTATTTCATATCTTTAAGTGCAATGAGCATTATTGAACTATCTATGAGGCATAAATTTTTGTCATTGACAAAAAAGTCAAACCTGAGATAATTCCATATTTGTCAAAGGTCCAACCCGAGATAATTTCATACTCTTATGGAAGAATGACATGCATTAAAACAATATATATAAGAGTGTATGAAATAAACAAATATTGAATGAGATATTATTTTACTACATAGATATTATTTAATAACATAAGGATTCTTCAAATAAAAATAACATAATCCTCCTTGGACATTTATACTATCAATCAAACCAGTATTTTCCCTGATTGGATAAAAATGTTAGCAACATCTAGTGAGTAAAATCATTAAATTATGTATTAGAAGGACTGCACTCGTAGACAAAATTTGTTTCTACATTTTTCACATTCCTTTTCAAATACTCCTAATACAACCCAATAAACTGCTTCAGTGTGTGATAGATACGAGACCAATGGTCTTTCATTTCACAACAATAGCATAAGCTTTCCATTGAATTTTTATTTGAGTCCCCATTTATCTTTTTCATCTTTTTTCCTCATTTCTCTCCCACTTTAGGTGGCGAGATGGAATTTTAGAATAACCATCGTGATTGCCAAAACAACCACAACCACGACTATAATAATGATATGTAGTCGCATTCACTTCAGGAATGCAGTAGAACCAGTCGGACAAGCTTCATGGCTTTTTATCAAGAGCTCATTATTTTGCTAAGTAGTAAGAAGACAAGAAATTAGTTTATAATATTTCTTAAAGCCCTTTTCTCGATATTGTTGCTGCATGAGTAAATTTGATGCATGAAATGTGGAAAAAAACCTTTTTCCACATCCTCATCAGTTACTTTTTCCCTACATAATTTCAACTGGGAACTAATTCTAAATATAACTGAATTATATTTACTTATTGTCTTATAATTTTCTAGACATAAGTGCATCTAGTCATAATGAGCTTTAGGGAGAATGACTGTCTTCTGGTGGTCATACCTTTCTTTTAGACTGTTCCAAAGGACATGGGGATCTTTCAGTATTAAGTATTCGGCTTTTAGTCCCTCGTGAAGGTGGTGCCAAAGGAAAATCATTATTTTTACTTTGTAATAATCCTATGCCTTATTTCCATTATTAATTGTACCACCAATGGCATTAGCTTCCAAATGGATTTAAGTATCAAGTATCCACAGTAAATAAGTTTTCCCCGTGATGTCCAGTGCTACAAAGTCAAGTTTTACCAAATTTGCCATAATGGTACTATCAAAACAAATTAGGGCATAATCAAATTAAAGTAATAAAATCAATAAATATTTACAAAGAATTAACTTACAATGAATTAATTAATGGTTAAGCAAATATATTTCTCTTAGATATTACGGTCAGATTGTAGACTTTTGTAGATAAACTTGATTAGTATTTTTTATCTATTACATTAAAATTGATGCAAGAAAATCTAGTAAAATTTTATAATATTAGGACTATTAAGAAATGAGTTAATTATATATGAATATATGCACCTTATCTTGAATTATTATAATATTAATCTAAAATTTACATGGTGAAAACATAACTTAACATAAATTAACTTAAATTATTAATCAATATAACATGTAACATAGATATTAGAGATCTATACCTCGAAAAAACTATCGTGTTGCAATGGGCTGTAGCAGGTTGAAGTGCATGTCGATAACATGTTATAAAATAATAATATGGAGAGAAGATGATGAACACTCAAAATTTTATCTCTTCAATATCACAATAAAATCTCACACCACTATTTATAGGTATATAGGGGAGTGGTGTTAAATTCATCAAATAAATAAGAATTTATTTGAGAAATATTAATAGACATCTACATTAATATTATAATCCCTTGAAATGCTAATGGAAATCATCATATTATAATAATAAACAATCAAGAGAAAATTAGTATTTTGGATGCTTTTATCCAATTGATTGCCATGTAATATTATGAATCCAAAATTGGCCATAAGTCTTTTTATTAGTCTTACAAAATTATATTATAACAGTTAGACCAAACTCTCTAACAAGATTAAATGATGAGACCAAACTGTTGACTTTTAAATTTTGAAAATTAAACTAATGTCTTATTACAATTTTGAGTAAAATAATGATTTACTCTGCCAACAAAAATAGTTCACTCAATTTAATATTTATGAAAATGATTTTATGAAATTATTGATTTCCACGTAACATGTGGAACCTGAAAGCTACCTTCATCCTCCCTGTCAACATTCATAAATGACACTATAGCATCTGAACCAAATTGTTTGATAGAATTAAACAATAAAGATCACACTAATGACTTTCAAATTTTAAGAATCAAACTGGTAACTTACTATAAATTTGAAGACCAAAATGATACTTTACTCCATGAAATATACGGCATAACCATAACATTCATCTAACTGCTCTAAACATTGCTATCCAAATTTCAAGGTACATGGAAAACTCAACAATTATAAGAGAACGTGCCCGAAAAGCTCTTATATATTCCCGTGGGCTACTGAGTCTAAGCACCCCACCCGACAAACCCCAGACACAAAATGCGTACTCAACCCAAAGCCATCATCGTAGTTCTTTTTCCCTGTTGTCGGCTGTCAAGGACATCAAGTTACATCTGTGCTGATACTGAAAATAATAAATAGAGGATGATCCCGTACACAAATAAACCTAATTTCAGGACTTCCAAGCACACTACAGTTTTTAAGTAGTCAATGATTTGGATCCAATGAGTAGTCCAGTGCAAATGAGAATCCGGGTTTTTAAGAGCCTAACAAAATTGCATTGACCCCTATAAGCTTACTGCTAAAGCTAGATACAATTCAATCTTCCCCGTCGGAGTTGTTGAATGTAATCTTTGTAGCCTTTGGAGCATCTGCAGAGATATCTCGAAAATGAGCCCCGTAGAGTTTCGATTCCTGTCAAAAATCACAGAGCAAACAAACAGATGATGAATGCAATGCTATACATAGCATCACATATTACAGCATGGTAAATTTCTACGGATGGGTGTCCACATGCAATGTCTGATGTACAGCAAGTTCAATCCACAAGTCCGGTTCATGAGCAACAATTCTAAGTTAATTTATGCCATTGTACAGAGCGTTCACCTTTCCCCCTCAGTTGCATCGTTTTTTCCATCACTAGAGAGTTTGGATTCAATTCAATGGCTACCTACAGATTCACACAAAAAAAAAAAAAACTGATGCATGCTCAAATGTAACCACAAATACCTTTTTCTTTACATGGGTGCCAAATTTCAGAAGGGCCTCTGGCACAATTTGCCCTGCCTCCCTGAGTACATTAACCAGCTCCCCAGCAAGTCCCTGAGTTGACAATTCCATAATAAACACAGGCACATGCTGTCACTCATGTTGCCCAACTAGAGAAGCAGCGAACCACCCGAGAAAGTACCAATTTTACCTTGTTCTCCTTTGTGAAAAATGTATGGGCAACTCCCTTCTTTCCAGCCCGGCCCGTCCTTCCAATTCTATGCACATAATCCTCAGTGGTGAGAGGAAAACTATAGTTTATCACCACCTCAACATCTGGAATATCAAGTCCCCGAGCGGCCACATCAGTTGCAATCTACAAAAATTCATAGGCATCTGCATAAATGGACCCCATTTTCTAATCCGTTTTAGTTACTAAAAAAAAATTGCACCTCTCTCTAAAAGATCCAACTAACTACCAGAAACTTGCACTTTGCTATGTTTTATTTTTTTTTTATTATTATTATTTTAATATCGATGGTATTCATCACCGTAGCCACCGACTAATCCACTGGTTGGTGTATAATATGGCTGGGACCCGCCATTAATCCCCAGATACCAGTCTCGTGGGGAGTCAAACCCTGAACCTGGCCTACTACATATTGTTTGCACGTTGTCAAGTTATCAGTGAGTCCACCCCTCAAGGCACACTTTGCTATGTTTTATAGTGACCTTTTTTCATCACTATGTTTGCTAAGGGAAAAAGTTGGTTTTGGTCCCCAACCTTTTAAATCATGTTCATATTTGACCTAAACCATTTTCTGGGTTAATTTCAATCCTCAGTTGTTCAAATATTATTTAAATTTAGTCCTTTATATTATTTGTAATATTAAAAAAAAGGTGATTAGGATTTTTAATATAAAATATGTATTTTTACTTGCAAATTAAAAAATAAATAAAAATTTCAACGAAAAAAGGATCAAATCTCTGATCATTTCACTTCTTGTAAATTCACTAGCAATATCACAGACCATTGATAACCTTCTCAGAGATAGTTTACGGTTGAGTCCTCACTAACCCCTCTTACATTGAGAGTCTCCATTTTTTATAATTGTAAAAATAATTTTTAGTTAAAAAAATATTTTTAATTATAAAAAAAGCAAGGTTACCTTTCTTAATATTAAAAATAATGTAAAAGACTAAAGTTTAACAATATTTGAAAGTTTGAGGACTAAAATCAACCCAAAAAAAGGTTTAAGTCAAACATAAATACGGTTCAAAAGGCTGAGGACCAAAACCAACTTCTTCCCTTTTTCTAATTAAAGAAAATATTTTTCTTTTTTACTTATCAGCTTAACTCTATCCTGTCTTAAGGTATAGTTTTCAGCTAGAATGGATTACCTGACTAATGGAGGAAATACAAAAATGATTAGATTGACATTAATATAGAGGTGAGGGATAATCAGCGAACTTGTTGATCTTCATTTAAGTGGTCACATGCAGAACACATCATGGCATAATGAAAGTGTCAACAGATGAGATAGACTATCAACATTAGAAAAAGAGATTACGAGTCTTGAAATCTTCCACAGCGAAGCTCAAAGTCAAGTAGCCCCTAAACCATTCCATGTAAAAATATCCTAACAAGAGAACTGCCACTTTGAGAACACGTTACTAGGCATGCAATTTTTTTTGTAGAACATATTAATACAAAAAGGAACTTAGAAGAGAAATTACCAAGAAACAGACAAGCAAGACAGGCAAGTTAAACTTGATGGTGAAAAAGAACATACATGCTTTCCTTAGAAAAACTACTTGTTTCACTTGTTACGTTGGTAACAGAATATTTTCAGCTCCTATACTACGGCCTTTCAATGTAAGTGCCCTAAATTCATGATAACATTGCTTCAGCATGTTGTTGAAAAGCTAACATATCTGACTTACCATCAGAGGACAGCTTCCACTCTTAAATAGAGATAGAGCTCTAGTACGATCATGCTGTGCTTTATCACCATGTATAGATACGGCCTTCCATCCTCTAAGAAAATCACGGACATAAAAAGGTGGTTTATCCACTTTATAACAATATACCTACAAAAGTATGCATTAATGGCCAAAGAATAATGGTATCACACCTTCCGTGTAGCATCTTTTCTACACGAGAAGCCTCCATCTTGTACAACACAAAGATCAGTACTCTGTTACTGAAGAAATGTAATACTAATTATCAGATCAATTTCAATAACATAACATTGAACAACTTCAAAAGTCCCATCTTAAACAGATATGCATTCTGAATAGCTAAATGAAAATATCGGAACCAGCAGCCACGGCACCTTTTTGAACTGTGATACTTTTGTAGTAGAGCCACTAATCGATCATCTCTAGCACGATCATCCAACACCTACTTTTGCAAGAGAGATTATCCCATAAGCATTAACCTGAGCAAGAAATATATTGCCATATCAAAAACAGCCTTGATTAGAAGTACCTCAACTATCTGCATAACATCATGATTGGCAGCCAAATCCTCTGAACCAATCACAACCTGCAATATCAGTCTTTCAGTACTTTATATGGGGAAAAAAAGGAACAATTGACTTCAGTTAAGATGAACACCTTGACAGGGTTAGGATCCATGAACTCCTGAGATAATTGATGAACAGGCAGTGGCCATGTGGCACTGAACATTACCATTTGGCGAGCTGCAGAGAATTCAGCAACTTCTGATTAATACAAGCACAAGTAAAAAAAAATGATAAAAAAGGAATGACAAAGAAAATAAATTTAGTTTGATGCAGCTTCATTGATAATTCAGATAAGTCTGCATATGCTTGTAGTATGAAGGATGACAAAGTAAATGCATAAGTGAAAATAGTAGACTAACCAGAACAAGTCTTGCTCAATATAGAGCGAACTTCCAGTTCAAATCCCATGTCAAGCATTCTATCTGCTTCATCAAGCACCTACAAAATCAAATATCACTCTTGCCCAGAATGATGATCATAAAGTTTGCAGCATTTGACATTACTTCTGCCAGAATCAACCTGACATTCTCTACCACAAAAATTTAAGAAATCCCATACATGCTTGTAATCAATCTTAATATAATTGAAAAACTCGAAGACTGGTCTGATCACTTAAACTGGGCCTAGACATCCTTTAATGAAGGAAGGAAAGATGGTAAAAGGCTTCATTATTCTGATTATAAATTTGGTATGCCTCACTATCAGGAATTGATTATCCAGGTAGAGAAAAATTCAACAGGCTTACACAGAAGGTTTTCCTTATAAAGCATTTCAATTTTAATAAAAAATCTGAACCTATTGCTATATAAGCAATAAATCAAGAACAGGATAAAGCACATCTCTGTTTAGATTACCAACCTCTCAATTCTCATGGTTGGAAATGAAAACATAACCATATTATCCAATTGAGATAAATTTACCATTCCCAATGAACTAATAGAATATATCGTCAGATCAGATGGCTGTACACTTACCACAAAAGCTACTTCGGATAGACAGCAGACACCTTCTTCAACTAGATCTTTCAAGCGTCCAGGTGTTCCAATCACAATGTCCTGCAGAACATAGGTACAAAATAAATATTTAAGCTCAATAATCAATTAGAAATTATATTAAAGGAATAGCCAACGTGTTATGAAGAAACTACTTCATCATAACCATATTAATGCTAATACATGTAGAGTAACAACTTTAAATGAATAATAATTAAACAGATAAGGTTAAAGTGAACACAGAAGATAAGGGATTTGAAGTTTCAATAACTTAAAGGAACAGCGCTGTTGAGCAACTTTGACAGTTTTGAGCTGAAAAAGTTCATTTGTTTTGCCATCTTCTAATAACCAGTTTCAGTGGACTGTCACGAAATTTCAAGGACCATCTTATCCACCACATACAATGCAGTTTACTCTTGGGTGTCATCTCCATCACCTTATTCTTCTTTGCTAATATCAATTTTAAACTCTCACTATCAATTGGTACTACAGCTTGCTCTAACCATTAGAAACAGATAGCACAGACCGACAACCATCTCTCTCCATTAATCCAACATGGTGTCCTATCCAACAACTTAACATCATAGATTATTAACAATATAAGGTTTCATGGAATATAAAGGTTCAAGGGCATAGCAGTTCATAAAACACAAATGACAAGGTGAACCATCAAATAATGCCCCAAAGTATGATAAAATGTGAACATGCATGAGACCACCAGAATCCATTTAATTGCTGGGACCCTGTGATTAGATCAGCAAACTTAAACACATTATAGCTACTTTTTTAACATTAATAACAAACAACCCAGAAAATGAGAGAGAGTACTTGACATATAATCGAACAACACCTACATTTACATTGAATTGCAAATAATAACAACATAACAAACATCAATCGCATGATACTTAAGAGAAGGGTAGATCACCCACTATTCCAGCATTAAGAGCAGATCTTTGAGGTCCCTTAGAGGTTCCTCCGTAGAGGCAAACTGATTTTACCCCACTAGCATTTCCAGCATCAACTAGAACATCAGAAATCTGCAGGGGAAAATGCAAAATAGTGGTATTAGTATGAGATAGAGGGCTTCAATTAAATAACTATCTGAATCATTTCTTCTAACTATATAATCGAAGCACTTCACAGTTGATAGGAATAAATAGTAAGCAATATCAGCAAGCAAATATTTCCAAATTTCCAATCAAATTGGGCACTCTACAATACTAGTGTCACGAAGAGAGAACCAAAGGTAAAGGTAAATAAGGATGAACATCTTTGTTGCAAGAAACATAAAGCTCATGATAGTCAATGCTTACTTTCTTTCAAATCCTATCACTGCACAGAATTTCATCTCAGCACTATGGTCAATACATCCTAATCTTCATGATGCTCTATACACAGTGAAAAGATGAAGCTTTGCGACATGCAAACAAGTGCATGAAATTTATTCACTGAATGATTCAAACCCTTCATGTACATGTACAAGAAGCAAATCACAGTGGCACATACTTGCTGAGCCAGCTCTCTTGTAGGTGACAATACAAGACAAAGTGGGTTCCTCCCCTTGGACATCCTCCCCTTCCTCTTGTTCAAAACATGCATAATTGCTGGAATCCCGAAAGCCAAAGTTTTGCCTTTCACAACAAATAACAAAACTCCATCAGCAAAACCCATTCCATACACCCAAAGAGCTCAGGGCCAAAATTAAAATTTCAATTATTTAGTCTCTAATATACTTCCAGTTTGTATCAATATAATCAATAATAGCAGAACAATTATAAAATATTGTGTCCAATTGTGCCAATCTTATACCATGCGGTAATTTCAGCAGAACCGTGCAATTATGAATAGTCATTTTAAAATACTAAACACTTTTATAAACTAACACCGACATACCACACAAACTTATTATTTGCTCATGTTCATACAACGTTAGAAGAACAAATGCACGAAAACAACATTTCATCAAACAAATCATTATATGTGGACAGCGATTTAGCCGAGAATATTTCTGATGATCGTTTGCATCAAATGGAGAACAGTTGCACCACCCAAAAGACTCGTGAATCTCATTCAAGTTCATTACCAGACCTGAACCGCATACACAGAATCTAATAATTCCCTGGCTTTAGCAAACCTACCTGACCCAGTCGCAGCAATCCCAATGAAGTCACGCCCATTAAGCAGAAAAGGCCATGCTCTGGATTGTATCGGGGAAGGCTCTTTAAACCCCTTACAGCACTCCAGCACCTCTCCTGGCAGCTTCGAACTCTCAAACGACTTCACTGCAGCATACTTCGGATTCTTCACATCTTTTCCGCTTACCACAACGTTCCCATCCCTCACCTCTTCTTCCGCTTCAACGCTTCCATTCTCACTCGAATCTTTCGTGTCTCCCTTCTTATACTTCTTCTTCTCCTTCTTGCCCTTCTTTTCAACTTCTGTGTCTGTTTCATCCTGCTGCTTCTTCTTCCTCTTGAAGCCGGACTTGCACTGGTCCTCTTCTGATAATTTTGCGACTTCCTCTTGCACTGTCCCTTTCATTCGGTGCTTGTCCTTCTTCTTCTTCTTCTTCTGGTCGCATTTGAGCTCGTGCTCGAGGATGGCTTCTGGAGCAACTGGTTCGCTATCTGATGAGGATTCTTTCAACTTCTTCCCCATCGCAGAAGCTTGAGCTCTGAGTTCAGGAAAACGGCGAGGAGACTTCCACAGGAGAGCGAACCAATGCCCGAGAAGCAGAGACGGAAACCGATGGGTGGGCTATTTTAGGGTTTTGACTTCCCGGTTCGGGTCAAATGTCGGGCACGGGTTAGGCGGTTGCAGTGCTACCTCCCCGCGCCAAACGCACGTTTCTTATATTGTGCAATCAAGTCCACATTGTTGCTCACCATATTCAAAGTGGTCCTTTGTCCGATCCTTTATGTTATATTTGGTAGACATTAATGGAAACAAATGGAATGGAATTGATTTTTACTCTTCATTCTAGATTTTGATTTTGTTGTGTTATTAAAAATTAGTGCATATACACTCTATTATATTAAATTTTTAATTAAAAATGATGGAATAAGCATTCATTTAAAAAATTTCAAGAATGTTTATTCCACCGCTCTGATCAAATTTATGTCAAATCCATTCCTGCTTATCCTTAAGATTAATATAAAAGCTTGCGAATGCTCTCAATATTAGGGATGATCAGGTCCAGGTAGGCAAGTACCCTGTATTATCACGATACCCTATTTAAAACCGATTCTTAAAATTTAGAACCGGACCCTACCTTGTTGGTTTCAAGAAACGGACCCTAGGAGTTGGAACATATTTTTCTTTTAATAAATAAAAACAAAAATTTCAAATTGATTAATCAAGTAATTATTTAATAATTTTCTTACTTGGCATACCTAAATAATATATCAAAAATATCCAATTGAATGTAACGGGAAGATGATTTTATAATCGACAAGATTCTTACCGCAAAAGAATGAAGATTATTAGATGATAAGCACTGAGGAAATGGTGAGAGCTAATAGAGGTTAAGATTAGCCCCGGCCACGGTTCAGGAACCGGGCGGTTCTTGTTCGGAACCGCCGCTTCAGGTTCGGTGGCCCCCTAGAACCTGCCTTGAACCTTCCTTTGGATGGTTCAGGGGCGGTTCGGAACCGGACAGTTCCGGTTCCGAACCACGGTTCCATCCTGTTCCAAACCGACGGCCCGAAATCGGCGGTTCAGACCCTTGCCAGCTGGGGGTAGGCAAATTTTTTTTATTTCTCTACGGTTCTGGTTTGAAACCGCCGGTTTTCTGTTCAGGTTTTGATCGGAACCGGGGGTTCCGGTTTCTAAGGCAACTGGAACTGGCCCTGAACCTTAGCCCTCACGGTTCGAGGGCGGTTCCAGGCCGGTTCCGGGCCCAAACCGGCCCGTGGCCAGCACTAGTTAAGATGGGAAAAAGGGATAGAATAGAATACTAAGATAAGAAGTTATATTTTCAAGTTTTATATTCAATATAAATATATATTTTTCAATTCCAATTCTGGGTATCATGTTAACAGAAACTAGGGCTTATTTTAAATGATTCCTCATTTTTCCACCCGAGTAGATTCCAACTAGTTTCGAGTTTACTTTGTACCCGTGCACACCCTTGCTCAATGTTGTTGCATTTTACTTTATAAAAATCATTTCATTTGTTCAATTCCATTCGTAGTTCATACCAAACACAAATTTATGTGTACAAAATCCGAGGTTACGTTTGATAGACATGTATAGCGTGAAATGAAAAATAATGTGTATTTTATCCTCTCATTTCATTTTATTTATTTGATCACTTTGTAGAGTTAGTGATATGCACTCCATTGAATAAGATTTTTACCTAACTTGATGAAATGAAAATTTAGTTCAAGAAATGAAGGAATGCTCATTCCATCACTCTCTAGAATTGATCACAGTATCATTAACTTTCTCTCTATATTATCTCATTTTATTCTATTCAACTCATTATATCCTTTTCTATTTCATTATCACATACTAAATATAATCCAAGAGAAAATTATCCATTGTGTAAAACCTTTACAAAATAGAACACTTCGTACAAAAACTGAAAAATGTTATTCTATGTTACAACAATTTGGTAAAATTGTAAAATCTGATAAATTAGTACAAATTGTTAATTTTTCGCTAGTGTTATTGTTATCTTCCTTCCTTTTCTAGAAGTCTCACCCTTCTCCTTTGAGCCATTAGGTGCTTCGATTATAAATCTAATTTAATCTTGCAACTTGAATTCTTTGTTTTTTTTTTTGTTTTGTTTTCATCGATTAGCTAAGAAGACAAGGAGGGGAAAAAGGGAAAGATGAAGAAGATGATGCAGAAAGGCACCCAAAATAAATGGTTTGCCATAGCAGTTTGGCGTAATTACTGTGCTGTCATGATATTTGTGTGGGTGGTCTCACCACGAGTTGCACGTCCCATCTACTTGACGTAACCCGTGCAGTTACTCTAAACTTTAAAAAAGGAAAAAGAATGATTTTAATGCTCAACATTTTAAAAACTAAATTCATATTCAACATAAACTTAGGTTTTTTAATCAATTTTAGTCCTTTTTTAAATAATAAAATAACATTTTTAATTAAAATATTTTTTAATATTTTTTAAAAATAAGATAAACATTGACAGGAGAGGAATGGTCGATCCAGCTCAATTATACACACCTCACCCTGACGAGATTGCCGATAGTACCAAGACCAACGGCAACTTCACTAGGGGCCAGTGATCATCGGAGTCAAGACTCATTTTCCTCTTCTACTGAATTTTTTCCCCATTTTATAAATTAAAAATATTTTTATTGTTTAAAAAAAGTCAAGGTATTGTCTTTAATATTAAATCTAGAAGCAAAAATAAATGAAATCCAAAAGATTGAGAACTAAAATTTATTAAAAATATTTAAGTTAAATATAAATATGGCATAAAAAGTTAGGAACAAAATTTACATTTTCCCTTTAAAAATTGAATGAAGAGACCAAATTTTTTCCCCACTTTTTGAAGAATTCCAACATCTCTCTCATCTACAGTCTCCTCCTTTTCACATTAATATGTGAAGTTTTATTTTAATAGTAAAGTTACTAATACATTGCCTAGCTCTAGTATCATCTTGTCTCTTATTTCATATACATTTTTATTTTATAAAATTACTAAACTTATTTCTTAATTTTATTATAATTGTTATATTTAATTTACCAAAAATCACACTAAAAAAACCAACTGTAATTAAAAATTTGTTTAGTTATTTACGTTCTCCCTCTTTTCACCATTTTCATTACGTAAAAAAATCTATGCTTAGCTCTAGTGCTATTAACTTGACATACATGACAAGTTACTTTTCACTTTCGCAAATTATTCGCAAATTATCCATCAAAATATAAAGTTTAATTTTAATAATCATTAAGTTAAGAAAAATACATAAATAACTACTAACTCTTTCTCCAGTGTCACTTTCTACTTTATATTACTTCACATACACTTTCTACTTATTCTTCTCGCTATTTTTTTCATATAAAGTCAATCAAGTATTTTTTTTTCTAAATTTATTATTTATTTTCATATTTAATTTATCAAAAAAATTATGTATTCAAAAATTAACTATAATTAAAATTTTATTTAATCATTTACATGTTTATTTTCTTTATCAATTTTGTTAAATAATAAAATATGTGCACAGTACAAGTTGACCTCTAGTTCTTTTGTTCTTATAAAATGTGACTATTCTTTAAAATTCAATTCTACTCAAATGCCAAAATTTATTTATATCTCTAACATTCTTATGACATTCATGATAAATTTTTTGTCTTTTTCACTTTTTTAAATCATCTGTTAACGTATAAAAGTTAATTTTTAATATCTATTTTAAGTAAAATATGGGTGTTATTTTATAGAGTAAACCTACACTTTGGACCTCAATGTTTTAATGAATCAACGATTTCATTCCTGTTCTTTTTTTTACCAACATTTACACCCAGACATCCATTCTTTTGCCACCACTTATGTCATGCCGTTAGTCAGACTGTTAAAAAAAATTCTTAAGTGGCATCTTATGTGGTACTAACAGTGTTAAAAATATAATTTCTTAACACCCAATACACGAAACGGCTTCGTTTTTATTAAATGTAAGTTGTAATTACCTTTTTATCCACCACTGCCCATCAAATTTTCAAAGAATGCCATCCCATTCAAGTAACACTTGACTCCAAAAATCACGGACATCGCCCACTGATGCCATCTCCACCATACGGGTCTCCTCCCTTCTCCCTAAGCATAGAGGAATGAGAGATTGGATGTGGCCGAGGGTGGTCAATGAGAGAGTGTGTATTGTCGTCGGGAACGGTGTTGAGGAGGGTAAACCCGACAGTGGCTATTATACAACTTCAGAGACGGTTTGATATCATACATTTTCACTCTCCTTCTCCGGACAGCCCTTGCAGTGTGTCATGACTGATAGATCAGTATGAGAATTTCTATGAGTCTTTTGTTTTTTTGTTTTTCATTTATGGCGCACTTCTTCGCTTCCATTTCCATCATCTCGATCCTGATCACCCCCTTTGCCTTCTCCGATGCTCCCGAGTCTACCTTTTACGCTACTTCCGAAATTAAGGTACTTATCTGCCTTCCCAGCTCGGCTTGTCAATGGCCAAGTCTCCAATTCATCAATTATCACTCTCAGATATAAGAGACCTTCCAGGGCTGAAGTAAACTCCCCGATTTGTAAAAGAAGGAGGAGGATAATTTTCTTAATAAGTTTCTATCTGGTGCCTTCATTTTGTAAAAAATTAGCTTTTCTCATTAAACTCGAGTTTTCTGATTTTAGATGTTTTAGTGGAGAGGGAGGAGGACGAGGCGGCAAGGGTTGCAGCCGGGGGAGGTGAGGGGGGGCGATGGTCCCTTTCTACGGTAAGGATTTTTTAAATAATATGGCATTATTTGAAAATTTGGTGAACATGAGGGTAAAAATGTAATTATAACTCTTCTCCAGTAAAAGTGATGTCGTTTTTGTTAGTGGGTATTAGAAAATTATTTCCTCTACACTCTTAACGCCAACTAGGATGCCACGTAGGATAATTCCGCAATGTTATAACGGCTAGATTCACTTGATGGTAAAATAACGGATGTTTGAGTCTAAATATTAGCAAAAAAGTATTAGTTTGTTCAAATATCAAGGACCAAAGTGTAAATTTGCTCTACTTTATATACATTTTTCTTGCTCTTTCTCTATACAATTTTCATTATATAAATTCACTCAAATTTTCCCCAAATTCACTTCTTATTTCATATTTGATTGATGGGAAGTTCGTATACTCATAAATTAGTTTCATGAAAGATTTTGTTTGTAATTTATGTCTTTGATTTCTTCACTAATTATCTTATTCTTTATAATTCAATTCCTCTTAAATACCAAAATTTATTTATATCTCTGATAATCCTGCGAATTAAACTATAATAATAGTTGGTGTACATATATATACACACACACTATTATACTAAAATTCATGACAAATTTCGTACCCTTTCACTTTTCAAAATTACACATTAACATATAAAATTTAATTTTTATTGGGTAAATAGTCTAGAGAGTCACATGATTTTTTAAAATTCTTATATTGTCACTGACTTTGTTAATAACCTAGAAAATCACAATATTTGCTCTGTTTTTCTCATTTTGTCACCTGTCCATTTTTTCGTTATAATATATTTTACATATTTTTAAAATTTGCCGTATTTCTTATTGGGTCCAGTCGAACCAATCGGGTCCAACATGTTCTTATAATATTTTTGAGTCGATCTGACACAATAAAGTTTGGGGACCAATAAGCCCTATATTTTTCATCTATCAAAGGAATGGACATTCATTTGAATTGGATGAACCATTCCAACCTCTTTTATTGCAACCAAATGTAAGGAATGGAATGGAAACTGGAATCGCGATTCTAATTCCATTCCATTCCTTCGCACCGAACAGGGTCTAAAGGAATGGAAATAGGTATATAAATTTATTCTACCTGTTATACCATTTATACGTATTTATATATTGAAGTCTAATTATGTAAAACATATAGAATCCCGATAAAAGTGAATGATGTCGGTTCTGACCTTTTGGTGATCTCCGAGAGAGCTCGAATGTAGCTATGCCAACTGCTACTACTATTGCCAGATGATTCTAGACCGGAGGAAATGGATTTGTTCAACATGGATGGAGAAAAATAATTAGGTTTTGACATTTTGTAATTTAACTAAAAAGTTGAGGATAAAATCGAGAACTCATAACATTAACTTAGAAATAGAATGAGAATGGTCATTTCTTTATTTTTTTTAGTTACCGGATGGAATGAAATTTTGGAAGAATTGAATGAACGTATCATTTTTAATTCATTCGAATCT
Source organism: Lagerstroemia speciosa (assembly GCA_037672795.1). Classification (NCBI taxonomy): domain Eukaryota; kingdom Viridiplantae; phylum Streptophyta; class Magnoliopsida; order Myrtales; family Lythraceae; genus Lagerstroemia; species Lagerstroemia speciosa. Next base: position 686,606 of record CM075298.1, read on the forward strand.
CTTTTTGGCAATCAAATAAAAGTCGATTCCACTTTATCCTACCAAGTTTGGCCTTATTTCACGTATATTTTTATTCTCTCTATATGGTCTCGTTATATAAAATAATTCTTTTTCCCTAAAATAGCATGCTTGAAAAAAGAATTTTATTAATCATTTATATATTTACTTTCTTCACTAATTTTATAAAACAACAAAATCCATACATAGTATGAGTAGATTTCTAGCCCTTTTTTAGAATGTGATTTTATTCTTTAAATTCAATTATTATCAAATATGAAAATCGTTTATATCTGTAATACCCTTACGAATTAACATCATATTACAAAGTTGAGTTTTGAGTAAAAAAAAAATACCACTCTTTAAGAAAACTGCTTTTGTAAAAAAAAATTGTTTTTAACAAAATATTTGTTGAATACCCGAACAAAGTTGCAATTTCAAGATGCAATTTCAGTACATAAAATCACATAGAAAACTAAAATTGCATACTGAAAATGCAATTTTATTTCGATATTAAAGAAAATACTTTACCTAGGATCTCTTTTGTACAAATTAATTTTTTTCCAGCAGTATTTTAACCCAAAACTCGTCACCAGTAATCCGAAAAGATAAGGAAGGCATTCAAATTTAAATTTGAAAGCCACTTGTTTATCCAACAGCTGACTCCCGCAAAGGCCAAAAGACACCTCTTTTTGAATCAGTTGGAGAGGCTGCGATCCTGTGCAGAGCGCGTCACGCATAGCTCCAGTCACTAGCCAATCATCATCGGAAAATAGCTGAAGACCGGGGCAAAATTTAGACCGGGCTGACGACGTGGCGGCCCATCAATGGACCAAACCAAGTGGCACATTCGTGGTTATTCTAACTTACAGGGGTAAATGCGAACCGCGATTTTCCGTTGCATGCTGTGCTGGTGTGAGGCAAGCTTTCACCTTGTGCGCTAAGCTAAATAGCATCAGACTCTCTGCTTCATTCAGATCTCTCTCCCTCTCTCTCTCAGCGAGCTAAATCTCCGTCCTCTGTCCTCCGCCGCTGAAGGATGAACCGCCACCACGACCCCAATCCTTTTGACGAAGATGAGGTCAATCCCTTCTCTGTAAGTTCTCTCTCCCTCTCGCAGTTACACGCGTATATCTCTCTACATTGTCGCTGTTTCAACCGGATTTAGCTCCCTCCCCGATCAATCTCTGCGCCATTGATTCTTGTTTGAGCTGTGTGTAGTGAATGTCATTTTGCCGCTTGATATTATACGGCCTCGAGGGGCATTTTTCGTCATGGACTCGTTCACTCTGGATCTGGCTCGTAATGGTTGTAGCGACTTAGAAAGGATGACCTGTGCAATTTTTAGAGAAGGAGAAATTTCGATTCTTGATCCCTACCTTTCAAAGAAGATGAATTCTTAGGTTATTTATATATTAATTTATGGTTAGATTCAGAGAAGAACAATTCTCTCTGTACATGACAGATTAACATATTGAGTGAAGTTAGCTGTCAGACTGAGCTACTGCACGTACCGTTCCGGAGCACATAGTTTGATTTGTTGTCTCAATTATGGGCGACATAAATAATTTTATATTGCAGGTTCCAGTGGTATGCTCCAGGCTTTCAATTTTGAGATGAATGTTGGTAAACTTTTAGGAGATTTTCTGAAAAAGTAGTAATCAAAATTGAAACGACATTGACACCTCTTGCAGAAAAGGGCATTGCTGCATCCCGCCTTTAACAATAAACCATATTATAATATTTGGAAATTGTGGCTCTGGTAATAATTGGCAGTTTATAAATTCCCCATTCAAATTTTCCTTCCGGAGATATTCTACATGCATCTCTTTCCTGTAAAATTTGATCGTATGAACAGCTGACACACACACACACACACACACATAACATATATTACAAAGGCTGTTGATCCAGGTAAGAGTATGATGGAAAACACAAACAATGATGGCTTAGTCTGAAGGATGCGCATATCAATGTTGTTTGTTTATATTATATGGCAAAGCTTACCATTGCCAGTTTCAGTTTGCTGACAAGAGGTCCAAGATTGAGATATTGCATAATAATGATTATGTTAAGTTGTTAACATAAGGAACCCGATCTTAGAATACTTCTGATGACGAGATTGCATTATTGTTTATTTAGGTCTCTGAGGCTTCCCTGAAGCTCATGAGAATTGGGGTTGTACATACTTGTTCCCCATGATCCAATGATTCCAATCAATTCCCTCCATGTCTGATTTTTACTTGTTTTTGGCATTAATTGAGAAAACCACAGAATGGTAGAGTTCCTCCAGCATCAAAATCACACATTCCTTCCCTTCCAACTAAGCCTATTGGCTTTGGGCAGAAGTATGATGCCACAGTGGACATCCCATTGGATACAATGAATGTAATAAACTCTTCTTTACCACTTCAATTTTTTCATGCACCCTAGACTTTCGAATTTGCACTTTGAGTTCATTTATGCAGGATTCTAAGGACAAAGCAAAAGAGCTCGCTGCTTGGGAAGCAGATTTGAAGAAGAAGGAAAGGGTTAGCACTTTGGCTTTGTTTGCTATGGACCAAATCTTCATAATTTTTTTTACTATATCCCTCCTTTTAACAGGAGCTAAACTGCACTTGCTAAAGTCTAGCACTTTATCTGGTTCCATGTTCGTCTCTCTAATCCTATCATTTTGTCTCTTCTCAGGACATAAAAAGGAGAGAAGATGCTATTGCTCAAGGTAATTTGCAAATTATAGTCTATCTCTTTCCTGGTCTTTCTATGACCCAGAATGGATGTCTGATTCTTGGATCTAATGCTGTATCAGCTGGGGTCCCTCTGGAAGACAAAAATTGGCCTCCATTTTTCCCCATCATCCATCATGATATAGCTAATGAAATACCAATTCATGTTCAAAGGCAGCAGTATCTGGCATTTGCAAGTTGGTTAGGTATGTGTCCGATGTTCTTCCCATCTGTAAGAAATTGCGTACATCAGCAATGTGTGCTTCAAGTAGTGAAGAATAGTGTAATTCTTCTAAGTTGATAAACAGCTTATGCTCCAGATATTAGCTTCACAGGGTTTTCATATCATTGCTGTTGATTCCACAATTTAAGTGCCGACAATTTCATAGCTTTATGTCATCTGAGTCAATTAATTTTCTCATCATTTGTGCTTGTTTTATAATTTCGGACACCCACATTTGCAGGCATAGTTCTTTGCCTGGTCTTTAATGTCATTGCTGTAACAGTTTGCTGGATCCGTGGAGGGGGTAAGTGTTCTTTTATTTCATTCATATGCTTTTCAAACTTCTAAAATATATCATATGGCTTCTGTTCTTCAAAATATCTGATAAATATGCTGTCTTTAGGTGTGAAAATATTTTTCCTTGCAATAATTTACGCATTGCTTGGATGCCCTCTTTCATATGTGCTGTGGTACAGGCCTCTATACAGAGCAGTGAGGTGAGGGTTAAATAGTTATTTTCGTCTCATGTACTTGTCTCTTGCTAATTTCAATCTTATTGAACCGTCATGTGGAATGGCTTAATACAATCATTTGCCCCATTCAGTTGTTGGTGGTGGTGACTGTTTCTGCATCTTATGGATGGTCAATTTTTATCAATTACAGGACAGATAGTGCACTGAACTTTGGATGGTTCTTCCTTTTCTATTTGGTAATTTCTGCTAATTATCTCTAGTTGGCTGTTGATTTAGCAAAACCGATTTTCATAATCTTCTAAGACTTTCTATTTAGTTTCTTAACTAAATATTTAGGATTTCTCTTTATTCTTTCTATATTGGTGCTTTTTGCAAATGCAGCTGCATGTTGGGTTCTGTATTCTTGCTGCCATTGCTCCTCCAATCGTCTTCCAAGGAAAATCCCTGGCGTAAGCATATTCTTCTACTTTTAGATAAATTTGGCAAAATATGTTTTAATTGGTTGTTGCTACGACCAACTGCTACCATCATATCGTGCTTGGTTATCATACTTCTGAACTTCCATTTTTTGCCCTTTTGAATCTAATGATGTCCCTTATGGATCTGTCCATGTTTGATGCAGGGGATTTCTAGCAGCAATTGATCTCTTAAACGACCATGTGTTGGTTGGGGTATGTTGTTGTAATCCCATCTTTGTTCATTTCTCTTCGTTTTGAGCCTTCATAGTTGCTATTGATACTTTTTTTGTCTCGGTTAATCTTGAAAAAAATGAATTGGAGCATGTTTACCATCTGCACTTTTGTTAGTATTTATATTTTGTTCATTCTCTATTATGGGAGGAACAATCAGTCAAATAAAGGCCTTCATTCACAAGTACAGTTGTCGGGGAAATTTATAGAAAAGAGAAGAAAACTCCTGCGCTTTTTTTTTTTTTAATTATTAAACTTGGAGAATTCACGCTGAACTCGTCGTGTCCTCTTTCGGCAGTCAATATTTTGTCATTCTTGGTTGTTGATGAAGTTGTTTGTTTAATTCTTGATTAGGCTATGGAGTTGGTCAAGGTCCACAGGGAGCTATTTAACAATTTTAGGGCATTGGATGAATAAAAGTGGTGATTAGAGTTGAGGGCCTGGTGGCATGGGTGTCATTGTTGAAATAGGTTAATAAATATTTCGGGAAAAAGTTGGCAAAAATAAATTTGAAGATTTATATCATGGAAGAACTTGGTAGTATTCAAAACTTATTTGAACCCAGTACAATCCACTTTAGGATTCTTAGATAGGAAGCCACTGGGTGCACGGAAGATTTCAGCAGGGAATCGTCCAATATAAGCTGTTGTGAATCTCGTGCTGTTGTTTAGTGCTTCTGTTGTGCATGTTTATCAGCTGTACTTGTTTGGTCATTTGAATAACTCTCTGCTGCAGATCTTCTACTTGGTCGGATTTGCCTTGTTTTGCTTGGAAGCCCTTCTAAGCTTGTGGGTTCTTCAGGTTAGACTTAGAGGCAACTCTTATCTTCTTTCTCCGTCGAACAGCTCGTGTGTTCAGAAATGTTACAAGATGCTAATTAGGGTCCAACTTAGTTCTGATTCACTCCTCTTCTGTAAGTCAGAGAGATCCATTATTTTTGCATTTTCATAGTTTTCATACTACCTCCCTCTGCTCTCGCATAAATATGCCTTAAATCATTCCGTCTTAGTTTCTCTATCGAATCTGTTAACATCTCTCCTATCCTGGAAAATATTATTCTGTCACCACCAAAAAAAAAATTGTTCTTCATATGTTTCAGTTAGTCTTTTTAGTCGGGACTTCCTTGATTTACTCAGTGCTTTGTTCGATCTGTTCTGTGCAGAAAACCTACAGGTATTTCAGGGGCCACAAGTAAAACTCCTCGAGCTGATGCCCCCATCCTGGAGCTAGAACTGCTGAGGTGTATTTGTCGGGTATCTCATCCACATATCAGATGATTTAGCAGCTTTCTGCTTTGTTACTTTTTGCCCATCCTTAGTTGCTGCCTTGCTTACCTTGCCAGATGATCTAGTTAATACTGTTATCGAGTATATTCTTTATATTTCTATCTATCATCGTACCATTGGACAGTGCAGTTGAGAGTTAAAAGATCCAGTTTTTTGAGTTCTCATTTTCGGACCATAGCAGTGTCTTTCAATTTATTAGATCTCCTGGAGTAGTAAATCGATCAGGCACGACATACAATCCAATAGTTATAGATGATGCGTAATTGGTCTCTGACTAGGTTGTCGGTAGCGATAGATGTTGTGTATATAAGAGTGTATGCAAGTATACATATCGCAAGCAAGTAATAAATGATTAAGTAGAGTATCGTTCTCACAATAACTCTTTTCAATCCACCACTGATCACTAAAATTGACACGATTGTATTCAAGTCAATCAAATAATGGAAGTAGAGAGCAAATTTGAAAGTAAGCAAATAATAAGCAATCAATTAAATACTTCTAGAGTTCACAACTTCTATTTTAGTCTTAAGCTAAACTTATCTCTATGCAATTAATTCTACAGTAGCCTAGGTTTTAGCATTTCCTTATTTCCTGTTTATGCATCTTTTGATATCGTAAGAATGTACCAAAGCGGAAGATATTAATTTACGCTATTTCTAAGCAATTATTGTTGAAAGATCAATTAAACTAACTCTAATTGGTCACCTAGGGTGTTCACCATCTTTCGATATGCTTAAACGAATAATATCACGTCTCGACATAAGCTAACCAAGACTACGCACTCTCTACTGTGATTTCAGTTCCCTCACTTGAGACTCTTCTTAATCTCAAGATCATTCTCGTGAGTGGTTAAGCTAAAACAAGGCATAGTGTACAAGATATGGATAAATAACACTTAGGAGGCATACCTTGATAAAATTATACACATGAGAGAAAAGAACTATATTTAAAATATCGAAATATATTCCATTGCTCCCCTATGAGTCTAGGGGCCTAGTTCAACATAAAAATAAAACATATGGAAACCGGCCTAAAATTAAAAAATTTAAGTTGAGAATGGATAAATAAATTATATAAATTGCGGGATCAATAATAGATGATGTAGACGCCGAGCCTATGTTCTAGATATCTGTTTGATGCCTGGCTTAGATGAGCAAAACCATCCACTGTTCTAGACTCAGACCTCTCCTCTGGAGTCGTCTGTTGTCTATGGTGTCCGAATCTAGATCCGATGCGAGCACACGGCCATGTCACGTGCCTAACTCCCTGGTTAATTACTCTTGTCCGGCTTCGACTTTGACTTAAAAGTTGCCTACCATCACCTATGCCGATTTTTCAGAAAACACTGCCCACAACATGATCTTCCAGCTGGGCAGCACGTAGAATCTCAGTTCCCATGCAACCGGTCCGCCTTTCAAAACAAACCCTGAATTGAAGAGATATTTTTCAATTATATCAAGACTATGTTTGACTTTGCCTTTGAGATGATCGTTTTTTAAATGATGCCCGTCGCTCACTTCGGCGCGTGCGTGGGTGGACGTGGATCCGCCACTGGGATAGGATTAAAAAAGGGGTGGCCGCATGATTTATCTAAGAGGATTACTGTATGCTGATTATATTGATCTCTGATCTAAATTAATTTCGATTCAGTGTTATTTTATTTGTTCATAGTAAATAGGTTAATAACTATTCGGGTTATCAAAATGGATTGATTAAGGTAGTTAAATGCTTAAGTTCTTTTCCTCAAGTAAAATCTCGGGTTCAAATTTTATGAATGCAAAATATTCATCTTTGAGAGCTTTACTCTCTAGTGGGTTCACCTGATTCGAACCATATTAGTGATAGTTCATTAGACTTCTGAATATTCAGTAGTAGAGGCCGAAAAATAATAATTGGAGGTAGGACAGGTCAAAATGGACAATTTCATTGGAAAAAAAAAATGTTGCTTGTTGTACAAATTTCTATTGAATACTAACTACTAAACTTTAAGGGGCCCACTGTCTCAATCCACCCTCGAGAGCACGAGCTGACTGCCCGAAAACTGGCATTTCTTCGCATGTTTGCTCCCACATTTATTATCTGGTTAAGTGTGGGCGAAAAAGCTGGATTTGGTCCCAACCTTTTCCTACTTCTATATTTTGGTCATAAATTGTTTATTGAGTTTGAGTTAGTCCCTAACTTTTTTTTTTGTTAGATTCATTTTTATTCCTTCTTATTATTTTATTATTAAGAAATTGTTAAATGAAAATTAAACCAAAAAAAAAGAAGAGAGAAACATGCACACAGCAAACGGAATCAGAGAAAGAAGGGGCGAGTGTTTGTTGATCGTCACCCCTACCATTTGAAGGTTGTCAAGCCCCATAAAGTTCCGCGTGATCCTCGAGAGGGAGAGGACTCAGCCGGCAGCCACTATCCTCTAATTCAATTACCGACTCTTCGTAATTTTTTTTTCTAATTTTTTTCTAGTCCTATAAATTTATTATTTCTTATAAATCAGTCATATAAGTTTTAAAATGACCTTTTTAGTTCTAAATATTTTTTTTCGTTATACAGGTTAAGTTCATTCCGTTATTTACCATTAGTATGTTGTTGATATGTCACTGACGGTGTCAAATCATTTTTCTTTGCTGTTAATTTGTTTGACGTGGCTGTAATATGTTTGGATTTGATATTGTTCAACCCAGTTTATTTTAGCAAGTTCTTCTTATCTAGTTCAATTGGCAGTGGAAAAGAAAATGAAATAGGGCTTTTCGGGTTGCGACCATGATGTTTATTTTATTTTTAAATGAATTAGATCAATTTCCGGTTTAGTCGAGACCTAAATTTGTTGTGTTAATTTTTGTACATCTTAGAAATCATTCAAAATTTATATAGGATTGCATAAAATATCTTTTTGCATGGTTCGATTTCATGTTCATATATTTAATATAAAAAAATGTCAACTCATGTACCATGCCGGATGACTTAACAACAAAGTAAGAGGAGGGCACGTTAGCGGCAATTTAACGACATGTCACTGAATGAACTCTAAATGTATAATGGAGCAAACATTTAGGACTATAAAAGTTACTTTTAAATTTATAGGATTGAGTCATGAGAAATGATAAATTTTTAGGAGTACAAATATAATTCTCCCAAATTTATTATTAAAAATGTACTAAGTGTAAACTGACCCGAAAAATTCAGGACAAAATCTGAAAAGTAAGGAAAGGCTAAGAACTAAATCCATCATTTCCCCCCTAATTGAACTATGCCATTCACGAGAGTCTTGTATTTAATGAGTATATCATAAACAGTGCTGATGTGATATCATGAGCCAGTATGACTAAATTATTTTTAGGATTTTTAATAAAACTTAAAAGCAAAAAATCTCTAAAAATAACTTGATTTGAACGTAGACATGACGTGGTTACATACAAGACTTTCTCGTCATTCACGCACACTTCAATTTGTTGCTGTAGTTACCAGATGAATTCAACATCGGATGTCATCAGTATGATAAATTCTTAGGTGATTCTACCTTGTCACATGGTGTAAGAAAATTAACGTTAATCACCTCAGCATTAGTCAAAATGTGATAAACGCGCAAATTAATGCTAATCACTTGAGCACTTGTTATAATTAACACTAATCAAATCAATTTAATTGATTTTTCCTTACCAAGTCATTATGAGGTACGACCATCTAAAAATATATATATAAAAAAAAGAAATACAAATGCTTTACATTTATTTACAATTGTAATATCAAAAATAATAACATGTCTTTGTCCTAAATCACATCATAAGTTGAACCGACAATCACGGTCTAGAAACGTATTCAATTCCTTACAATTAATTGCCTTTAAAATTATTTGCGAATACTTTATTGTAGGAGGCTTGCCTCTATGAAACGTTTATGATTTATTATCATGTCTAGGTCACGGGTTATAGTAGGTAATCCGGGAAAAGTTTTCTGTTTTTTGTTTTTAATTTTTGTCTTTTAGCGCGACATCTTGACGCATACATACTTGCGCCACAGCACGAGTATAAATAATTAAAATTTTTAATTTGCATTTTAGCGTGAAGTATCGACGCGTAAGAACTTGTGCCATGGTTGAAGTGGGAACGGATACCAATTTTATGTGAATAATTATAACTTTTTGAACTAAATTATAAGTTATAGTTATAATTTAGTTGAAGGAGTTGTAATACACTAATTATAACTTTTTGAACTAAATTACAAGTTAGAATTGTAATATAATTCAAAGACTTATAACACAATAATTACAACTTTTTAACTAAATTACAAATAATACTTGTAAATCAGCTCAAAAACTTGTAAACATCAATTACAATTTTTAACTAAATTACAAGTTACAATTGTAATTTAGTTTATAGACTTGTAATGAACCAGTTATAACTTTTATAAATGACAAGTTATAATTGTCATTCAATTCAAAGATTTATAACATACTATTTACAACTTTTTAACTAAATTACAAGTTATAGTTAGTTCAAAGACTTCTAATGCTCCAATCACAACTTTTATAATTAAATTACAAGTTATAACTGTAATTCAGTTAGAAAACTTATAACATGCCAATTACAACTTTTATAACTAGATTACAATTTATAATTGTAATTCAGTTTAAAGACTTGTAACTGGCCAATTATAATTATTATAACTAAATTACAAGTTAAGATTGTAATTCAGTTCAAAGACTTGTAACACACGAATTACAACTTTTATAACTAAATTACGACTTACAGTCGTAATTAGTTGAAAGACTTGTAACGCGCCAATTACAACATTTTAGCTAAATTATAAATAATACTTGTAATTTAGTTTAAAAACTTGTAACACTCCGTTTACAACTATTTTAAATGAATTACAAGTATTACTTGCAACTTAGTTCAAAGACTTGTAATATACTGTTTACACACTCTTGACATCTTTTTTGACTATTACTTGTAATTTAATTCAAAAACTTGTAACACATCATTTACAATTCTTTTAATTGAATTACAAGTAACACTTGTAATTTAGTTCAAAAACTTGTAATATGCTAGTTACAACTCTTTTAACTGAATTATAACTATTAATTGTAACTTAGCTCAAGGACTTGTAACATGCCAATTACATACAATTTACAACTCTTTTAATTGAATTATAAGTATTATTTGTAATTTAGTTCAAAGACTTATAACACTCAATTTACTACTCTTTCAATTGAATTATAAGTATTACTTATAATTTAGTTCAAATATTTGTAACACTCAATCTATAATTCTTTTAACTGAATTAAAGTATTATTTTTAACTCAGTTCAAAGACATGTAACACATCATTTACACATCATTTACAATTCTAATTCAATTCAAACTTGTAAATTACATGTAATTTAGTTGTAGCAAAAATTGAAATAATTATAACCCGTGTCATGGCGTTAACTGAATTGCATGTAATTGTGAAAGAGTTATAACTGAAGTTCAAATACTTGTAACTCGTGTTGTGGCGTAATTAAGGGTGCTGCATCACATATATTGAAATAAGCATGCGTCGTTTCCATGTGGAGCTTTTTCATTCCATTCGTTAATATATTGCAAATGTTCGCTTCATATGAGCAACATATACTGCAAAGGTCAAACAAGTGCCAAAGCTGTATTAGGTCCATAGAATATGTTCATACATGCTAAACAATACATCTTCTTTTTAATCGTTATGCATTAACATTCCTAATGCACATGTGCATCTTCTCTATCCTGAAGACCCCCAAAAGACAATGAAAAGCTATCTATCCCGAGCTTCCACTTTCCAAAACACTAAGTGGGACACCTAAACTTTAGCACATTTGAACAGATCATCCTTCAATACCTCTAAACCCTTCTTTTCTGATCATGAACTGATATGACGAGTAAGGCAAATGTAGCGAGCAGATAACATGCAATTGGCTTATTTTTATTACATTGTTAGCGGATGTGCAGTCATCTTCATCAACCATTGGTGAGTTCTCTCCAACATACTCATATTCCTTAAACAATAATAACCTTGAGTTCATGCACTTTGCCCATGCTAGTCCAAGTGCCGCACATATTTGCCTACTTGAAGAATACAAACAGCTCAGATTCCCGACCCTCAATCTATTGCTAACTTGAACAGGGCCGACCAAATTGGAAACTTGGTTGGTGACGACAACAACCAACTCGAACTTTGAAGCCAGTGACTTCAACATCCCTACAATCTTGGAACATCGATGATCGATGCTTAAGGTCAACTGGTGTGTTAGTGAACTTAGTCCGAAAGAGTGCAGCTATAGAGTTACTGATGATGACCTTAAGGGCAAATTGCTTTTCGCGCTTCCAACAAAGGACTCTATCCTGGGTATTTCATTGAGCAGGTTGTACGCTGTGTGGATAGGGTGCATGTATATAATCTAATGGATCATACTGAGGATAAAGCATATTGCGGTTGCTTGTCATGAAGGCTTGACTGATTTCAGTGATAGGGGCAAATGGGAAAGCGAACTCCGATTATAGGAACATTGCTAATGCGTGGAGGACACCAAGGCAAGAGGAAGCTGTGCGGTGATGGTGAGCTAGAGGTAGAGCTGGATCCTGCTACTTCCATTTTCTTCAGTGATGTCCATGATAGAGGCACAAGGGAAGCCTTGTCAAGATGGGTATCCATGACACATTAGCCAGTGCTGAGCTTTGCACTCAACCGAGGCCGTACTAGCAGGGATATGGGTCTTGTCTTCTAATGGAGGCCGTGGTTGTTCCTTGTGAAGGGTGTGTCATTGACCCTTTCCATCCTTGTTCAGAAATTTTGTTATTTGCAAGTAGTTGGTGTACACTCCTTGCACTCTTGCCCTATTTAAAGTGAGGTTAACTTCAGTCAGAATTCTGCCTTGGTGTAAAAGATTGCACGCTCTGCAACATGATGTCGATATTGACAGTGAAGTGGGCACCAAGGCATGTACATATTAGCGCCAAATCATCGTTCATGGCGTTGACCAACATCGCCTATCCCAATTTTGACAGACTATACCGAGTCATTGCGTATATAGTACATAGTCAAGGCGTCGTATGTCTTCTATTAAAAATACCGCACATCTGCGTGGAGCCCAAACCCGAAGTAGGGCTTTGACTGCCTCTGAGGAATTTCTAATGTTTATGATCGGTGGGTATGATATCAACCTCCCACTTCCTCTATGTTTTCCCTCTTTCAACTTTCCTTCGCACTACCCTCTACTCTATCTAGATGACGTTCATCATTGCCTCTCCATTTGTCTCATTTTTGCAAAGGTAAGTGAACAAACATATCAATTATGATTAGCTTTCTTCCACTTATTTGTTGCATTGGGCATGTTTACCAATGTTTAACACCAGGCATGAGACTGAGTTCTAACTATTGATAACTTGAGATGGTAATGGAAGATTTTGATTAGCCATAATAGGTGGGTCCTTCCATAATGAAAGAGAAAATGATGGCTTTTGCGACTTTGCCATTACTTTTCTATGCTCTATTAAACACTATTGTAGATTGCAAATGTGGATATGTTTTTGCCCGATACTAATATGTTTATTCTCCTAGGCCTAAACTTGTGCATGAAAACTTCCGTGGCTCAATGGATCCTGAATGTAAAATGCTAACTATTTTCACCTCCAGTATAGGTAGTTCTTGTTAAAACTAACCTGCCTTTCAGTGCATCACTATGAATTTAATTTCTTGAGATGTCTGGCATGCCATCAATTTTTTTAGCCTGTTTCAATAAAGATAAAGTGACATGTCACGTGTACCTGCACCTTGGTTATGCAATGGTTTGTTTACACTTGGAATAGTTGTGCTATTTCTGCTTATACTAAGTATTTGTAACCTTAGCGTCAACACCCGACTCAATGTTTCGGACTAATCAGTTATCTAACTTATTTTCATGTAGTTGTCCTATAGTTTATGAGGCCTTCTCATCCGTATCAATCGATCATCGTAATTGTTCTTTTGGAAGAACTTGAGTCCTCTTTTTGTTATTGCTGCCTTGTGTTTGATTTTCGTTTTATCATTGATGCGAAGTCCTTACACTTTGGTCAGTTGATTAAATATGGTGCCAAAAAAGAGATCAAAGACATCACGTTCTGCTCTAATATCATTTGTCTAACAACCCACTTATCCCCAGTCAACTTTACGCAGAACATGGCCGGACATCTTTACGTTCTGCTCTAATGCGTACCTTTCCTCATTTATGGTCCTACCATTCTAAGTGCTCTACCCTACGAAACCTTGTCTACTACATACTAACTTCAACACTGCATCTTGGCTGTTATGATTTTGTTACATGTCATGCTACGAATGCTAAAACCATTCGCATGAGTGAATTTCTTGTAGAAGTCCTCCACTTCTAACAATAAGCCAAACACCATTTTATATGTATCTTCGGTTTCTGAGTGACTATAAGTTCGGTCATTTGCTTGCGTCATACCTATGAGAAGTTATAGATACTAGGGTGAAGAACTATGCTGTTATAGGAAAGAAATAAATGATAGAATGCGATTCATATCACATATTGCGAGAAATTCAATCCTACAAATAACATGACATGAGTCTCATGAAGGAAGGCCGTGACATGCTCAACATAAAGCCTCTCCATATGTTGTGCCAGCCAAGTTTTATAAGCATTGCTTATTGGTGTATGATAGATGTCATAATATAATACTAAAAGACTCCAATGCTTAGGATACTAAATCAAGACATGGTAGTATTATACCCGCACTGCTGTATTCATTTCTTTGCTTTCTTCTTCTTTAGCTACCTTCACTTACTTACTTGTGAGATGGAGAGGAGTGAGTTCCCTTTCGTCTTCTTCAGCAGCAGCCTTCTTCTTCAGCAATTCATTTACCTTAACCTTTAGCTCCCTTTGCTTATTCTTTGGTTTATGGAAGAAGCATTAATTCCACAAGATTTTATTTATGATGTGACTAAAACCCACTAGTACATTGAAGGAGGAGATGGTGCTTTCTATTAAATTTGCTTAATGATATCCTACCAAAAGTAGAGAACCAACTGTTACGATGTGCAATTCATGCAACATGTAGGCAGTGATGAATGCACCTTGGCATGTATACTGCGGCGCTGCAGCACCAACTGCTCACTCTTCTTCAGTCCATCGACTATCTTGGCATGTTATCAATGGTGTTGCTACCACCTACACTAGCCATTTAAAATGACAGAATCATCAGTGCCTTACCACACAGATTGGTAGCCATCATAACTATATCATCAACTGCCCTTCTCCAAGCAGCTACTGTGTGCCACATTTTTAGAGCAACGACATTTCCCAAACTCTTCAATGTGCACTATCACCTTATACGATGATTGGCCTGTAACATCATTCTACTAAAGAAGTGCATCGCCGTTATCTGAATAATGAGAAATTTCAAACTGCCAATGAAGCTTGCCGCCAATGGAACATAAGGTTGGCCAATATCATACCAACATCACCGTTCAACAACTACAACACAAAACTAGGGTTGTCATCCCAAACATCATTGGAACATATGCCCTTTTATGTATGACATTGTCAAATTTCCAAACAATCAATGTATAGCTCACAATATGAGATAACAGTTATGGCTCGACCGTACCGTTCAATAGCTCTTTAAACTACCATATTAATAGTCCTACTATCATAAATATGTTATTCACCAATTTTAGTTGGAGACTAATTTCAGTCAAAATTTGGCCCTCATGGCCAAAACCTTCTCTGTACAATCTTAAACAAACCTTATAAAATGAATTGCATACATAAACTTTTTTCATTAAATTCTACAAGCGAGAAAACATCAATTCACAAATCGTAGTTTCATGCAATGTACTATGCAACGTTCAAACCTACACCAGAAAATAGAATGCCATCCATCAACTGGCAACACTATGTAATCCATAGCACATTGTCAACATGTTGTCGAAAACCAACAATGTCAACATTTTGAAATGAACATTAAAATTCAAAATTCAAATATTTCATCCATGCAAGTATTCGTATAATTTTCTTCATGAAATGGTTGTCACTGCAGCACATATTTGTAGGTTGACTTCACTACATCTTTATGAGTCGCATTTTCCTTCCACAAAAATCATTCTCCTATGCTCTTAGACAAACTTAAATAATATGTAACCTGTGAGAACAATACAAAATTTGCATCAAACGCATTCTATGCTAAAAGCAAGAAAGGAATGACTTCCATTATGATTAATATACATTTAACTCAAAAACCATTGAAAATTCCAACAGATCCAAGGATAGAAAGCAAGATAATGGCAACAGTGGAGAGATGAAGTACCACCTGCTACCTACAATCGCACATATCATCAACAAAATGCTCTATCTAATATTATATATCATCAACAAAGAAGCAGTAAAGAAGACTTCAAACAATTTGCAAATTCTATTTTCAACAAGCGTCAAACTCGTATTAATGAGGAACAAATTAGTAAATGTGAAAATACATGTTCAACTTTAATCCAAATGTAAAGGTTGAGAATGATACCATCACCATAAAAATACATAACTTACTCGTAAAAACTTCTCATTTGTCCAGGAACAGAACAAAAATGAACGTTATCTCATCTGCAACATTCAAGCCCCTAAATTAAGTATTAAAATTGTCAGACAATTATAGTGCTCAGAGAAACCTTTCAAAGAGACAATAAATAAAGAGAGAAAATAGCCAAATCTTCAGCACTGCTATTGACTCATCGTCAATTTTGTATCTACCCACGAAATCTTACGTGAAAGAGCCCAAAATTAATGATATTTAGTAATGGAATCATCTGGACATTAAATGATAGTCATCTTTATATTATTTTCCTAATTCCATTCTTCAACTAGAAGATTGCTTATGATAATTATTTAATAAAAATTAAATATTTGATAACTTCTATTTATATGCTTGGAAACTGAACATATGATAATGGTGTACTTCAGATTGTTGGGCAATGTTGGCAGCATATATTATTTCAACTTAAGAGTGGAACAAATATATTCAAGAATGCTTTTTTCTTATAATGCCATACTTGACTAGAAGATTTTCCCACCACAATTATCGAAGAGAAATTGAATTACCAGTACAACATGACTAGAAATCCAACCCTATACATAGGGATTTCTTTAATGTAAATCATTCACTTATCAATTTTCAATAACAATTATTCATTGGGTCCATCCTCAAATCAACCAACACATAATATATCAAATCATATCACAAAGAATAACCATCAAGAAAAGAGATGAACATTAATTGCATATAGTGTGTCTTCAATAGTTTTCGACGTTATACATTCAAAGTTGGAAAAAAAGCCTCAAAACGACCTTGGAGCTATAGTGAGACATTAAATATTGCAAGCCCCAAAAATATTTTTCTCTTAAAGAACACCAAATTCAACTTATTAATTATCATACATCTCACAAATATTGGAGGTAAGAGTTCAGTCACATCAGCTGTAACATTGTCACCCTTCATTGGAAACATTTCTGTGATCGCTTGATGTCTGTCAAACACAAATAATGAGGAGTTGAGCGAAATTCCTATTTCAAATAGTTCAGAAGGATTTTTGAAGAGTCATCATTCAAGGGATGGATCTTTTTTAGTGTCTTTAATCAAATTAATGGTGTTGTCGATGACTGAAACTAGCGGGTGATTATGCAGGTTGCAGAGTTTCCTTGGCAAGTGTAGACACCAAAGCATGCTTAAGCCAAATCTTTTCTAGGGCAATCTAACTTGGTCCATCCCCTTGATCCTGGCCACTTTGAAGGTTTGTTAGGCAGCAATCATGGGTATTCTAGTTGCCAATTACGTAACTCCTCATTTTGAGATTTCAGGTTTTGACAACAGGGGCATGCCCTCCCACTTGCAATACTTGGAATTGAAACTTCGATCTAGCTTCTCATGAAAAGAAAGACTAATAGAAATGAGTCAAGTTTGTAGGGAATTCAAGCCAAGAGAGCGTCAAATAAATCTCAAGGGTATGTTCGTCCATTATATCATTCTCGAGAAGTGAATTCTTATTGAGAAAATAAGTGACGAATTGATAAGGATTCAAATCTTGCAAGAAGTTGATTAAGGGGGAGTCAATGCGGAACAAATACCCATATAAGATTGAATCGCATAACCTTCAAAATAGAGGATTTGGAAGCATCTTCTTCCCTTTTATATTTGCAACTTTTGTCGAATTTGCAGCTCTTCTCCTATAACAAATTACAACCACTTCTTGAGTTGGTTACAAGGGAAAAGGTCCTGCATATTTGTGATTAATTTGCTTCACTTATTGCGATTATAATTGCTTGGAGTGAAACTAACAAGAAGGCGACTGGTATACCTTGCAGGAAGGCGAAAAAATGCTTACCTTGCAGGAAGGCGAAAAAATGTTGAACAAAGCTTTATGCCATGCATTCCAGAACTCAGTAAAAAAAAAAAGAAGAAAAACAAAAAAAGAAGAGAAAAAAATATAAGAAGAAGGAAAGAAAACAAAAAAAAAAAGAAGAGGAAAGGTTGATGAGGAAGAATGAGTGGAAGGTAGGGCCAAAAATGTGGCAAAAACATAAAGTGCCATTAGGATCTAACAGAGAGTCTGGAAACCCAATATCCACATTGAGGAGCGAGTGTTCATCACACACTCGGAAGCATGTACCCTAGCTCTTGAAGGGTGATTCAGAAATTACGCCTCGAATTTATACTCATTCATTTCCCATGCCGTGCTTCGGGCATGTTCTCCTTTGTGCACCTAGAGCGTGTCTCTATCTGCATTTTGTGCTATATTCTGAAGGCATCTTGTTGTCAGTGCCCAAGGTGCATCATAACCCCTTATGTGGGAATGGTCTGTAAAGCCTTGAAATGGGTGTGAGCATATTGTAAAGCGAACAATTTTCGTGAGAACGCTTTACTCTTGAAGTGGGTGGGAGCGTTCTGTAAAGCGAATCTTCCTGCCTTCGCACATAGGACACATTTATTTTGCTTTACGCCCGAAGCGCGTTTTTCTCCTTCACGCTAGAGAGTGCCTTTGCGCCCAGAGTTCGTTTATCTCTTATGCCTAGAGCGTACCTTTTCGCCTAGAGCACCTTTTTATCTTTTCACGCTTAGAGGGTGCCTTTACGCCCAGAGCGTGCCTTTACACCCAGAGCTGCCTTTGTTTTCCTTTGCGGCCAAAGCATGTTTTTCCCCTTTCATGCCCAGAGTGTGCCTTTTTCCCAAAGCTCATTTTATCTTTTAGGCCCGGAGCGAATCTTTGCACCCAAAGACTATTTTTATCTTTTTATGGCTAGAGTGTGCCTTTGCGCCTAATGTGCATTTATCTTTTATGCCCAGAGCGTACCTTTGCACCTAGAGCGCATTTTTATCTTTTCATGCTCGGAGTGTGCCTTTGTGCTTAGAGCGCATTTTTCCTCTTTCACGCTCGAGCATGCCATTGCGTCCATAGTGTGTTTTATCTTTTTGCACATTTTTATCAGTTCATGTCCAAAGCTTGCCTTGCACCCAAAGCGCGTTTTTCTTCCATTTCACACCCGGAGCCACGCTCTGCGCTCAGAATGCATCTTATCAATTTCACGCTAGAGCTTATCTCTACACCCTTTATTATACTCTTCCCTTTTGCCCAAATGTTTGCACCTGGAGCGCATCATTACCCCTCATTCCTCTTCATATTTGGTAGAGTATCCTTCTATCGTTGTAGTTTATAGAGAAAATGGATAAAAAAAAAGGAAAAAGAAAAGGACGAGACCAAAGAAATTAAAAAAATTGAGAAAAAAAAAAAAATAGAAAACAAAAAATAAAATATCAAAAAATTGATCACAAAAATAAAAAAATTGTTAATTATTTGAAAAAACAAAAGGATTAAAACAGAAAAAAAATTGCATTTGGATCTTATTACAGCTTTTGCCTTAAGACCTTGTTTCATAAATATGAAAATGGCATTTGGCTCAAATTGTAAATCTTTACGTAAAGCGGGATTTGCAAGATAGGTCTGTTATGATATATCAAATTTCCTTGCGCATCCTTGTCCAGAGGAATTTTAGCGGAAATGCCTTGTCTGCTGACAATTTGGTTCATTGTATTTCTTGTAGCTTATTTTTGCATAATTGTCTTTTTATTTATTTTTTGGCTTAGTATTTGTTTGGTATTCTCCCCGTAGGTCTTTTTCCACTTAATGAATGATCTATTATTCATGCAGGAATTGCAGCACAATCTGAGACTCCTAATGCACCAGGACTTCGTGCCAGAATGTTCTTGGCAATTGTTGCCTTCTTCATGACCTTACTCTGTTCCATTCATTCGCCTACCGTGTAACCAAGAAGCTTCCTCAGCCATTGCCTGAAGTTGACAAAAATGTTCCTAAACTTGCCCATGATGCTGCACAGAAGGAGGAGTGCTGTCCCCCATAACCAACTCCAGCTTTTACAGAAGCCAATCTCTTTTCTTCTGTGATTAAGAGGCTGGGAGAGTTAGAGGAGAAGGTTGATCTGCTGCAAGCCAAGTCCTCTGAGATGCCATACGAGGAGGAGGAATTGCTTTATGCTGCTGTTTGTCGAGTGGATGCTTGGAAGAAGAGGTAACTTCTACGAAGAAGGTAAGGTTATCAATTGCACTCATACGAATAATATATCTTTCATATTGATGCTGTCGATAAATACTGTTCAATCTTTATAAAAAAAGAGTCACATCTGTTAATCAGAGTCATCAATTTTCTTGGTATTTTTCTGGATAATTATTTTCTGGAAATTGTTTTGCTTTTAGAATTTTCTTCCTTAAAAGGGTTGCCTGGTCCAGCAGTTCTTCACCATTCTTAAAACCAGCAGCACGATTAGTTCCCCCCACATTTCCTGCTGTTATGCCCGCTCAGCAATCCCTTTTACCCTTACAATTCATTTGAAATGTAACTTGCATCTCTTTTTTCGGGTGCGCTATGTGTTACAAACTTTGAGCAGGCTTGCACGAGGCTTTGATAAGGCAAGAAGAACTGCTGGCGTATATAGATACCCAAGAAGAAGCAAAGTTCCGGGTAAGTCCAATTAATACTTTCTGCGCCACACCAACACATTGCAGCAAAATTATCAGTTCTGAAAGGAGCATTCCTTGTCAATCTCTGATTAATGTATTTTTCCTCTAAATTCCATCAGAAGAAGAGGTTCTGCTGGTAAGATGTTTCTGCTGATGGAAGAGATTGGTCCGAGCACTCTCTTCTTATGGAATTCCACTTATGCCACGTTATCTCGAGAATATCGACTGTATTCTGCAGTTGGGATACCGCGAGGAGGATTGTATATACTCTTCCAAGAATTATGTGCAGAAAGAAAGCATGTCCTATCTCACCTCATGTATTACCCTCATATATTACATACTGCAACATGTGATAATGAGTGCCACTTACGCTGACTACTCTCTGTTTTTTACTGATGCTTACTCGAGTTGTTATTAATGAAGTCGATATTTATGAAAATGGAAATTACTTTGCTGGCCAATGATCCAAACGCCTCGATATTTTCTTCCTTTTCTTGTATGGGAATGGCATTACAGTAAGTGGAAACTCGAAAACATCAACTCTCTTTATGCTCATATGATCATTGAAATAAACAAAAACCGGCAAAATATATTTAATTGTTATCACACAGTACAATAGAGCATATTTTATTAGGAAAGAATTCCCATCAAATTTTAATTCCGGAGGGATTCCTTGGCTGGCTCTTAATCACCTCTATAGGTTTTTTTTCATGAATACAACAAACAAGTCGGGTTATTTGAGACAAAGGCTCTCTCAAGTTAACTTCAAACTTGTATTACAAGGTTGAGTATTGAAGACAGACAAGTTTAGGCTATCAAATCTTTTAACATGTAAGTTATAAATATATAACCGGGAAGATGTAGGCACTCACTCTGGAGTGTTCAAACAGAACCAGAGCTCGCTGCTTCACCACATGAACTGGAAATGAAAATTACAATTAGTAGAAATGGGATATGGGGAAGAAAGTTAATCTTAAGCTCTGATAGCTTTTACTTACAAACTTCTTCTTCTTCTTTTTCTCGATGTATGCAAGGAGTTCATCCTGTCGGGCGAGGGACTCCTCCAGTGCCTGTAAAACGATAAGTTAGAAAACATAGAAATGAAACACTATTCATCTTTCCCTGCTTCCTGGAGGATAAGCAAACTAGGATTACTTCCTTTGATCCACTCCGACCTTGAAAAGCCATAAGAAGAGAGGCAAATCCCAGTTTTCTGTTACCTTCTTAGTAGAAGACAGCTCCTGCTCTAGGGCTTCAACGCGGCTCATTGCAGCACTTAGCATCTCTTCCTTCTCAGGTGGCATGGCTCTCTGCTTCGTGCATAGCATGCTGACCTTCTCCTCAAGCTCAGCCATCCTCTTGAGCATGTTCATGTACTCGGAGGTCGAGATGGTGGGCTCAGGCAACCGGTGACCGCCCCTTGACTGCACCTCACCATCCACATAGTAGACCGGGCTCGAGTAGAGAGTGCCATCAGTGAGCTTCTTGGGCATGTTCTTGGTCAGGCGGACCATCGTGACAATACCCATCAAGATGGCAAGGATGCCGTTGAAGAAGTGGTTGCTAAAGCCCTCGGGCGCTTTGCAAGCCTCTTTTAGAGCCAAATGATCCACTGCAAAATATAAAGAGTAGAATATGGTGAATTTGTGTTTTGGTGTGCAGATGATCGGACTGGACCAGTCAGTTTATCAATGCTGAGTTGATGCTTATACTGTCAAGAGAACTCCAAGACCCGGATAAGGCCAAAATCTCAGCAAATTAGTAGCTCTGCATAAAATCAAATGGTCCGACAGGAGCTGGTGCTAATGGGAACTATGAGGTGTTACCATGAAATGGGAACTAGAATGACAATATGCACTTAACTAGGAAGCCTATTTGTTAGGGGAGCTGGAGATGGACAGTCCCTCCCGACCACAAACTCGGCTGAGATTGTCAATGACTCTTTAGAGCAATCCTGGGATAGGTGCAATATGTAAAGCAGAAAAACCTTTGAGGAGGGCGAATTTCTCTCTCGGTACAGCCTGAGCCCAAGCAATGTCGATGGGCTTGTCTACTGCAGGAATGAAGTGGTCGCAGTTAAAGCCACCTTGGCACTTCTTTGCAGGAGCCTGCAGAAAATTTCCTGCCACATCATGACATGTTTTGGTAGATTTCTTGTCAGGACCTACAGAAAGCCAGCTTACCTCTTCATGGACCGGAGAAGGATGCTGGGATTTCCCCGCCAGGTATTCTGTACTTGGAACCGGTCCCGAGTTGGAAGGCCTCTGGTTCTGCAATCCACAATGTAAATGAGAGAGAAGGAAAGGTTGAACGGGAGGTTATTTGGGAAGCCTGTTTGCTACGACTGCTGCTACCTCTGGCTGAGCCGTCTCATCCTCGGAGATGTTCTTCTCCTCGACATCAGACATGGTCCACCTCTGGCATTTGGCATCACCGTTCTGAACCATCTGCATCGCGGAAAATTGGAAGAGGGAGCGTATTTGATTATCGTTGATGGGTGAACTCTAAGAGAGGAGGATGTGATGGATAGTTCTATAACCTTCAGAATCTCGGGATGCTTCCATGGGCCTTTGTCGGACCTCATGCAGCCACCCTTGTCAGCACAGGTGCAAGTTCCGCCCAGAAACTCGGGCAGCTCACTGTTTACAATAGGATATTCAATATTCTCAGGAACTGCAGGTCGAGAATTGGACATGTTTCCCGCAACAAAACACTGGGTGGTTTGTTCTTCCGAGCTCACAAACTCGAAGAGGGAGTGAGGTTTCATACCTTGCATCGATAATCTGGAGCAATTTGCTCTGGTACTTGTTGCCGAGAACCTGATGGAGAAACAGATCAGTGCGTCAAAATCGCGAGCGAAAGTTATCGTTAATGGGAAGTTTCTTACGTGGATCTTAGCAGTAGTCTTCGGGTCGAGGAACGACTTGATGGTGTTCCACAGCAGCCTGAACCCGGAACCAGCATTAATGATAAACATGCGGTTTAGGGTCTGCAGACAATATGCACTACATTAAATAACCAACCAGTGCCCGAAATCTTCGGAAATATGGGGAAGAATAAACATATAGCTCGAGCTGATGATTCATGGAGGATGCATTACCTCAGGGTAGTTGTCTCCGTCAATCTTCTGGAGGCGGACTATGAGGTCTCTTGCAGCTTTGTTGAAGTTCTTCAGGCCCTAAAATCACACAGGAGCTGATGAAGACAGATCCTAGAACCCAACAGTTTTATAAGACAGATCCTAGAACCCAACAGTTTTATGTTTCATCTAGGGACCAAGAATCTGTTCCCTACCACTCCTTGGACATCCAAGATGGTCGTGCTCTGGTCGATGTGCTTCTTGGCCACGATCGAACAGGCCGGGAATTTGACAGCAAAGGTCCTCTCGAACTCCCGGACGTGGTATTTCACGTACCTGTCCATTGTGGTTACCTGCATCAGCTTGGTCGGGTCGACCTTGCCGAGCCTCTCAATGTAAACTGGCCTCCCGTCCTTGTCGACCCCGTGGTGACATTGGGGATAGTGCTCCAGGACCTGGTCAATTTCCTTGAACTCGAATTCCTGGAAAACCAAAACAAGGAGATCTCAATGCACTTCCTCTTCTGTATGATTTTTGATAACTGTGGATGGTACCTCCAGGATTGTGTCCGCGCTGAACTCCTTCCTCCACTGGAGCATGTCGGACCACATCTGCTTTGCCTTGTCGATGTCGAACTTCCTAGCCTTCAGAAACCTGAACAATCACGACAAAAGATCAAGAGAAGACATGAAATTTGCGAACTTTCTGAATTTTCCGGGATTGAAAAGTATTGGATGGCACCTGAGCATCATGTGATGATCATCGTGTTTTGCCGGCAAAAGTTCATCGAGGATAAGTGCCTGCCGAAATGCGTCAATGGCCTGGAGCTCCTCAGCGTCCATATCATCCTCGATCAAGACGGACATGACCCTGCTGTGCCTTCGGCTCCTCCTGGTCAGGGAGTGCCGGAACTTGGATGAAGCATTGATCGCCTTCTTCTTCAACGACCCAAGCTTAGTTGACCTCCTCTCGTCCTCAGGGTTCTCGGAGCCTGGTTTTTCTAGACCTGTTAGTATCGATCCGTGAGAACGAAACAAATGAAATGCAATTCCATTGCAACTTTAAAATCACCGTTGTTAGAAAACGTTTTCCTGTTTTCCATTTCTTCATGGAAAGAAGAAGATCCAGGAAAGGAAATGCATTGAATCTCCAGTTTAAACGCCGTGTCATATTACAAAACATCCTTGTCATTCAAACATAGTTTCCTTCAATTTCCCATCTTCCATGGAGAGGAAACCGCTGGTTTTTCTCGAACTGAGCTCATCCATGAACCCGACTTTAGAAAGCCATGATCAGACTGCTTACCGGGTTTCCTGGGGTGACCTAGAGGTCCAGACAAGACGTCGCACATGATCGGAACCTTTTGCCAGATTGCTCAATTTCAATTCACCCACCCTTCAGGAGGCCGCAAACTCAACCGCTCATACCTGGATGCTCGGTTCGTAAGCAGCCCTTCTTCAGGCCTAGCCTTCTATGACATTACAGAAAACCGACATCCCAGGGTCAGGCAACATTGAACAAACGATAACTAAAGTGCCGTGATGACTGAAATGCAATGGTGAAATCCTCGCATGGATAGCACTGAAGAATTGATATATGATCATTGAGAGCAGTTGCAGAAACCGATATCAGACTATCAGTAAACATGATATAATCCCGAATGAGAAAAGACAATGAAGAAGAAAGTAAAGAAGGGATATGCAATGCAGAGAATTGTGTTCTACCCTTGGACAGGAATCGGGAAGGAAGCTCAGAGAGAGAGAGAGGGACTGGAGAGAAGACATATATCCCTTCCGAAGAAATCTCTGAACCGGAGGGCCTGAAGGAAGAGAGCCTCTAATCAATCATAATTTAGCAGAAAAATAGGAGAGAGGAGAAAGAAGAAGAAGACGAAGAAGAAGAAGAAGAAGTCGATGAAGAGGAAGAAGAAGAAGCGAAATGCAAGCCACTCCCTTCAAGATTCTTTAACCAGGTCCGATGTTTTCTTTCCTATGAATATTCCTCCGGTCTTCTTTTTAACTGTCGAGTTAGTTATTTCCTCTTTATCTAGGATTCGTTTTTTTTTTTTTCACTCGAAATAGAAACTTTCATCTTCACTCTCTGAAACTTGTTAATTGTGCATTGGGGAACTTGTTAGGGATTGTGATATCTTTTATATTGCCTGTCGGGTCGGGATATCCCAAACGAGATGATAAATCGAGAAATTCAGGAAACTGACACCGGATATACAGGGTAAAACCCCCAACGCAAAGGGAAACGTCCATAGACGAAATAAGATATTCCACTAGATCAAACCGAGAGATTACAATTTTTACGGATACTACCAATTCCAAGCCCTACAAACTCTACTAAGAAAAGAGTCACAATTCAATCTCTCAAGTTCTCATGCCCTCACAATCCTTAGAAGTTTATCAGAAAGATTTCTCACGAGAGCCCTAAGACCCTCGGGATTTCGTGACACCAAGGCACACCTTCAGAACTCATACAAGACTCTATTTATAGATACAAGACTATATCCTATTTAATATCCTAGAAAATATTATCCACATATATTTTCTAAATCAAATATATTATAAGTTCTAGGATATCCTATTTAAACAATAAAATAATATCTACAAAATCTTCTAAATATCCTTAAAGATTATATTCAGGATATTTTGTACTTCTAACCACAATCTTGACCGTTGATCGTTGTTCGCACATATCTTGTATCTTGAATCTGATCTCTAACTTGCTATTCAGGTCTTTCAATGTTTGAGTTCCGCCTTATGCCAAGACGTATTCCAACGAATCTACACCTTAGCTCACATATGCCAAACACCACTAGTTCTACTTCTTAACTATTTTTATTCAGCCGTTCACGAGCTCCACCTCATCTTGTGTGCACCGCTCAAGTCCAAACCACCATTAGACTTATCCGAGGTGCCAATTTTCGTCAGCACTCCTGCATGATTCCAGCTGACCAGTTGACAAGCCAAATTTGACACGACTTCAACATTCTCCAAGATCACTACTCCTTAAAACCTGATTCATTTAGGCAATCTCGACCGCTTCTTCTGCCTATCTTGAACATGCTCTTTTTCTCATAAAAGTTATTGTCTCAATGCAGGTCTCCCCGACTTACCAACTTCTACCTCCATAGGCTGAGTTCCGAGAGCATTCACCGACTCAATCTTCTCTTGGGTCCTGTCCTTAAACTGCTCGACCAGAACAGATTTATCAAAGGATATTATTTATTCATAGGAGATTTCGAGACCTTACCAATGGTGCACAATACCTTGCATACATTTACCCTTCATGCCCGAGATTTTCTACCGTTATCATAGTTGACCAGACATCTCCTTCTAGAACTCATTCAGGCTATGCAAACTTGCAAGGCCTTTACTTTCATCTATCGATATCCAAAAACATTGACTTTTTCCACCTCAAATCTCACACTTGACATCTTTAGTTGCCCCGAACCTGAAGTCTTTTTAACCCAACTCTGATATCTTCTGAACCTGGGCTCTGATACCACTTGTTGGGGATCGTGATCTCTTCGATACTGCCTGTCGGGTATCAAAATGTCTCGAGTGAGATGATAAAACGAGAAATTCAGAAAATTAACACTGGATATACAAGGTAAAACCCTCAACGCAGAGGAAAATGTCCATGGACAAATAGGAGATTCTTCTAGATCAAATTAGGAGACAGATTTTAGATTTCAGATTTCAGAGATACCACCAATCCCAAGTCTCATTATAAACCCCACTCAGAAAAGAGTCACAATCCGATCTCTCAAGTTCTCAAGCCCTCACGCTCTCGAGAAGTTTATCAAAGAATCTCTCACAAGACTCTTTCACCCGGGCTCTAAGGCCCTGGGATTTCACGGCACTGAGGTACACCTTCAAAACTCGTACAAGACCATATCCTATTTAATATCTTAGAAAATATTATCTACATATATTTTTTAAATCAAATAGATTACGAGCTCTAAGATATCTTATTCAAACGATAAAAAAATATTCATAAAATCTTCCAAATATCCTTAAATATTTTGTTCAAGATATTTCGTGTTGTTCGTACATATCTCATATTTTGAATTTGATCTCCAACTCGTTATTCAGGTCTTCCGGTTTTCGAGATTAGACTTATGCCGGGACATATCCCAACAGAACTGATTGGGCACGTCCAAGAATCCCGTAAATTTTGACCTTATCATTTGAGTTACAAGGCCGATTCATTTTCAACTTAATTTGCCTGTTCTCGACAGTACCTTAAGGATTCCAGTAATCGGAAGTTAGATAATTTCCGTATTACCGTAGTTCTTGAAGCTTGGTGGCCCAAGCTTTCATGGTGGTGATCCACTCAGTGTCTCTGTCAACATCGCCACCGCTGAAGGGGGGAAAGAATTGGAAGACATTTTCAAGAAATCCAAGAAATATTAGTTTTTTTTTTTCCTTTTTTGGTCGGCTCCAGTTTGTCGGATCCATGACATGGTTAACATTAAAGAGTAGACTTTTCGTTTTTTTCTTTTATTTTGAAGAGAGACAAAGGTAAGGATGTTTTCGTTTGATGTGTATTGAATTTTGGGTGTGGTTAAATTTGATTTTGTTTACTGATTTTTTTAGATTTATTCTCTAATTTTTGAGAAGATCATATTATGATAAATTTAAGTATATTATATATAAAAATAAAAATAAGGATATCTATATAAGGTTAAGAATTTTCAGGTAAGATGCTCTAAGTATACTCGATGGACTTTGAGAGTTTTTGTGTAAGATGTTTTCTAATCATTAGTGCTTTTGAATTCCTCTTTTGCATTGCTTTTGAGGGTTGGATTAGATTGTGCACCTATTGTGTTACTTCATTTTATTCACTTTCCATTATTTGCCCTACAATGAAAATATCATCGAGCCTTCTCAGCATGTAAGAATAGTATCCCACCTGATATAGATAGATATATTGGTGTCCTACCCGACTCCCTCATTGAAAACTGACTCAACAAATACTGACTCGCGCAACGGACATTGGACATTCATTAAGCCCAACTTTCACCCAATTATGGACATTGAACCTCTACCAAGTCTAGCTTTCTCCTCCCACATGGATGTCAGATATCCTCCAAGCTTGACCCTCTTTCACATGGATGCACACTAAATACGACTTTCCCTTACATGGCAGATGTTGGATGCACGCTAAATAAGTTCAACTTCCACCCACATGATGGACATCAGATATCCTCCAAGTCTGACACTCTCTCATGTGGACACATACAAATTCCAACTTCCACCCACATGACGGACATCGGATATCCTCCAAGTCTGATTCTCACTCATGTGCTTAGCATTTTGGAGACATGACCACATCAATCTTTTGCTTGCTTTGTAAACTTTCTCATCAAACTCAATACACTAACATGGTTATAAATATAACCTGTCAAAAATATGGCTCTTTCTAAAGTCCTCAATACCAAAGGTGTCTTACCAATATCTTCCAGTATTAAGTCAATGCATTGTGCAGCACGTGGTGTCTAATATAAGTTGGGCCTCTTGGCTTCTAACGATTTACCAACCAACTTAAAATTAGAGCCATTGTTGGTAATCACCTACACCACATTTGTTTCCCCCACATATTCAACAAATTCATCAAGTAATTCAAACATTTTCTCACCCATTTTTGAATATGCAGATGCATTAATAGATTTCACAAACATGGATCCAATACGTGAGTTAACTAAGAAGTTGATAATACTCTTACCTGTCCTGCAAGTCCAACCATCAGCCATTATTGAGTACTCATACTTCTCCCACATATCTTTATGAGACCCTAACATGTCTTGTTTATGGGAAACTTCTTTCTTCAAACATTTCACTCTAACTTCATTGTAGCTTGGAGGCTTCAAATTTGGACCATATTGTCCAATTACCTCAATAGCACATTTGAAAGAATCCAATTGAGTGACATTGAAAGGCATACCAGCTTAATACAAAAATCGAGCTACGTAATGAATAGCAATGTCTCTTCTTTCCTTGTCAAGTTTCTCATCAATATTTGTTTGCTTCAACTTCAACCTTCCTTGCTTGCGAAGTTCAACCACAGTTTCAGGCTTTTTATAAATAAAAGAATCCATTGGACCCTTTACCCTAGTTTCTTTGGTTGTGGCACCAAAGGTGTTTTGCCCTTATCACTTGGCCTTTTTCCTTGGGACTTTACTTGCAACTTAACCTCTTCAGCATCCTCTTCTAGCTCTAATATGTCATCAACATCTTCAAATTCAGGCAATCGACCATAATTAATTTTCTCTTCTCTTCTCTTTTCTTGTTCATACGACCTTCAAGCTCCTTTCTCACATCTTCAGGACATTTAAGACACTTTTTGGCAATCTTGTTACCTCCAATTCAATGCAATGTTGCTCGATGGATGCCTCCATTTGTAATTTTTCCATAGAATATACATGTCACAACAGTGGCATTAGCTGGATTCTCTAAAATATTATACTTCCAGGTAGGATCCTTTTTGTTAATCCTTGAACTAATCAAATGGCTTGGTGTTGATGCACTTCCATTTCTAGTCTCCATATCACAATTTAACCAACTGAAATAAAAACACAAAATAAAATAAGCAACAAATTCTAGTGGAGAAGGGATAGACTAGAGAGTCAGAGATAGAACAGAACAAACCAGAGAGAAGTAGAACAGTATGAGTCATTACTAGAAGAACAGAAGAACAACAAGAGCCAACAACATAACTGACTAGAGGAGGAGAGAGAGATAACAGACTCACAAACAGATGCAGAGCAGTAGTAGATCGTAGACTCACAGAGAAGCAAACATCGAGCAAAAGCACACAGAGGAGAAGAAATCGAGCAAAAGCACACAAAGCAGAAGAAGCAATCAAGCATAAGCATAGAGAGCAAAATAAGAAATCGAGCAGTAGCACACAAAGCAAAAGAAGAAATTGAGCAAAAGCACACAGAGTAGAAGCAGATCACAGACTAATAACCAAGCAGAAGCAGATAGAAGACACAATAAAGCAGAAGCAAACATACCAGAAGTGGAAACCAAGCAAAAGCGGCAAACTCACAGTAACAACCGAGTAGAAGTAGACAGACCGGAAGTAGAGCAGAAGCAACAAACTCACAGCTAAGCAGCCGTAGTAGCAATCAAGCAGAAGTAGCAGATTCCTAGCCAGACCAGAAGCAAAAACCAAGTAGAAGCACAGCAGCAGTAGGAACCCAAACTAAGCCGTAGGCCTCAGTGGAAGCAGAGCAAAGAGAAGAAGAAAATGCGGGGTGGGCAGAAACACCAACGACAAGATAAAGCCCTGATTACTCTAGTTTTCTAATTATTTTCTAATTTTTCACTGCTAATAAGTGGGTGGGCTCATTTTGGCCCAACCCATTAATAAAAAAGTCAAGCCTAGATTAGCTTGAAACAAAATGAAATAGAAGCTTAAAGCGCTCGTTTTGCTCCGAGAAAAAGTGCAGGAAGTGCCCAAAGTGCGGGCTTCAATGAAGGCGCTGCGCTTTGACTCTGTTGAAGCGCTGCGGGTCTTGGCGTTGCGCTTCATGCGCTTAAGCAAGTGCTCGGTCGCTTTTGAAAACACTTGTTTGAATCACCCTCCCTTGGTTATGAGTGGTGGCTCTCCATTTTCCTCTCTATTTTTCAGCTCTAGGAAAAGCGTGTGGTCTTTGATCAGTGCAAGTGGGTTGCTCTCTCTGCATTTGATGGATTACATGCCCATCTAGATTTCGTGGATGCTATCAACCGAATTTTGCATCTTTTTGCGCCATTATCTATGTCCAAGGATCAGGATCGTGTTTTTCAAGCTGAATTGCAAGAACTATATTTCGGGTCCTTGACCTCGTAACTCATCATGTTTGCCTGAATTAGTTACTAATCTTGTTTCTTCTTGGTTGAAATATTTAACTTGGTAGTTTCCAAATGAATAAGTGTGCTACTTTGTCAGAGCAAAAAAGAAAAAAAGGGTAAGCTACTTTGAATTGCCAATCTTGCAGCTTGATTGTGTGCAAGTGGGAATGGGATTATGAATTTTTCTCTCAGTTTGATTATTCTTTTCTCAGTTCATTGTTGGCTTAAGCTATGTTTCCGCAGTGTCATGAGGGTCTAATAATCCATTCACGGTCCTTTGGCAGATGTAGAAATGGCCGATGGCACTCAAACAAAGAACTCCTTGAAGCCAGTTGGTGGTATGGTGAAGAAGCTGAAGAAAAATTTCAAGATGGGCAAAGGCAAGCGTCGTGGTAAGGGCCAGCTCAAGAGGAAGCGCAATATTTGAGTTAAAACAAAACCTTGAACGAGCTCGACCCGGATGCCAGTTGGGCTGCAAAAAGGTTTTCATTTGAATTTTTAATCTATTATCTCCTTAAGATAACCACTCTTAGATGGATACGATGTGAGAACGACTGCAATGTTATGCAAAATGAGTTCTTTGCCTTAGTCTCGATCAGCTGCCTTTGTTGGTATTTCTGTTTTTCTGGATCATCTTGATAGCACTAATTTTGGTTCTTAGTTGTTGGATGGGTGGAATTTCTCCTGTGGGGAATTGGGATCTGTATGTGACAAAATGGTCACGATTCGTTTAGTGTGCGCTTTCTTGGACGTCATGGACCCCGATTCACCGGTTGTTTTTATTTCTTTACCAAGGTATTTGCGATCCTTGAAACGAGAAGTTCTTTCTGGGCATGATGGGTCCCGATTCACTGGTTGTTTCGATTTCTTTACTAAGATATCTGCAATCCTTGAAACAAGATGTTCTTTCTGGGAGTCTGCATTCTCGATGTTTCACACCGATCAGAGAAGGCACTCCAAAGATGCAAGGCCAATGTGCCTATTTATCTCTCTCTCGGCTTGAAAAGAGAGCAGAACGAATGCAGTCAAATACCTTTAAGGTTCTATAAAATTTTCCCTTTATTATAATATTATGAACGTATAAAATACAAATAATCAAAAGGTTACGTAATATTATAATTTTTAATTTACGACGAATTGGTATATTCTATATGACTTATTTGCACCCCTGCCTTTCGGAGAAATTAAAGCACGGATAGATTCAGCAACCTCGCAAACCAAGGGGGAGAAATTCAATTTGAGAAATAGGATGACGAATTTAAGGGAACAAAATATGGTAGTTTAATAATAATAAATAAATAAATAAATAAAGTTAAGTGAACTTTATATAATAATTTATAATTTTTCTCGAGTTTAAGGATGATCGCCCTGCGCATCCCTTGGATTCATGTCCGGGAAAAAATCTTGTATGTTTAAAGTTATTATCACATGATAGTGTTGTTGAAAAATGACAATTATATTGTGAATAAAAATTGTGTCTTGGAGAAAATGGTTACGTGACACTAACAAATATGATTAAATTATTTTAAGGGTTATTTTAAAATTTATTTAATTTTTATAAAAAAAAAGTTAAAAAATAGTTAAAACTTTTTACTTAGTATCATCGTAGAGAGAAAGCTTGCTCTTCGAAAAACGAGACAGAAAAGAAAAACTATAGGTTCATGAAATTGAAAGGAAAGAGGGATAATTGCCGACCTCACTGAGGACATATGATAAATAAATTAGTCATTCGGCAACCCAAAAAAAATTAAAAAAAACGAAAATAATAATATTAATATAATAATAAAACGGAACATTGTTTAAGCAAAGCAAATTTTCTATTATTACTTTTCCATCGCACCGACCCGACCAAACCAAATGAAACCTGTGTGCTCGCATTTTGCTTCCGGAAGCCTACCTACAATAACAGAAATTCCTAGATGATTATAAAAAAAATATCAATTAAAATATGATAAATAATTAATTAATATTAATTTTTTAAGCAGTTATTATAATTAATAGTAATCAAAATAATTTAATTAATTCTTCGTCACCATATTTGAGAGTTTTTCCCACTCTGCACGGCATGAAGCCACCGCGCACATTTCGCTTGTTACATGCCCCTTGTTGTCTTTACAGCCTTGCGAATTTCACATCGATCTACCGCAAGGGAAAGAACAAAGAAAAAAGGATCTCGAATCTCTCGACCGAAAATCTTATTGCCCGGTACCATAGAGAAACCGGGAAGCGCTACTCCCTCCTCCCGGCGAATATCGTCCGATTAACACTACAAGAAAAATCGTATATTAATGATCGAATTTTTGATGGAATTGTTCATCTTCATCCCATCCCTAACTTGGACACTTTACCCTTACCATTCACCATTCCTAGGATCTCATTCATACCCTCGATGAAAACCTCGGGTTCATTTCTGAATCGGAGTGGATATGAGTTGCTCATGAATGTCGTTACAGCGATAGCGTTTGAAGAAGTACACTGACACCACCGGTCGTCGATCGGTCGTACAAATTTGATAAATCGGTACTAATAATTGAAATATATTTTTATTTGATGTATAAAACGCTAAAACAAACTATTTCTCATAAATTTAATTCCATTTAATTTATTACCGTACAGATATAATTTTCAGATGGACGGTAAAAAATAATATAAAAATGTTGTCAATTTATTTATTATCCACATTTTAAGCCTCTTGGAAATTTCTCCATTCCTCAAGTTCATGGCTCCAAAACATCCAATACAAGAACGAGAATTTAGGCCTCATCAGAGATTTAAAAGAAAAATGATGTCCACAAAAAATTTCAATCCCAAGCCATCAGAAAAATCCAACAGCTTCGCAGAATTTTCAAATGCCCTCCACACCTCCAAGCACTCATCCCCAGCCGTCCACTCGCAGCTTGCCACATGGCATGCCAGATATCCAAACGCCACATCAGGCTAAATGACCACCAAGCGAGCTTCTCCACATACCTCGTTCTCTAATGACAGAGAAATGCAACTCTCTGTGCCTCATACCGCTCGATGCTCGACGAGAGGTGACTACGAGCTCTCGTGGCGTGGCTGCTTCGAACAATTTCCTGATATAGTTTTCTTACATTTCCTGTGAAAACTATCGATGCCGTGAGATGCAATTAGAGGTTGCGATGTATCCCATCAGCATGGTTGCTGTAGTGGCAAAGGCAAACCTTATGAGAAAACAAGGAAACACATTAATGCATAATAAAATTGATAAAAGAAAAATTAAAGGTAGTAAAATCTATTGATAGTTTATTGCTTTTTCATAATGAAAGAAAGGGAAAAATAAAAATATAATAATTTTTATTTATAAAAATTGAATTTAATATCTTTTAATTAAGATTGATGGGTACATATGCATGCATGAGAAATGAGATACAAGCAGAGGGTATATGAAGTTTCACCGGTGAAAATTAGCAAGAGATCTTTACATTCTAGGTCGAGAGTGGCACCAACTGCATCGAGCCTTCTTTCTAGCAAGTTTACTAATTTTATTAAGATGTAAATTTCACATAAACTAGATTGGAAAAGAAATTTGGATTTATAAGAAAATTGAGTACAATCATCCATCAGTTTAGACTTTTGAGGGAAAACGCACTCAAAACTGTTGTAGGCTCAGACATAAATTTAAAATAATATCAGAGCGGGTCTATCTGGACTCTCACCACCCCAAGTTTGAGTGTGGAACTTGTGGCTTGTTAAGAAGCCCGAGACCAGGAGAAAAATGTCCGACTCGTGGTTTGTTTATCGAGTAAGGAAAAAGCCCGACTCGTATGCTAGCCCGAGGATAGAAGAAAGGTCCCGCCTCGTGGTAGTTTCTCCCCCCTTACCTGAGATCAAACTTTAGTTTATAAGAGAATTAGGTACCACTACATATCAATTTAGTCTTTTAGGTAAAAACATGCTCAAAACTCTTTTAGACACGCGTAGGAATTTAATAAATTTTGGCAAACGATGATGATAAAATGGAACCCACATGAAATGACAATCCTGCCCCTGGCACCTGGCTTCAGGACATGCTGAATTACCCTCGAATTTTGTCAAGAAACAAGGGGCAGTCACAGAACTCCATCCAAAAAAAAAAAGAGGAAAAAAAGGAAGGCAATTTCAATTCCCGTCAACCCCTGCCTCCCCCAGTTTCCCTTCCACAAGCAAACCACAACTCAAACTGCCCATCACATACATATCAGCTAAATAAATTCCTCTTCTCTTCTTCCCTTCCATAACACTTCCAGAGGGAAGCTTTAAGAAGAAGAAGAAGGAAGAAGGAGCAAAAATGGCTGTCTGTTCACTCCACACAGCTCAGTCCCTCATCTCTCCTTCCTCCATCACCAGGACCCACCACAGCCGCCACCGCCACCTGGGCTCCTCCCAGCAGAAGCAGGTCCTCTTCTACAGGAAGAGCACCAGCAACAGCTGGAGCGGCTCGGCGGCGTTCGTGGTCAGGTGCTCGGCAGCTGGCAACACGGTTGTGATTGGCCTCGCAGCAGATTCGGGGTGCGGGAAGAGCACCTTCATGAGGCGGCTGACCAGTGTGTTCGGGGGTGCGGCGGAGCCGCCCAGGGGTGGGAACCCAGATTCGAACACCCTGATCAGCGACACGACCACGGTGATATGCCTGGACGACTACCACTCGCTGGACCGGACGGGGAGGAAGGAGAAGGGGGTGACGGCGCTGGACCCGAGGGCCAATGACTTCGACTTGATGTACGAGCAGGTAAAGGCGCTCAAGGAGGGGAAGGCGGTGGATAAGCCTATCTACAACCACGTCACCGGCCTGCTGGACCCTCCCGAGCTCATCAAGCCCCCCAAGATCCTCGTCATCGAAGGGCTTCACCCAATGTAAGAAAAAGACTCCCTCCCCTGCTCTCATCTCTCTAGTCTTTTTACCAAAAGAAAAAGTCGGGTATTGCCATCGGCTAAAACGGTTACAAATTATTTGACAGATTATGCATACAATACTGTTGTGTTAAAAGCTCATTCATGGATCTGTCGGAAAACTCATAAATGTGTCACTCCCGGCATACCCTTTTGTTATCTTGAACTAGAGATGCATCCACAACTGTTCTTTTTGTCTGTCTAAACAACCTAGTATCTAGAAGTGATAGATCCCCAAAGCCAGGTCGGCCCAGTAAAGTGTAAAATTCTTCAATCACGAATTTTCTCTAATAACAAGGCTTGGACTGTGAACTTGTTTTTAGGGGATCTCGGCTCTGAATCAGTTCTATTTCTAGCTGCAAAACCATGAACTGGTTGGTTAATGAGTCTTTCCCAACAGAAGATGATCGATCAGAACTCGAATCCACAAAATTTTTTACTCATCCGCCGTTAAGGAGTAGATTGAGAAGCCTGCTGAACATTTCTGTTGCTCGTGGAGATTGAAAATGGTGGGAAGGTGAGCAAGCAGAGGTTTATCTTCGTCCAGTAGCTTGTGTTATCTTGAATGGAGAGCTGAGATTGCGTGAGACTGTTATCCAATTCCTCCTTTTAAAGTTTGAGGGAGGCTGTGGCTGACAAATCATAATGGGTCCTTCTCATCTTTGTCCTGTGGGCGCTGAATCTGTGCAGGGCCTTTTAGTCAGAGCCCATCCTCTGCCATGCAATCTCCATTTTATATTGTTATTAATAAAACCAAACATTGTTGGCTCTCGATCCCACATTAAAATATTTTAAATTTAATGTTCATTAGTGAAATTCTTTATATTTGTATATTTTAGTCTCCTTCTAGCACGTGTTATTTTTTTTCGTTTTAAAGATGAAGAGTTTTGTACAGCTGATATTACTTTTGATTTAATACTAGGAAATTCTAGGTTAGTTTCTTACCGGTGGGACTTCCCATTCCTTTTATCCCCCACTTTTTTACATCCTTCTAAATATATGTGCCTTATTTAAACACCGAAAAAGAAATCAGTTTCCTTTTGCAATAAATATTGGGGGCCTAAAATTCATCAGGGGGCTCTAAACCAATGCAGAGACAAGACCGTGAGCTTCGTGGGCATTTTCGTCCACTAACGATTTTTCATTGTCGGGGAATTTCAGGTTTGACCAGCGTGTGAGGGACCTGTTGGACTTCAGCATCTACTTGGACATCAGCAACGAGGTCAAGTTTGCTTGGAAAATTCAGGTAATCATGACAGTTGATCCTCTCCCGCTTTTTCACGAATTTTTTTTTTCACTTAATTATCTAAATTTTATCAGTGAAATTATTGCAGTTGTTAAAAGAATAATAATAATATAATATTAGTAACAATAATACAAATGAAATGACATTTTTGCAGAGGGATATGGCTGAGAGAGGACACTCCCTTGAAAGCATCAAAGCCAGCATTGAAGCCAGAAAGCCAGACTTCGATGCCTATATCGGTAATTTCACCTCTCCTTTTTATATGCATCAAAATCTAGAAGTTCAATGCATTGGATTAATTCGGATTTAAGTCAAGTCAACCTACTGAACTCTTGCAATCATATAAATTCTCCTTTCAGACCCTCACCTTCATTAATCCACATTACCAGCGCGTGACAGGAATGGCTGAACAAAGCACAAAACGTTAGGCCGGTAGTCATATGTATATTGATGCAAGGCTCGGTTCAGTCACCGTGTCGGGGATTTTTGGGTGTTTGCAGACCCGCAGAAGCAGTACGCGGATGCAGTGATAGAGGTGCTGCCGACGCAGCTGATACCGGACGACAACGGAGGGAAGGTGCTGAGGGTGAGGCTTATCATGAAGGAAGGCGTGAAGCACTTCAAGCCGGTTTACCTGTTCGACGAGGGCTCCACCGTCTCGTGGATACCCTGTGGCAGGAAGCTCACGTGCTCTTACCCCGGCATCCAGTTCGCCTACGGCCCCGAGACTTACTTCAGCCACGAGGTACAACTCTCTTGTTCCCTCTTCATTCTATCGTCGGAGGCTCCCGATCCGGAGAGGGAGCCTTCCGTATAACACGAGCATATTACTCAACACACTTAACGAGCATATGGATATATAGCACATCAGCTCGGTATGTATAGCATATCGGATATCTGCAACCATCGCTTCTGGTGTGTGAAGCGTTGGGGGTGATTGGGGTCTCGGTACCATGTACAAAGACCGGTTCCTAAATCTCAGGACCGGAACCTGTCCTGTTAAATTTTGAAATTGGATTCTAACCTATTAGAATCTCTTCATTATTTTCTTTAATTCTACAATAGATATTTTCATATATTTAATAATTATAAAGTAATCATATTCAAAAGATTTTTCATGGTTATCACTATTTGTATTGTTATTTTATCGTATTACACTCTTAAAAATATTTATAGAATATTTAATTTTTATTGATCATCATTTTTAAATTATAATGATATTTTAAACACGATAGATTCATACAATATACATAATTATTATATCAAATAATACAAAGGCTTAAACAATAGAATCGAATCTCATATGAGAAAGTCATGAGCAATTAAAATAAATTGCATAAATTTGTAATAAGTTCCAGTTCAACTACCCTGCGTGCCGAAATTGAAACCAATCGGAAACCTATTCAAATTGTATCAATATCTAGCCGAAAACTACCATATACCCGCCCACACCCACGTTAAACGCTGTGTCTCGAGTCTGAACTAGTGTGCTGATTCATTTGTGATATTGTCAGGTCTCTGCTTTGGAGATGGATGGGCAGTTCGACAGACTGGACGAGCTCATCTACGTCGAAAGCCACCTGAGCAACCTCTCCACAAAGTTCTACGGGGAGGTCACCCAGCAGATGCTGAAGCACTCCGATTTCCCGGGCAGCAACAACGGGACCGGCCTCTTCCAGACCATAGTCGGGCTGAAGATCAGAGAACTCTATGAGCAGATCGTCGCCGAGAAGGCTTCCGCTCCATTGGAAGCTACCAAAGCTTGAAGAAACCACATTCTAAGTCCTTAAAATTTTTTCCCTTTTTATTTTTTGCAATATTTTTTCCACATCATGGTTCGAAGTTGCAGCCCCGGGGCTCGGGCTGTTCTTTTGGAATGATGAGAAACACCCATATGTATATTTAATTCTCTATTTTCAACTCGATGAAGATTTGTAAAATAGAGGACAATAACAGGAGATCAATGTTCAGTGCAGAAAGTAATCAAAGCCTGTATTTATTTCGTTGCACTCTCAACTTGGTCTTCAATGGATATAGACTAAACTTTTGAAGCTCATTGTTTATGCAGATAAACAAACTTATTCTAAAACAATAGAACTATTAGATGGAGAATCTCAGGGTCTATGCTTACATATATTTGTGTACTTTGACATGATATCATTACCCGTGTAAAGGGAGTGCTCGGTGATGAGAATAGGCCTCACAATCGAGAGGCAAGCGACTTCTTGAGTTCCCTTCTGAGGATCTTCCCTGCTGGAGACTTCGGTATTGAGTCAGTAAATACCACTTTTCTCAGCCTCTTGTACGGGGTAACCTATCAACAAGAAATGATTATTGAACAAGTTTCATACAGTTCTTTCTTGATCAGGGAATTCAATGAAATGCCATAGCCATTCAGCCCAATTATGTCATCTGCTATCTATTTCTGGAAACCAAAATGACAAAATATGATTGTTGTGCTTGCTTCTTCTGCCAACATATCGAGTGTGAAATTACAGACCTGTTTTGCTGTGAAGTCTATGAGATCTTCCTCAGAGAGTGTGCTTCCATTTCTCCGAACTATGAATGCCACTGGGATCTCCCCACACTCTTCATCTGCAGCACTGTATAGGAGAGACGATGATTATGTATAAAAGCTAAGAAAGATGATGGTTGAGAAATGAACAAGTGATTTCGGATAAGTTCCAAAAAGTTTCTAGACAAATCGATGAATATGAATAGATTGTCGCCATTATTTCAGTCAGATGAAACCCGAATTATTTTTATCCACTTTTAATGGTCCAGTAACACATTTGTTTAAGAATTCCAGACAATACATGAATTCACAGCACAAGGACTATTTCAGATGCCATACTTGATTATTCTGAAAGTGAATTTAAATATACAAGGAGATCTGGTTCTCACTAACCCAGTGACAGCAACATCAGTGATTTCGGGGTGGGTGGTCAGGACAGCTTCGAGATCAGCAGGGGCAATCTGCGAATAAGAGAGCAATATACTTAACTTTTTTCACCATTTCACTTGAAAGATCCTCGCAAAATATAGATTAAAGAGAAGAATAAAATTCACATAATCACATTAAAAGGGTTTCACATGTTCCTGGAAAACTACAATTTATCTGAGAAGCATACTGGATGAAGCTTGTATGTATACCTGAAAGCCCTTGTACTTTATAATTTCCTTTATGCGATCACGTATATGTAAGAACCCATCGTGATCAAAATGAATGATATCTCCAGTGTGTAGCCAGCCATCCTCATCAATTGTCAACATGGTTGCTTCGGCATTATTTAAGTAGCCTATAAAGCAGACAACTTGTGATTCTATTTTTTTGCATAGTGATCGTAAAGCAAGTTCCTTTTATCAATGTAAGCACAAAAAAGGAAAGATACGAGAAAGAGACATTAGAACGTTAATCCTTTGGTTGGAGATAATGTCCACATTTAACAATGATTAAAGATTGTGCCAGGCATATGGATTGCTCAGACATGGTTTCCTGTATTAAAACCAAGCAAACAAATTGTCATCTTATCTGATGCATAAATGCTTGAGATGATCTTGGGGAAGTGTGTGGATGATATATTATAATGGTTTAGAAAATAATACATGCAACCATAAATAGACACACAAGCAGTACAATGAAGACAACTCGGAAAGTCTTTTACCTTTCATAATAGCTGGCCCACGCAATAACAGCTCCCCACTAATGCCAGGAGGCAAGAAAGAACCAGTTTTCCAGTCGACTATCTTAGCTTGCATGTTTGGAGCCAACAGTCCAATAGAAGAATACTTTCGGAACTTTTCAGTGTTGAAGCCACGAGTCGCAACTGCAGTTGATTCAGTCATTCCATATCCCTATCAAGAACAATGAAAATTGAGCAGAACCGCTCAATGTTTAAGAAAATGAGCTCTACTCTTACTCCTTAGACATGGAAGACTGACACAAAAAAGCAGAAATAACCACTGACACTACTGATGTCCAATTTTTTCAGAGTAGGGGAGGTTGATATCAGAATTTTGTCCTATCAATATTGGAATCTATTAAGTGTCACCTACACTTAGACAATCACATACCAATTTAGATTAAAAGAATCATCCCCTGGCTATATCTTCACAAAATGCTAGTGTTATTTCCCATAAAATATATAACAGCAAATTTGTTCGGCCTGCAATTTAAGACATACAGCTTAGTGGGACATCCATCTACATAGTATAGGTCCCTCTGTTGGCGTTTAAGTAGAAAAAAAAGGGAAGAATAGATGCAGGCCCACATATCACTGAAAAACTACTGCAAAAGATGGTTTTATGTTGTTTCAACCTGAATAAAGTCAACATGAGGAAGAGCCCGAACAAAATCCTCTATGCTTCTCCGATCAAGAGATGCAGCCCCACAAGAAACCTGCTTCAAACTCTTCAAACTACTGGTCCCTTGGACAGAGTTTGCAGACCTTGTCAATGCTTTCAACAATGGTGGCACAACAGGAAAGTGTGATACCTGATACTTATCAATGGCCCTAACAGCCTCGACAGGATTGAATCTCTGCATCACAACAACCTCAGAACCCAAGGCGAGCAGCCCCAGCACGAATAAAGACATCCCATAGATATGAAACATGGGCAGAGAGGCTAAATAGACATTCTCAGAACCCAAGAAGCTGTACTGAGAGGCCTCGAACTTCACGAAAAGCTCAACCATAGCAATTAGATTCCTGTGAGTTAGCACAGCCCCTTTGCTCACACCAGTAGTTCCCGATGAATAGACTATTGCAGCCATGTCATCCTGCCTAATTAGGGGCTTAGTTACAGACTCAAGATCAACCACACTTGAGTTCGAAATGAGCCCGTAGAAGTCCATGAACTCGACTTTGGACAGATCATTCCCGTTTTCGGGGACGGCAACGACATTAACACCTAGTTTCTTAACTTCCGCAAACCTATCATAACTAGCAAAAGCAAGAAGGACACCGCAATCAGCGAACTGCCTCCGGATTTCCGACAGGCTACTCCGGGGATTCATGGTTGTGACGACCCCTCCCAAGTAGAGGACGCCCAAAAAGGCAATGGGATAGTAAACGGAATTGGGCAAGAGGAGAAGGACGACGTCACCTCGAGAGACGCCCAACCGGCGGAGCCCAAGGGCCATGGACTTGACGAGAGGGAAGAGCTCCGAGTAGGAGATGGAGAACCCGGTAGAGGAATCGACGAAGGCGGGGGAGCCATCGTGGGTGTGGGAGAAGACGTGGGAGACGACATCGAGGAATGGGTTCTCTGGTAACGGAATGGAGGGGTGGGTACTTTCGTAGATTCCGGTCTCCGGGGAGTACCAGGCGGGAAATGCGGTGGTGGTGTTTATGCCAGTTGCCGCCATTGACTAGATCCCGATCTTAACGGAGCTGGGATGCTCTCTCTCTAATTGTTCTTCTTCTTTAAGAAGACGGAGAAAAACAGCAGAAGAATGGTTTGCTCTGCAAGAAAACATGAGCCGTTGGAGGCGGCAGATGTCCTGAAAACATTTTCCTCCTTTTTACGGTTCAAACCTTATTCTTTAAGATATTTTATTTTTCAACCTTCACCTTTTCCATTAACCCTATTTTGCACCCTGAATTTTATATCATCTCATGTGTAGCACGATAATATATCTCGTGTAGCCATATTACAATATGATAATACTTCCGCGATAACATCAATCAATCAAATTTATTTATTTTTAAAAATTTTTGATGAAATTTAAAACCCCAAAACAACCTTAAGAGTTAAGAGTCTGCACATTTTATGGCGCATTGGTACGGAGACAAGCTGGACCCGACCCGAGC
Source organism: Lagerstroemia speciosa (assembly GCA_037672795.1). Lineage (NCBI taxonomy): Eukaryota > Viridiplantae > Streptophyta > Magnoliopsida > Myrtales > Lythraceae > Lagerstroemia > Lagerstroemia speciosa. Next base: position 729,912 of record CM075298.1, read on the forward strand.
AACTGGATGATTGAGTTGAGATTCCTACGTACTCTGCTTGCTGCTGGTGATGTATCAGTGGTGCATTCATATGCACTAAGTGATATAAAATAATTGAATTTAATTAATTACTACTATAAAATAATACTAAAAATAATCGAATTTGATTGATTAATTTAGTGTTTTATAATACAGACACTGTGACATGGTGACATCCTTTAATAAAATACTCACTCTATAAAGATTTGGCTAAACTTCAGGTGTAACCTCGTATTATCTTATTCTTTTAAAATGGGACAATCACCATCTCAATTTCTTTTAGGAATTGGATAAACAAACCCTTTTCAAATATTATTTTGTAAAGTATCCTGTCAATGAAACTAAATCCTCAAGTATTAATCCAAAATCGCATTATGAAAATGCAGTTTTAGTTTTAGGAAGAAATAATATCCTTAACATGCAGTTTAAGTGAAAAGTTGCATTTCCTTGGTAAAATCGGAACCATATTTTTAAGATGCAATTCTGATACAGTATATGAGAAAATAATTTAGTATGAATGGTGTTTTACAAAGTATTTTCTTGAGAAGGGTATTTTTACCCAAAAATCCCGCTCTTTTTTATATGTCAATCGACTTGATGATGCCACATTAATTGTAATTGATGGTGGGAGCTTACGAGTCCTCCAAGATGGGGCTGTCAGTGACCGCTGGGTAGTTTGAAACCTTGCGGAAAACGGCCAGGGGTTGGCATTACGAGAAAGTCTCCCATGTCATGTTATATAGGCGATGCTGATGTGATATATTTATTCAATTAAAATTTATTAATTATATTTTTTTCTGTTAAGGTTCATCATTTATTATATTTTTTTACTATTTATATATTATTTTCAATTAGGGTTCACTATTTATTTAAAATTTTTTATATTTTTTAAAATTTTTTCAGATTTAATAATCATAAGTATATAATTATTGATTACATATCGAGTCTCGATTGGACGGATATATCACGTTAGCAGTACCTATATAGTATGACATGGTATGACCGTTTCACTGAAGACTTTTTCTAGTAGTAGGGTGTGTAAATAACGTCAGATGATTTTTTAACAAATTATCAGTTCTGACTTTTTTTTTTGTCATCTATATGTATATCTATATTTTCTATACTATTATTATATGCAAACATTTATATGTTTTAGTATCTTTTCGGTTTTTCATATTTGACATTTATCTAATTTGTATATTAAAATTAATAACATACATTTATTTTATAACATTCTTCTGATTAAGGGTAAAATAGTAATTTCTGTCATTTTTCTCTTCTTACTCCACATCTACGAGAATCTTTTATTAACAACATAGATTCTCTTAATCAGTAATCATATAACAATAAATATTCTATCTGCTTTTAATTGTAAGTTAAATAATTTATCATTATTTTTAAATGAATTTTTTGAAAATGTAAATAAAATTGTAAATATAATGTTGGCAATTTAGAATGTTTTGCTTGTTATTATAAGTTAATATAAATTCATTCTAAATAAATTAAATTGTAATACATTATAACTAAGCAATTTAATTATACGAATTCTTAATAATATTCACATTTATTTATTTTTATTTTTTTCATGCGGAGCACAAGTCAGTCTCTTGTACTATATTATATGTAAATGTTTAAGAGATTTGATGTCTTTTTTTATTTTTCATATTTACCATCAATAAAATTTACATATTAAAATTTATGACACGTATTTATTTTATAAATTTTTTCATATTATCAGTAAAATAATAATTTTATTCATTTTTCTCTTACTTAGTATCTTTGATCTTAACAATGAAAATCTTCCATTAATTACTGAAATTCCCTATCGCTCCATATCTATAATTTTAACATTAAAAATCTGCAATGTTTTTAATGAATGATTTAAAATTGTAAATTTGAAAAGGTAATATTGACATAGAATAATGATAACAACTAAGAATGTTCGGTTCACTATTGTAAGTTAAAAAATTTTAAATGAATTAAATTACAATATATTATAAATGAATGATCTAATTATACGAGTTTATCCTAGTATTTTATATTTATTTATTTGCATTTTTTTCGTGCATAGTACGGGTTCATATCAAGTTTTTTTTAAGGTAAAAGATGATTTTAATAATCATTTGAGGTCATAAAAACTGAATACTTCGTGTGTGATTTTTTTCAAATCCCAATTTTCAATAATAGATTTAATAATCAAATTGATTTGAAAAGCATGTCAAGCCAATGAGAAATAACGTCGTTGGGGTATATTGCTGCTACTAAACATGTGGGTTTTAATGGATAAAATCCGAGTTGAACCTAAACTCTCTCCGTCTTTTTGGTTTACTTTCCTCAATTTGAATCTAAATCCTCACAAATGATAAAGAAGTACAGAAAAATACTCTTTACTCTTGAATTAAAAGTTTGTGTTTAACCTAAACTCTGTCTCCTTTTTTTTTTTTCCCTCTCTTAGTTTGAATCTGAACTCTCTTGAATGACAAAGAAGCACCAAAAATACTCTTTATTGCAGAATTAGAATTTAAATAAATAAATATATATATGTATATATATTGTATTATAGGAGGAAGGCCGGCCGCAGACCCTGGAGGGTCAATGTCAGCCGAATATCATATTAGACTCTAAAAGGTCAAAAAGCTTCCTTTTTCGTGTCCGATAAAGTTCATTTCGAGTTTTCGATTTTAAAGCTTTTATTTTTTTACTTACATCCTAGTTGGCGAGCAGTCTCCCCTTTATTTTGTGTTACGTTTGATTTGTCGGAAAAAAATTTACAGAAAATAGAGTAGATAGGGAAAATAAATTAAATTACAAATGAAAATGTCTTCTGGTTTAAGAGAATAAAAATGGTGTGAAAAAGATAAAATTGTCTCTCGATGTATATTAAAAATATTGAAAAAAGAGAAATTCATGAAGTTTGTTTGTCCGCGACATTGATTCTCTAGCAACAACAGTGATCCCACCGCGAGCCCGCCAACAGCCACTACTTCCATCTCAAGCCCTGCAGCCACCGTTGCCACCTCTATGCTCGTTAGAGATGGAGCCAAAGAGAGGGTCATCGGAGATGGGGTCATTGTTTACCGGTGTTGAATTCTGTGTCGTGAGCGGACTTTTGACGAAGTCGGCGATTGGATTTAGAGGAGACTGTCGGGTTTACAAGCTTACATCATATACTGCTGTGGTTAAGCTCTCACATATTATATTACTTGACTCGGACACGTGCCACGCATGAAAAAAATAAAAATAAAAAGTATGAAATATTGTGATAAATTTGTATAATTATATCATTTATTTATAACTTATTATAATTTAATTCATTTAAAATTTGTTAACTTATAGTAGTAAGTAGAACATTCTTAATTTTTATTAGTATATTATGTCAAATTTACCTTTTTATTTTTACAATTTCAAATTATTCTTTCAAAAAAATAACCAATTTTTGTAATTAAAATTATAGATATGGAGTGAGATATGTAAATATGAGCAGTTAATAAAAGATTTTTACTGTTAGAATCGTAGATATGGGGTGAGAGGAAGATAAATCAAAATATTGTTTTATCCTTAATCTAAAAATCAAATATATGTCATAAATTTTAATATGTAAATTAGAATATGAAAAATGAAAAAGACACCAAACTTCCTTAAAGTTTGTATAAAATAGTATAGTTTATTAATGTGCCTTATAAGAGACTGATCCAATTTTACATACCACATTATTGTCAGTTGGTCTTATAAGATACTGAACTCATTTTCATATAAAATCCTAAATTATAAGGTGATGGTATCCACTTATCTTATAAATTCGTTATTATTTATTGATTTGATGGATATGGGAAGAGGGTCATCGAAGCTTGCACTGGCCCGGATGGCTCGCCCTCCCTCGGGTTTGCAACGTTGACGATGAGCCACGGGGGCTCGAGGGTCGCTAAGGAGAGGAGACGGGATCGCCGGAGGTGATGGCACGTGCGAACGCAGTAGCTTGGCACAAGTTGAAAATTTTAAGTGTGAAGGGTAATGATTTTGTCATTTTATTTCTATTCCTTACAAAGAATATCCATTTTATATCTCACTATAGTATGAGGAGAGAGTCTTGTGTGTAATGGTATCACTACATGATCAACTTTTTTATAAGACCTAAAAGAAAAAATTTTCAAAAAATAACGTGATTTTGTTGGTTAGTATTACTACGAAATATTGTCACGTAATGATACTATTAAATATAAGACTTTCTCCACTACAAGGAAGTGCCAACGTGCTGACATCGTTATACATACAAGACTTTCTCCATCATAAGAAAGTTCTTCCTCATCCATGCCGAATCAGAATAACAATTCCCCCACACTATTGTTTGATTCAGTGAATTGTATAGGAAACGCAATTCTTTTCCCTTTACAGTTTTCGCCGCCCCCCCCCCCCGCGGGATTCAAACACCCCATTGTTCCTCAACTTATTTCTAAGTACCATTTTGGGTAAGCAGAAGACAAGAAGTCTAAGGTGCAATGAATATTATTCATGGGGCGCTACTTAATGCATCCCCTCCAGTAGGTTACAAGATGCTCTGCATCCGAATAAATTGACTTGAATAGACGATTGATTGACAAGCAACATCCACGGGCTTCAATTTATGAAAAATTTTAAGAAACCGTAAAGGTACCATACATTGATCTCTTTTAATCGTTGGATCCGAAACATTGATCTGAGCCATCCATCCTCTTCCCTTCTTATTCGGTTGTCAGTTCCTTTTTTTTTTTTTTTGTCTTTTCGCTTGACGCCTTGGCGCATAATGACCTGTGCCAAGGCGCATAATTTAGTTCAAAAACTTTGTAACGCACTAATTACACACTTTTACAACTTGTAATTTAGTTAAAAAGTGATAAGTTGCACGTTATAACTCATTGAACTTAGCTATAACTATTAGTTGTAATCTAATTAAGAATTTGTAAATGATTTGTAATTATTGTGTTATAAATCTTTGAACTGAATTACAACAATAACTTATAATTTAGTTAAAAAATTGTAAGTAGCACATTACAATTCTTTGAATTTAGTTACAGCTACTAGTTGTAATTCAGTTAAAAAATTGTAAATAATTTGTAATTAGTGTCTTACAAGTTTTTGAACTGAATTACAATTATAACTTGTAATATAGTTAAAAACGTTGTAAGTGACACATTACAATTCTTTGAACTGAATTACAACTATTAATTGTAATTTAGTTAAAAAATTATAAATAGTATGTGATTTGTGCGTTACAAGTCTTTGAAATTAGTTGTAATTAGTAAAAAAAAAAGTTCTAAGTGGCACGTTACAACTCTTTGAAATGAGTTATAACTATTAATTATAATTTAGTTAAAAAAGTTGTAAATGGTGTATAATTGGTACGTTACAAGTCTTTGAACTAATTCAATAAAAAAAAGTCGTAGCCGGCACGTTACAAGTCTTTGAACTGAGTTATAACTATTAGTTGTAATTTGATTAAAAGAGTTGTAAATGATGTGCACTTATTGCATTGCATGTCTTTAAACTGAATTATAACTATTAGTTATAATTTAGTTCAAATAGTTGTAAATGACGTGTTACAAGTCTTTGAATTGAATTAAACTGTTGGTTGTAGTTTAGTTCAAAAAGTTATAAATGGTCCGTTACAAGTTTTTGAACTTAGTTACAACTATTAGTTGTAATTTAGTATAAAAAGTTGTAAATGATCTGTTACAAGTTTTTTTAACTAAGTTACAATTATTAGTTATAATTTAGTACAAAAAATTTTTTAATTTAGTTTAAAAAGTTGTAAAAGTTGTGAAATTGGCCCGTTATAAGTCTTTAAACTGAGTTATAACTATTAGTTGTAATTTAGTTCAAATAGTTGTAAATGCCCCGTTACAAGTATTTGAACTGAGTTACAACTTTTTGTTATAATTTAGTTAAAAAAGTTGCAAATGACCAGTTACAAGTCTTTGAACTGAATTACAACTATTAGTTATAGTAGTTGTAATTTAGTTAAAAAAGTTATAAATGACCCATTATAAATTTTTGAACTGAGTTACAACTATTAGTTTTGATTTAGTTCAAAAAATTGTAAATGAGCCGTTATAAATCGTTGAACTGAGTTGCAACTATTAGTTGTAATTTTATTTAAAAAGTTGTAAATGGGTCGTTACAAGTTTTTGAACTAAGTTACAACTATTAGTTATAATTTAGTTAAAAGAATTGTAAATGACCCGTTACAAGTCTTTGAGCTGAGTTAGAACTGTTAGTTGTAATTTAGTTCAAAAAGTTGTAAATGATGTTTAATTCGTGTTTTACAAATTTTTGAATTGAATTACAACTATTAGTTGTAAATTAGTTTAAAAAGTTGTAATTATTCAGAAATCGATCGCACGTCTTCCGTGGCACAAGTTCTATTGTGCCCAAGACTTTTCCCTAAAAACAAAGCGAAATTATTTGCTGTTTGCACTTGTGCTTTGACGCTGGTTGTTTTGCGCTAGGGCGCCAAGCTAAAAGACAAAAAAAAAAAAAACTTTTCCACGATAACCGGCTATAGCTAGTAACCCGTGCACGGTACTAAACTGCCAAGGTTTCATAGAGGCCTCCTCAATTTGAATGAAAATTTTCGCAAATTTTATCCAATCTTATATCGTAAGAAAGTATCAATTAAATTAAAGTTCATAATTAAATATGCGTTAACCAGGTCAATAGTTCGTGTAAATGCTTCTCATCCGAGTAATTTTATCGATATTTTCAATCACAATATTGTAAAATGGGATTATATAAGATTCTATATTAATCTAAAGAGAAGTTCTCTCTAGAGCACAACTCAAGGCATGGACCGGAGGTTCAGAGTACCATGTTGCAAATATTATTGGAAAAATTAGATGAAAAATCACGATATTTGACAAAATATCATACTTTTCCAAAAAAAAACGAGAGGAATCCCCTCTATATTAAAGGTTTAATTCGATTGAATGCCACGGGATTGGCTAAAAATTTATTGTATTTTTAATTGACACATAGTTTGGAATCTAAACTTGTGAATAGCCAATACTTGAAGATTTCAATTTTCTTTTTCATCATTTAATCCTCCAATTCGTATTATATCTTACATGTTAATCCAACCATCAATTTTTATATAACAGAAAACTTATGTGAACACTTACTGGGCTGTCATAAATTTTATTGATTGGCAATTTCACGTCAAGAAAATTTAAAAAATTATAACGGTTTGGTGCTTGAAACATTTAATATGTTTCATATAAGAGCATGAAATTGTTTTACTACTGATTAGATTCTCAAATGCAGATTTCCACAAAAATTTGTGTTCACTTGCTAACCTGGTATAGAAAAACGGTGAGTATGTCTAGCAAAGATAATAATCTTATTTTTAAAAATCTTATTTTTTTTATCTAACACTGTCACATAAGAAAAATTAAAGCAGATATATTTGACAAAGCAAATAAATCTCATTTTCAAATAAAATTGGTGAATTATCTGAAAAATCACAATATTTGATGAAATTTTCATTAATCATTGACTTGAGTATTGGTATAGTATTTTTATTGCTGATGTGATATTTTTCTTACTTCGAGACAAAAAAAATATTGATAATTAGATCTCATGTGAGAAAATAATAAAAGAAAGTCTAAAATATAACATATGTGGGTATGAACGGTAGGAAAAACGACTTTGATATGAATGTAAAATTGTGCTCATGAATTGAAGGGAATTTTGTTCCATGGACTTAATTTGTGTGGGTTAGATTTAGAAAGGCCCAGGAGGAGCCCACAAAAGCCAATGGTGGATTGGTGGAAACTTAATCCCACACTGATAAGGGAAGACAATTTTAAATGGTTTATAAGCACGGAGCGTTGCTATGATGAGTAACCTCTTTAGCTATATGATATGACTTATCCAAAAGCTCCTGTGCATGAGGTACAAATCACTGAGTTTTGTCATTTCCAGTATTTTTTTTATTTCCTTCAATAAACCAGCTAAGGATTCCTTTTGTTTCTTGGGATTCCAATTGGGCCGTTTAAGGGCATTAATCAACCGAATTAAGAATATATTAAGGCACAACATTAAGAGCCAACCTTAATAAGGGCAATTAACCCGGTTTAGCCATTTTAAAGGCCGGTTTGATATAATTAAGGGCTTTCACTGTCTGATTCAGCCCTTTTAATGGCCAGTCGATGCATTTATGGTCGGTTCCGACATTTAATTTTCCGGTTCTCCGCTATTAAGTCACTAGCTCTCACATTCTATAGTATAAATAGGACACTAGTCCAAAGGTTCCAACATGCCACAGCTCTCGAGCTCTCTCTTCTCTCTGCATAGCATAGTTTCCCCAGTGGTTTTCAAGCTTCGGTTCAGTTCGCCCTCCAGTTTCAGGTTTCGTGTAACCTTAAGCTCAATAGTCATTGTATTCTAGGAGATTGAAGTTCATGCTTCCTTAGCATGACTAGAGGGAACAAATAAGTCGGGAAACTGTGACCGACACATGCCATGACGATTAGTAAAAATTTTCATTTGTTCGATTATTTCGTACTTTTATATTCTTCTATTTCATTATTTCGTTTCAAAGCTATAGTTTTTCTAGCGCATTTTCGTGCCCAAAGAAAGAAAATCAAAAATTTATTTTACATTATTCATTATGTAATTGTGGCCATTGAGATTATTAATTATATTCGGATTCCGTAACCAACTCTCACTTTTAATAGTTATGTGAATGTGAGTTCGACCTCTCACCATCATCGACGAACAAATTTTACATAGTATTACCACATTTGATCTCGTTATGCAATAATAACAAAGCCAACCTCATATGCTCTTATATGACTTTACGTGATATCAGAGCATATTTTCTTTAGTAACAGTGTTAGATCAATAAAAATTTTAAAAAAATTACTAACAGTCAACGTCGGCAATGTAAACAACAGTTGGCCTAATAAGCATCCACATCAACTTTCCGTTACACAAGATATACGATCGAACTGTAAGATGAACCGTGAGTTTGAGGATTAAATAGATAAAAAAAAATTGAAATTGAAATGTTTTAAGTGCTGGTAATTATTAAGTTCAGGTTTCAAACTGTTAGTGTGCTCTTTCTTTTTTCCAGTGAAATGTCCATATTGCCATTTTCAAATCCTCTCCAGAGCTAAAGAGAAACAAGATTCTTTTAAACCATGCTCTGCAGTCTACAAGAGTTACGAAGCCAATCCACTGACAATAGTCTCCCGGCACAGAAGGATTTTAGGTGCGCGTATCCGATCGTTCCCATTAACTAGAAAATCTCATAAAATTTTATATAAATTTTACTAATTTTATCTATATTTTTTATTAAACTGTATTATTTCGTTCTCCCAAATCTCTCATTTATCTCTCCCCTTAACTCGATCTTTTGTATCCATCCGTGCTCCCTAGACCATCTAATAGGTGAAACTATGCAGAGACTGATCGACTATACATCGGCCTAAAAAGATCTGGAGTAGGAGTATTTCAGGGTTATCGTGGGAATTAGGTCGTAGGTTTTCGCTTGGTATTTAGGACAATCAGGTTGTAGAGTCATGGGCAATTCCAGATGAGTTGATTTTCTTTTTTCGGGTAAGTTAAATTCCAGGATATTATTAGAGAAGTAGACGCGCAAGCGATGTTGGATTTGATTTGAGGTTCTACGATGGAAAATCCGACCGTAAATGCTCTTATTTCCCATTGCTCTTATATTATGGACAGTGGTATCTATTCATGTCGAAACGAGACTCGTTGGCGGATGGCTTGGTAAGATATGAGCCACGACAAATGTTCAACAGTTTTGTATTTTGACTATGCCCCTTCAAAACGTCTTACTATAAGTTGGAACTCAAATACCGAAAGACCTAAAGAACGAGTCGGAAATAATATTCAAGATACGATATATGTGCGAACGATGATCAATGGTCGAGATCGAGGTTGGAAGTATAAGATATCTTGTACAAAATCTTGGTGAATATTTGAAAGATTTTGATGATATTATTTCTTCGTTTGAATACGATTTCCTAAATCTCATTATCTATTTGTTTAGAAAAAATATGGAGGGAATATTTTCTAAATATTTAAATGGAAACATGTCTTATAAATATAAATAAAGTTTTATACAAGCTGTAAAAGTGTGCATCGGTGCTGTGAAACCGCAGGGGCCATCGGCCAGGGTGAAAGCGTATGATTTGATCGAGCCTGTGACTCTTTTCTGTGTGGAGTTTATAACGGGGCTTGAATTGGTGGTATCCTCGATGCCTGTAATCTCCTGATCTGATCTAGTAGAATATTTTATTTTGTCCGTGGTTGTTTCCCTCCAAGTTTGGGGGGTTTTCACGTATATTTTAGGACATCTCGAGGCCCAATAAGTGGTATCCACATCCTAACATTAGTTTATCAGAAAATTAGGTATTGTCACCTAATAAGTAGATGTCTGAGCCAACTGTGTGGGGCTCATACACCGCCAGGTTCGAGTATAAAACTCATGGTTAGTTAAACCCAAGAATTGAAATTAAAACGCCCGACTGCTCAATTAGTATGTGATATTACGTAAGCCGCATGATAATACTGTTACGTACGAGACTTTTGTTCTGATGGAGAGCGGGAGGCGGCTGATTCTGACCTCTGCCCGACACGCCCGACTTCCGAAGGTACAAATTTCGGCCAATTCGAGCTCCGCGGTGGGGGTCGCTCGCTGTCAAGGTGCTTAGCAGGAAAGTTGGGTCACTTTTATCTTCACAAGCGCTTGGTCCAAATGAGGAAACCAAAAGGAGGCTTCGAAGCTTTATCAGCTTAGGACCATGATTTTTATGTTGCCAAAAATTCGAAAACTCGAAGGATAGAGACCTTGAACGCAAAAGGTGGTCCTCGGACGTTACTAGGGGCAGTACCTTACTGTACGTCGATGGTGCCTAATTTTATCCCAGTCTAATTAAGGCTGACGTTGAGAAAGTTGCAGCACGGATTAGAATTCCGGAGTTCCCACGTGGAGTATTACAATTTCACGTGCCTTCGAGCCATAGGCAATTCGGTTGGCAGCATGATACCGCTGAATATGACAAAGGGAAGTTTGCTCGGTTGTGCATTGAGATCGATCTGGCGAAGAGCTTTGAGAATTTTAATATGGCTTGTCTGCGATACATCTAGTTTGCTTTGATTGTGGATGTTATGGGCATAAGGAGAATTGTCAAGTTGAATGCGTAGGTTTTAAAATTAGACTGGACTGGGAACCGGGCAAGGTATGGGGTTCATGGGTTCATGGGTTGAACCCTGGGTTCAACCAGATGTTTATATGATAATAATAAGAATAGAAAATTAATAATAGAAAACTAAAATAGAGTATATTATACCATAATTTATAATGTCACATCTTGATTTGGTGTACTTGTGTCATGATCAAAATTTCCATGGCAATCAAAGGAAGGTATATGGCCTTCATTTGTAACGCTTCTTCCTTCGCCAAAAGTGCTTTCATAATCATAATCCACATTGAGTTTATCTAAATTCAGCTCATCTGCATCACGGTTAATAATTCCTAATTAGATAAAGCAAACAAAATAAAAATGCACTTTGAATTGGTAACAATTGAACATATATTAAATTATCACCATCGTTCTCATTATCTTGAATGGTGCATCTCTCCAAATCGTCTCAAAAAATTTCCAACTCCTCATTTGTTAAAGCTGGAGGCTCATCCTCTAAAACCCATGTACCATTAGTATCAAATATTTCATGATTGATGGGATCATAGTTCCAACCTTTCATATAATTCTTGCATGATATTGCATGATAGTTGGAAAGTTATCTTCAAATATTAAAGTAACTCAAATGAAAGTAAGATAAAATAGAAATGGTTTGAGAGAATTCAAATGGACCTTTGTTACAATTTCAAGTTACAATGAACATAAACTAAGTCATTCATCCTCTAGTGCTCTAATCAGTTCCTCTATAATTTTGACTTAAAATACAAACTGCTAATTTTTTAAGATTCAAAGCACTACTTCTATAGCATATCCACAATTTATCTAAGTGAAATGACGATATATTATAATCTAATCATAAATATAATACAAGATAAGTGTACAATTAAATAAATAAAAAGATGAATACGTACCTTGTGCCATCACATTGCGATTGGCTATAGCATAAACACGACCAAAATCAACTTCAGCATTTCTAAAGTACTTCATCTCACCGGTCAATGTGGATAACAATTCTGAATTTTCCAAAAGCATATTTTTTAATGACATCTAGCAAGCCCGAAATAGTCAGCCTATTCTTATCCATTTCATCTTAGTTGTATTGATATCTTACATTCAACCAATAACCCACAACATGTAAATTTTCATGAAGTTGCTTGTCCCATTGAGCATCAATAATTCGAATATAAGACTCGATCCTCTTCTTCCTTCACTGAAATCTTCTCAAAAGTCCGGCCCTTACTTTATGTATAGCATCATATAAGTACCCTATAGTAGGCCTATCATCACTGTCCATAATGCACAAGATACGCACCAAAGGCTCACATAGCTGTACAATAGTTATACATTCTTTCCAAAATGTCAAATCAACAAACTCAATAAATTTTCTCCCTTTAGGCTCCCTTGCATAAGCAGAACTACTCCACTCCTTGAAAGACACCATAGCCATCTAGTCCTGGCCACCGGTCGGAACCGCCGGTTCCGGTTTTACCGGTTCTGGTTCGGAACCTTCCTTTGGACGGTTCAGAACTGGACGGTTCAGGTTTAGAACCACGGTTCCATCCGGTTCCGAACCGACCGGTTTGATTTATGCTAAAATTAAATAAAATTTAATTTATACAACGAGTTCGTCGTATAAATCACTGTTGACATGTACAAAAGTTTTACACTTATTGACGGTCAACTTTATACGTGTGAAGATTTGAACGGTGATTTATATAATTAATTTATTTATATTTTATATCACACAATAAATATTACGAAAATTGAAAGAGTTTGAAAATAAAAAAAGAAAAGGAAATTAAAAAGTCAAAGTAGATAATGTGGGGGCTGACATGGGGCAGGGGGGTGTAGGCATAGGGGGCTAGGGGCTGGGGGGTGGCCGACATGGGGTAGGGGGCATTGACATGGGCAAGGGGTGTAAGCATAGGGGGCTAGGGGCTGGGGGCAAAAAATTTCAGAATTTTTTGAATTTGCAGCTGGTTTGGAACCGGCAGTTCCGGTTTCTGAGGTAGGATGAACCAACCCTAAACCTTAGACCTCACGGTTCGGGGCCGGTTCCGCACCAGGCCTGGGCCCAAACCGGCCCGTGGCCAGGTCTATAGCCATCAAAGCATTTTTTTCATTAGAATACTTTGCAAAACAATAAGATTAGTAGCAAATCAAGTCGGAGCTGGACGAAGTATTTCTCTTCCATTAGTGTGCTTCCTCATCAAATGAGATGCAAAAGTAATGATTTTAAACGTATTTTGTACTCTTTGAAGCATGGGTCACAACATTACTTACCTCGTCTAACTTGCCAATATAATGGAGAATCATATTAACGCAGTATACTGCACATGGAGATCAAAACATAGTATTGAACTCTTGCTCTATCATCCTTCTAGTAGTTGAATACTTTGTAGCATTGTCAGTAACTATATGAACAACATTCTCAAGACCAACAAAAAATACCACCTATATAAATAACTTGTACAACATCTCTGTTGTCTTGGAAGCATCAATAGACGTTAGAAACCCTGTTCCTCTAGGAAAATAAACCAAAAAATTTATCAATGCTGTCTATATTGATTAGTCCAGCCATCAGCCATAATGGTACAACCTACCACCTTCCAAGTATCTTGAAAGCCCTCCACATATTTTCTAACCATGTCAACAATTTTTGAAAGAAGATATTTGTAGAGATTATGCAAATTTGGACCTCCATAGCCTACTCCCATGCAAGCAATAACATCGATTGCTTGTTGATAATACATGAAATTAACAGTATTGAACGATATGGAAGCATCAAACAGCCACTTTGAAATAGCTATATCACACTTTTCCACAACTTGCTTGCTTTGTAGGATATTTTTAATTATTGATTGAGTTCCAAAAGTTGTCGTTGGCTGGAAGAATGATCCCATTTTTTGTATTGATGAATTAATTCGAGTTCCTTTTTCTTTAGAAGTTGGAGGGGGCATAGAACCGACTTCTTGCACATCATCATCACCTTCATTTGGAGTCGTTGGTGCATGTAGATTTTTTTCACCCAACAAATATTGTATCATCTTTTTAGAATGTTCATGATCATCCATAAATTGTTGCATGACATAACGAACATCATCGGGAACTTTTTTTGCATAGTTTTGCGTTGTCTTTCACCTTAGCCAAATGTTGTTTGAACATATGAATACCACCACTATTAAAGATGTTTAAACAAAAAGTGCATCCAAGTGCCTTCCTTTTCCACTTGAAGATGAAGAACATTTTTTACAATATGCCCATGCTAGATCACTTTTGCCTCTAATTAATTGCAATTCTTTGGCTAGAGCTTGGGGTGGATTCTGGAGTTTTAGGTGTATTGCTACTATCAATCATTTAAATAACTTATGTTTAAAATATTTAAAAGAAATAAATAATAATAAAAAAACTTGAAGATGTAGCAAGACAACAAAATAGATCATAGGTGAACTATAGATTACAACAACCTTGATATAGAAGCGCTACTCATATATAGAATGGTAGAACATCCTCAATATAGGTTGTCGTCCTAGTGGTGCAAATAATTATTTTCAATAACATGGACAATCTCTAATAAGTCAAGATAAAGCAACTTATAAAGTTAAAACAACAAAAGAAAAAAATGTCCTTGCTAACTAGGAGGCTGAGGTCTCTTGACAGATTAAATGACAACTGATACATATTAGAATCACATAGAATCCAATAAAAAGGGGCATTCCAAGTATCACTAACCTATAAGATTAAACTTCTAGAAAAGGAAAGAAAAAGAGAGAATGTTGTGATATGTTTTCTTTTAAAATTAAATTGTGAAGACATGAACATAATAACAATTTCTAAAAATGCTCAAATAGCAATATCCATTATGACTTAAGACATGAAAATTGAAATGCTAACATATCAAATGGTTCTTAAATTAAATGTTCTACTAGCATATTAACAGCTTCTTAAAATTTAAATATCAAGATATGAACATACTAATAGCTTTTTAAAATACTTAACATATTCTCTAAGCTATAACCAGTATTCATCCATTCTAGCCAAAAGTTAAACTTGTGATTGAATTAAAGGAATGAAATAGAGAACAAAACAAAGGCAATTGTAGTCACTAGTACAGAGATGCAAACTATTGCCTAAAAGTAAAAGAATGAAATAGAGAAAGAATTAAAGGAAATGAAAAACTTTTTGTTACCTATTATGAGTGAAGATTTAATTGAAGACATACCTAGACCATGCTCAGAAGAATGAATGCCCGAAAAAGAAGATGGAGTGGAACTAAAGTTAGACAAAGATGGAGAAGAAAAGATGGCTTCTGTTCTTTTGATTAGGGTTTTTCTAGTTGTTGGGTGGTTCTATTTTGAGTTTTTTTAGGTTTCCTATCCTTAAGTCTTTAAGATGTCAATCCACGGTTCGATTCGCATCTGTTCGATGGAAACTTGATCGAATGGGGTAACTCGCTGGAGCAAACTTGATTCATAGTGCATTTCGATCTTTAATGAAAATCAAACCAAGCTAGTGATCGGTTCCTGGTCGACTTGGTTCGACCGGTTGGCCTGGTCCGGTTTTGAAAACTATGGTCCTTCATATTCTGCATGACTCTTAGAGTAGATCAAAATATCATGGGTGAAGATAACCACAAATTTATCCAAGAAAGGCTAGAAGATTCTATTCAAGAGATCTATAAAGATTGCCAGTGCATTAGTCAAGCCAAATAACGAGAAATTCATAATAACCATACCTTATCATGAATGCTGTCTTAGGAACATCATCTCTACAATATTGAGTTGTGATACCTTAATCTAAGATCAATCTTGGAGAAAACTTCAGCTCCTTGCAATTGGTCAAATAAGTCATCAATCTTGGGCAATGGATGCTTGTTCTTCACTGTTACTTGGTTTAACTATTGTAATCTATATATAGTCTCAAGGATCCATTCTTCTTCTTTAAAACAACACTAGAGCACCCCATGGGGATATATTAGGCCGAATAAAACCATTCTCTAAAATTTTATAGTTGTTCTTTCAATTCCTTCAATCCTACAGGAGTCATTTGATAAGGAGCCTTCGAAATAGGATCTATCGGAGTATTTCTCGATCTTGAACTTTTCCTTTAGGATAACTGCCTGTTCCTTCAAGTCTTTGACCACTTTCCTCTTTACTTCTAGTCCATTAATTATTGTAATGAATGTAGAAAAATATCTGGAAACTTTCTTAAGTCATTGGGATTAAGAAAGAGAAGTTTCCTATTTTGAAATCACTTGAAAGTGGCGTGGTGCCTAGTAGACCATGGTCTAAATCCTCTATTTCAGTAGTTTCCTCTTCTAGAGTGTATGATCTCCTTTGAAGACTGCGGTCGCCCTCTCTATTTTCAACAGTGATTCTAGTTTCCTTTCCTGAGGGAGTGCTTGATCTTTCTTTAATACCCCCATACAGTAAATCACTCCCAACAGTATTTAGTCCCTATTTAAAGTTCTAAAGCATGATATTCAACTTCCACAAATAAAATGTATGAAATCAATCACTAACCATATGAAAAGTGGCCTAAAACTTGAATATCTATTTCGAGAATGGACAAATAAATTATACAAATCACAATATCAACACCTACTCCAAGGAATGGTACAGTTATTAGGCATCCTGAGTACAAGATTATTGAACTTATCAAGCCCGTAGGTATAGAAACTAGTTATTGTGCAGAGGTAATGACAAGTTTATTATGCTTTATATCCAGGAAATACAAAGAGCAAAGTACACTGGTTGGCGGTTTTATTGAATCAAAGGCAATTGGATGTGTTGAAATTAAGGACTCACTAGGAATGGCATATCAAAATGACTTGCCATCTCATGTCTGTCCAATAATGCATGATATTATACTTGAACCTTTGGGGTTGATGACAATATGTTTGGGGAAGATATGCATCTATTGCAACTCATGATACATTACTTGATTATGTATTAGAGGAAGAAGAGGAAGACAGTAAAGATGAAATAGATGAAGATGAAGATCACGAAGATCAAAATGAGGATGATGAAGATAAAGGTAATGAAAATATTGAAGAAGATTCTAAATAGTCAAGTCAGCTATAGTAATATGTAATGTTTTTAATCGATAATAATATAGAAACACTTGTAGTGTTCATTCAAGAAAAAAATTCATTAGATATCTGGTACAATATATATTGAAATTTCTGCATGGAATCGTGAACTCAAGAGATTTTATTCAGATTCCTTACCTGAGAGACATACATAAGATTTTTCTCGAAGGAAAATTCATTAAATATCCTTCGCTCAGTATGTTTGAGAGAAATTCGTTAAATATCCAATGCAATCCCACATTTTCTATATGAAATTATGAATACAGTTGATTTTATTCGAATTCCTCGTCTGAGATACATGCATCGGATTTCTCTCGAACTATTTGAGAGAATTTTTTTGGAAAGGTTAGTGAATTGCATTCAATTTGAAAATATATACAATGATAAAAAAAGTAACTATCAATGGCTTTGAATACTTGATGCCCTAGCAACTATCGATCTAGGAAGCGTTAAATGTAAAAGCGGTAGAGACAATTTTTTTGCTTTACAATATCAACTATTCTACACACTAACTCCAAAATTGACTGTTGTTGACTACAAAAAATGCAAGAGTTGCACTCTAGCCATATAGTGTAAACATATATATTCAAGAAAGCCTCTGCACATGTGAAATGTGATCTTCCAATTGTCCTTCATAACATCACATGTGAAATGTGATCGCGGGTCTCACAATGAAGATCACAAAATGTATGGTGAACGGAAATAAGATTAAACAATCATGAGCGGAGCGTGCCTTTGTTGCAAGCTTACCAAGCCATGCAAGCCAACAAACAAAGACACACGGGATATGGCTAGCGAACCAAATTGAAGAAGCCCGAACCTACCCTTTCCCCCTAACTCATATGTGGTCCCATGCACTCTTGGATGTGAAAAGACCATTAGGCATCAAAATCCACTCCAAAGCATCTTATTGCACAATCTTCACAGAATAACCATTCCAACAGAAGCACTACTAGGTAGCAAGGGAAGCAATGATATCCATTTGAACATAACGACAAAAGGGGACCAATAGGTAGCCAATTATCGTGCCAGAAAAACACACAAGAACTCACTCCAATCCGATAACGAACTAAAGGGCAAAAAAGATCCTACAATTAAAAAATCTTTCACCAACTCTAGGAGCAATCCCCCTAAACCTTAAACATCCAGAAACATTGACCCTTGAGTAAATACAAACATGTCCACGTAACCCATAAACACTTCGCATGCAATAGGATTAGACCCACAAGTCATTACAACGAACCTTAGCCCAAGCGTCCATGAGTTTTACTAGTCCAAAGGAAATGCCTACAACAAGAAGTCATCTCATCAAGCATAGGTTGTGGCAGGACAAAACAAGAACACCAATACTGAATCATGCTATCAAGAACTGAATTACTCAGCTGTAAAACTTAGAGATCTAGAAGTTCAACTTCAAATTCGAGAAGTAATGCTATCAATTAAAGCATAACACTCCTTAGCAGAGAGTCATCCATAAATCAAAGGAATACCATGATAGTAAATAGGGGGGGATCCCGACTTAAAGCCAGAATAGGACAGTAAATGTTGGGCTACATCGAAAGCCACGCCACCAGGGAAGATCTTTGATTTATTCGCATTGAGGCGTAAGCCTTATGCAAATAGAAAAGATGTCGAATAGACATGATATGCTGCAATGAGTCCATAGTCCTATTTGTGAAAATAAGAAGATCGTCAGTGAAACATAGATGAGTCAATATGAGCCAACGACAACGTGGATGATAGCCAATGAGACCTCTAAAACAAGCATGATCAAGCAAATGCAAGAAACAATCCATGGTGACAATGAATAAATGAGGAGAGAGTGGGTTACCCTCACGTAAGCCAGAAGCTCCACAAAAATAACTCGCAAGAGTTACACTAGCAGAAATAGAATAATAAGCCGAAGTAATGCACTCTTTTATACAAGCCACTAAACATAGAGGAAAACCCAATGCCATCAACATGTTAATCAGAAAAACCCAAGAAACAAAATCAAAAGCCTTCATCAGGTCAATCTTGATAGCACACCTTGGGTAATGGATGAGCGAGCATAACCACGCATCAATTCATGAGCAAGGAGAATAGTATCCTGTATTCAATGACCTACTATGAATGTTGATTGGTTCTTGAAGATAAGATCTGGAAGCACCTGTTGCACACGGTTATCCAGAACCTTAGTAAAATATTTATAAAAAAATATTGCAGTAGGAAACGGGACGAAAATTCGTCAGCAAGAAATGCGATTATCCCGCATTTTTTGCATGAAATCACGAACCCCGAAGATTTTATTCGGATTCCTTATTTTAAAGATATTTATATGTATTGTTAAACAAATTTTCTGTAAAGTACGTGCAGTCAATCAAATGAATGACATTTACATATATTTTTTGACAAGAAGTGTAGAAGATATGGTAAGATTTTCTCAGTTACACTCAATATAATTTATACAATATATTTTTAACTCTATAAATACCAACACTTTCCTACTGTTTATGATATGCCAAGTAAATTCCACTTCTTCATCTCAAGGTGATCCAAACCTCTTTAGTAAAATTTTTTTATGATTATCTATTATACATCTTTAATTAATGTAATGGAAATTTTTTTGTAGATGTCTCAATTGAACAACTCCAAAAAGAATAAGGGCAAATGTTGGAGGACCTACCGAGATGTTACATCGAGTTCTACGCATATGGCAGCCCCATTAACGAAAAATATAGGCCCATTAATAAACACATATGATTTATTATTTGGTGAAACTTGAATCATGCCTACAGTGGATTTATACCACCGACACTAAACTTTAGATCCTTCATTGGAAACCAAGTTGCTCGAGCAAATATTAGAGAGTTGGTGCACAATTTTTTTCACCACCTTCTTTGTAGCTATCATAGTATCCTTTTACTGAGGCTAACTAACAGAACATTCCCTCACAAGGAACTATGAATTTACCGACAGATAATATACTCCTAATTTTCGAGACAAAGACACCGGAAGTCTTATATGTTTGTCAATTTTGCAAGCGAGTCCTAAATATTTAAAAGTGATAAATCAAGACCTATATATTACCTATATTACAATATCGAGTTATTTTCATCACCTACTAGTGTTTTAAGTTGACATGTAACGATACCACATTAGCTTAAAGTAATGGTAGGTGACGAAAAGGACTCAATGTTATAATATGAGCAATATATATGACTTGATTTATCACGTTAAAATATTTAGGCATCACTTGCTAGAATCGATAAACATATAGGACTCTTGATATTTTTCTCTCGTTGATTTTCTCATGAACTTATCAATGAACAAAATTTTCTCGATTTTCTCACGAATTACTGACAGACAACACGGTTTCGATTTTCTGACAAATTTACCTATGGATAATGTGTTCTCCATTTCTCATGAATTCACAAAAATATGATTTTCTCTAGAATTAATCGACAGACAATGTTTCTTGGTTTTTGCACGAATTTACCGATCAATATTGTTGTATTAGCTTTCTCTCAAACTAAGCGAGATAGAGTAGTCTCTTGGCTTTTTCACAAATTATCCAACCTCTGTCCCTCGGGTTCAAAAATGCGAGAGGGCCTTTACCGAGGGAGTGGTTCTTCACAAAAAGTGGTCGATTTTTCACAATTTTCAATGAGAATTTGAAAACTATTTGACTGGATTGTCCTTTAAAAATTAGAGGAATTCTTGTAGTGGGTATTATTTTACCTAACGTCATTTTTTAATAGTATTAATTTAAATAATACTTATGGTGCTGCTTTGATATATATATATATATATATATATGGTGCTCGGTAAAAATAAGGTAACGTTAGTGGCAATCCATCCATTTTTTTCGTATTCAAACCGAACATATCAGGTGAACTGAATAACTAGTATTAATAGTGGCTCCATCAACATAATAGCACTAAAAGAATAGTATTATAGTTTAAAGACTCAGTGTTTATCAAGAACCATATCCAAAGAACCCATCAAAGCATATTTTGTATAGAGAGAATTCAAATATGAAATTTTGTTATAATCAGAGGGGTATATAAACGAGTTTTGAACTGAGACAACTGCCTTTTATAGTTGTTTGATGTATTTGATTTGAACACACTCATTTTTAGCGTTATGAAACTTATCTACATCTCCAAGTGTTTATGATAACATGGTCTAGCTTGTAGTCTGCCGTTGCACATAATAATTTCAATCTGCTAGTGTCGTATTTATTATATTATTAAATTTAAATTACAACCCAGGAAAATTATATTAAAAATCGAAATCGTTATCGTTGACTTTTCTCTATTAGATTATTAATTTCCATTTGTCAGTATCGATCACTTTCTCATCCGGTTACAGCAAACAGCATTGTCGATTATCTCATGTTATTTGTTACTCTTTTTTTTTTTTTTTTTGATAAGGGACAGGTGTCTATTACAAAGGTGACAAGCTCAAGGTAACCGGCCAATAATTCTTTAACAGTAATAGCGACTCTACTATCCGTTATATCATATTCAGACTTACGCATTCAATCACGAAGATGTACTAAATCACCAACACTACCACTAATTCTATCAACATAACATTACCAAGGATCTTAAATAATCTAAGAAATCAGTGTCCGCTAAAATCTAAATCCAAAAAACCTCTTCTACAATATATTGAGTAAATAGGATTCAAACGTGTGATCTTAACTTCACCAAGTCACATAAGAGTGAACTCTTGACCACTAAACCTCCCTGCTCGAAATAACAGTCCGATAACTCACTACCAGCGAAGAATTCTCACACTATCCCTCTTCTATCACCAACTAACACAGGCATACTAGTCTCACAAAAGAAAAATATCTAACTCAATTGTTAAAGCCGGATGTTGAGGAGGATGCGACCAATATAAGTAACCTTATCACGTAGCTGTTGAGAATACGATCTAATACCGGAAAAATTAAAGAAAATTAAGGGGAAAAAATGATGGTCGGTACTGTTGAGTTCATATCCAGGTTCTGCGGTTAAATGTTAATCACACGCTTCCCCTTAGCACCTGAAATCATAGATTTCTTCGAAAATAAATATATAATTTCTTGTGTCTCTACTTGCCATTAGTTATCCTATGAATGACTACTGCCAGTCCCACCAACCTCAATTCTACTTTCAAACAGCAGTTACAGCTACGCAACCAAAAGGGGTAAACGGAACGGGGTCAATTCTCTTGTCACAATCTCCATCCTACTAGCAACGATTGTCGCCATCTCGTAATTGGAAGTCGTTGTCAGGCTTTTCTAGGAAGTCATCTGTAAGCAGCTCCGGTGCCAGTTACCTCAGGGCTCGGCCACATGCTTGTAAGTGCAATGCTGAGGGAGCTCGGGATCGTAGTAATGGACATTTCCGGCGGGACCTGGAATGTGTGTCTGATACTTATTTGCCCGAACTTCGATCAACTCTTCTCCTTCGGGCTCGAGCGAATGGAAGATCGGGTGCAGGTAAGCATCCTCCAAGTATGCTTTCAGGTTCAGGTTGGGCTCCGCAGTGCGATCAGCAATATCTTTGGCCATTGCTTCCTGTTAACAGGGACACAATAAGGCAACAACGTTTGGACATCGAGACAGGATTTGTCTTCGGAATCGACAGGACTTATAATCCCATGGAATGGATATTTAATATCCCACACACATCTTTGGAGAATTTTTAGATGTAGGTTAGGACATGTAACTTTAAGTAAATGACCAATTCACCATTAAGAACAATAAATTTTTTACATTCTGAAAATTAAAATGGCCTCCAGAATACAAAACAAAACTTAAAAGGAAAAAAAGAGATCAGATCTTTGTTGGATTGAAATCGAGAGGGCCCTTATAAATGCTCCCAAAATGTGTGGGGAAAAATGTAATTATCTTACATATCGGGGGTATTTTCGTCATCGAGATGAAACAATATCCTAACCCGCCCCTAACTGACAAGAAAGTCTACCAAATGTTGCCTAGATGTAAGATCGGCTCCAGGTTCTTAGTTAAAGCAGCTAAACCAAGCAGGTCTGCTGAGGCTCTCAAGACATTTATCGTGTTCGTCATCCGACACACTTGAAGAAATCAGTTTTCATTTAGTTAATGCATTTGTTTTCTCGACTGATTTAAGTTGAACAGTAACAAACCAGAAGCAAAATATGAGCTCAACGGATGATGGAAAGTTACCTCCAGAGGGAACTTCCTAAATGCAGGCTCGAACCGGTGCTTGCAGTACCGGTGGAATGCTAAGGTTAATATGGGCAATGCAACGAGGAAAGGAGTGGAGTTGACTGCCTTCTTCGTACTGAGCAGACCGATTAAAAGTAATTGAGATATTACTAAGCTGGCGATGATGCGGCTGTGTACGTGGGGCCAGAAAGCCGCTCCGCTCTCATACCTCTGATTGTAGACATTAATTATCTGGTCACAGATTGAACAAAATACATAAAAAGGTCAGTACACCAAGCAATCTCATCTCAAACTCGAGATTCAAAAAAACAGAGCACATCAACTTCACATCTCATTTACATTCTGTTGAATAAAAAATGACCCGGATTTACTTTATTGATATTTGAAGAAATTTGATGCTGTTCACACATTTCTAGTGGAAACGATGCACCTCCAATCTAAATCCATGACTGCATCGACTCAGGGCTCATATGGCTCAGAGTCCAGTCAGGTTCTGGAAATCATGGCAAACCACGAGTTTCTGAATGGCATGTTTTCTGCTTTTCCAACTGCTTGCAATCAACCGACTATATAATCGACAAAGTACTCCCATTTCATTTTCTGAAATTAAATGCTATGGTTCAATCACTTCAGCTGAACATTTTATCTTCGTTGCCTCCAACATTGCAAACACTGACACACACACACACAACTAGCTCAAAGAAAACAAAAGACGATCATGGTTGAGTATACACTGACCTGATGACGGTACACCAAGTATGCAAAAGCAAAGAAGACCAGAATGAAAGGCAGGAGAATCGGGGTCACCACAGCATAAACAAGTCCTAGAAGAAAGTAGAGCTGCAGGGTTGGGAGAGTCTCGGGAAAATCAATTCTCGGAGGGTTCATCGCCATCTCCCTGTCCCTCTCGGTCTTCACCAAAAGCATATTCTTGAGATGGAATATAATCAATGGCTTCAAACGAAGAATCTCACTTGCAATCCCAGCCCACCCATCGACCATTATGTACGTGATGAAGAAGGTAGCCTTCATGGGTATTGAAACACCGATGGTTCTCGGGATCCTGCAAGAAACGATATTATCAGAAAGTTTTTTAATTCAAAACCAGTGGAGAGAAGTTCATTTAAACAAATATGTGACAGGAAAGTTTCCAAAAGCGAATCTAGGCGTTGAATCGGTTGAGCCAAGGTTCATCCCAGTCAATAGGTCCAGAAGATTGATGATTTGATATGAAAACACAGCAAGTCAGTCAAAATTTTAAGAAGTTAGGACTAGTTTTTGAACTTATTCTAAAAAATGAGAATCAGTTCAAAGCAAGAATCCTGCCAGTTCACTGGAATTATTCTTAACCAGCTGATCCATAGTAAGAACCACTCAGTTCAAGGGGTTTGCTCGCATATCCAGTTTGCAAGACAAAACCAGCGAGTGAGTTCAATTCTCTATGTGAATATCCAACAAACCAGTTCAATCCAGCTCGTAAAACACAAATTGCAGGCTGAAGATGGAAATCATACTGGGTGGGTGACTGGTGCAAAAATGCATCCAGCTGCTCGAAAGCTGTCCCTGTCGCTATACTTCCCAAGAAAACATTCACCAACATGAAGAAGTAGTATTTTGCTGCAGTTCTTCGTTCTAACATTGAGAGAGAGATATAACCCTCAATCTTCGACATGATCATCAGAATTGCTGGAAGTACCCACAAGAATATCTTGAGAGCTAATCCCGGGAGGAAACCCTGTAGGAATGATTTGATGAATTTACTGCAAAGACAACAAGCCCATTTTGGATTAGTTTGTGGTTCGAATGGAACTTGAAAGCAAAATTGACTATCCATCAGTAGATAAAGGAAAAGAAGTTTGCCAGTTGTCATTTTCCCCAATTTTTAAGAACTAAGAAAAATAGGTGGAACCATAGAAGAGTTGTGATTGAACTTCACAGTACAAGATGGAGTGTAAAAGGCCAGTCTAGAGTTTTGAAAAGAAAACTCATAAGCTGGATAGACCAGGTTTTCATGAGCAAAACAGTGATTTAGTCTGCTTACGTTTCAATCACTGGCCTGAGAAAAGGAGCCACTCTCTTGAGGCCATCGAGACTTGCAAGAGACTGGACAAAAGCAATGGGTATCATATAAAAGAACACTAGCACGAAAACCAGCAGTGATATCACAAGCCTCCGAATGCTCAGTGAGAAGAACGGTATGGATAAGTTTTTCCAATATACATCTCGAGGCTCCGGGGCCCAGTTCGTCAACCACCGGGTGGGGTTCCTGCTTTGCTGTGTCTGTGCACAAACAGCAGCCCCCCACCGCGAATTAAAGGACACGAAAGCAACAGGTAGGATGGATTTCGGGTCTTTGATAATCTTCTGGCGCTCTGAGGCCATCTGCATAGGGAAAAAACAATTAGTATGTGTCCCAATAGTCTTCCATAAACAAACATAGGACCATACATATTTCAATTCATGTTGATGCTGTTATCAGTCTTCAATTGAACAAGTGCCAAACTCACCAAGCAAAACTGGCCAACCAGATAATAGATGAAAACAATATCAATGTAATCCTTTAGAGTTACAGAAATAACAAAGTCAAGTGAAGACATGCTTAAGAGAAAAGTGATAAGAGAGCTGTGATCATGGATGGTTCTTACACAAAGCAGAACATATATTTTTTTGCCAGCGTCCCCACACTTTTGTGGGGCTAACATTCAAAGAGCAACGGCCTTGGAAGAAATGCCGATCCAAGGGTTTTGTTCTGGACCTTATACCTCTTCATAAAACTCAAGTCATACTGAAATTTTTACACATAATATTGAAATTGCTTCATCTAGAACAAATATTTAATTGTGTTGGTGCAAATTCTGATAATGACAATCTCTACTATCATCCATTCCCAGCCTTCTTCATGTGATTATGTTCACATAAAACACCAGCATAACTTACTCTTCTCTCAAGATCCTGGATCTGTTGATTGTAGTAGTCAATGGAATCAACTCTTTCACCCCATAGCCCACAGAAGCCTTTCTGAAAGCAGAAGAAGCTCAAATTCAAAATTTGGTGACCCACATTCTAAGAGATGAATGGATTATATATTACCAACATGGCTTGATGAAAAAGTCACCTTAGTGGTGGGCCTCTTATTGGGTTGCCTTTCAAACTTAAGCTGATAGTAGTCCAGCCAGTTCTGGAGTCGGTCTCTCTTCTTAACAAGTTTAGCAAACTTGTTCGCATTGTAGACAGCCTGAATTGAAATACAGAGCCGAATGCGAAAACTCGAAAGTGAAGAACTTCTTCTCAGTAGAGTTAAGCAGCTCAACTACTGAAAACAATCCTTCACCTCTTACTCTTTCTTGAGATGGAACCCGAAAGAAGTTGAATTTACTTGCAGTAAATGAAAGACAAACTACACAGAAATAAGTCATAGTAGAAATTACTACCTGTTGGCAAAGGTAGTGATCAGGATGGTTAGTTTGAAAGAAGTGGTCCACTACGTCTGGTATTGACTTTCCTGGAGGATGAGGCACATTCTGGACGACTACCTACAAGAAATAAGGTTTGAACAGAGTTCATCAAAGAAAGACTATACAAGTGCAAGATAAGAGAAATTATCAAAAGAAGGCTACTGAGTGGATATCAAGTTCAACTTACTGTGAAATGTTCAGGATGCCTTCTTTGTGAAGCCAAGAATTTCAGCCTCATAGATACTACATAGTCATACTCCTTGTAAAGCATGATACATGTCCATATGGTGAACAAGTACTCCAACCCAATGTGGAAAAAGAACCTGTAACAGAAGTTCTTAAGAAAATCAAAACAAACAATTCTAGCATTTACAAAAGACTTTGATCATTCAACTTTTCACAGCTGAAAGAGAACATAAATGCAATTCTTTCGAGTAAAAATTTATCATCCGAATGTTATCCAAAATATAATCACTACCCTTGTGCATTATCAAACATGCTCGATGATAGAGATGTAAAATTACCTCATCGATTTAGGACGGACATTTGATATTGATAGTTTGTCAATGTTGCTCATAACCAAATCTCTCTTTAGAAAAGACAGCGTTCCATTAGATACATTGACTGGAATAAGAACAAGAAGCGCAATAATTGTGATTGGCACAAAAATCTTCAGGCTGCAAGAATGGTAAAATGGCAAGTTAGATGTCTAGAATGATTCATGATGTATAACATCAAAGCAAATGAACAAGCTGCAGCATATAAATGAAGCCTTTGAAGCAAGTCTCTATTAATACTAAAGTAGGGGCACATGACCAATGTGAGTTGGTTAAGATAGTTCGGCATCTCTTTCCCTTAACTAATTTTCCAAGTTCAGTCTTGTAATTTGAGAAAATTCATATCGGGACAGTTTTACCCCTAAGTGGACCGACCCAGCGCACACCCGAATTTAGTTAGTGCCGGCTCGGCTTCCAGTATACACCAAAAAAAGTGTGGCATAGGGATGGCAGGGATATGGTCACCGTAAAACATAATAAATTTCATCAATTTTATATTTTTTTTGTTAATGATTTGATCTCCTCACATTGATCATTTTACTCATATTTTGAGTTCCCCCACTTGGGCCCAATTGCTAGATCCATCCTTGCCTCCCCATTTATTGGAAGGAAAATGGATCCTAGCTAGGAGTGTTTCATTGAACAAACATGGAAATTAAAAAATAACAGAAAAAAGGTCATCCTGTAAAACTCTCCAAGCTAACCCTCTTGATCTTTTGAACCTATCAAAAGATAAAGAACATGTTTTCACATTAAACCAGCTCCACAAATAAGGAAAGTAAAGTTCATCTTCTGATTCTGTCTGGTGAGTACCAAAGAGGGCTTAGAAGCAGGTTATAGATCTAGGTTTAATTCGTCAAAGTCAACAGCCCCTAAAAGCAAAACACTAAATACCATCACACAATGTAGAACAACCCCATAGTCGAAGTCATTTTCCTATAAAGCTTAGCTCTACAGCCCGGTAATTAGAGCTGACTAAAAGATGCCTGAGTGCAGGTCAGAAAATCTTTATAAACACACATGGTTTGCCAGTTTCTACTCCGCCATTTGCTAATACCCAACATATATGTTGCAAAAAGTTACTAACGCTCCAACTGCCTCGACCAGCTTATGGCTAACACAGTTGTTAAGATAATAAGTTGTAAAGTTCTTGTTATTTGGTAACATTTTCACTCAAGCATTGTCTCAGTCTTCCAGTCATGTGATGTGAATAGAAAAAAAAATCATCAAATGGGCGAGCCCCCTATAACCAAAGGGCTTTGTGTAACCTAACTTGAATGTACTTTGGTTCACGGACTTTGTGCATTGGGGGGGAGGCATAACCCAGAGAAAGGGCCGTATCTTAACATTTAGGGTGACCAACTTTTCAAAGGTACAGCGACAGTGTTATCTAAGGATAGACTGTCAAATGTTATTCGGCCGATTTTCTTATAAAAGCATATGCTTGCAGACAACTCACATCAACCAATATGCAGACAGAACTTACAATGTTATGTCATGACAAAGAAACCGGCTGGTTTTCATAAAAGCTCAGAGTAACAGAACCACAAGCGTAGTTCGACAGCGGCAACTCAAGAGAGCAACACCGAACTACACAAAGTAGAAAGAGGGGAACTCAAGAATCAGAGCATACCCAAGAATGTAAATCCTGAGGAAAGCAGCAGAGTCGAGGCCCGCGTGGGCAATAATCTCCGCCTCGCTCATCCTCATGGCCTGGGGCATCCAGTTCAGGAAAGTGAGGTAAGTCCTCACGTTGAGGTTGACAAATTTGCCCACAAAGTTCCCCGACCGCCGTGGGCTGGCCCTCGACCCGCTTATGTACCATTTGGAGAAGTAGACTCTGTCGTTAATGGGCTGGATTCTGAGAAGGGCGAAGGCAAGGAGGAAGGCGAAGGCGCTGAGAATGTTAATGAAGGCTGAGACGGCGATGTCCTGAAGGGTCGCCATTGAAGGAGGAAGAGCAAAGAGAGAGGAGCAGGTGAAAGAAAAGGAGGGTCAGTTGAACCGTGGGTGGCGAAGTGACGGAGAGAGAAACAGAGGAAGGAAGGAATATTAGCACGTAGCATGTAGCTTCACTTTATTTCGACCTATTAAAGTTTCCATTGTCTCGCCATTTCTCTTTTCTCGTTGGAAGGCCAAAACAGGCAGCCGTGGACGGAAAAAGCGCGTGGGGAAGGCGGTGCACAGGAACAAGAAGCAACGTGAAGACACTGGAAAACAGAGGAAGCAAAGAATCTCTATACTTCTACTTTGGAAAGGGAGCTGAGGCGGATAACTCTTCCTTTTTTGTTACCCATGAAAGAATATAGTAGATAATTCTATCTTTATAATTAAAAAATATTATTTAAATTATTTTAATTAATAGTGAATAATATTGTAACAACTGCTCGGATTATTATTATTCATCTCTTCATTTATTACAATTAGATTTAGAGGTGTAAATAAGATAGTAAGATTTGCGAATTATTCGGGTTCAACTCGATCAAAACTTGAAGTCGGCTCAATTTTAATGAGCTCGAGCTGGGCTCGGCTTGGCTCAGGTTCGTTTGTTAAACGAGCCAAGAAAAATATAATAATATTCGGCTTGCGAAACTCACGAGTTTAAATAAACATTTTATTTTATATGACAATAATTACTATTATTATTTAAGTTAAAAAAAAAAAAGAAAACAACATTATTATCTCTTTAGTTTTTCTTACTCTATACAATTGATACAACAACCCCGTGTCCGAATCATATTTTCTTTCTTGGCTCGACTCGTATAAGCTCAATGAGTCTTCGTTAATTTTAACAAGCCAAGCCCAAACTTAAAATACTGGGCTTGGTCGAGCTCGCAAATCCCTAAACGAGTCGAACTTGAACATTATACTAATCATATTGATTCTCTCACGACTCACTGCCCTCAAAGTTCTACTCTAGATCACAGGAGCCCACATACTCAAGGATCGGTGGTTGCTGATCACCTACTATATAACACGAGGAAATACCAATCAAAATATGATAAATAAGTAAATTTGTAATCACCTGAATAGTTGATATAATTACCACTAATAAAAATAATTTAATTAACAAGATGAAATGAAGAGTAATGAAATAAAATAATGCTTATAGAATAAAATATACTAGGTGTATGAGAAAAGCCGATGTGATAAACTGATAAAATTATTAATATTTGAGTTTATCATTTTATTATACATTGTTTTATCCGTAGGAGATTGCGGAAAAAACATTACATAGTTTTCCTCATTTTTCTTATAGAGGTGTTTGTTTGGGTGTAATCCTTCAACCTTTCAAAGTTGAAGGATTATATCTAATTTTACCTTATTTGGTGATAAAATTGAATGAAATTTGGGTTTGCCGGGCCGCAAAAACTTTCCTGAGCTTTGACATTTTGGGGGAAAGAGATTCCACAGAGAGAAGTCTCACTTTCTTTGTGGGACCCACGCCAAAATCCCCACCTCATCGTTTGCTTTCCAGCCGCAATCCCCATTTCGCGCCATTATTTGCTTAAAAAGGCAGGGGATTATTGTAAAATTATAATATTTTTTTATCATATTAAATATTATAATATTATATTTTTAACGACTTTTTCAACATTCTAAAATACTCATCAAACATAATAATTTTGTATTACAACCTACTTTCCATGTAAAACAATCACTTTCAATGTAATCTAAGTTTCCTCGTAATTTAAGATTACTTGAACCAAACAACCCCTAAGAGTTTCTTTCCATAAGAGAAAGAGAGTTTAATATGATTAATAATATGATACCATCTTGTCTTATAATCTAGAGGTCCTTGAGTTGATCTCATTAGTAGGCTTCACGCATCCTTTTTATCCTCTTTTTCTGTACCCTTTTATACATATGTATTTCTTTTATACACCCTAAAAATGCACTGTTAATTATTAGTATAAAACAATTCTCAAATAAGAATATGAAATGAAAGGCTAAATACTCTGGGATGGATTTAGGTGTGTGCCAATACAAGATTTTGGTTCATTTCTCCTTGTGGGAGTTCGTTTTGTTGAGATTATGGAGGCAGGCGAAAAATTTCTTAAATTATCATACTTCATTTGCGATATGAAAAAATATCAATCATATTATATGAAACAAGTAAAATAATATTAATTATCCGATCAATTATAATAACTAAATACTAATCCGTGCTCCGCATGGAAAGAAAATAAAAATTAATAAAAGTGAATATTATTATAAGTCCGTATAATTAAATTATTTAGTCTTAACGTATTGTAATTTAACTTATTTGAAATGAATTTACAATATTCTAAGCTGTCAACAATATATTTTACAATTTTATTTACATTTTTAGAAAATTAATCTTAAATAACAATAAATTATTTAACTTACAATTGAAAGTCAATATAATATTTTTTTGTTATGCGGCTATGATGCGGGAGAATCTAAGTTGTTAATAAAAGATTTTTGCTATTTACATTGTAAATATGGTATTATAAAAGAAAATGATTAAAATTACTATTTTATCCTTAATTTAAAGAATCTTTTAAAACAGATATATGTCATAAATTTTAATATGCAAATGCTAAATATAAAAACCAAAAAAGACATCAAAATAGACAAATATTTGTATATAATAGTATAGATTATTACTAATTAGAGTAATTTAATTAACTTTTTTATAATAATATTATAAAATATAATTATTTAAGATTTTTTCAAGGCGGGACATCAGCCGGAGATCATGTGATAGGCGTGCTCCGAAACACTGTTTTCCCCTGACGTATTCTTGTCTCCATTTTGTTCAATGAATTAATTTAATATTTTTTTGATACTGCCCCCTATAATTTTTTTTAGTTGCCCACCCAGTATCCGGTACCCGAAAACTAACTGACTAATTCGGATTCGGAGTACTGCTAGACGGTTTCTCGGAGAACCCTCCCAAAAAGGTTTGCTGCGTTTACAGGGGTTCGAACCCGGCACCTCTACTTAAATGATACAAACCCTTTCTACTTGCGCTAACCGGTATATTACCCTCTATAATTACCTAACGAGGACGCGCACTTTTTAGAATCACGTCCACGTGGCGCATCAACTTTCCACAACAGGTGGCACAGCAATTTGTACGAGAATTACGGCATGGATTAGACCAACACTTTTCCTCCTCCATTATGGTAGGTGCCCAGTTTTGTGCAAGATACCCTCGTTTAGAAAACAAAATTCTAAAAAATCGTATTTTGAAAAATATTTTCTAAAATGCCATTGATAGGTCGCAATTTCAATTAATAGATTACAATCTGTACACGCGATCTATACACCTCTCTCCACCTTTGCTCGTTTCTTGATCATTCCATCCATCCATGCAGAAAATGAAAATGCTTCCTGAGGCTGATGTGAACTCCAACTTAAATGAATGAAATTATTATTTTATTCTTAATCTAGAAATCATATATATGTTATAAATTTTAATATGTAAATTATATTAAAGACGAATATGGAAAACAAAAAAGACACCAAATTTTTCACATATTTATATATAATAGTATAGAAAATATATATGAAAGAGTAAAAGGAAAATTTTTAAAATTTTGTAAAGTGAACTCTTTTTATTGCTTCTTTCTAAACCGAAAAAATAGAAAAAATAGAAGGCCTTTTAACTTCGTATACGTCAATCTGCAAATGTATCTGATAGATGAAGAACCATATCTGCCTCCTCCTTGTTTCCTTTAAGGGGCAAATCATAGAGACGCTCATGAATGTACGCAATTAAAATGCATATCTCATATGATATCGTAAATTAATAAAATTTAATCGTTTTAAAATTTTTTATAAAAATCTAAAAATAAAAGATAATACTCGAAATAACTCAATTTTGTTCATCAGTGATGCTGTATAAATATTATCACGTGGTGTACTATTACGTACATGATTTCCCGTATCCGAGATAGAACGATCTAAATTCTAAGCTCCACTCCGATCCCAGTTGTATAACCACGAAAAATCTGATATTGCGCAATAGAAAAGAAGTGCAGGAAGATGTCCGAGACCAAGATTTTTTAGCCAACCCTAATGGACCGGATCGGGATCAACCTCAACCTCGACCTTCACTACACACAAGAAGAGGAAGCTGAGGACGGTTTCGAGGACCGAACAGGCACGTTGACCGCTGCCGCTGCCGCTCCTCACGACGACCACGGTCTTCCTCGACCTTTCACCGTCGGCCTTGTCCAACCTGGCCTTCTTCTTGGGTTGCATCCATCTTCTGGTCTTCTTTCCCACCGACCCCTCTCCCTTGCTGAAAGTATAGCTCCTCAGGTACTTCTGCCTCGAAGCGAACCCTCCGTAAATCTCGGGTTTCTCACAAATCTCTGAGGAAGGTGGCCGGGGCAAGGGACCGCCCTCATTCGACGCGTTCATCTTCACCCATTTCAAGAACTCCGCGTCCGCCTCAGCCCATCGGCGCTGCCTAGGAACCGGGCGCTGTATCGGGTTCTGGACGTCTACGCAGTCCATACAGGTCGTGTTCGGCAACGCCATTGCTGTCCACGAATAATTCTTCAGTAACACTTTTTGTTCTCGTTTTATTCTCTCAATTTTTGCTTGTGCTGAAGCCTGCTCGTACAACTAAGACGACGGCGGAAGAGTTGAACGCATTTATAAAGAGGAGACCTGGATTAATCATCTTATCAGACGGTCGTCTCCCACTTTTGTTTCCTCGATGAGAAAAGTTTCCCTTTTCTATTGTTTGTGATTGTTTGCCCTAAGGGTTTGTTTTTTTTAGTAAATATTCAATTTGCAAAGAAGGAAACAGTTGTTTCCTTAATTATATGTTTCCATTTTTCTTTCCAATGTGTCTTGTAGTGCCAGACAGCTTAGGAAACAATGCTATATTTTCTTTTCGAGATTTTTCGCAGCCCCGTTTGTTAAGATTCCATCTCTTTTCGGGGAAAAAGGATTTTCCTTAAAGATTCCACCTATTAGTTAAAAAGTCATTGGACACTGGTGTCTGAAGAAAGTCTCTCTTTTTTTCTTGGGGAAAATGAGCAAATCTTTCTCAATTGTGGAAAATATTGTTTCATAATATTTGGATTCGAAATTTCTTTTTCAATTATCAACAGGATTTTAAATTACAAAGCACGTTGATGGAGTACAATCATTTCAATTATATTAGCGAGCAAAATCCGACAATTTGCATGGTTTAGCTATTGAATTGTTTAGTAATTTTATCAAGCCACTAGATAGAGAAAAAAAAAAAAAAAAAGAAGCAGTGACTTAAAATTATTTTTCACACTTACTGAATAATGTGAAAAATGAACTGTAAAATTTCTCTTAATTTTCATGACATGAATTTAGTAAGTAGTAATATAGCACGCCAGCAAATTGTTAATCATATGAACGGGAGATTCATTATGGACGTTCAAGAAATCGTAAATTGAAATAAAAGGTGAGCTGGGAATTGATTAACGACCTTTGTTTGTCAGAATCCGAGTCAACATTGATTGGTTAATTAAAGAATCTAATCTGGTAATAGTGACGGTTAGTCGAAATTCTTTGGTATCCGACGATGAGATCTTAATACAGTAATACAATATTTTATAAGAGGTTCTAAACTCGATCCTCGATATGATTATTATATGTGTTCTTTATATCTTTATTTTCTATGCTTTACTAAACTTATCAACATCCTTTATTACCAAAAATAAATCTTTGATATCTAACTCTTTTAACAAAAATTACAAGTTCGAATACTATAAATGTTAAAAATTAATAATTAGCATAGCATTAATTCTTAGTCTCCAATTAGATTCAAACTTAAATTAATTTAGATTTGTGGGATTTTTGAATATTATGTTAAAAAAAAATCCTCACCAATGAAATAGAGTTCATCCAAGTCGTTTAATTTTCCAAGTTAACAGCTATGTAAGAGTCACGTCAAAAATTACTAATAGTACCAGCAGATAATTAACGATATCTATCATTAGCATCACCTTTTTAAAGATTTATAGTATTATGTAACATTTTGAAAATTTTGTACTATATTATCACATTAGCCAAATATTTTATAGCAGGGAAATTGGGTTTACTAATGTCACAAATTAATAGGATTTAGCCATTAGTAGATTTTTAGTAAAACCCTAAAAATTAAAAAAATAGAAATAATTGACTTCTATTAGTTTTTCATAATATATCAGTGCACCCTCATATTATGCTCGTTATACACCAGAGTTTCTTCAGTGTAAGAATGTACCTGCCGCCTGCCGGTCTGTCTTTTACATTTGGGGCAGTTCAGATGGACCTATCCTAAAGAAAGGAGGTGGTCCGAGCTTGGAGGGTCTTTCTGCATGAACCAAGTAAGAAAGAATGTGTTTACATTGCCATGTAAACTTGCAGAAGGTTTGAGTTTCTTCGCTAGCTACTTAACGAAATTTGAAAAGAGAATAAGTGGCAACTCGATAATACTTTCAAACAAACTAAAACAACAGAAGGATATATAGAACGTCAAATTGACATGTACGAGGATGAAAATCCCATGACACTGACCATGGCAGTCAAAACTCTTCTGTACGTTAACAGTACCTTGCAATCATACACTAAGTTAATCAAACAAGAAAATATTCGAGGAATGATACCAATTATGCCGTCGTCCATTCTCATGCATGAATAAAACAAGCCTCTAGGCAACCAAGGGGAGTTGGGCCGAGTGGTAAGCAGCTCGGTGCCGCTTAAGGAGGTCTCAAGTTCGAGACCTCACGTACGCAGACACTCCCCTTGTGAGCCTCACCCGCCATTGCCAGGCGTGCGACCCGGGGCGACCAACGGATTAGTCAAGTATGGTTGGCTGAAAGATGCCATCTCACCGCTGGTGGGGCCTGCTTGGATACCGTGACTGGCGACCAAAAAAAAAAAAAACAAGCCTCTAGGCCAATACCATTTTCCACAAATCGTCCCTCGGTAATTTCGCAACCAGCTGTTCCAAAAAAAAAAAAAAAACCTAATCGCTGGACAGCCTTCCGTATAATAAAAAGATATATGACGTGACGGCACTTATATGATATCGCAAATTTATAATATTCAATTATTTTAAGATTTTTTTATCAAAATCCTAAACATAGAGAAATAACTAAATTTTATTGATTCTATAATATCATGTAAACACTGTCACGTAATATACTTATATTTTT
This sequence comes from Lagerstroemia speciosa, assembly GCA_037672795.1. Classification (NCBI taxonomy): domain Eukaryota; kingdom Viridiplantae; phylum Streptophyta; class Magnoliopsida; order Myrtales; family Lythraceae; genus Lagerstroemia; species Lagerstroemia speciosa. The sequence goes on from CM075298.1 coordinate 766,582, forward strand.
TCGGTGTACATAGGAGGCACGGGAAGTCTCACAGGTGAAATCAAACCCAAAACCTCTACGTTACATAGTGAGAGCCGTATCAACGGTACTAAGTCCTCTTTCTCATATACTTATTTGCATACGAGAGTTTCTCCTTAATCGCAGAGTCTACCACCACCCTTCTCACCCTCTGCATAGTCCTTATAAATCTAATTTGTAAACCACGTTCACATGATCTCGCACTCATCTTCATCGAGCAACAATGACTTCTCCGTCGAACAGTACACCTGACTACAGCGGTACAGTGCCCGTTATTGCTGAACGGACAACACCCGATTCATCTGCCGGAGTGGGGAAAGATCATAAGATGATCAGCTCTATGCCGACTGAAGAAGCTCCGTTCTCTAACAAGATGCCGGCAGAGTCGAGAACGAAAGCCGATCCACGGAGGAGGCTGCCTCCATCGAAGGCGGAGGTCCTGGGGTGGTGCCTATACGGGCTCTGCTCGTATTCCATACAGACGGTTCTCATTCCGGTCATCTTCCCACTCATCATCAGCCAGATCGTATCGACTCCACTGGCCGAGCCGCCTCATGGATGGGAGAGGAGTTACAAGGGGCTTCCGTGTAATCTTAAAGAGATGAAGCTGTAAGTCAATCTGAATTCATCATGCTTGGATAACTTATCGACGTTACTCGAACATTTACAATTTCTTTTTCAATAACTGTGTATTTTCATTTCATTCTCAAAACATTTCTAAATGTGTCTTTCTTCAAAATAAAAACGTGTATTGTTGGTTCTTGATTTTTTTTTTTTTATTATATAGAAGTGGCGTTGGAGCTTGTCGAATAAGACATCAGTTCTTGGCCTTGTAGTTATCCACGACTATATTCACGAGCCGTCCTCCTCCGTATAAAATTATTAAGTATATAATTAATTAATGCGAGTTTGGACGTTGAGATGGAAGATGTGGGGGTGGAGAGGGAATAAAACCATCCGGAGAAAAAATTGGAATGTATAGGTAGAATGAGGAGGGCTTTTAAATGTTATATAATGGATATTAAGGTGCTGAGGCGTGGTTTTGGAATATAAGAGTAATAGATAGGAGTAGTCCCACTGGTCGGGTGCTGAAAGTTCTACTCAGACCTTCTGGGTTCGAATCTTAGGAGGGGCGTTTCTTCATAGACGAGGACTTTATAACTCTCGAGCTCTGCACACAAGGTTTGTGGGCTATTGTGTGTGCCCCGAGGAGAACGTATCGCAACCACCGCTAGTCGAACACAGAAAGCACTTGAACATCTCAATTATTAAAAAAAAAAGTTTAAGAAAGAGTGATGGCTCTTGCCCTATAAATTAAAAGTCCTGAATTAGAGTTCACTGGTGGGAGAAGTTGTACCCATTTTATCACACTTCTCTTTTACCATTTTAGATCTACATACTTCATTGTACATGAAAAGAAAAAGGTAATAGATATGTTATGATTAATCAAGTTAAGTAATAATCTATGGTCTATGTGCCCAAAGAAATAGTCTATATTCTATGGTTTAATTGGGTAGATTATAACTAACTTGAAGTTGGCATGGTGGTTTCCTCGCTGGATCCCCAAATGAGTGATATCAGAATCGAATCTCAGGTTGGGAGGGTCGACGGGAATTTTCCTGAGGATCCCGGTCCGATCGTAGATTAGTCTCGAGGTGCGCTTCGACTAGATTATACATAAAAAAATATTATTTTTAAATTTATCACGAACTTTTTGCAAATATAAATGCCATTTGCTTACGTGGCACCGTCACCTTAGTACAAAAAGATTAAGTCACAAATACAAGAAACTTAAAAATAATTCAGACCCTGCGGAGGGATTGCCAGAGATGTCGGTCTTGTCAATGGCAATTTTCATATAAATTTTAAAAGATTTAGTTTATAGATTTCATTGTTCTAATTTTTTAATTTTATTCTTTATTATTTTTAAAAGACTGTTTGCTATTTCACCGGATTGTTCAAAAATATAAGGTGAGACTGATAGTATCATTAATTTCAAATAAAATCTAAAATTAATGATGTGATATCAAATCGATTTGAGTCTTTCCACTTAAAAATTTTAAGTTTCTAATATTCGGTACAATAAATTTTGAAATAAAATATTATTTCTGAAAGAATTTCACCTTGCAAGTTCTCAAGAAATTAAATAAAATAATCTTTGGAAAATGTAGTAATGCCCCTATTTTCCTTCAAAGAGAGATAAAAATGGATAATTGATTTTGACAGGTACGAAGGCTTGACTCAAAAGATAATCACAATCCACAATCTGAGACTATCTCCTCTAGAGTGGGTCTCGCTTCATGGGCTATCGGCCTAATCGTGGCCGCACCCTTGCTGGGCTCCGCGTCGCACCACATGGACCATGCCCCGAACCACCAAATCATCGCCGGAGCTGCCACCCTTCTCGGCGCCGTGTTCTGCTTCCCTGCAGGATTCATTAAGACGGTCTGGATCTTCCCACCGTACGTGGCAACCATCGTGGCTGCGCATGCGGTGGCCACCGCCGCCCACACTCGCCAGCTGGGCCTCGTAGTCCGTCGGTTCACTGGATCTAAGGTGAATGCTCCCCTCAATCACCAAAACCTGGATAACCATGTCAGAAATATGTTAAACCAAAACTTCATCTGAGCACCATAAAAATCTTGAATTAGATTCCTGCCTTCCTTTAGTATTTCCTATTTATTTCTTCCTTTTTTTCCTTTTATTTATTTATTGCATTTGCAATGCTTCTCTTATTTCTTCCCAAAATTATGAGTTATCTTTTTATGGGCAGTCGAGATCGGGTACTCTATATTTTTATGGTACCCGGATGTTATCTTTTATAAAACCGGTTCCTAAATATTGAAACTAGTACCTATCCTATTGAATCTTGGAAACCAAACCTTACTTGAAATCGGTTAGATATCATAGGTTCTTGGTATCGTGTTGCAACCTATTTATTTACATCTATAGTACAAGTTATTTATTTTAATATATTAATAATTATAAAGTAATCTAAATTTTTTTTCATAATTATCACTATTTGTATAATTACTTTGTCATATTGTAATTTTAAGAATGTTTGTTGTACTTTAAATTATTATTTATTATCAATTTTTAAGCTACAATAGTATTTTAAACACTGTAAATTTATTAAATATGCATAATTGCTATGTCAAATGAAAGTTTATCGAGTTTGAAATATAATAATTTAAATGGTTTGAGAATTAGAGTTCAAACTAGAATGTTACATACTATTAAAATAAATCGTGTAAATTTGTAACAGGTTCCTATTTCGGATACCCGGTTTATCGGAACCAGAACTAACTGGTTCCTTATTTTGTTACCAGGTCCTACTAGACTTTTGCCGATATTTACCTGGAATCTACCTAATAGAGTAGATTTTTATCGATTCCGAATCTATCCTGTACTCGTGCACACTCCTATTATTTTTCCTCAATTTTGTTGAAAACATGTTTTTGGTATTTATGAAAAAAAAGGGCAAATTTCATAATTATTTAGATTGCTTAAGTTTTAAAATAAGTGGCAAGAACAAAGATATTTATTCAATCGTAGATGACTTTTGCCTTTTTTTTTTCCTATTACATAGTAATCATCTATGTTCTCACTAACTAGACATCCACTGTCAAGTAGTCATTCATTGGAAATTCCGCCTTACTAATGGGTCTGCTTTGCTTTATTGAACAGTTTATTCCACTAGATTCATTGATATTTCAAACAAGCTTAATACTGCTTATAGCAGTTCAAAATCTCACCCTAAACAAAACAATCCAAGCAGAGAAAATAGGAAATTTTTAGCCGGATCGACTGGATTGATGGTGCGAGGTTAACACTGTTATGATCATTTAGCCTGAAAAAAAGTTTTATATCGTTTTTTAAAATGAATATTTTTCGGTCTCTACATGTTAGTAAGGCACGCATATCTCTCAATCATCTTTTTTCTATATTTATAAGATTTAAACTTGAGATCTTACTTAACAAGAGGAGATGACATATTATTTCAACCAGCTCATATCGATTAAGAGTAGATTTTTTAATGGGGTGATAATATTCTCTTTATTTATGTGTGAAATAAATATAATGAAAAGATATTTAGAATAATCTCGTTTACCGTAAACTATTAGGGGAAGTAACGGTACTTTTTGATCCTCGTATAAAAAATTAAGTATATGTATTTTCTTCTAATATTTTGCTGTGACTGGAGTTCACCTAAGAAGTTCTCACCATAAAGGAACTCATATAATAATATCTCTAGTAGGAAAGATTTTTTAGTAAATCTAACTTATCGTGAACTATTAAAAGAGAATACTGACATTTTAGCGTGGTTTAATGTCATTGGTTTTTAAGTTCCAGTCATATCTGACTTTGCAACTTGTCCTTTCTCTGTCGACCCTTTCTACTCGAGGAGAGATTCTTAGGTGGAAAATGTTATAACCTAGTAGGTCGTTTTTCCTCATAAAATTTTAGTACCGACTGTTTGTTCTACTAACTTGGCAGCTACAGACAACGGAATTCCCAATAAGAAGAGCAATCTCCAGTTGGCTCTCCCTCTATGGCGCTGCCGCCGGCGGCCTCGGCTCAGCCATGATCTCCGCCTTCACCTACCACATGCTCAGCCAGAAGGAGAAGTTCGTCAGCCTCTGGATCGTCTCCATCTTCAGCGGCATCAAATGGCTCACCGGAATCCTCCATGTGATCATCATCATGCTAGGTCCCGCTTCCCACTCCCCGACTCCCCCGGCCTCATCGAAACTCCCTCACTCACTCTCCGTCTTCAGCTACCCTCATGCGCTCGGGACCCTAGCCGCCACCTTACTCTCCTCCTTCACCACCATGTGCATATTCACGGCCGGAGTCCTGTACTTGGTGGGTCAGCTGTGCATAAGATCACGGACGCTGCTCTACTTCTGGCTCATTTACTTCACCTTCCCCTTGGTCTCTCTCCCGCTGCTGCACCCGTTACAGCACTTAATAAAAGCGAACGCCGTGAAGATGAAGATTCTAGGGTTAGCCATCTCGCTGGTCACCTCGGGGTTCGCTTTTTACTTCAAGGACGGGGGAGTATGGAGGCCAAAGTACATGCTGTTATTCGCCGGAGTCCAGGGCACTTCAGTTGGGATACTCCACGCATTTTCTCGAGTTCTGATGATGGACTGTGCACCGAGCGGGAAGGAAGGAGCTTTTGCGGGATGGCACTCATGGATCATGGGGCTCGGGATGTGTATAGGGTTTGCAGTAGGGAGCTCTGTTGATCGGCTCGGGACCTGTATCGTGGCAGCGTTTCTTGCTGGGGCTGGCGGGATAGTGGTTTTGATTTTTGGGAACGTGAGTGACTACGGCGGGGCCCTGGGTGCTGGTCTTGTGCTGGAGGATGAATCTGGTGAGGATGATGAGAGAGGACAGCTTTGAAGAAAGGGCCATGAGCATGTTACGGTCTCGAAGGAACATGTTTCCGTTTAGAATGTCAGTGTTTCTCGTCGGAACATTGATCTCAGGATTTGCAATTGCTAATGTTTTCAAGATTGATTGACTTGAATTTTTGACTTGCAACCAAAAAGCAAATAATTGAAATAGGAAGAACTAATCTAGAAGATGTGTTAAAGATTCGGGTGCTTAAATTACAGAGGTAACAGGGAGGGGAGGAGAAATTCTGAGGTGATATGTCCCCGTGATGCAAGAAAAATTAATTAAATAATAATAAATTGGTAAATTATTTGAATAATTATCATAATTATTACTAATCAGAATAATTTAATTGATATAAACTTGAGTTATTTAAGATTTTCTTTGAAGGTGATATTGTGGATGATTGGTGATAATACTAAATTGGTGCACGAAATGATATGAAATAAAGATAAATAAATACATAACTCTCATAGTAATAATTCAATTTAAAATCTCTACAAATTGTGAGTTGTAATCTTGTACTATTACATTAAGACCACAGCCCCTCATACATACACACACATATATAGACACATACACATACCCGCGTTGATTTAACTTTGATAAATATGAATTCCATGTGAAACCACCTATATCCAATAAGGAAATGAATTTTGAATTAAAAATTGGAAAGGACATGTGACACCGACGTGTTTATATCATGCTCACCCCATTAATTAGTCTGGAATAGGCTATAAATATATATCTATACATATAAAGGTCACTATGATTTCATGTCTCCCAAAATTTCACACCCATATAAGATTGTAAAAAAGCACCAACGAAGGTTGGCGCAAGTGGAAGGAGCTTGTGTCGCTTAAGCAGAGGTGCCGGGTTCGAGCCCCTGTGAACGCAGCAGACCTTCTTGGGAGGGGTCCCCGGGAAACCGCCCGACAGTACCCCGAATCCGGATTAGTCGGCCAGCCTTCGGGTACCGGACACCGGGTGGGAAACCAAAAAAAAAAAAATGTAAAAAAGCATTTTTCATATTTGCATAAATAATTTCTTTAAAATATTCATTTCTTTTGTAACGTTTATTGGTTAAAATGTTTACTTGGCCATGACACAATCATCGCAATTAACATTTATATATAAACATTTTCGTGACTATTTTAAATCCATTTCTTGATGGAGAAAAAGGACATCATGAAAGGCCAACAAATACTTTATTTGTAAGAAGCAAATGAGGAAAATTCGAGGGTAAATCCTCCCGTGCTACTGTGTAATCTTTTGGTGTATTTTCTTTAATTTTGATTTCACTGAATTCTATCAGTAAGGCATTTGCTTCTCACCCTTGTAAACACTCAAATTCTTGTAAGCATGAGTATAAATGAGACAGAATGATTGAGTATAAATGAGATAGTGCGATTTGCAAGCAGTTCGGGCTCGACTTGATAAAAACTTGAATTCGCCTCGATCTTGATGAGCTCAAGCTTGGCTTGGCTTGGCTCGATCAGTTAAACGAGTCACGTCAAGTCAAGTCAAGCATGATGATATTCGCCTTATGAAGCTCACAAGTAAAAAAAAAAAATTATTTTATATAATAACAATTGCTATTATTATATAACTTAAAAAAATTAACCTACGGTCTCAATTTCTTATTTAAAATTCTTGTCTCATTCACTTAGGAAAACCTAATCATAACTAATTCTTCCCCTCCCCATCTTCCTCAGTCTTTCTCGCTCTCTACAATTAATACGCCTGCGCTACACCCACACTATATTTTCTTTCTCAACTCGACTCGTAAAAACTCAATAAGCCTTTGTTTACTATAATAAGGCGAGCCCAAGTTCAGAATATTGGGCTTGGCCATGTTCAAGCCTGGCTCGAGCTCACAAATTGATAAATGAGCAGAGCTTGAACCATATAGATTCGGGTTTGGCTCAAATCTTTCACATCCCTACTTTTAAATAGTGGTAATATAGATGTATCATTAACTTATTACAGATGATACTTAAAACTCGCATGTCCAATGATTGATGATGACCAAACATCTTCACCTTGCTCGTGCTAGATCTTACATTGATCATATAAGATAATAATAATGGGTTAATAAGATAACTTGATACCACCTCCTAATAATTTAGGACTTTTTGGTGAAAATAAGTCTAGTCTCTTGTAACGACCACTAATAATATAATGTATGAGCGCCTGATCTCGGCATTCTCTGACGTAAATCTGGACTCATATTCGGTAGTCACCCATTGATGTAAGCCGAAATAAAAAAAAATGGTAGTCTTGCAAAAACGCATTTCTTTCGTTTTCTCATGCATTTTTTTTAGTGAAATATAAGGTCAAGGTCCACAAATGGCATTATTCATTTCTCTTTTATTCCACATATTCGTATATATGGCATAAAATTTCTTGACTGACAATTTATAATTTTGTAACACTAGATACGATTACTAAAAGCTGACATATGAAAAACCTAATGAAGATGCTGTTACAGAGGTTTGAATTCATAAGGTTGCTTCCAGCATGAGATGCTTTGAATGGAAATGAAGAATCAACTCCTTTGAGGAATAAATTAACAATGAGAGGGGCAATTCTCAAGATACCATATGTGCTCATATTCTGCTTACTATGAATTGCTCTTGCAAATCCTATAAAACACCATCAAGGAAAACAATCTTGATCACAATCATCTGGATTTTCAAATTAAATCATGCCTAAGTAAACTCGAGGGAGGCAAAAGATTGAGATGAAAAGAATAGAGGATGATGAGGATCGCCTTGTCACGTTCTCCAAGCAGGCATTTGGTATTCATGATAAGACAGGTGAGCTTTTAACGATGTGTGTGGTGTGAAATTCAGGCATTTTGTCTCCTCTCCAACAGGGCAAGGCCTTTCTCATGCGAGCACCATTCCATTGAATCCATGTCACAAACCGATTCTTAAACATGAACGTAGATCCACCCATAATTGACGAGTTTCAAGCCATGTTTGATGCTCAGTCGAAAGATGAGGATGATAAAGTGAATGACGATTTAAATAAGCTCCTCTCTCAACTAACTGAAGTGAAGGAGAGGGGAAAGACCCTCAGGAGAATCACTCGTCCGGAAGAGCATAAGCCAGCAAGTTTCTTCTACAGATGCATTCCATAGAAGGACTTGTCCGGCTATCTAAACTATCCTGTGATCTAGCCACCCTTGGGCTTGTACATTCAATGTCCAAGACTCGGATATAGAACGATTCGGTTACCGAGGCAGAAGCTCATGCAGGCCCTTTGGCGGTTTCATCCATTCCCCTCTGTGGGAGTTCCATCCATTCCCCTTCGTGAGAGTTTTTTCCCTTCTGCAGGTTTCAATTCCTACCAAAGCAGAACGATTCTCTACGATTTGTTGCGAGATCAGTGGGCAAACCTAGATCTGGTGTCCATCGTTGAGAAATAATCCCTGGGAAGCCTCAACAGAGAGATCTGGAAACTTTGGGTACTTGAGAGTTTAAAGGGTAAGTTTCTGTGGCTTATTCCTTTAGATCTACTGAAAGGTTTCAATATCAGATTTGAGGCTTGCTACGCCAAAATCATATCTTACAATATTTACAAATTTTTAGGCTTGCATGTTTCCTCTCTGGAATAGGTAATCATAGATGATCCTAATGCAATTTTCCTTTCATAGTTAGATTTGCATTTCTTGTGCTTCAAATTTGAAGCTTGCAGGTCGTAGGCATTCAATACTTAGAAAGGAAATTTGGAATCTTATATGTAGAAATAAGCAAATTGATTAATAAATGAAATAAGGAATAGTGAGCAAACCAAGGAGTAAGTTTTTAGTGGAGCGGTGATACCATGTCAGCATCACTTACGTGATATAGTGTATCCATTTAATCATAACTTGACATGTACTCAATAATTATACAATTATGGTTATTAAATCCTAAAAAATCTTTAAAAAATATATAAAAAAATCTTAAATAAATGGTGAACTCTAATTGAAAATAATATATAAATGGTAAAAAAAATTTAGAAACCTAATAAGTAGCGAACCCTAATTGAAAATAATATATAAATAGTGAATTCTTATTGGATATTGTTGGACAGATGACATTGTATAATAGCTTCACTGAAGACTTTCTCCAAACCAAGACCACTGAGGAAAAGAAAGAACACATTCTTGGTAAAACGAATGAAGACCAAGCTATGTTTCACTTCTAAATAACTAGTTTCGTTTGCAAAATCTTCTCATTCATAACTTATAACAGTCCAACAAGGAAGGTTATAGGAGCGGCTTATCACTGATCTGATCTTTGTAATATCATGTTGATTGGTTAAATTTTCTATTCATTGTCATGATCTTTTGGCCTTGAATTGTAGACGTTTAGGGCGAATTTGCTGCTGTTCGATCTTTAAAACACATCCTCGATAATACAAACCTAGCATAGTATTTTTATCAGAAACGAAAATTGATGCAAACAGATGTAAGAAAGTAGCTAGAAGATGTGGTTTCAGGGAATTGTTTGCTATAGATGCAGAAAATCTTGCAGGAGGACTGTGTCTCTTCTGGCATGAAGAGCTCAAGGTAACAATTAAAAGCTATAATAAGAATCTAATTCATATAGAAATCGACCATCCCATACTAGCCTATAAATGGTTTTTATCGTGTGTCTATGGTCCACCTTGTCTCAAACATAAAACAGAATTTTGGCTGGAGTTACAACAAATTGCACAAAACATGATTGAACCTTGGGCCATTATAGGTGATATGAATGAAGTTTTAAATCGGACGAGGAAAAGGGAGGAAAATATATGGCATCTTCAAGCAGAAATTATTTAGAAAAGTTCTTAAATGACACGGGATGCATGGACATAGGGTTTTGTGGTAATAAAATTACATGGAGGAATAAAAGATTAGGTTCGAAAAGCATAACTCAGACACTAGATAGAGTGTTAGCTAATGATATCTGGAGAATAACATTTCCAAAAGCATGACTCTTACGTTAACTGCAGTTAAATCTGACCATAATCCTATTTTAATGAAATTATGGTTAGAATCAAATAATAAACCTCGACCTTTTTTATTCAAGGCAGCTTGGTCTCGTGACTCAACATGTTATAAAGTTATAGAAAGTAATTGGGATTGTGAAATAAGATGGTTTGCTCCTTTTAAATTTTGTAAAAAAATAAAGAACACAAAGCAAGAATTAAAGAAATGGAATAAGGAACATTTTAAAAACTGCGATTCAAGAGTAGATGAATTATTGATTCACATTGATTAATTACAGAGACAAGTGAACCTAACTGGGATAATAGGCAAATTGAGATTAGCTTACAAGCTGAATTGCAAGAAACATTAATTAGAAAGGATATAACGTGGAGACAAAAATCAAGGGGATTATGGCTTAGACATGGGAATAGATATACTAAGTTTTTTCACCTATCAACGATAATTAGAAGGAGACAAAATGCGGTGCATGCAATAAAAGATGAAGCAAAAATTGGATTTACAATCAGGATGAAATAGGAGAATATTTTCGAAGAAACTGTAGGAGGTTATTTAGCTCAAATAATCCCAATATACCTGATGAACTAAATCAGCTTCTTCTACCTGTAATAACTGATGATGAAAATCAAAGAATAATTCAAATACCTAAGGAAAGAGAAACAGAAAACATTGTTAAGGAAATGAAATCATTTAAAGCACCAGGTCTAGACGGTATGTCAAGTATATTCTATTAAAAAAATACTGGAACATTATTAAGGAGGATTTCATCTCATTGGTTTAGAATTTTTTTAGAACATGATTCATTCTAAAGGAATGGAACTCGGCATTTATTTCCCTAATACCTAAGAAGAAAAGCGCTATTAATTTGATAGATTTCATACGAATTAGTTTGACAAATATTTGTTATAAGGTTATATCCAAAATAATAACTAATAGATTAAAATATTTAATAAAAAAATTATATCACCAAATCAGACGGCATTTATTGAAGGTAGGTGGATAAATGAGAATGTAATTCTAACCCAAGAGACTACGCACACTATGAATAAAACAAAATAAAAAATAGGATGGTTTGGTGTAAAAATTGACTTTTCAAAGGCTTATGATATAATAGAATGGAACTTTATTGCAAAAGCGTTAAAATGCCTTTGGATTTCATTCGTGTTTTATTAATTGGATAATACAGTGTATATCTAGTCCATCGTACTCTATTCTATTAAATGGATCAACGTATTAAAGCATCTGGGGGACTCAAGCAAGGGGATCCTCCATCTCTGTGTTTATTTATTCTGGCCATGGAAGTGTTTATTGAGAATGTTTTATAGGGCTGAAGCTCAGAATTTGTTGAGGGGTATGAAAATGTTTAAGAATAATATCAGATTATCGCATCTACAATTTACAGATGATTTATTAATTTTATTTAGGGCATCCAAATCATATGCATAATTGCAAAAAGATTCTAGATACTATTAACCATAGTTTTGAAAACCAAACGGGATTGGCCGATTCAACCGATTGAATCTAAAACCACCTATAAGTTCGATCTGATTTTACAATTGACTCCATCTGCACATTGACTCAGTGCAGACCTGGTCCAACCAGTCAGTTCCCATAGAAACCAACAAACCCAACTGAACTGGCCGGGTTTAAAAATATTAGTTGCAAAAGCATGACTTTGACACATTACATAGTTGCTCTCACCCCTCACTTTCTAGTGCTCTTCCAATGTGGGATTGACTCTTGTTCCATCATAACTATTGTTTTACAATCCTCTTCAAGGAAGATCAAACGGCTATCAAGGGAAGGAGCCATAGAAGAATGTTTGACTTTTTTGTTCACACTAACTACTAAAATTTTTTAAAAAAATCTAATGCCATGAAAATGTATAGAAGAAGGTTACACATATTATATCACATATTCTTCCCCTATGTTAATGTCTTCTATATTTTATGGGTCACCACTTGTACTTTTTATTTTTAATTTCTTTAAATCAGGTTCAACCCATTGGATCCCCTGTTGAATCGGTTGAACTGGTTGAACCTGGAACTGGTACCTTGGCCGGTTCCCGGTCCGATCCGATCTTAAAAACTATGCTTTTAACATGGGAGTAGACAAGAAATTAATTATGACAAGTCTGGTTTATTTTTCTCCAAGAATGTTAGAGGGAGAGCCAAAAAGAATACTGAAAACAATTATGAATGTGGGAAAAATAAGAAAGGATGCTCTATGTATTTAGATAACCCATTATTCATAAATAATAAAAAGAAATCTAAACCTTTCGAGATCACTGTAGATAAAATGCATAATAAATTAACCTCTTGGAAAGCTAAAACCTTGTCATGGGCTTGTAGAGCTACACTTATTAATTCAGTTTTAAATAGTATGCCAATATATTCTATGGTTGTGTTTAGATTACCAAAAAGTGTGTGTAATAAAATAGATCAATTAAACAAAAGATTTTGGTGGGGAAAATGGATAAAGAAGAACCTTATTTTACACCAATAGCTTGGGATAAATTGTGTCAACTAAAGCAATATGGTGGTCTTGGATTTAGGAGAGCTAAAGATTTTAATAAAGCTATGATCTCTAAAATGGCCTGGAACATAATCAAAAACTCAGATAACTTAACTGCAAAAATTTTAAAATTGATTTATGGAACTATTCTACTGTCAAAAAGAAGGAACATGCCTTCAGCTTCTCTTTATTGGAAGAGTATTCAAGTATGTAAGGATACTTTTGATAAAACTTGTTTTTTTTATTGGAAATAACAGTAGTCTAAAAGTGTGGTCCAACCCTTGGATACCTAGAAATAATTTTTATAGACCAGTCGCGAATTTGGGCATTAAGGTAAATGATGGGTTGAAGGTAAAAGATTTGATAGTTCATGAGACTAAGGAATGGAATTTGCAAGCTCTTAACTATTTCTTTGAGCAGAATATTGTGCAAAACATCTTGAAAATTTGTATTCCAAAGTGTCAAGTTGATGATGAATTGGTTTGGATTAAGAGTCCATTTGGCAAGCACTCAGTTAAAATTTTTTACCTCATAGAACAAGAACCAAGATTTAAAAAAGGCCAAGAGGTGTTTTGGAAATCATTGTGGAAAACTAGAATGCATGAAAGATCCAAACTCCACTTATGGAGAATGGCATCCGATGGATTACCTTGGGCAATTGACAGGGACGCTCTCTTTCCTCTATGCTTGTCTGGGCCAAATGATTATGCACACTTATTTGGGGAGTGCACCTTTGCATGAAATGCATGGAGGGAATCCCAATGGAAAGTTTGGAATCTTCCTCAATTGAATGACAAATCAAATCTCACAAATTTAGTTAAGCTCATATGTAATCCAATAGGTTTCCATTTAAATAGTAAAGAGAAAAGAAAGTTTACTTTGTTTGGAGCTATGTTATGTTATTACTTACTTGTGGAGAGAAAGAAATTCTATTTTGTATGAAAGTATTGAGCCTAATCTGTTTGATTTTCTAGATAAAATAGGGAAAAGTTTTTTAAAGCATACTAAAATTTTTTATGACAATGAAGGGCAGGTGGATGGATGTTTGCAGGTTAGAAGAAGTGAGCTTGGAAGACATACAAGACACGCAACAACACACACTGAATTAATAGCACAAGAAGATAGGGTGGTAGATATTTGTATATTCACCGATGCAGCATATGCATATGGAAAATCATGTTTGGCAAGGGTGGCAGTACAAGGAGACAGGGTAAACTTGTCATGGTTCGTCAAGGAAGTTGTGATATCAGCAGCTCAGGCTGAGGCAAAGGCACTTATGTTAGCATCACAAATCGCACAGAGTAGAACCTTGTTAAATGTTCCTTTTCTCTCTGACTCCCAAAACGTAGTAGCTGCAATTAAGAGTGCCCATGGGATAGCATATGGATTGTATATGATTTTAGAGAAGCCATACTAAATTTTGATCGGTAGGAATGCCAATGGATTAGGAGAAAGATGAATGGTCTAGCACATGGATTTTGTAAATGGGGTAAACATATAGATAGGCAAAGTTTGTATATTTTTCAAGGGTATCTGAATCTATCTTTATATTAGAACTGACTTGGTGATGTTAATAATACTTTCATCAATAAAAAAAAGAAAGATATCAACCTAGAAGCCTAAACTACTAGGTGGTGGTACCCAGTTCTATAATAAGCTAGATTTTAATCCCTTAATAGTCCGATGTAGGAATAGACTTATATTTGTCCTGCACTCTTAAACACTTACCCTCAAAAATTGACATCATTGGCTCTAACACTATGTATAATATTTATCATACTTATAAGGGGTTGGGCTCATATCCATCTAAAAGTCTAAGTTATTAGTTGGTGGTATCTATTTTTTTCATAACAAGACTTTAATATCATAATTGTATGAAGTGAAATTGTTTTTCAATAATACCTATGCACCATGAATGGCACGTCTCTGATATACATTTGCCCGAAGGCCTTGAAATACTTGTCTTGTTGTAGCTTAATAGTACTGTCTGCACATTTTATCTTCTGTTTAAGGAAAAATTCTCTTTGAGTTTGATATCTTTTAGGTTGCATAGGTTGCTTTGGTCCCCCAAATCATAAATTTATGTCCACAAGATTCAAACACTAAGCCTAAATTAAAACAGGAAAACAAAATAAAAAGAGGTGCTCAAATACATCAACTAATTAACTCACCTTTTTTTTTGCTCGGTATTAATGAGGATTTCATTCTTTACCTAGAAAGGTACATGATAAAAAGGCTCAAGAAAATTACAAGATATTAAGTGAAACCTACTAGGCTAATTATACTCGTTCTTTGATATTTGTTGCAATATGTTTATGTGATCTTGCTTGTGTCCTATGGATGAGATTGAACCCAAGACCTCTAAGTTATAGGGTAAAAATAATACAAGTTCTCTTTCTCTACATTCCTTTTCTTTTGATCATTATCTTTTTTCTTTTAATCTAGTTAATCACAGTTATAGTCTCCTATGGGAATGATCATTTCTTCTTGGCATTGATTGCCATTTAAAAGCATAGAGTAGCTGGAAATGGTCGACCATTAGATCTTCGTCAATTGGGCTGGGTTTTGTTTATGATATTGTCCACTCTATGCTCCTAGCATCTATTGGTACATTGCTTTATCTTGATCTTGTTAAGGATTTGGATAATTAAAGAATGATGCAAAATTTGGATTTTCTTCTACAACAGGACTCTGTGATTTAAAAGAAGTATTAGTCTATGATCTTCGCATTAATCAGCACTCCTAAATTTGAAATTGATATCCACATCTTGTCATTTATCTTCATAAGAAGTGCATTGTTATATTGTATTGTGTTTTTTCGATTTATAGAAGAGGCACATGGGCCTAAAATAGTAGAAGGAAGATGAGATAGAATGGGCATGGGAAGTCCCATAAGTGAGATCGAACCCCGAACCACTAGGTTACAGGGCGAAAACAATATCAACTGTATTAAATTATCCTTCTCTCATATTGTATTGCGTTTTATATTACTTATTTATGTGCATAACTCACCTTTCTTCCCTTCTGTGACGATTATCAACATTACCTCATTCTTGGGCAATATATTTAATTATTTGTGCGTGCTTCCACAAAATCCATACTGAGATAGTGGAATCTTCATCTTCTTAGTACCCTTTCATTCACACTCTCTATATATATCTTTTCAAAGTTATGATCCACATTTGGGCTTGAAAGTCGGTAAGGGAAGCAAGTAATCTGCTATGTAAAGGCTTTTGAGATTATATGCTAGTGTTTATATGATATTTCTTGGGATTACAAAAGAAAAGAGGAAATTGTCTTGGCTGTACTGTTAAGCCACATCAAGTTTAGCTCTTATATTGAGATTATTCTTTTGCATTAGGTGCAATAACTTTGCGCTTTTGCATATTGCAATAAAGAATGTCACATCTTAATTGACTAGAAAAAGTAAATTGATTCCACTTATATCTGTCACTATTAATGCCATATTTAGTGCTTGAACTTGATACTTTTTACAATTGGTATGGGACTGATTATTTCTAAATACTAATTTTTGTAGATAGCACTTTTCTTGGCATAATAGAGTACAACCTTGATTTCTTGTGCTCCATTCCACGTGCTTTCTTTGGAGTCACTTATGTTCATCTATGATGTTTATTAGACTATATTATCTATTCTTAGAAAAAGGAAAGGAAAAAGAGATTTTTTCCGTATCTCCTGGGTGTATGGACGGTGTGGTGCTAATTCGCAACAACAATTTGTTAACTTGAAGTACATGGTAACCATTGTATTTATAAAACAATTGTCGGAACTTCATAGAAATGTTGCATGAGTCAACATACTGATGATTTCTGTTTTGCATGCTAATTATGAAACGCTCATTTTTTTGTTAGATGTACTAATATAATTTTTGGTTGGACGAAGATCTTCGCATTGTAAATTACGTTCTTACTTATTAATATATATTTTAACACGTTTAAAACTTTTTCGGGTTACTAAAAGAGTTTTGGTCCTATTGCAGTAAAAGAAATTAAAGTGTCGGTTGATGAAGGCAACCATTATACCTACTACTTATGCCAAAGTGAAGAGGAAATAGGCCTGCTCTAGTTAAAACACTTGTAATGTTGGCTATTTACTACAAGAAACTTGCATGAGATAGGAATTGTCCATGTCTGACCTCTTATGCAAGTTGCAGTGGGATACAATTTGGTAATAGTTAATTGAGACTTGCACACAAGGTCTTTAGTATATTCATCTTCAAATAAGGGCATATGAGAAAACATTTGCGAGTAAAAGGACCATTTTGTCTTGGCAATTAAAGATTAGTAATTTGACTGGCTCGACTATAGAATGACAATGAAGAAGATGGTAAAATGAGAAGGAAATGGTGATTTATGAAATTAGATTTCAGGTAACTTTATAATTTTGATGGAACATGGAAGACAAATTAATAAAGATACTTCACATAAAAATTGAGGTAAAGCAATGCAAATTGTATGGGAGATTAGGTGGAATGAATTTTTCAAGAAGTGTTTGAATAGTCATTCTGTTGGAATGACAAGTCTGACAATTTTTCGTGCAACCAAACTGAAAAAAAGGGAATATTGACCGGAACGAGGATTCCGATTCTATATTATTTCATTCTAATAAACATGCCATTATATCTATCTTACTTGATTTATCTTATTGATAGCTATATATAGAGTAAATTTGGTTTGAATATTGCTAAGTTTTGAAAAAAAAAATAAAGAATATAGAAAATATTTGAATCATGACAAAAATTTTCTTGAATAATGCGTCGGAACATGGATTGTATTTGGAAAAATCTACTGTTGGTTGTAAAGTTTAGTATGGTAAATGGTTATAAAGTTAGTGTTGTTTGATAATAACACGTGTTTTGAACACAAATATTTTACTAACTATATTGTAAAGATTTAAACCGTGTAAGAATCTTGAAACTAGATTTGTGCATTCATACAAAACACTAGTGTGAACACTTTCACAGTGGCGGAATTATTGGGCAGTGAAAACAGGATTAGAAATGGCTTGGTATAGATGTCTAAGGAAGATTACTCTCGAAGTAGTCTCGAAAATTGTAGCTCAAGCAATCCATGAGTGTCGATTCGATCAGCGCTGACATAGAGGTCTTCTTATGAATATTCAAAATATTCTTGACTGAAATAGGATTATACTGTGAAATGTACCTCTTGAGACCAACGAAGGTTGGCGCAAGTGGAAGGGGCTTGTGTCGCTTAAGCAGAGGTGCCGGGTTCGAGCCCCTGTGAACGCAGCAAACCTTCTTGGGAGGGGTCCCCGGGAAACCGCCCGACAGTACCCCGAATCCGGATTAGTCGGGCCTTCGGGTACCGGATACCGGGTGGGAAACCAAAAAAAAAAAAAGAAATGTACCTCTTGAGAAGCGATAAATTAGGTACCCATATCGATGCATTGTGTCCCGGGACTTCATTCACTGTCATTTGCAAAAAGAAAATAAAAAAAGATATACATAATCGGTGATATAAATTGATACGGTCCGAGTACGGACACTGCTTGAAGTTTTTTAGCTCATCCATCGGATTAGGTTGAGCACATGGATTAGAATTCTCTGGAAGTGTAATGTCAGTATTCGATCCATGGCCCTTCTCTCAATAAAGTATGATCTGAGGTACACTGGAAATGTAGAGAACACTCTCAATTTAACCTTCATTTTCATACAGAAGAAATCACAGATTCGACATGTAATTTCTTCACAAAAATCGGAAAAAAAAAAGGAAAAATGCATCTTTAAGATGTGATTGAGCAATGGTAGTTTGAGAAATAATTTCAAAAGTACAGTTTTTTAAGGAAAAGTTTTGTAAATTATGGTTTTTTTTATCAAAGCTCGAAATTTGCATACAAACACCGTAAAGTAAAGAGTAAAATATAAAATTTCCTTGTAAAATTAAAAGATTGCATGGATCCACATAAGGAAAGTCTTGATAATAACTAGTTTTTAAGGATTTTTGTAATAAAAATTTTATTTAATATAGAATTTATGAACAAAAGTTTAATTTTTTTTAAAATCGACTGGAATCATGAACCGAAATCAGAACGGACGTGCTTGTTCCGAATCGGTCCAGGACTGTCCTGCCGGATCCATTTATCATGGAACTGTGAACTGGCATGCCGATTGACGAACCTGGACGGTTAATTTAAAAGTCCCGTTCACGATCGAGCAAGCAACAGAGTGGGTTTGAATTGGCTTTTGCTGATCAGAATCATCCAATCAGTGATGCTCTATATTGTTGCCAATGTCCGAGGAGCGAGAACTGGCCTGAACTGCTGGGTGACAATAATGCCTGTCCACCCATGGAGGTCTACATTACAGCCTTGTTGAGCATCGGTAACCGATGTTTCTTGCATCGAATCCACACACTTAAACTGTCGCTGCAGCAATCATCAACCGCTGTTTCTTCACTAGTAGAAGCTATACAAGTATGAATCGACTTGAGGAAGTACCAGCGTGGGTTAGTGAGGTCATTGTCACTGGGGGTGGTTCGGCCTAGATAGCCTATATACCGGATCCAAAACCGAAACCGATCAGTTCCTTACTTTATTACCTATAACCACCCGAATTTCATTTAGATCTACCGAGAACCTAACTAAAGGTTCCTATTAGTTTCGAGTTTACTCTGTACTCCTAATTGTCACACATCAAAATCCGACATCAGCAGGCTTGGATCGAATAATAAAGTACATATTGGTGCAATAGGATCTCCTCCTGACAAACTAGTCTTTTAGATAAACTCTCTCGTTTAGTCTATAACTACGGCTCACTCATCCTAACTCATCCTTTTGCCCCCGACTAGCCAGGCAGATAAATGACCCTGCATCCTGCGTCAAGTCCATAACAGTTTCCCAAGAGCCATGTCATTTCGAACCTTAAGAAATAATGTCTACTCAGTGCACAGACAAAGGATGACAAGCAATTCGAAACCTTGAAAACATAAAAGAAGTTGGTGATGTTCAAATAGCAACGGTAGTCTTTCTTTTCTTCCATATTAACTATTATGTCGCAGCTGCTCCATATTCAGAATGAAGCAAGTACAGGCTCTACCAAATCTTGAAGCGCAGCAAGCTCCTTCTTGTCTATTAGCCCGAATTCCTGCAGCAAAGACATAATCTTCATCATCATTTCTATCAAAGAGTTTCAACCATTTACAAATTCAGTAGAATCCAGCTAAATGGTTCTGGGCTCACTGCCCCTTCTTGATCATTGCAAACTATAATGCAAGACAGTTAATAATAATCACCTCAGAAACTCTCTTTAGCACCAACTATTGAATAAGCATAAAAGCACACAGCCTGGCTTTAACGAGTAGTATCATGGATCGTCGTTACGCTGATCCTCTAATACCATTTACTAGTCCAGTAATGTGTTATCATAGTACAAGTATCTCTTAGCAATCAATCCGACTTCAACACCTATACCAGCGGGGAGGCAAACATGTTCAAGATACCATTTAAGAGAACATTCTCATAAGACAATGAAATTTCTCCGAATATATGGAAAAACCAGAAATAGGAAAGAAGGCGTCAGCATCAGTTGATCAGTTATCAGGTTCCCAATGCCATCACAAGAAAACTGAAGTAGGCTAATATTTTTAACTCATTAACAAACTTGGGGATGATGGTGCCCAAAATATCACAGAGGCTATTACCAAGAGTGGCGTCGGACCATCACCTTGTTTTACTATAGGTGGATGGCATTAATGTGGGATCAACTCCGTTCAGGTTTGAAAAATGGTGGCCAAGACAGGAAGGTTTTGTAGGAAGGATCAGAGCAGTGTTGTCGAAAGCACTCGCCTGGTTGCCTAGGCGCACCAGGAGCAGCGACATCAGGGTTCCGCGCTTTGCCTTGGCTGAGGCGTGGCGCATTCAGTCAAGCGTGTGAAAGGCGCAAGCTTTTGCGCTAGCGCTTGAGACGCCTTATTAAAGTCAAGGTTCTGCAACCTGTGGGGCTGGGGATTTTTGTTACTGGGTTGGGCCCAGCACTTTTCTTTTCAGCCCACCTAGGAAACAAGCAATAAAAACATAGCAAAATTATTAAAAAAAGAAAGAATTTTATGGCAAGTTGCTTCTGCTACTTCATGTATTACTTCACTACATGTTCTTCATGCCTCAGGAGCTGCTGATACTTCGTCTTCGCATCTGCCGCGCCCTATTTCCTTCTTCTGCTTTCCTGTTCCTTGATTACTTCTTCTTTCGTCTCCTTGCTTTGCTTCTTGTTTGTGTCTTCTTCTCCTTGGTTCACGTCTGCTGCTTTGATTCGTGTCTGACGAGTGCTTTTTTTGCACCTTGTGCCTAAGGCGATGCAGGACATTTTGCACCTTAAGTGTGCCTTACGCTTTTGACAACCTTGGATCAGAGAGTGGTCGAACTCTTCTAAGGTGGAAGGTAATGCGAGTTTCAGATTAGCGAAGAAGTTGAGGCTATTGAAAAGCCACTTAGAAGATAGTCGGCGACTTATCTTACAAGGCAGAAGGAAATACTATTAGATTAGTTGCTTGGGTTGGATAAGCTGAAGATTGAGGCATAAAGGAGGAGGGGAGAGTGAGAAAGGCCTGTATCAAGAAAAAAAAAAGAAAAAAAGGGTTGGTAGATGTGTTTTAAGTGGCAGGAGATGGTTTAGAGACAGAGGTCTCAAGGTCATGGTTGACGGAGGGGGAACAGGAATATGGCATATTTCCGTAGGTCGGCTTGTGCACACCGGAGCTTCAACTTCTTGAGGAAGATAATAATTGATGGAAATATGATTGAACACAATGGGGGAAATGGAGGAACGCATTTGTAACTTCTATAAAAATCCTTGCACTCAATTGCGTAGGTACATGTAGAGGCTAGCCGAGATGGAGTTCAAGCAGTTGGAGGCAAAGACAGCCCAAGAGTTGGATCTCTTGAGAGTAAGTCAAAAGTGCGGCCGTGGATAGCAATGGATATAAGGCCCTTCAGGACCAAATGGTTTCACCATGGCCTTCTTTAAGGAGAGCTGGGGAACATTGGAAGAGGATGTTATGACATTGTCTAATAAGTTCCACACCTCAGGCAAGTTTGTAAGGAGCATAAATTCTACTTTTATTTGCCTGATACCAAAGAAGAAGCGAGCAGAGAGCATAATGGACTTCCGGCCCATAAGATTAGTGAGCTCTACCTACAAGATATTGTCGAATGTGCGCGGAGCGGTTGACAACTCTGCTAAGCCCCCTAATCAGCACTCTTCGACATGCGTTCAGGGAGGGTAAGCAAGCATTCGACACAATATTGATAGCGAACAAGGTGTTTGACTCATGCACAAAAGAGGGAAGAATAGGGCTCATATGAAAGTTAGATATGGAAAAGGCCTATGACCATGTATCTTGGGAATGTTTGTTGGAAATAATAGAAAGGATGGGCTTCGAAGATGGATGGAGGAGGTGGATTCGTTGGTGTATTTCTACAACTTCATTCTCGGTGTAGACTAATAGAGAGGCATTAGGATTTTTCACCTAATCTAAGGGACTGAGACAAGGAGACTACTTGTCCCTGTTCTTGCTCATACTCATTATGGAGTTGCTACGAAGATTGCTATAGAAGGCCACTGAAGATGGCATTATTAGAGGTTTAAAGGTGGGAGGAGCAGTGTCTACTATGTGAATAACTCATTTATTACGAGAAGGATGCTCAACAACTAGCATATCTTAAATGTATATTAGCTTGCTATGAGTGATATTAGGCCTATGCATTAATCACAGGGAAGAGTGAGCCAAAAACGATGAGAACAGGAAACACGGATCAGTTGCTGGCAAGTGTGATAGGATGCAAGCGGGGCTCTCCCAATAACATATTTGGGACTGTTTCTAAGGACCATGATCATAGTCAAGGACATTTGGCATCCAATGATAGAGAGATTTGAAAGAAAGTTGGTAGGATGGAAGAGGGCATACTTGTCTAGGGAGGCAGATTGACTCTTGTCAAATCGACATTGTCCAATCTCCCAGTGTATTATATGTTTCTATTCTCGATCCCTAATAGCATTGCCAAGAAGTCGGAGGCTACCCAAGCCAGATTCTTGTGGGGAGATTCGGAGGTATCACTTGGTGTCATTGATTAGCCCGGTGCCTAGCCGACTCGAACCTCTTCATTGTCAAGAGATCTTCATGATGGAGCAAGTCAATGACGTCGGAAACACCTTCTTCTTCTGCCTCAATCTGCTATTCAGCTGGGTGGTCTTCTTCTTCCTCATCCGTCCAGTATTCAGTTGGGTCTTCGTCTTCTTCCATCTGGTCGTCTTCTTCCGTTTGGGTCTTCTTCTTCTCCTTCCTCCACCATTCAAATTGCTGCATCTTGCTGCTTAGTGCTCTTCCATTCTACCATCCATTCTGCCATCATGCGATGGAAGATTGTGAAAGATGAGCCCACAAGTCCAAGTGGACCAGCTTTTTTTAGGCCATTGGCCCATTGGAGGCCCTTTGGGCTGTGAGAAATAGCCCTCAATGGCCCATGGACCAGCAGCGTTTAAATTAAATAAATCTTAGTTCACTTGAAACCGAACCGTTTTTAAAACAGCTTAGTTTAAACCGGTTAACCGAACTGGTTTGAAGCAATCTGGTTTTTCTCATAAACCACTTATAGTTTTAACTTATTATACCGAACCAAACCAAACTAGTTCTTGTGGTTCGGTTTGGTTTTAGAACCGGTTCAGCCCCCAAACCGGTTCTTGCACACCCCTATTTCAATGCCACACAACTATCTTACTGGGAGGAGGGAATCAAGTTTCCTTTTGGGAATATACATGATTGTGGGAGGAGTCACTAAGAGGAGTCATTAAAGGAAATGTTTCCGGAGATCTACAGTGTGGGTAGAGACAAGAATGTAGCAGTGGGAGAGGTGTGGAGGGAGGGGGAGAACGAAGGAGCATGGGAGATTCATTATGACAAATAGGCACAGGATTGGGAGCTCGAATCCTTCATTGATTCTAATTACCTATTGTACAAAAAAAAACCTCTAGAGGGTGGTTAGATTGAGGAACTTAACAAGAGACTCCTACCAAGGCTGCATGTCTAGCAAAAGGGTGTCCCATCTAAGTTCCTTTTTTTTTTTTTGTTTTTTTATGTGGGAGGCAATTTGGAGACAGGTCCTCACGATAGACAACCTAAGGAAGAGAGGGAAAATCATGGTTAATTGATGCTTCCAATGTAAAAGAGACGAACAATCAATTAACCATATGTCGTTACATTGTCAATGGACGAGAAGGCTATGAGAGGTGACGCACTGGATTCTTGGGTTCAACTGGGTGCGGGTAGACATGTTGAAGCGAGAGTCAATTACTTGGTCCAGGATAAGAGTACCCAAGAATAAGAAGCTCTTTGTTAGTCTAATTCCTTTTTCTATTTTCTGGAATAACTGGAAGGAAACAAATATGAGAGCTTTGGAAGGGATAGAGACACATGATAGGTTGATGGTAGACAGATGGGCTAGGAAGCTGTCCTTCTGGCATACCAGTGTTTATAGAGAGGGGGAACATGATTTTCTGAACATGATAGATTTTACTTCACGTTCATGATCTTTTGTACATGGTCCTATTTTTGTAGTTCTTGCACCTAGTTGGTGCCCATCAATAAAATTTCTAATTTAAAGTTTAAAAAAACCCGGGATATATAATGATAGAAAGAAAGGAGCCCCTTCAACGAAGTTGACCCCCATGGCTCAGTCCTTTCAGAATTGATGCCAAATATATTAGTTTTATTTTCTTTCATTTTCCCGACTCTCTTACATTTTTATGCACTTTTTCAAATATATAGATATATGGCTTAGCACTCACTGGTGCTCCATACAGGATGCATCCGCTTAAGATGGTAAAGAAGTAGAGTACATACAAAGTATGGAGCCCCACATTACTAGGAAGGCAAATTTTCAAGAGTTATTCACAGCAGAAATACTAGAAAATTTGTTCAAGAGGAATGGAATAGCCTGAGATAACACAATCGTGAGTAGATGGTGATAAATAAATAGCCGAATCGAAAGATGTACTCACCCAGTTGAACAAAATAAAATGCTTGAAACAGGTATTCAGGTGTGCCTGCTCTTTAAGGCTCACAATCTTCGGAAAATGAGAGTGATAGATGTGGGCATATACACGGAAAAGCCGCTTAAATATTGTCTTCACAACCTCCTTAAAGTTGGAAGGGAATGGCGCCCCTGTAAATTTTCAAGAGTATCCATAAGCAAGAGAAAGCAATGATGAGATTACAACAAATTGACACATGATACAGTTTTCCATTATAAAGAATAAGGCCAAACAGTTGGCCTATTCAAATTTAATCTGACCATAAAACTACTAGAAGCTCGACCAACACATTCTCATTTGTTTCACTTTAGTGCAAGCTATTGTCAATTCAACAAATCCCCTCCTACATCACCAACTTGAGGTTGGTCCAGTGGTTCCCTCCCTAGACCCCAAAATTGGTGATCCTAGGATCGATCCCTTGTGTGCATTGACTGGCCTGGGATACTACGTGATACAAATAAGGGGGGAAAAAAAAACAATCCCCTCCTACATCGCTTACCACCCACACCCTGGCCAAAAGTCCTCATCTCCAGTCATAAATACAAAACTCCATACTAGAGTAGTTAGAACAAACAGACATCATCTTCCCTAGTTTATCCTGAATATTGTTATGCCATTTTCTAGAGGAAAAAAGACACTTTTGGTTCTCAATCTTTAGTATTTTTGCTATTTCATCCCACACCTTTATTTTTTGTCATGCATGTCCTCAACTTTTTGAATTTTTACCATTTTGATCCTACTATTACTTTTTCCATCCAAAAAAAGTATATCCAATTTAAAAATTAATTTTTTTACAAAAATATATTTCAAAAAATAATAAAAAAGGAAAAGGCAAATAAAAAGAAAAATATCGACATACTTTCGCCAATGACCACAACCCCTCCAAAAATTGGAACTCATTCCTATTGAAAATTGATTGGTGGCCACTATGACTACGAAACCGTGACTCACTCTTAGCAAGAATGGGTCCTAGCGAACACATACCAGTAACCAACAATTTCTTAATCACAAACGGCCCTGCCTTACTCATCACTTAACATTTAATTTTTCTAATTCTTTTAATCTTTATAAAATATTTATATTAAAAAATTATTTTTTAATGGAAAAAGTAACAATTGAATAAAAGTGGCAAAAAATCAAAAGATTAAGGACGTAAATGACAAAAAATAAAAGTTTAGGAGAAAAATGACAAAAGCGTGAAAGATTAAGGACCAAAAAGTGTCATTTGCCCTTTTTAGAATAGTGAGCACAAATGGACTATACGGGCAAGTATTACCAAGCTTCTGAGGAAAAATGGATTCATCATCAAGTTGAGTCTCAATCCACTCCATCAGATATTCAACATATACTGGAGCAGAAACTTCAATAGGTTTCTTAATTTTCACGCCATCTGCCCACCTGTATTCATACCTGAAGGAGAGTATTTATTTAAAAAGGAGGATAGATAAGCATATAAATGATATCACCAATAGCAGTATATATAGTATTAATGTTCCCGACCTAGAATAGGAAAGTGAGAAAGAGCCAGTTCAGTGCTACACTATAGCAGAAAAACCACAAGCAAGAAAACTTATTTTTCTCACTTTCCATTTGGCTACTTAAAAAAAAAGCAGTTTTGCAGCATTATTTTCCTGCCAGAGTTCAGGGGGGAAAAACCATTTCCTATTGCCTAATTCAACTTTTAAGAGGAAATAAGCATACATCTTATAAAGGTGAAGTTGTCAATCGATTAGAAAAACAAGCAAGGAAGTAGATATATCCAATTTTTCCAGCAACCCCACTTCCATTTTGAATATAAAGATTTGCAAAGATCTAGCTGACCCACTAAAAAATCTTATGCAATATAAATTTTTCACCATGAGAAGAACAAATATGCATAAATTTTACTATGCCTACTAAACCTAACTTCACAAGTAAAGTATAGAAGATAACCATACTTGGGCCCCGCACTCATTTTAGGACAATTCTCAGGGGTACAGAATTCGGTAAGGGTAGCATAGAGCAGATTAACCTGGTTGAAGAAATCCACAGCTGAAATTCAAAAAAGAGCATAAGTTCATTAGTTTCTTGTTTATGGAGAAGTTCCTGCAAATAAGGAAACCGTAATACCTCTCGCAGAAATAGAACATGGATCACCGCATGACATTGACTTTTTACTGAACTATTACAGGGAGAGCGTCAGTAAAGAACACCGAGGATTCCAAACATGAGACATATAAAAGAGCAGCCCATGTACAGAGATAAACATTAGTTTTGAGCATTTGAGCATAACCTAGTTTCTATAATGTCAAGAGTGATTTTGCATCCTAGCAAGTAGCTCAATGTCAGTATCAACAGAAATGAGAGAGGAGAAATCATGAATTCCAACAGAAATGACAGGGAATTACTGTTGATAGCAAGCCACTCATTCAGATCCTCCCCAGGAGGGACTTTTACTACCTCCTTAAGGTTTGCACTACCTAGGGTCGCATCAATGTGCTGTCTAAGCTGGCCTCCCTGCATGATTGTATATTCAAAAAATGAAAAATAAAATGTGAAAGAATTCAAAAGGACACAGCTATTTATACAATATGTAATAATTACTAATACCTAATAAGGCAACCACAAACAAAGTCATCACACCCTTCCACTTATACAATCAGCAAGTACCACTGACAACTCATATACCTAGCTGTAGTAATAAAAACTATCAATGATAATGTAAAGCACATTTATATCATTTAATGACAAATAAGAACCTCGTGAAAGAGCTGTTTTTCAGCCTATGCTCGTCAATAGAGAATTTAGAAGTGACTTTATTTGTCATTAAAAGAATATAAATATTTTTTATATTATCGTTGATAGTTTTTACAATTGATAAATTTATAATATTCTTGATGGATATTATCTTTAATCAATATAAATATGTGTTATATTATCATTATAAAGCATATTTATATCCTTAAAATTTATCAATATGTTATATATTATCATTAATAGTTTTTTACAATTGATAAGTTGACAATAACATTAATAATATCGTTAATGGATATTATCTTCAATGGATAGAAATATGCTTTATATTCTTAAAAAGGATGCTTATATCCATTAAAGAACCTTGTGAAATAGCTAACCTCTGCTAGTCATGATTTTTTCTCTTTTATTTGCCATGATTGATAAATAAGCTTTATATTATCATTGATAGTTTTCACAATTGATAATACCGTTGACAATATCCTTAATGGATATTATCTTCAATGGATATAAATATGCTTTCTATCCTTTATTTATATCCATTAAAGAACCTTGTGAAACTGCTAAACTCTGCTACCCATGACTTTATGTCTTTTATTTGCCAATGAAAGGATATTTTTAATTTTAAAAACTATTAACAAATAATATAAAGCATATTTATATCCTTTTTAACAGCAAATAATAAAATCATGAAAGGCTGCTTTGAAATCTTTTAGAAGTGACTCTATTTGTCATTAACAGGATATAAATATATTTTTATTGATAATACAATCCCTATTTATATTCGTTAAACAACCTCGTAAGAGGGCTGCTTTTCAGCCTTCAATGGAGAACTTAGAAGTGACTTGTTCTCTTTTATTTGGTTATTTGCATTTAATACTGCATTGAAGTGGTTGCTGTATTTGATTAACACTAATATCAGCTAGACAAATTAGCTGTAGGGAATCATGCTCCTTTTGGAACCCTTGTTTGAATGAAGGTTAAAGGAGGGGAAGGGAAGAAAAGTGCATGGAGGGCAAGAGAATGGAAGGAACCGGAAGAGGAAATCTTAATCTTATTTAGATATACTAAATAAATGGAAAGGAACAGAATGGAGGGGAAAATTCTTAAGATAATTGTTTATATTATTCTTCTATGTGTGTTTCTTAACCAAAAAGAGAAGGTTAAACTTGTTCATTATATTCTTTTTCTCCATTCAACCCCTATTTGGGATTTAAAGAAAATGAGCTTTAGCAAGGATAAGGAGGTAAATCACTTCCTTTAAAAAATCATATCCAAACAGGGCAAAAAATCCCCCTTCTTTCCCTTCCCCTCCTTTCACCTCTTTTGACCTCCATCCAAACAAGTTAACGGAGTTTGGTTCAAGCAGAGCATTTTGGCTCTACAAATCATAACGACAGTATCGCTTCATGGTCTTTCTATAGTTTCCAATAAATAGTAGTACTACTTTATTATAGCACTAACTTAATATTTGAAAGTGACAGGGAAAAGAACAGTTGGGACCCATAATTGGATGTCATATCATGTAGGCTCCCAACTTTAGAAATATTGCACTGTACACACTCAACTCTTTTAACTAACTAAAGTATCTCAAAATTCAAAACTATTCATGTTGAAGCTATATTTACACAAAAGGCAATGTGAGTGGACAGATCTAGTAAGAAGAATATAATAGAATCCTGATGTAAACTATTGTGACTAAAGTGGAAATTATTTAAATATATTCAAATTATTGTACCATGGCCTTAATTTTCTTAAAATATGGTATCACAAAAGTAGCAGGTTCAAAATATCCGGCCATCCCTAAAGTCCTTTTTGGGAGTTACAGAGGTCTCACACACAGTCAACTTTAGATACATGGATGAAAATCCAGATGCCTTCCATTACCTTGTACTTATTCTATTACTGGTGCCCTTCCTCTCATCGATGAACCTGATGAACTCACACTAGAGGAGATTGTGCAGTTTGAGAGGCAAAAGCATGGAGAGGAACCACAAGTAGAGGAAGAACAAAGAGAGGAAGAGCAGGTTGAACATGTAATGGAGTATGGAGAGGTAGAAGAAGAAGAAGAAGAAGAAGAGGGAGAAGAAGGAGGAGGAGGAGAAGATGATGATGATGAGGATGATGACGGCACTGCTAAAGATAGTACTTACAAAATGGGACTAGAGTTCGAGGAAGATGTGGATCATTTTGTGAATTTCAAGCCTACACAGAACCTAGGCTTGAGGAGTTTGATCAAGCACGTTCCAGTGGTAGAGTAAGGATGAGACAAAAAAGTATCCCCAAGAGAAAGACTAGTACACCAATGCAAAGAAGTGAAGTAAAGAAGAAGGCAACAAATGAAGTAAAGAAGAAGGCAACTGAGATTGAGAGAAGTTCAATGCACAGAGTAAGCCTAGAACTGACTTCCCGAGCTACAAATAAAAAGGGAGGCTTAAGAGTTCTTTTGTCGAATCTTCTAGGAAGGATGAAGGAGTTCGATAGCCATCAACATCAACAGCAGGTCAACCATGTCAAACAACACCTACTGTAGGCAACAAACTCAACAGGAAGAGAACCAATTGTCTGATGGCTAACAATCTAAGGAGTTGAGGTCAATCCATGAAGATGATGAAGGGAATGAGGCTGAATTCCCAATATTCAACCCAGTTGAGGACAACAGAATCGTGGTTATATTAGGTATGGAATTTGAGAACCTTGAACTCTTCAAGAGTGCAGTTAGGGACTTGAACATTCAACAGGAAAGAGAAGTTGATTTTGTGAAAAATGATAAGGAGGGGGTTAGGGCAGAGTGTTATGAGAAAGCTGATAAGTGTCCTTGGATGATTTTTTTCCCTTAGAAAATAAGGTTAGAAAATGTTTTCAGGTTAAAAAATATGTGGTCGATCATTCTTGCAGTAGGAAGATTACAAACAAGTTGGCAACTCGTGAATGGGTGGCAAAGAAGTTAGTCCCAACAGTCAAAAGTCTTAACACCTCAGGGAACCAAACATATGATTTGATAATGCAACAACACAAATCGAAGCTCAATGATGCAATGGTGTATAGAGCACTACAGATGGCCCACACAATGTGTGAAGGTGAGGAGAAAAATCAGTATTCTAGGCTGCGGGACTATGCCCATGAGCTGCTTAAGGCAAATCCAGGTTCTAGCATCTTCCTTCAAGTCTCTCCCGAGTCTCATCATTTTGAAAGGTTTTATGTTTGTCCTGAGGCATGCAAAAGAGGCTTTAGAGCAAGCTATAGGCCACTTATTGGTTTAGATGGTTGTTTCCTAAAAGGCTACTATGGGGGTCACTATCAGCTATTAGCCAAGATGGAAACAACTCATTCTTTGTGATTGCTTATGCCATAGTTGAGGTGGAAAATGGAGATAGTTGGACTTGGTTCATAAGGAATCTGATCAATGACTTGGGCAACCCAGTGGAGGGCAGTTTCACTTTCATTTTAGACATGCAACAGTTACAACAATTTCTCAGTACCTGTATTAAGTAATCCCTGTCTATTTATGAACATCAATCAAGTCCTTCACACACTATCAGTAATACATTAAGTAATCCTTAAATTACTTTGTACATCATATAGGCCCTTTTCTAATTTGATTTAACGCATTAAGTGATCCTTAGTAGTGTTATTCTGACAACTATTTGGTCCTCGTTGGTCTCGCTTTCACCCTCCATCTTCACAAAATACAGGGTTTGGATGCTGCTCTACATGATGTTTGCCCATCAACACTTTATAAGTATTGCTGTAGGCACATATAGGCCAATTACAGTAAGAAGTGGAGATTTTGGGACTGTGCAAAGGCTACAACTCTCCAGCACTTGGAGCAAGCAATGCAAGTGGTGAAAAGACTTAAAGAAGAAATGGCTAGGTAGGATACCTCCTGAAATGTGGACTAGATCTGCATTCCCACCCACCTTTTGTCTCCTCCAATATGTGTGAGCAATTTAATATTTTTCATGTGAGGGGTAAGCCTATCATAATAATGGTTGAAGGAATATGGATGTATACAATAGAGAAAATGGTGTGTTACAAGACTTTACTGGGTAAGCATCCAAGAGGACTTTGCCCTAAAGTGCAAGCCCAATTGGACATAATGAGGAGCAAATATGTGTTTTGGGCCCCATATTGGGCTGAAGATCTAGATAATTCAACTTTTGAGATAACTTGTCCCCCACATTCTAAATGTGTGATAGATCTGTCAAAGAAGACACGTTCCTACAGACTTTGGGACTTCATTGCTGCCTTAGGCTACGACAACCAAAGGCCTGAAGATATTGTGGTTCATTGGCTTAGGACAGACGTAGCAGCCTTTGCCTATGCTGGTTACATCAACCCAATTCCTGGAGAGGTATTTTGGGAGAGAACTCCTTATGACAGTATTGTTCCACTAGTTGTAAGGAGGATGCTAGGCAGACCCAAGAAGCAAAGGAAAATGGCACCAGAAGAAAACTCTAATCCTAATAAACTGAAGAGGCAGTTTACTCCCCCAAAATGCTCGAAATATGGAGAGTTGGGTCACAATAAGAGAAGCTACAAAGGTGCACTAATAGCTCCTAAACAGAAGAGTGGAGCAGCTGATACATTTTCTTTTGGAGCTCATGATGCAGAAGAGATGAGCCTTCCTAACAGGCTTTCACCCTCTCAGTCAACCCAACCATCACAACCTGAGGTCTTTATGTTAAGTTTATGTCTTTTGTGAGCCCATTAATTTAAGGCCACGGCCCACAAGAATCAAATTGAGCCCATTAGATGATTGAATGGACCAATAGCCCATTAAGCCAATCAATCAATTCCCCACATGTTTATCTTCTTCCACCGAACAACCCAACATATTTATCCATTCCTTATATTAAATTTTGGCCAAAAATATCTTCCGCCAGCTTCACCAACAAACAGAGAGAGAAAGAGAATGAAAGTGGAAGAGAACCAGAGTGAGCCGAGGCTTTTGGGTGCTCGGGAAGGAACGAAGGGTGAAGGACTAATTTAGTTTAATATGTTTATATATAATTAGGTACGTATGGTTGATTTCTCATTCTTTAAGTGATTTTTCTTCCTATTGAATTGTTTGAGCTTTGGATATGTTCTATTAGTAAACCGGAATCGTAATTATGTTGAAACTCAACCGGGATTGATGTTGCTATAAGAACTAGTGTTTATAATTTTGGCATGCCTTATGGTGAAGGAAGCTGAATGGATTGAAAAAAAAAGGGGGAAGCACAGAGCGGGCGAGACTGAGCACGGAGATGAAGGAAATCAGAGAAAAATTGGATGTAAATGAGGTCTAATTCGAATTAAATAACTTATATTACTCAATGTTCTATATATAGTTTAATAGGACTTAATTAGCACGATGTATTCCCATGAGTTTTAACAGGATAGGTGAAAGTTATAGGATCAATAAAAATATAATAAATAATGTCCTAGAATAAATTTTGAGATCCTTTTCGATATAGATATGTACGGGGCCAATACAAGTAGAGTGGATAATGTCCTAAAATAATTTTTGAAATCATTTTCGATATAAATATGTATTATATATTTTAATTTATTGTGAATGACATTATAGGAACTCCGGAGGACGAAACTAGATATGTTGGATACTCAGCTTAGCAATGGAATTTCTCGAAGGGGGTGGTGAGTATTTTATTCTATTATAAAATGAAACTCTTATGTATATATATTAATCATAATACATGACTATTGTAATAATAGGAATTGTTATGAGATTATGAAAATATGAGTAAATACATATAACTATGAGATTTATGGATTAGAAAATGATGAATTATAGTTATTGAGATGAGTTATGATTGATTGGTTGATGTGGCCATGGGTGTAGTGCCGCTGATCCGGCGGGATATAAAACAGGCGACCGACCGCTGATCCGGCGGGGTATAAAACGAGCGACCGATCGCTGATCCGGCGGGATATAAAATGGGTGACCGACCGCTGATCTGGCGGGACCATTGATCCGATGGGTTATAAAACGGACGATAGTTCACAGTACCGTCATAACTCTCCGCGAGGTTAATGCGGCCCTGTGGCTACTTATTGTTTGTATTGGATTCTTATATGTGTATTCACGAGTATGAGATATGAGACATCATGTATATAGATATGTGTATATATATGTGTGCCAGTACATGCAGGACATAAATATGAGAAATTATATGATGGCGAGAACAGAAATCAGTGTAAATTATGCAACTAAAGTTTTTAATGTTTAATGTATAGAAGTCATTTTATTTTGGAATAATTACTCACTGAGAGTTGTCTCACCCCTTTTATATACAAATCTTTACAGATAAAGTTGAAGTCAACTTGACGAACACGGTGAGCAGAGTTAGTTAACGGGGATCGACATTAGATTTTGGTTAGCTGAATTCCGTAGTATATAGAAGTTAATTTAAATGTTTATGGTTTTGTAAAGGTACGTTACGACCCGGAAATTGTGGTACAGTTTTATAATATTTATGTTGGAGATTTTCTGAGGTTATTTTACAGGTGTTTGTTTTTTTAAATTTTGGGATATTCAAGTTTTAAGGGAAACTCTGCCGAATTTTCGGGTCGTGACATCTTTCTAATTATTTTTCAATTTTCACAATTCATTTACTGAATCTGGTTCATAGTTTAATGTTAGAATACCCAACTGAACAGGTCCATCCTCACCACTGTGCCTATGGGATTTCAAGTGCCCATGTTCAACCCTCCTGGTGGGATTGCATTCAGGCCCCCACTAGGAAGACCAACTACATTCAGGCCACTATCAGGCACCCCTGTGACAAGGGAGACAAGAGACTGTGTTTCAATTGGAACTTCTCAAAAATTTGCATCGTTCATGGGTGGAAGACCTCAATGATCTCCTGCAGTTTGATTTTATTGATGTTAGATATTTTTTTGTTGGTCTTAGGCTGATTTACATTTGGAATTTCAAAAGGCAACTGTGGCCTTTTACTATCCTTTTGGATAAACAGAAGTTGAAAGTTGTTAATTTAATGTTACTCTACTATTAATGATCTTAGGCAGCCTGTGCTAAAGTTGAACTTGAACTTGAACTTTGTTACACAACTGTTAGCCTAATGTAATTAAGGAACGAGATTTTGAGGTCTAATTTTTGCTACATAGGTGAAATTTTTTAAACTAGCTCATATAACACAAGTTGTAGCCAAGATAGCTTAATAAAAAGAGAATCATTTGTCTGATGGTATAGATCACAACACAAAGATGTTCATTTGCTTAAACAATACAATGCCAATCAATAAAGAAAGTAACAAAAATATTAGGACCAAACAAGCTATTTCCAGCCTCTTCACTCTATCTTCATATCCCATCAGCTTCTTCTTTAACTTTAAAATGGTCTCCTCACTATCTGTAACTTGTGCAGACTCTTCACTCTCTATATCACAATCCACATTAATGCATTCAACTTCATCCAGCCATTGGAAGTACCGACAGGTGATGCCTTTATTCTGTTGGTATCACATACAAAACAAAAGAGAATATGAAGAAGGATAATGAAAATCGTTAATGAAAATAATATTTAGCCATAATATTCATACACAACTGGAAGAAAGGGCACCTCAGGAACCGTCTACCATTGTTTCTAGCCGTCTTCGAAGTAAAATTTACAACTTTCCTTCCACAACCACGGAAGCACTGTGAATTTTGAAATGATTTTCTCATGGATGTAAAGCTGTTGTCACTCGATCCCCTAGCAGAGTGAATCCCTTGTCTGTCAAATCTTTCACGTGATGCACATTGTACCTTCATACTTTGCGTTGAGTTGTTTTCGGTCAACTGGGACTTTCTTGTAGTGATTTAGGGCTTCAATGCCTAGATTTTGGGGCTTCCACTTGGAGATTCAATTAGGGGGTACAATTTCGTCCAAGACCTTCAATTGTATAGTAGAATCAATTTGAGGCAAACGATTTTGAAGGGATGATTGCAACAAAAGAGGAACAGGGCAGAGCAGAGGGAGGGAGGACGAGAGGGGAGTAATGGATATATCAACTATGTAAGAGAATGAAACTTCAAACTTCAGACTTCAATCTGTCAAGGACCAATATAATAATGACAAGTTTAAAAAAGTAACGTTATTAATATCCTGCTCAGCAAAGATGACATTGATGTTTAATAAGGACGAAATTGATGTTCATCAATGACTAAATTGATGTTTAGTGGATTAAATCGATGTTCAGCGGGCTAGATTGATATTCACCAGACTAAATTGATATTCACCTGACCAAGTTTATGTTCAGGACCAAATTGATGTTCAGCGGACTCAATTGATATTCAGTGAATCAAATTGATATTCAGAACGATGGGATTGGTGTTCAGCGGACCCAATCGATATTCAGAAAGACTATATTAATATATAAAATTAGAAAAAGACTAACCTGAGGACTAATAAATTTACTCTTAACAGAAGAATAACTGAGAGTTTTCGGTCTCAGAGGCTGCTCCACCCGAGGCAGCCATTGTTATCACAACCCCAAAGCTCCAATGAAAGATCTCCGTTAAACTCTTATATAAATAAAAATATTAGTTAAAAAAACAAATGAACAGTAAAAACTAAACAACGAATGATAAATGAAATCAGAAAAATCCCCCATCGCCCTTCTCCGAGGAAGCAAAAATGTCAAAACCCTCTTCATCTCTTTCGTCTTTCCTCTTCCCTCTCACCTTCGACAAGGTACAGTATCCTTCTCCTCCTCAGCCCACCGCCTCTCTTCCCTGTTCTCTCTTCTTCTGAATCGCGGATCATGTATAAGGAAATGGGTTCTAACATAGGGTCCCCTTTAATTCCGTACTTTTTTCTTGATTTTTCTCTCGCAAATGCTTGGTGAAACCCAACTGGGTGTGTAGGAGAATCAAAATTTTCTGTTTTGCTTGTGGTTAGAAGTAAGAAGGAGTGACAGTATCTTCAGCACCAAAAGCGGGAGATGAGTGTTGACAGCAGCTCTTCGGGAGGAGGGGGTGTCTGTTGGCCTCCTTTCACGGCGGCGCAGTGGCAAGAGCTGGAACACCAGGCCCTGATATTCAAGTACCGGAAGGCGGGGCTGCAAGTGCCTCCCGATCTCCTTGGTCCCATCCATCAGATCTTGGATTCCATGTCTGCTAGGTTTCTTCAGTGCTCGACATGTAAGTGGTTAAAAAAAAAGTTGAAAAAAGGAACAAAATGCAAATCATGTCAATATCTGCTAAAGTATCTGCTCCCATCATCAGTTTACATGTTAATTCCATTTTTGAAAAAAAAAATTGTAATGCTATCTCCGGATAAGTGCTCTCCTATGAGTGCACATATTCTTCAACTCAAATGGGAAGCCAAATGGGGGTTATTAGCTTTCATATGGGAAAGTACAGAATCATATTAAATGATGACAAGTGATTGACTGATTTCTGCCCAACATGTTCAAGAATATTTCAATCATTATATGCTTTGTTAAACTTCCCTTCACTGAGACTGGAAGCTCGACAATTTATACCACTTGGAAGTCAGACTTCTATGAAGGAAAATGGTGGATTTGGAGATTAGAGACGTGTCTGCTGGTGTGTTTAATTAGCATTGCGTGCTTATCAAGCAGTTTCCTTTTATTCTTCTGCGTTTTGGATTATGTGATCAGTGTTGTCATTGCATACAATCTTTTTGGTGTGGAGAAGAAGATCAACAGTGTTAAGTCCTCTTGCATCAAAATTGCATCCATAATTTTTTTTTGCTGCCTCTATTATTGAGAAAACTTTGGAAGTTATCATCGTGTTTCCATAAAAATAAATCCAAAGTGTAATATGACACTGACAGCCACATTTTATTTGTTCTTTGAGACAACTAAGTGGATGGTGATGGTATTCTGCAGCCACAGATGCACAATTGGGTAGGTGTTAACTCTATTTTTCTTGTCTTTGTAGTGGGTTATTACTCCTTCTATTAGAAGAAGATTGACCCAGAGCCAGGTCGGTGTAGGAGGACAGATGGAAAGAAATGGAGATGCTCAAAGGAAGCGCATCCCGACTCCAAATACTGTGAGAGACACATGAATCGTGGCCGGTACCGTTCAAGAAAGCATGTGGAATCTTCTAAAACCCCAGCCTCCTCTCTTTCACTACAAACTCCATCCCTCAGTGTTGGTGTTGGAAGCAATAGTGGAGGAGGGCGGACCTACGAAAACCCATCTGTGCATTCCAATAGTTCGGTGACCTTGAGCTTTGGGACCCATTCCCACCCTTCGGAGTTGCGCGCAGAATCCACTCTGTATGGGAGCTCTAACAAGTACAGGTGCTTGGAAATTGAATCTGTGATCACTGTTGTTTCCAGTTGATTCACTTCTCTGATGTTTACTTGGATAAAATGGGGAGGGGATGGAATAGAATCACCATAAGGCCTCTATGAAGATTTGATGCATTGGCATCTTTTGTTAAGAACTTCTGCTCAATATTCTGGAATAATGACATCCTAGGTTGGTCGAGCAGTGATGATGTCATAGGAAAAAGACTAGTGATGGTACCATTTTACTGGTAGAAGCATTGTCAAAGGAAAATAAAGTCTTGGGATAGATTACACCAAAGAATCTACATTAACCGAAAATGTGCATAGAAAGCGTACTACAAAACATTGTTAATATTTAAACCTTGACTATGCTTTGCCTTTGATGAAATGAGCCTGTCTTAGGATTTGCATCAAACAGGAAAAAAACTTGTAGTTAGCTAAGAGTTAGCAAAAATGTATTCCATTGCAAAACAACATTCATATTGTAGATTAACTGAGCAGATTGATCCGTAATTTGCAAACTTTGTTTACGTTACAGTTGACCATTTTGGTAACCGGAACCAATATGAGGTGGTAATGACATTTTTTATCTTTAAATGACGGGGATATTATTTAAATAAATGCTTCATATACAGAAAAAATTACATCCTACAGTAAACTATGCAATATGTTTTTATGCAGTACTTTTGATTATAGAGATTGGGGTCTGTACCTGATATTAGAGATTTAACTTAATAGATTAGATCACCTAGTTTCATGAGTCTGCAGACATACAATAAAATCTTTTTTCTCATGCATACAGTATCCAATGAACTTAAAATTGCATTATTACACTATGCATGCCACATTCATCAGTGGGTTCCTCATAAATAGCTCCTCTTAATTATCTTACGGTTTCACTTGCTTCTGTCAGGACCTGAACGCTAGTAGTTCCATGCCAATTTCTTATTGTGGACCAATCTCCCTCATGTTTTCTTTGGGTTTGCTTAAGCCCTTTTTCATGTCATTGCACAAGTAGGATTTTGCATTGGTAAATATGAGCCTTTTTAAAATATTTGTGGACTTTCAGTGCATAATGATGCAAAGA
The DNA here is from genome assembly GCA_037672795.1 of Lagerstroemia speciosa. NCBI lineage: Eukaryota > Viridiplantae > Streptophyta > Magnoliopsida > Myrtales > Lythraceae > Lagerstroemia > Lagerstroemia speciosa. The sequence goes on from CM075298.1 coordinate 805,655, forward strand.
ACTACCTATGAGTTGGAACTATCAAAATCTATTAATCTTATACTTCCCATGTGTATACAAAGTTAACTGAAGACTCAAGTAGAGCTGCACAAATCCTTAGCTGAAGCTTCATTTGGGAGTTCTCGAGGCCTTGACATGAAGTCTATGATAGACTTCCAGAACCCTTCATCCCAATCTCCAATGGACCTCTTGTCAGAATCCACAAATAATCTCCCCCTTCAAGAAAAATACTTCTCTCTACAAAAGCAGCAGCAGAAGCAACACTGCCTCTTTGGGATGGAATTCAATTCTTTAGGATCTGGCAAACCTGAGCAGCAGCAGCAACAACAGCTGGTTCAGCCCTTCTTTGATGAGTGGCCCGAGACACGCGAATCATCAAGGCCCTTTCTCGACAGTCAGAGAACTGACATGAGCTCATTCTCCTCTACACAGTTATCTATGTCTATTGAGAGGGATCCTTCAAGGCTGCTGGAAAGAGATGGTTAGTCACCGAATGGTAAGCTAAGTTTGTATCCTTCAATGCCCCTTTTTCTCGTAGTCTTCTTGTTCTGCATGAAAAAGTAGAATCATTTTGTGCTTTGGGAGGACTCACTCTATTTATGCTCTTAATCAATAAATGATTGAAATCAACATCATTAGTTCTAGTGAGTTCACTGTACTTGATTGGTAAAATACATTATGGGGATTATCTGCAGCTTATTTTGTGCATTTATAGAAAATTGAGGAATAATTCTCCGGTCTTCCATTTTTCTCATCTTGAAGAATGCAAAAATATGTGGAAAAGGTTATGTTACAATTGGCTGGAATGTTTCCCATGTTATTGCTCTTTTTTGGAATAGTAGTTTTTGTTGGAAGGTGTTTTCACGTTCACAGATATATGGAAAAGTGAAAACTCAGTAGTTTGGCCACTTCACCAAATAATTTGGTTTTCCTTTTGCATGAAATGTCCTTTCCCACATATTCTTTATTTTCGTATTTGCAATATCCTGATTTATGTTATAGCTGTAACGTACCTTTCGGTTGGTAATTGCCTGAAAGTCTCAGGTATAAGGGGATCGACTCTTCTTTCCTGATGCATTTCCTCCGCTTTTTCCAATTTCTGAAAGGAAGGTAAGCGAAGAAATGACGTGTTTTTCTCACATGATGTCATCAGATGTCGAGGGAGCCATATGCAACTTCCAAGTTTGAGAGACTGTGACAGCTTTGAAGATCCATACTTACAATGCCTCGAGCATTTGGGTGGTTTCTTGAACCATTTTTACTGTCTGATGAGCTGTGAACTGGATGTTTGTTTGTGTAGAATGATGAATAAATGTATCCTCCAGAGATCTGGGTTCTAGAGAGTGGATTTAGTTAGTTGTAGGAACCGAACATCTTAATCGAGTGTTGTGAATGTAATCCTACTCTCGTGCATCTCTCCTCTCTGTGGAGACATTGAGATTGAATGTGATGTGCCATGACCTTGAAGTTTCCAGTTATGCTATTGAATGGTTATTGTGATTAATATAATTCATCCTTGCCTTTGCACAATCGCCATGGATGCTTGCTAAAATTCTACAGTGTCACTTTCTGTTGTTGACCTGTCAAACACTTTCTCGTTCATCAAATCAGTGATAAGTTCCCGTGCATGAATTCAGATCTCTTTGACCACCCACCATTGTCGAAAGTTGAAGCTTTGTCACAGTTGTTTGACCAACACCCGGAACTAAAACAAGATCATAGAGCGGGGGAAGGACGACAAATAAAACAGTTAATCAGTGGATTGATTAAGAGCGACGTGCTCCCACCTGGAGAAGTAACTCAGGGAAACTAAGATGATCTTCCTGGCCCAAGAAGAAAGAAAACACGGGTGATTCATAAGCTAGGCCACGATGGATTACTTACTAGCAAGCGGGACTCAGAATAAGCTGCTCTTCTAGATGGAGAGCTGTTCAATACGGCTTAGGACACAACAAGCCCAAGAAGGTGATGTGTGGAACTTGTTTTCTTGGATAGGAGAAACAATGGTTTAGCATTGAGTAGTTCAAGATTTCATTCCGATCTTTTGAGTTCTTCCTGTAAACTTCAAACCTTTTTGATGGTCTCCATTTTTATTCCTTTCGCAAAGCGTCATTTGCTTGTGAAGAAGATTTGAGCTTTCCATTTCCTTTTTCTCTAGATGGAAAGTCATTGGGTCTCTAGTAATTGGGACCGAAATAAAATCACATTTGGCCCCATCCATAGGAAGGAACGAAAGTCATGGCTCAAACAAAGGAGTAGAAGGGGAATGAAGAGCCTCTACTATGGCCATCTTCTAGGTGGTGAAGTTGCTTTAATGTATAACATCATCATTGGAAGGTCGATCCTAAATTTCTATTAAGGCCATAGCTTCAAGTTATCACCAAAAACTAAAGTTTGTCCCTCCAAACTGTACGAGGGCAGTCAAGGGGACCAAATAATCATTAGGTAGCGTCATGCTATTTTACTCAATAAAAGACAACTAATGGCAAGAAAATACCTTCCTCGGTCGGAGAGTTTGAAAACATTATTGTCGCCTCGGGCAACAACTCCTCATTATGAAGCCATTTGGTGTAGTTACTACAAAAGGTCAAAGATGTATTCGCATTCTTATATGCTATGCTTATCTCTACAGTTGATTTACCATAAATTGGACCTCTCCAATGTCGAGAAATTGGTAGTTCAAAGGCGAAGGGCTATTGGAGTTGATATACGAATATTATAAAGCTTTGTGTTATTGGGGAGGTATTTAAAATCGAATTGCTAATATTATAGTAGTAAAGAAAGCAAATGGCAAGTGTTACAAGTGCTTTTACTATATGGACCTTAATAAAGCATGCTCGAAAGATCTTATCCTATTCCTAGAATCAATCAATTGGATTTCACTATTGGCAACCAACTGTTGGTTTCGTAGACATGTTTTTCAATTATAAACAGAGAAGAATATACCTAGAAGACAAGGAGAAAACCACATTTTACACATACAATGCTATATATTATTATTAATTATCTTTCTAAGCAATGCTATATATTATTATAAAGTGATGACTTTAAAAAAAAATGTTCAAGCAACAGTTTTGGAGTGGGAAGCACACAAGGCTGATATGAACATGCTGCAACATAGTTGGGATTTAAAGGAAGAATTCAAGAATATGAGTGCTTGGAATTGACAATGAGAACCCACGATATAAAACTTAATCTATAAAAATGTGCATTGAAAGTAAAATCAGGTAAATTCCTAGGATTCATGCCAATCTATTGTGGATATCGAGGCCAATCCATAAAAGGTCCAAGCTGTATGGTGTTCCTGAGAAACCATATGTGAGGTGCAAAAGTTGACGAGGTCAAAGCTCTATGTGAGCGCTTCATTACACTCAAAGTATATCTCCATGCATTGTCATGCTTAGCAAAATCACAGCATGGAAATGAACTTTATTTGTATTTAGGAGTGAGCAAATAAGTACGTTTAAAGTTGATAAGTGAGAATGCCCATAGTACAACAAACCATTTATTTATATTAGCAAAGTATTGTTGTTGTCAAAAAGGAACTACTTGGCAATCAAGAAACTAGCCTCTATGGTTGTGGTAGAGAGGAATCTAGGACTTGGTCCCTATTCCAATGGCCATTAATTCATTGTACTCATAGGCCAATCTCTAAAGCATTTTATGAGATAGCAAGGAGTTTCTGGAAAATTATCCATTGGGCAATCAAACTCTATTAAGTTGACATTAGTGTGCCCACACACCATTGTGGGAAGCCAAGCGCTCGTGAATTTTATACCTGAGAATATTAAAACCAAGAATATGGAGGATACTCATATTGATGATTTGTTCTACCTATGGGCGACTTACTTATCACGCATCACTTTCCTTCCTTGCAACAAATAACAAAGCAAGATATTAAGTAATGATCATAGGCTTCCTAATCACAAAGGGCATTGCAGTTGAAAAGTTATATAAAATGTGATACTAAACTAGTTTTGAAAGAACCAAATGACAAATATGAGGCAAATGATGTGAAAATGACAACATACATGATGAGTGTAAAGTTATTATTAGAAAGGTTTGTCAAAGAGAAGGTATCCTAAGTGTCCCATGAACATGTGGTGCAAGTTTTCAATGTCCGCGGAGATAAGAACTAGATGACTTCATTCATCGAATTCCTTGGCTCCAATGTGATACCTACTGACGAGATAGAATCAAGGAGGGTTAAGGCGAGGCTTGCCACCTTCATGTTGATTAATGGGTTACTTTAAAAGCGAGGGGCTTGATTACTACTTCTAAAGTGTCTTGCTTTAGAATAAGCATATTACTTGCTGAGGGTGGCTCATGAAGGAATTGTGAAATCTTATCAAGGACTGAGATCCCTTGCAAGCGAAATGTTAGCATAAGATTTCTTTTATCCCTCATTGATAAGTGACATGAAAGAGTTGATAAGATGTTGTATGAGATAACCCTGAGGTCACCACTGACATAATAGGTTCCCATCCATGCTCTATGGCCTTTATCACATCACTCAAAATAAAGTCATTTTTCTAGTTGAGATAGCCAATGGAAGTTTGATTTCTAGCAATTGAATATTGGTCTCTACCATTACCAATAAAATAGAGGAAAGTTTATGATGAAGAAAATCTTTTATCATTTTGGACCAGCTAAACTTGCAATCCTTATGGCCACAATCAATTAATTTTGTATCAAAAACCATTTTCACAAAATGTCTAATGCTTTTCTCGTCCTTTAGATTATCCCCAGCCTTCTCATCTTGACACATTATGTCATTATAAAATCCCCACGCACATCCAAGGCTCTGAAGTCCTTTGCTTATTTATTTTTAGCTGATCTCATTGTTCTTACCTGCACAAGAAATCACCATCAATATAGACGCATGTAATACAATGCTCTTAACACCAGCCACATCCTGCATTTAAAATCAATTATATTCCTAATCTATTGAATCACAACTATTGACACACCTCTCCACCAAACAGCTAACCTTCCCCAAGTCCACATGGAACAAAATTATCCCCTTCTCAAACTTTGGCACTCTTCTTAACTTTTCCACTTTATCTTTTATGTCTTGTTTCCATAAGAAAAACCACTTCAAGTCTATATTTCCTAACTAGGGCTTTCAAGCTCCAAATTGTCAAGTCAAACCCAACCCTTGACAGTTCCAATTTAATAGAATCATGGTGTCTCAATGGCTTTTCAAGATAAGCCACCATAGTCTTCTACAAGATTAGGTTGAAAGTTTATCATCGCTTCCACTAGCCTTTCCTCTCCCTTACATTTTTGCTAACAAATCTTCTTCTTCTTCTTATTTTAGATTTCCTACTCTCTCTACATCTTAACATTCTGTCCCAATCATATTATTCCTTGCTGCTTTCTTCACAAACATTTCTTCAACTATTCACCATCTCCTGCTCCTTATCTTCACAATTCAGTTTTCTTTTCAAAGGTAATATGCTAAGAATCTATAACAAATCAAACACTGCATTGGTCTTATAATCTTCTGTTTCTAATTCCAATGGTAGCTCCACAATATGCCCCAAATCCTTCTCAACCGTACCTTCACCATATCTTTTATAATCCTCAGTCTTATCAGCATCATATTCTCCATTTTCTCGTCTATGAGAAATTCCATTCCCCTTGTTATGTCCTAGAGCCCGCTCAAGCCTTATCTTTCCTAGATTTCTCAAGTACTCGGGTCTTGTACTAATATCTTCTCTACTTATCATAGATTTATCAAGTCCATCTCTTCTCTTAGCCCACTACTTCACTCCCTCCCTTATTGTTACAAATGCTCACCAACATCTATCTAATTCACTACTCCACACATTTTTCTCTAAAGTCATCACTACCTTATATATATATATATCTATATTTATTGAGGCACATCCTCCTCTCTACCCCTCTATCCATTGTATATATCTTGTAATCCTTCATTTTTTTTTTTTCTATCCACTCATTATACCCTTCCTCTCCTATTCCAACCCCTTAATACTCCTTGGTACTCTTCACACTCCCAATCTTGCTCTCGTTTAGAAAGACAAAATGGGCATTCATTTGTTCTGCCGAAAGCTAAGCACTAAACTCCTCTTTTTCTTTACGTTGTACCTCTCTCTTGCATGTTTTAGAAGTCTAATTCAACCTCCCAAACCTAAACAAAATGGCACCAAGCATTCATACTCCATCCAACACTTACTACCATTTGCACTTTGAATGTTGACCTAGTTACCGAAGGTTTTTTAGCAGGCACCTGAACTCGAACCCTCATATAACATCTATTACATCCCCTCTTGCTATTGTGTATTTAAAAGTGCACGCAAGTATATGTGTCGTAGTTAAGTAACAAATGATGAATAGAGTATTGTTCTCATGAGGATACTCCTACCAATCACTAAAATTAGCATAATCGTATCCAAGCCAAGTCAATCGAATAATGGAATAGTGAGTAAATAATTAAAAAAGAACTTAAACAAGTAAGAATCAATCAATTGGAATACACCTAAGGTTCACAACTTCACCTATTCTAGTCTCAAGCAAAGTCCTTCTCTCATGCAATTAACTCTACCATGTTATTAACCTAGGTTTCTAGGGTTTTTCCACCTCCTCCTTATGAATCTCTTGATGTCACAAAAATGTATCTAAGCAGAAGATATTAGTCCACTCTAGTTCTAGGCGATTGATATTGAAGGGACAATTTAAGCCGACCGTAATTGGCTATTTAGGATGCTCACCATCTCTTGATGCACTTGCATGAATAATTTCTCTTTTTGGTATAAATTAACTTAGACTATGCACTCTCTAACGTGACTTTGATTCCCTCTTTGGAGGCTCCTCTCAGTCTCAAGTTTAGTCTTATGGTGGCCAATCTAAAAGAAAGTATTAAGAATAAAATATACATAAATAACAGTTAGGAGGCGTATCTTGATAGACCCATGCACGTGAGAGACAGAGAAATGAGATCGACATCTCGAGGAAAATGACGAGGAGAATTGTCACCATTGTTGAAGAGGAGGAAAAGAAGATGAAGAGAGTAATATGTATGTCGTCTGTGTTGTCTTGAGAGCGAAGGCATCCTCATCCATTTATGGTTTTGCGATCATCTTCTTCTTCCCCCTCCTCCTCCTTTTTTTAATTAAATGAATTAAGTTCGCATACATTTTCTTCATCATGTGCATGATACATGCACACGATGGAACTTCAAACATATTGTTTAGATAAATGTAACATCGTACGTATAACCTTCGATCGATGATGCTCTGTTTCGGGTCGATCAGAAATCCCTCAAACCCATCTGATTGAGCTCGTTTCGGGCAATTACAAGGGATTGAAGTTATTGTTCATTTGATTATTCAACCAATCGGTGCCATCTAAACTATTGATTTACAATTTTTTTTGGATTAAAATGTCTATACGTTGGGTACGACCATTTTCACACACACACATATACGTGTGTGTGTATATATATTTGAATCCTTCTCATTGTGCAGTGCGAACTATTTTTAGAAGAATATGTGATCTCTCGTGAAATTTTTATATATTACTCTAGTGCATCTAGGCAATATGTAAAATTAAGAAGATCACAATAGCAGAATAAATAGGGGTAAAAGAGACACGAGAAGTTTTACAGGTGAGATTGATCCTAAAACTTCCAAGTTACAGGGTGAGAGCGATACCAATTATATCAAATTCTTGTTCTCTTTATAAATTTTCTTTAATTCAAGGGATTCGTAGGGTCTCGTTGATGACAAAAAATTATATATCTTTGGCCTACTGGGAATTATAGTTTTTCAATATATAAGATTTTGAAAAAAATGCAACTGAATAGTATTTCTTTTTCCTAGTTCACAGAGGATACTCGTGAATTAAAAGTCAGTAGAAAGGGGAAAAAAGATGAATGAGCACGGAAAGCTTTTCAATAAGAATTAAGCTTAGTACTTTTCGATTTCGCAGCAAAGATGATAGATACAACTATAGCATATTATTACATGGACATATTAGAATGACTCAATGTATACACTGCGCTATAGGTCCTTTTTTTTTTGGCATTACAAATAAGAGTTAGGGTTTGGAAGGAATAGAATGGTAAGAGGGTACAGAAAATTTCACTAATAATAAAATGATATTATTTTACTAAGCTCCATTTCTCCTATTGGCCAATAATTGTATGAGGGTTTTCTCGGCAAACCACAAGTACATAATTTAGGTCCAAGAATACGGGCTCCATATGGGAGAAACTTCTGTATTTATTTTTCCATAATCAAGTATATATAGCTACTCGGTCTACACCACTCGAAGCGAAAGGCACAGAAAGCAAGAGCTTCGAAGAGAATATGCTCTAGCTCGGACAGGGCGGACACCCTTCCTTACATTAAGCTTCCTTTGGCAAATCTTCTCATCTAACTCGTAAATCCATGGAAGAAAGCTCTCGGACGGGTTAATTATCCCCCTCCATTTACAGAGAACAACAATAGGAGAAGAAAAGAAGCCAACAATTGTCGACGCTGGAGGAGGAATTGGTGGTGCCAAAGGTGGCAGTGCCGTGGAAGGTGAGAGTGGGGTCGTAGACGAGGGGTAGAGGGTAAATGGCATACATTTGAAAATTTGATGAATAGTTAGGGGTAGTAAGGTAATTACACCTCATCACCATGTTAGCAATACACGTCAACAATGAAATTGCCACGTGAATGTTAAATTGCCATGCATGGAGGAGTTGACATTATTAAGTGCCACATCGGCGTCGTTGTAATGGCGGTTAACGATTCGGACTTAACTATGTGATGAAACTAATATCATATGACTCATTTAACTATTTTCAAACTTATATGACTCAATTACTAAAAATGCCAAACATATTAGACTTTTAGTGTCATTTTCCCCTTTTTTAATTTATAAGATCCAAATACGAGATTTTCAACACCACAACCAAGTCATATCGGTTAAATGTGTATCTATATATGTATGGTTATTAGTCCTTGTCTTTTTGGTGGAAACTTTGTTAATCACTAGGCTTCCTTCCCGAACTATTCTTACCTAAATAAACTTTGTTAGGGACAGCCTGCGAAGACAAGCTACGTCTCTCGATCATCTATTATATTTTACAATTTCTCATGTATGTACTGTGGAGCAGTGGTTCTTCATATTGCTACAATCTATTTTACAAACTGCATCATTTAACCAGCGTTCGATACCGGTATTGAAATTAAACATACAGTGCAACACTCAAATTACGAGTAAAAGAGCCGGGCCAACGGAACGAGATAAGATAATTTAATACAACAGATATAATCAGTGAAATCTTTTTCTATTTTATGATTTCTCTCTTGATTTGAAAGGAGGTGGCTCACGCTTGTACCTAAAAATCCATCAATACTATGAACTGATACCTAAATAACATTATGTTATTAAAGATTTTGCCCATCATTTGGTCAGTAATACGGGGAGTGTAAACAAGTAACATATTGCCTATCATGCGGCTGCTGAAGAAATGGAGAATTGTAGGGGTATAATAAGTTCCCCTGATAAAAATCGAAACGAGAATCTCTAAACCCTAAATAGAGCATTATTCCATTGTACCATATCCATTTTTTTGTTTTACTTTTATCATTGAGTAACTTAGTGCAATTTATAGCAAGACAGCACCTTGGCTGCATATTGTCCCTGTCGATGCTATCTACTTGGGAGTCAGGGATGGCTGCATTTTCCTTCTTAATTATAAATTGTTGAAACTTTTGTCTTCGGTCCTATACCTGGAAAACGTTCCGAGCATCTTCTGCATTATGAGATCGAGGGTCCAAGAGGTTGGCGTAGCCTTTTGTAATGGGAAGGAAATCGATAGATTCAAGATACCGACTACTTAGAGCATTCCTTTCAGGGTTTTAGAATATGTTTCTCACACATACATGCAATGCAACCGAGGCACGGTTTTTAATTAGTTAAGATTAGAAGTATGGATTGGAGATATCGAATGCGGCATGTGCTCTCTGAACTGCATGGCCGATGGATATTCTCCATTACTTCCTAAATACGCAGTGCTTCCCGTGGAGAAAAACAAAAAGATAACTTCAGACATCCGAGTTTATCGATGAAAGGAAGGAAGTAATGTGCACATCCGATATTTGCCTATCTCGGTTCAACTTAGGTCGGTTGATAATAAGTACGTACCTGATAAAAGATCAAAGCGTTATTGATCAGGGGGTCATTGTACGACTTAATGTCGTGGTGACCCTCCTGAACAGAAGGGTGAAGTAATTATTGGCGATGTGGTCGCTGCCGCATACTACTATGTATACGCCCTGGGCCACGATGGCCGCCGCCCTATTTTCTCCCACGGCCGCAGTTATCTCCCCCACATACTCCTTGGAGAGGTTTAGTTGTTCTGGCGATGATATCGCTGACTGGACGATGATCACAGATGGGACGAGCAAATGTGTAATGGGGGACGGGTTTTCTGGTTTCAGGACACATTGATCGGTGGAAAATGAGATTTTAAATCCGTAAGGGAAATATTGAGGGTAAAACAGTCTTCACTGCCAAGAAATTTAAATTTTCCTGAAGTACAAAATTGACATGTGGAAAATGTGTCACACTGCTCTTCCTCAAATTGTTTAGTGAGGATTTCAAACTTGGAGCTTGCTAGGTAGAAAGTGAAAATGGTCTCGATCAAATGTCTCAGTAAATATGATTGTAAGTTGCAATGGGGAAATTGCACGAGATTTGGTATGCTCAAGAAACAAAGTGTTGGTATTCTAGTATACCGTGCATGAAGAATATCTCTATGCATATTTTCGATCGTATGTCACCTCATGCCCAGACACTTAACTTGATATGTTTGAACCTTGCGAGTTTCCTAAGCGTAAAGACCTCTTAATCATAATTTTTCTCCATTAGATCAGGATCTTATTTAAAGTGAATATGAGACGTTATTTAAGTAGAAAAGACGACGAAACCATTTATATAATATTTCCGTTATTATGGAAACGACCATTAATTTAAAATGAGATAGAATGTTTAAAAGAATAAAAGGGTTTGAGAAAATCCCATTTATATGTTCATCTAGTAGGAAAACAAAAAAAATGTTGAATGGTTATATTTTATATAGACGTGGTGTGACCAAGAGGGGTTGGGCCGAGTGGTAAGCAGCTCGGTGCCGCTTAAGGAGGTCTCGGGTTCGAGACCTCACGTACGCAGACACCCCTCTTGGGAGCCTCACCCGCCATTGCCAGGCATGCAACCCTGGGCGACCAACGGATTAGTTAAGTATGGTTGGCTGAAAGATGCTATCTCACCGCTGGTGGGACCTGCTTGGATACCGTGGCTGGCGACAAAAAAAAAATATAGACGTGGTGTGAAATAAAGAACTAATTAAATTATTTTGATTAGTAATAATTATAATAACCGCTGAGGTATTAGCTCAAATTTACTATTTTATTATATTTTAATTGTTATTTTCTCATATCACGTAGTGAAATATTATCACTTAAGAATTTGTCGATAAAAACACGTGGCATTATACTAATTTTTCGGTTGGAAAAGACTGCATTTAAAACAAGAATAGCATAGGTATGGTTCAGAGAATTTAATGAGGGAAAAAAAGGAGGAGTCTTCTGTGTAATGGACATATACTCAACATGTTAATATTGATGTCATGTTATAAAATAATAATATTTAGATATTTTTAGAGTTTTTTAATAAATTTATAATTTTATTAAGAATATTAAAATACTTGAATTTTGTTTTATAATACTATACCAATGTTATTATATAAATTGTTAAAAAAAAAATACTATCACACCATATATAGGATTCGAAGGAGAGCTCCTTTATTGCCTACATGTTCCATTCCATGATATAATATTCGTACTGTTACAATTATTCAGGACAAATGTGTACCGTTATAATTATTGAAGCTTCCAAACTTTCTTCGTTCTTCCTTTTTGGATATCATCGGCTTCCCCAACTAATTAATCCATCTACCAAAAGGAAAAAAAATATATATATATATATATATATCTGAAAAGAATTTATTTAATGGTCTGAAAAATTATACAATATTCCTTTTTTATAATTGAATTTATATTACATTCACAACTCAAAACTATACAACTTTACAAAAGTCGATACATATATAGTAGCATCGTTACAATAGTTGATTGATCCTTAGGGCTTGAGCTAAAGAGCTATGTGCCACCTTAGATACAACCTTCGGCAATGAGGCTACTCTGTAACGAATCATCGAGATAATTCTCTCACAATGACAAAAGGTGCTAAAGATTTGTTCTAGAAAATTCTACTATTTCGCTCCCCCAAATACAGTAAATATAGCAAGTGAATGCAAGCCTATGGATAATAGAATTGAGTTGTCTTCCCCTCCATTGAGTGCAAGCAAAATGTAGCTCTTGGTCCCAAGTTCCTGGAGTTCAAAGTCATTGAAGTTTGTGCTGAACGGCTAGCCAAACCTCCAAGGTTTTTGCACAGCCGAAGAAAAGATGGTTGCGCGACTCTTCCTCGATCTTGCAGAACTCACATAGTGGGTTATTTAGCCGAGTTCTCCTTGCGAGTCTTCTTTTTGTGACAAGTCTATCTAAAATTACCAGCCAGTTGATGAACGAGACATGAGGAATATGGCCTGGAAACCATATCAATTTCTGCCAAGAGACCTTAGGCTTCTTGTCTCAAATGCATTCCCAATATTCATAAATTATGGATTTCGATAAATTCAAATTTGAGTGAATTGATTCATCGAGGTGAGAGGGTGCCCAGCTCACAGCGTCGTCCTCCGGAGCATAAAATGGAGTAGGGCCACAACATATCATTACACGTGCATGACTTAAAAATCGTGGTTCTATCATCTCCGGCATCCTTCTATTTCTCTAATGGAGTTTCTCCAAGGTGTCAACGGTGGAGAATAGCATAACTTTCTATCAAACTTGTAAAAGTAGTACCAATTTGTAAAAATTTAAAAAAAGAGTACCAATTTATGTGAAATTCCATATTTGCCCTCCTTCAGTCCTCTCTCTCTCCGAGAGCCTCTCTCTCCTCCATTTTCTTCTTCCTTTTCGCAGCCCCGCCCTTGACCCCTCTTCTTCCTCTTCCTTCCCCAGCCCCCAGCCTCTTGCCCCGATGCTTGACGCCCGCCAGACGTTGCCGACGCTCGACGCTACCAACATCCGACGCCCCGCCTGACGTTGACTCCCCTGCACGACGTCGACGCCGAGCATCGGGTGAAGGTGCGTCAGCCACTAGGCGACAGTGCTTCTGGCGCAAGTGCGGGGGGCAGTAGTCGCCGGTGGGCCAGGCGACGGAGCTGAAATCGCCAGGAGGAAGAAGAAGAAAGAAGAAAGAAGAGGAAGAAGAAAGAAAAAAGAAGAGGAAGAAGAAGAGAAGGGCAGGAGGGGTGGGGAAAAAATGAGAGGGGTGTTTAAGAAATTAAAAAAAAAATGAATATATATAGTGGTGTTAGATTTTAAAACTATTACAAACCAGTACTAGTTTTGAAAGAACCAATTTTTTTGGTGCTATATAAATTTTCATCTCTTTCTTCAAGTAGCAGTACATGTTAATTTTCCCGATTTTATCATATACAAATTTTAGAGAAAGGATAGCTCGGGCCATCCAATAAACCTGAACTCGTATGTTTAATTCATGACGACGAAGAACAGCTTAGGATATGCAGAGGAGGAAATTACACGTACTGTGGCACGATTCTTGATGGCAAGTGATGCACGTACATATATATATTATACGGAGGCTTCTGTACTTATTTAGCTGCAATCACGTACTGTATAATGAAGATGTTTACATTAAATTAATTCACAAAAGCTTGCTTCCGTACTTGTCGAATGCCACTTTGACGAGTATCTCGTAGGTCCTCTCCGTCGGGTGGAAGCTGTCCCAGAACACGTACTCGTTGACGTTGGTGCAGCACAACGGGTTGGACAGCGGATTGCACAGTATGCTCACCTCCATGTTCCCGGTTCCGCAACATCCCTTGTCCGCGACCTCGAACCCTGAAGATCAGTGATCCTTTCATTTTCAGATCATTACAAAATTGGACACAAGCGTGTGTATATGTATGTATGTATGTAGAAGAGAATGGAGTAGACGTCCACGTAGACAAGCCTGAAGCCAGGGAGCTGTGCATTTAGGGCATCGATCTTGGCCGAGAGCTTATTGTTGAAGAGCTGAGCCATCTGGTTTGCGACTCCGAGCACTCCCTTCGCAGGCCTCCGGCCAGCATTCTCTGCTCCGGCACGCACCCGATCGGCGGTGCGTTTGCCACTGCGATCTTCCTGGCCCCGAGTCGGTACAGATCCTGATAGAAACTCGAGCTTCTGTTCGGTATTGCCTATTTCCATACACCTTAAACTGGCGATAAGGTCGTTGTGAAGAATAGGACGAATTAGTGCTCACTTCCCTGATAGAAACTCGAAGCATTATACCAACGAAGGTTGGCGCAAGTGGAAGGGGCTTGTATCGCTTAAGTAGAGGTGGCAGATTCGAGCCCCTGTGAACGCAGCAGACCTTCTTGGGAGGGGTCCTCGGGAAACCGTCAGACAGTACCCCGAATCCGGATTAGTCGGCCAGCCTTCGGGTACCGGATACCAGGTGGGAAACCAAAAAAAAAACTCGAAGCATTATTGATTATGAGGTCGGTGTACGAATTAACGTCGTGGGTGACCCTCCTATAGGGAAGGCTGTAATAGTTATTGGCAATGTCGTTGCTGCTGCAGATTACTAAGCATACGCTCCCAGCCACGATGGCCGCCGCCCGCCGCCCGCCGCCTTCCCACAGCCTCAGTTAACTTGTCCTTGTAATCCTTGAAGAGGCTGAGTTGCTCCGCTAGTGTTATAACTGACTGGATCATCGCATTAATGGACGGGCAAAGCTATTAAGGGTTAGAAGACTCGTGTACTTAATGGACTATTAGTTTTGATTATTCGAATTCAATTTGTTCCAGTTCAATAAGTTCAAAGAGCGACCAGTGCTGTTGAAGAATAATCTCGAGCAAATTTTGAGGGTGGTATGGACTTATTTTATTGACTAGCGAACTGGCTTACACCTGCTTTATAAATTATACTTATATAATTCAAGAGAGATAATTCAGTGGAAGTGTAACGGGAGGGATGGAATATTACAAAAACTGTGGAAGTGAGATGATCGTAGCCAGCGCCGCCGGAGGCGAAGCTGACGCCGGTGAGGAGGTCTTCTGTCTTCAAGTTGGGATCCAAGAGTGCCGGAACGTACTCCTTCACCCCAAATAGCTCCGCTGAATTCATTTCCAATCTTCCATTAGTCTCATCCATCAATTGTAAGAGACGACAAACACAGATTACTCGTAAACCGAGGTGTGGGCCAGTAAGTCAATTCTCGGGGCTTTGCTTGTAAGCTCGGGATCAATTTTTACATTTGGACAAAATAAATATATTCATATATATACATATATATATATATATATATACACACACACAAACACTACATGCACAAAAAATAAAAATAAACAAATGCAAAATATTGTGATAAATTTGTATAATTATATAATTTATTTATAATTCATTACAATTTAATTTATTTAAAATTCGTTAACTTATAATAGTAAGTATAATATTTTCAATTTTTATCGGTATACTTGTCAATTTTACATTTTTATTTTTACAATTTCAATTATTAATTCAAAAAATTAAATGAATTTTTGCTACTAAAATTATAGATAAAGAGTAAAATATGAAAACCTAGCAGTTAATGACAGATCTTTGCAATTAGAATCGTAAATATGAGGTGAGAGGAAAATAAATGAAATTATTACTTTGCCTTAAATTTTAATATGTAAATTATACTAAGGGCGGATGTAAAAAGGGAAAAAGATACCAAATTTTTTACATGTTTGCATATAATAGTATAAATATATATGTATATAATATTTTGAAATAAATATATATTTTTATAATATATTCATATATGTATATTTGTCTATTGTGATACCTAAAAAATCAGAGGGGATTTTCCCATTGCGAAACCTTCCCGTAGGTTTCCCTCCCACGAAGTCCATCCCGTAAGGGAAGAAGTTGCACTTCCCCAGAGTCGTTCTGTTGTTGTTATTCCCGGTATCCACGATCGAATCTCCGAAGGCAAAAAATGCTAGAGGAGGCCTTGGTGCCCGGGCGTTCGGTAGAGCAGCAGCAGCCGGAGATTTTCCGGCAAGAAACGAGATCGAGATCTCGAGGAAAACCACGAGGAGAATCCTCGTCATTGTTGAACAGGAAGGAAGAAGATGTAGAGTAATGTGTATGTCGCCTGTGGTCCTGAGAGCAGAGACTTCCTCATCTATTTATAGCCCTTCAAAAGGTCGAGGCCATTGGATGATTTTGCAATCATCTTCTTCTACCTTTTCTTTTCTTTTTTTTTTTTTAATTAAACGGGTTAAGTTGCCGTACGTTTTCTTCATCACGTGCATGATAAATGCGCACGATGGAACTTCAAACATATTGTTTAGATAAATGTAACATCGTATAACCTTCAGTCGATGATGTTATGTGTTGGGTCGATCGGTTTAGTTCTCAAAGTTTCAAATTCATCAATTTGGTCCTAACTGCTTAATACTTATAATTTCGTTTACGGATGCTAACGTGGACTGTAACAATCAATAAATGGATAAATTTATATTTATATTCTATTTTTTAACTTCAACTATTCATAACTCGTCATTTAGCATGTGGGACCCTTGACATGGTCTTCAGACTCTTCACTGTCCACTTAAGCAACCGCAAATGACATTATAACGTTTGGACCAAATTGACTGACGGAAGTGAACAATAAAGTCCAAATTGATGGCTTTTAAATTTTGAGAATCAAAATGATAGTTCGTTGAAATGTGCTTTATGATTTTTCTTTAGTTAAAGGACTGTGTAGAGTCTCATTGATCATTGAAAAAATTATATATCTTTGGCCTATTAGCAAGTCAAACCTACGGGTTTCCAATGTGTAAGACTTAAGAAAAACTATAACCGAAGAGTTTTTCTTTTTTCTTTTTTCTTTTTTTTCGATTTACGAAGGATACTCGTGAGTCAGAAGATGATAGAAGGGGATAAAAAAATAAATGTGCACAGAAAGCTCCTTTATAAGAATTAAATTTAATGCCTTTCGATTTCGAGGTAAAATTGATGGCACTGTAACGTATTATTACATGGACACGTTAGGATGACTCAACACATAGACCGCCTTGTAGACTTTTTTTTGGCATTACGGATAAGAGTTAAGGGTTTGGAAGAAAATGAATGAGTAAGAGGATAAAAAAAAATTCACCCATAAGAATCGAAAGTGATATTACTGTAATAACCTCTATTTCTCCTATTGGCAGATAACTGCATGAGTTTTTTCTCGGTAAACCACAAGCACATAATTTAGGTGCAAATATACGTGCTCCGAACAGGAGAAATTTCTGCATTTTTTTTCCATAGTATTTATAGTAATCCAATCTACACTATTCAAGATCTAGAAGTTCAATGAGTTTTGGCCGATTTAGGTTCTAGTCGGGTCCGCTCATTAATAAACAAAACTCTCCGGATCATAATTTTTTTCTCCATTTACAAGATCTAAACACGAGATATTTGGCACCACAACCAACTCACATAGATTTAGCGTGTGTATGAGGAATTCTAGTGTGATTTTACCTTATCACGTGACGTGAGAAAATACTAATCAAATTATGACAAATAAATAAATTAGTGTGTGTAATATATATATATATATATATATGTATGTATAGTTATGAGTCCTTGTCTTTTTGGTGGAAACTTTGTTAGTCATTAGGCTTCTTCCTTCCCAAACCATTCTTACCTAAAAAAACTTTGTTAGGGACAGCCTGCCAAGGCAAGCTATACGTCTCTCGATCGTCTATTATATTTTACAATTTCTCATGTATGTACTGTAGAGCTAGTGGTTCTTCATTTTGCTACAATCTATTTACAAATTAACTGCACCATTTAACCAGGGTTTGATACTGGAATTGAAATTAAATATACAGGGCAACATCCAAGTTACAAGTAAAAGAACGGGTTAAGATAATTTAACAAAGCAGATATAATCAGTAAAATCTTTTTTTATTGAACGGTTTCTCTTGATTTGAAAGCAGCTTGCTTCCGTACCCATCGTACGTCCCCTTGAAGACTATCTCGTAGGTCCTCTGGGTCGGGGGGAAGCGATCCCAGAACCCGTACTCGGTCATATTCTCGCAATTCACCGGCTCGGATATGGAATTGCACACTATGCTGACTACATCAGTGATCGATTCAGATCAGATCCCCAGATGACAGGTATACATACATATACGTGTACATATGTACACGTACACGTATGTAGAGTAGACATACCGTAGCTCGAAGGGTATCGGAAGATATAGAAGAAAATGGAGTAGATGTCCACGTAGACATGCCTAGAGCCAGGGATCTGAGCATTTAGATCATCGATCTTGGCGGAGGCCTTCTGGTTGAAGAGCACAGCCATCTGGTTTGTCGACTCCCAGCACTCCATTAGCTACAAAATCGGAGGTGACTTTTCCAGTGCTGCACCTTCCCTTAGCTTCCCTCCCATGAAGTCCCTTCTGTAAGGAGAGAAGTTGCACTTCAACAGAGTCGTGATTTCGTCGTTGTTCCTCAAATCCACGATCGAGTCTCCTAAAGCAAACACCGCTGGAGGAGGCCTCGGCGGCGCCCCGTTATCCGGTAGAGCAGTAGCGGGAGATTTTTCACCGAGAAGTGAAATCAAGATCTCGAGGAGAACTGTGAGGAGAGTTCCCAGAACTAAAGAAGAAGAAGAAGAAGAGGAGGAGGAGGAAGAAGAAGGTGGTGACAGGAGGGAAGAAGGCGTCTTCATTGGACCAGTTTCGTCTCGCTTCCCTTCTCATGCCCGTACGTAATTATATAAGGACGAAAAAAATAGCCAGAAATATTACAAATTGTGCAACACTTTACAGGTTTTCTCGAGTTCGAAGGTGACCGACTGCCTCCTTAACTCTGTCTCGGCCTCAAATTAAGGTTGAGGCCGTTGGATGATGTTGCAGGATCATCATAGACGTACTAGGTTTTCATACGTATATTTGCATGCATGTGAAAGTTTGCCTTCTTCATCACGTCCACGATACATGCACGATGGACAATCTAATTACATAATATTCTCGACAAATTACTATACTTACGACTTTGAAATTCAATTATTCCATTCACGGGAATTGAATAAATGCATCTTAATTTCGAGTGGAACCAAACTTCGTTTCTCATCATTCTGAAGAATTAATTGCTACTATTGTATTAGATGAATGTATGGTTCAATACAACTCTCCCAAATATGAATTTTTTTTCTATCCATGAGACTCGAATATGAAATCTTATTTAAGGGAAAGAAGTATTGAACTATCTTAATCAATTTATTACAGTTATCTAAACTTATAGTTATTAGTCTTTGTCTTTTCGGGTGGAAATGTTTTTTTTGGGGTAAATATTGAAATTCCATTAATCAAAATGAACGTACAATAATGGACAAGATTTACAACATTAGGGCACTAAAGTTTGGAGACAGATTGAACTTAATGGCTAAAGACGGTATCAATGCTATTCTTGATTTGAGCTAGTACAATACCATAGTCTTGATACTCGAAATGAGTCTTTATCTTTGTTGAAAAATCCTCTCATTCTTTATCCTCCAAACTGTATAGATGAAGCACGTATAGACAAGCTTATAAGTAATAGAGGGGAGAGATCTTCCTTGCTTACAGCGTATTGCCCATTCTAGTTCAGCATTCCAGTCTCCTACACTTCAAGGAATTTTCAAAATAGCCAATATGTCAGACCATATTTGATTAGTAGTCGAGCAAGAGAAGAAAAGATGGTCTCTAGATTCAAGTCTCGTCCCGCAAAATTCACACAGAAAATTAGGTAAATGCTGCCGGTGGGATAGGACATCTAGCATTTTAAAAGATCATCCAATTTCTATGAAGCCCATGAATATGAATCCAAACTTCAAACCTTTTTTATGGTCTCCATTTTTATTCCTTTTGCGAAGCGTCATTTGCTTGTGAAGAAGATTTGAGCTTTCCATTTCCTTTTTCTCGAGATGAAAAGTGATCCGGTCTCCAGTAATTGGGATCGAAATAAAATCATATTTGGCCCCATCCATAGGAAGGAACGAAAGTCATGGCTCAAACAAAGGAGTAGATGGGCAACTACAAATCAAAAGGAAGAGAAGCCTGATGAGTCATTGATTGGGAGCAAGAGAGTTCCTCAAAACAATCGACAGGTTTATACCAAGGATGTCTTGGAGGAAGGTGTCTTCAATGGCCTCCTTGAGCATACCAAGGAAGCCATAAAGGCCTTAATTGTCAAAAGAGTGGACCAGTTGCTGGGGCAAGCAATGGAGGCCTCCTAAAGAGAGAGAAAAGGGAATTGAAGGTTTAATTCATGGCAAATGATGGGGTCACGTCGAGATGGGGCAAGCGGCACTGAAGAGGATAAGGAGAGGATTCAATGCAACGCCACCACCCCCCCCCCCCCCCCCCCCCCCCGGTTACTTTGCAAGTGCGACAAGGAGAAGGGGAATGAAGAGCCTCTAGTATGGCCTTTTCAATGTATAACATCATCATTGGGAGGTCAATCCTAAATTCTATTAAGGCCATAACTTCAAGTTATCACCAAAAACTAAAGTTTGTCCCTCCAAACTGTATGAGGGCAATCAAGGGGACCAAACAATCATTAGGTAGCATCATGCTATTTTACTCAATAAAAGACAACTAATGGCAAGAAAATACCTTCCTCAGTCGCAGAGTTTGAAAACATTATTGTTGCCCCGGGCTACAACTCCTCATTATGAAGCCATTTGGTGTAGTTACTACAAAAGGTTGAAGATGTATTCGCATTCTTATATGCTATGCTTATCTCTGCAGTTGATTTACCATAAATTGACATCTCCAATGTCGAGAAATTGGTAGTTCAAAGGCGAATGGCTATTGGAGTTGATATACTAATATTATAAAGCTTTGTGTTATTGGGGAGGTATTTAAAATCGAATCGCTAATATTATAGTAGTAAAGAAAGCAAATGGCAAGTGTTACAAGCGCTTTTACAATATGGACCGACCTTAATAAAGCATGCTCGAAGGATCTTATCCTGTTCCTAGAATCAATCAATTGGATTTCACTATTGGCAACCAACTGTTGGTTTCATGGACATGTTTTTCCATTACAAACAGAGAAGAATATACCTAGAAGACAAGGAGAAAACCACATTTTACACATACAATGCTATATATTATTATTAATTATCTTTCTAAGCAATGCTATATATTATTATAAAGTGATGACTTTTAAAAAAAATGTCAAGCAACAATTTTGGAGTGGGAGGCACACGAGGCTAATATGAACATGCTACAACATATTTGGGATTTAAGGGAATAATTCAAGAATATGAGTGCTCAGAATCGACAATGAGAACCCACGATATAAAACTTAATCTATAAAAATGTGCATTCAAAGTAAAGCCAGGTAAATGCCTAGGATTCATGCCAATCTATTGTGGATATCGAGGCCAATCCATAAAAGGTCCTAGCTATATGGTGTTGCTGAGAACCATATGTGAGGTGCAAAAGTTGATAGGGTCAAAGCTCTATGTAAGCAAGCCTTCATTACACTCAAAGAATATCTTCATGCATTGTCATGCTTAGCAAAATCACAGCGTGGAAATGAACTTTATTTGTATTTAGGAGTGAGCAAATAAGTACGTTTAAAGTTGATAAGTGAGAATACCCATACTACAACAAACCATTTATTTATATTAGCAAAGTATTGTTGTTGTCAGAAAGGAACTACTTGGCAATCAAGAAACTAGCCTCTATGGTTGTGGTAGCGAGGAATCTAGGACTAGGACCCTATTCCAATGGCCATTAATTCATTGTAATCATAGGTCAATCTCTAAAGCATATTATGAGGTAGCAAGGAGCTAATGGAAAATTATCCATTGAGCAATCAAACTCTATTAAGTTGACATCAGTGTGCCCACACACCATTGTGGGAAGCCAAGCGCTCATGAATTTTATAGCTGAGAATACTAAAACCAAGAATATGGAGGATACTCATATTGATGATTTGTCCTACCAGTGGGTGACTTACTTATCACACATCACTTTCCTTCCCTGTAACAAATAACAAAGCAAGATATCAAGTAATGATCATAGGCTTTCTAATCACAAAGGGCATTGGAGTTGAAAAATTAATATAAATGTGATACTAAACTAATTTTGAAACAACTAAATGACAAATATGAGGCAAATGATGTGAAAATGACAGCATACATGATGAGTGTAAAGTTATTATTAGAAAGGTTTGTTGAAGAGAAGGTGTCCTAAGTGTCCCATGAATATGTTGTGCAAGTTTTCAACGTCCGCGAAGATAAGAACTAGATGACTTTATTCATAAAATTCCTCGGCTCCAATGTGATACCTACTGATGAGATAGAATCAAGGAGGATTAAGGTGAGGCTTGCCACCTTCATGTTGATTAATGGGTTACTTTACAAACGAGGGGCTTGATCACCGCTTCTAAAGTGTCTAGCTTTAGAATAAGCATATTAGTTGCTAGGGAAGGCTCATGAAGGAATTGTGAAATCTTATCAAGGACTTAGATCCCTTGCAAGTGAAATGTTAGCATAAGATTTCTTTTATCCCTCATTGATAAGTGACATGAAAGAGTTGATAAGATGTTGTTGAGATAACCCTGAGGTCACCACTGACATAATAGGTTCCCATCCATGCTCTATGGCCTTTATCACATCACTCAAAATATTAAGCCCTTTTTCTAGTTGATATAACTCAATGGAAGTTTGATTTCTGGCAATTGAATATTGGTCTCTACCATTACCAACAAAATAGAAGAAAGTTTATGATGAAGAAAATCTTTTATCATTTTGGAATCCCTTAAGTTCTAATCACCGATTGCGAAATCTAGTTCATGGTAAGGTGATGTTCTAGTGGTTTAGAATTCAATTTCATGTGAACACCAACTTTTTAGATTATACTAAGCCTTTGGTTGTGCTACATTAACAGGGTCTAGTTAGTATTAATTGTTCAATTCATTTAATATGTTTGTAGCTGAATATAAAAGTTGGTACATTATGCAATGGGAGTTGCTAGGTTGCTACTACTGCTATCCTCCTTTTCTATTCATAAAAAGAAAATTTTGTGGTAAAACCTTTGAAGAGATGTAACCAAAGCTCAACATTGAATGTAGGTTTTCATCAGTAGCACATCTACAAATAAATGGACAAGTAGAGGCGAGCAACAGCATTATACTCCATGGCTCGAGGACTTGAGTTGCAATGCTAAGAGGAAGTTGGGCAAATGATTTAAACAACATCTTATGGACCTACAAGATTATACCCCGCATTGCAACAGTGGAAACACCTTTTACTTTGTTTAATAAATCAAAAGCAATTATTCTCATTGAGATAAGAATTCTAACGCAAGGGTGTCCCTTTTTCAAGAACTATAAAATGAGGATGGATGATCTCTAGAATTAACCCTCCTTGAAGAGAGAAGGATGAATGATTTGTGGAAAATGAAATATACCAAAAGAATAGCTACTCGACACTTTAATAGGAGGGTCAAAGCCCGCCAATTCCTCTAGGGGAACCCAGTTCAAAGAAGTCATATGTTCATTGGAAAGGTGTAATCCACAAGCTCTTTCTTAAATCGAAAGGTCCACATGAGACGACGAGAATTCGACACCTAAGTGCATACATCCAACAAAACATCGCTGGATGAACCTTTCAAGGACTTCTAATGCATAGGTTCTTAGAAAGTTTTATTATTGGATGTCTTATTTTTATTTATGTGATGGTCTAAGTCGATGTATTTCATTATTTACGTTCAATCCTACATTATCAATAAAGACTTCAATACGTCTATAATAATGTGAGGGCGATGTCCTAAAATGAAAGCTTATGTTCACAAATTTAATATTGATTGTGCATTTCTTACGAAAAAGCTCTCACTACAACATAGAGGCAAAAAGAGGGTTTAGTACAGGTGTTGCGGCTCTTTCCCAGTAACCTGGAGGTGCTGGGTTCGATCTCACTCGTGGAACTTTCCGTGCTCCCTTTATATCCCCATCCTTCTACCCTTTCTAGGCTCGTGTGTCTCTTATGTACACAGGAAAAAAAAATCAGAGTTACAATGCAAGGCTAAGGCCCTTTGGTATACAATGCATGGCAAAAGTGCTTGCTTAGTGTGGTCTAAAAATCAATTGTCCAAGTACAATGGAAAAAGCCTTTGTCATGGCAAAAGGGAAAAAGCTCTTGCTACATTGCGGGGGAACAAACTTTTTCCTAACAAAGGGCTAAAAAGCACTAGTTACAACATGGGGCAAATTCCCTAACCTCGCGTTTGGTTCGAGTATTGTTAGATTATGAGAGAAAGTA
The DNA here is from genome assembly GCA_037672795.1 of Lagerstroemia speciosa. Taxonomy (NCBI): domain Eukaryota; kingdom Viridiplantae; phylum Streptophyta; class Magnoliopsida; order Myrtales; family Lythraceae; genus Lagerstroemia; species Lagerstroemia speciosa. Next base: position 830,114 of record CM075298.1, read on the forward strand.
ATATTATATGAAAAAGTTATTATTTTACATGAAATATCTGTTGGAAAGTGAAATTATTATGTTTGGTAAATATTAGATATTACTAAGAAAAATATAATAATATTACAATCTTGAAGATTTACTAAAATACCCATAATATTTACTACTCTTGGACATGAGGAAGAGAGAGTGTGGTTGTTTTTGTGATTTTAAAAATGTTGCAGGCATGGAGCTCACCGACATGCTATGTCAACAACATGTATAACTCATGATACCAACCTCTAATTCAATATTCACTTTGCTTAGAAAGAGGAGAGCCTGGTAAAGATTTTCAGGCCTAAAAAAATAAAAATGTCTCACAAATTATACCCAAACATTGTAAAAAAGGAGAGCTTGGTAAAGATTTTCAAGCCTGAAAAAATAAAAATATCTCACAAATTGTACCCAAACATTGTAAAAAATAATGCAAAATAATTATATGGAATCTCCCGACTTTACAACCAGCTAAACAGCAACAAAGACTCCCAAGCATGCTAATGGGAATGAGTATCGACTTCTTCTATTTTGGCATATGTTAGTCCTAAATTGAATTGAGTTTTCAATATGAAAGATTGTTGCTTCTATCTTCAAAATTTTACTTTTTCTCTTTTGATGAACTCCAAATGTTCTTTTTAACAATCCATTAGTTGCCGTGGAAATTCTTTTATCATCTATGGGTTCAAATCATGGAAGAAAATTAATGAATATTATCTTCATCCATTTGTCACATGGATGCAAATTTGTGGCCCATTGTTGAAAACTCAAAATCTCAGGCACATAAAGTCCTTTAATTTGAAGAAGTGGGGTTTCTCATCCACTATTTATGTAAATAGTATTACCATTTATAGATTTATTCTATAGACACAGCACATGCTTGCATGGTGGGAAAACAATTCACCCACTCTGTTTTGTTGATGTATAAAGAAAACATATAAATCTAAAAGAGGTAGAAGGAAGGGGGATAAAATGGTAAGAGAAGTCCCACTAGTTAAATTGAATCCAGGACCTCTAGGTCATAAGGCGAGAGTAATATCAAATATATCACGCTGTCTGTCTCTCTCTCTTTTTTAACAATCAAGAAGAATCATGAGTGAGTTTTTTTCCTTTCCAGTGTGTCATGATTGAAGAAATCAAAAGAGGACATATTGCAATCAAATCTAAAGCAATCAATGAGAAGAAAACCAAAAGCAGGTATTGGGAAGAGAGAAAAGGTTGAATTTGGTCTTGTGATTAGGAAGATGGAGATGGTCACTAATTGACCTTTCTTTCTTTAATTAAAACTTTGGTATTTGTATATATTATATGATATTTAGGAATCTAATAGATTATATTTAATTCATATTCAAGTCGAGTAAGTTCATTTATAGGTAAAGTTGAATCAATCATGAAATTTCTTTGATTACAAGACTCAAAAATGAAATTTGATTTAACAAGAAGAGATGTCAAAGCACCTTATCCCATTTAAGTTGATTTTTTCATCTAAATTTTGTGGAGAGGCAACACATCAAAACCCGACATTGGACGAAGAACATTCATTCATTTAATTAATCAGTGTAACTTTAGAAACAGACTATCAAAGTCTAGTCGCAACCTTACCTTTCAATTCATGTCTCTCAACTGATCTAAGCATTTGGATAGAGGAAGACAGTTTTGCAGATGAACAAGGGCAGGGAAAGTGGGAGAGATTTGTTTGGACATGTGGGCTTATTTCTACAATAGAAAACTTGATATAATATCAACAATCAATCAAGACCTAAGAATATCAACAAATGGAAAAATGGGCCAACTGACTTATAAATTCAATACACTGTCAGTCAATGAGAGCTTTTGAGTTCAAATCTCATCAGTGGAACTTCCAATGCCCGTTGTTCCCTCTTCCTTCTATCCCCTTATAAGTTCATGCACCTCCTTTGGAAATCAAACAAAATGTATCTATTACATGAAATGATTGATACAGGATAAGCTGATATTTTGGCTAATCCCTTGATCTAGTTTCCATCCTGCTCTCTGATCACTTAGAAAGTCTTTAATATATTGGATATACAAAGTGACAATATTAATATGATATATTTATCCAATTAGGATTCACCTTTTATTAGAACTATGTATATTTCCATAGGTTTTTGTAAGATTTGACAATTTAATTTTTTATATGTTAATTATATGTCAAACACTAATTAGACAAAGGTATCACGCCAGTATTGTCATAGAATATATCCGATACACCGAACATTTTCCCCTCGTCAGCCCTCTTGCTTGTGCTCTTCTCAGAGATCCTGATCCTATCACCAAACCATTGACGTTTAATTTGAGGGGGAATAATCTAATTAGGTTTGTACTTTGATCAAATTGTCACTTTTAAAGTAAACTTTTTCGTGTGACCTAGGAAATTACGAACTTTAAAACGTTTGTCTCATTTAGTATTCCGTCACAAAATTTGTTAAAATTGACAAAATTTGCTATCTTGTCACGTTAGGTTGTACATGTAGCAGACAAAGAGTAATGTGGGGAAGCCACATGGATAAGTAGGACAAAATATCATTTATACCCAACAATCACACTCTTTGAATTTTAAAAACGAAAGGCACTCATATAACTTCATCAACTGAAAATCCATAAAATTAGAAATTATAATTAGAAAATAGATTTTTCGTTAGGGAAAAACGAAATTAGGGCTAGAATGAAGAACAGAATAAAAGCCCTAATTGTAATTTTTGATATCAGAGATTTTTAGTGGATGAATTACGTGGGTGCCCTTTGTTTTTTAAATTTAAAGAGTTTGATTGTTGGGTATAAATGACATTTCACCCTACTCGTCCATGTGGATCACCACATCACTCTCCGTCTACCACATGTACAACCTAACGTGACAAGTTAGCAAGTTTTGTCATTTTTAACATATTTTGTGACAGCATACTAAACAGGACAAATATTATAAAGTTCGCGTCTTCCTAGATCATGCGAAAAAGCCCATATTAAAAGTGACAATTTAACCAAAATACATGCTTAATTAGGTTATTAGCACTTAATTTAACCTACCCGATGATAGCAACTGCTATCTCAAAAAACACAAAAATGAAGAAGATAGAGTCTCTAAAGTTTTTTAAGTTATTTAAAAGATTTATGGACATAAAATATTAAAAAAGAAATAAAATAGTAAATAAAATTTACTAATAAGAATTAAATTCAAGATTTTTTTAGGTAAATCGCCTTCCGAAAATGTTGTATAATTATTTTGCTAGATCGGACACAGGTCTTGTTCTACAATATCTTATTTCCCACATATTGAGATAGATATTTGAAGAGAGAGAGAGAGAGAGAGTAGATTTTTGAATTTTTAAATTAAAATAAACTCCCATAAATTATGAAAAACAAACATGTAATTAACAATTGAAGGGTGAATGTCGCGTCCAATTATATTATATTTTATAATATATTCGGCATGTAGGAGATGTCGGGATATATTTGTTAAAAAAATGGCACGTGAATGAGAAATTGAATCTCATAAAATTGCAAGAATTTACATGGGTTAAATAAATTTACATGGGATGGACTAACTATAAATTTACATGGGATGGACCAAGCGTCAGTTCAAGTGGATAGGATGTGCGTACGACTCATATAAAAATCTATAAGGTCAAAGGTTCAATTCCCCGCTTGCCACTCACACTTGTGATTTGCACATGTACTTAATAAAGAGCTGGTCTTGTATTGTATAGCACTCATGATGCCATCCTATGACTCATCCACTTCGCACGCTCGCACAAGGGGTGCAGTTGGCCAGAGACCGAATTCAGTTGAATCTGTGTCCGCACTAATGTCAGATGCGCTAAATATTTGTGCTAAAAGTGGAGCCTCATGAAAAGCCGAATTTTATTCCTTCATAAATTGGTGCCCTCACATTAATATACACATATTTTTCATGCTCATGCTCTCTATAGATAGGACCATTGACAGCATACAACTTTGTCTCTTTGTTTTCTTTGTGCATCGTTTTTATGGGACAAATTTATTTTAAAAATACTGTAACTATCACAAGTCTCAACATTCAATATAGTTTATCATTCTCAACCGCATTTGTCAATTTTTATCTTGTTGCCTTCATATAGCACCTCGTTCCAATTTTAATTATTATTTGTAAATTGTCATTCAAGATTATTATATATTAATTTTTAACAATATTTCAGAAAGATTAAATGATTGTACTGTATATCCAAAATTTGAAAAAAGAAATAAAATTTAATAGTGATCGAAAAAAACTCGGGTACGTGCCAGCCATGTCGAAACAAATTTCTTTGTCTCTTCAGCAAGTCAAAGCGGGCATTATTCAGAGAAATGCATTAATGAAAACAATCGCTACAAAACAAAAGATAAGAAGACAAAAATGTGAGATGGCACGAACCAATATATGAAGTGTTTCTAAGGGGTTGAAACTCAAGAATGAATGCAAAGGGGGCAGGATACCTTAATACAAGATAGTATAATCATGAAATTTGCACAAACTGTTACGATTTTTTTTTTTTTTAAGTTTTTGGGTGGCGACTGCATGCTCAGTATCCCTTACATGCATTCTTGTTGCTGGGGTGTAAAGGAGTCCAGTTTGACTCGAATGTACCAATCTCAAACTCAACTTGTTCAGAGATTTGTGAGCTCGAGCCGGGGCTCAAGTTCGGGTGAGACTAATATTCTAAGTTCAGTCTCTGATCATTGTAATAAATAAAGGATTGACGAGCCTATGAGAGGCAAGCCGAGGAGGAGGGCGTAGGGGCGTATCATGCGTGTTCAATTACTGAGGGCAAGAAGGTCCGAGGAAGAGAACAAAAACTCTAATTAATTACAATTAGCAATTTGTAAGTGAATGAAAAGTAAGGTGAGACACTAATTAGGAATCGATGACTTTTTTTATATTTTCTTAAAGATAAAGAGAAATAAATTATTATTATTATTATTATTATTATTATTATTATATAAAATAAAAATCTCGTTTAAACTCACAAGTTTCTTGAGATGAATATTATTGGACTAACTTCGGCTCGTTTAATTGGTGAGCTCGCGCTCGACTTAGACTCATTAAGATTGAGCCCAATTCAAATTTTCATTGAGTTAAACCCGAACAATTCACAAATTCTCTTTATCTCATTTATACCCCTGCTTGCGGCAGGCAGCATATAATGCTTGCATAGGTGGAGTCATAAATATAATAATGTCAAGAATGTACTTTCGGGGTGGCGTGCATTGCTGTCTTATTTCTTTGGACAAACAAAGGTTAATGAAAGATGAGAGAGAGAATAAAGTTGCATTTGAAGTTTGTTTGCATTCAAAACTTCTCACTAAAAAAATAGTAGTTATTATATTACATTATGGAAATATATATTTATATGTATAATAAAACGGAAATGGATATAATTGATGAGGACAATAATCATGAGCGAGGAAGAATTGCTTTCGACCTTGAATGTGCTTTTCTTCCTTAACGAGATCTCTTATCGTGAGCGGAAGCTTTTAGTTGAATTTTTTTTAGTGCATAGATATCTATTATTACTTTAAGAAAGGAATTTCATCTCAGCGTCGCTTTTTTCTTTTCTGAAATTCCTTAATTGAAATTTTACTGGCAAAAGAAATGAGAGTTATGACCATACATTCATCACGTATAACTACTCCTTTTTTACTCTGATAGATTTGCTTTTAATTCTCACATTTTATTTTTTTATCTTTTATCAGTGATCCATATATGTAAATTACGAATTCTAATTTTATTTTTACAATCTACTATTATAGCTATCTTACTTTAAAATTAAACATATATTATTTTTACTTGAAAAATTAATTTTTCTTGCTTCATATAATTTAATTACTCAATTCAATTGTGCATGAATAGATATTTTTAATAATTTCTTATTGAGATAACATTATGCGTAGCATGGATAAACCTCTAGTAGAGATTTAATTGATCCTAATTATTCCAATTTTAAGTCAGATTATTCTGTTAAGAAACTAGGACATCTTTAAGTTCTTCATTTCCTTGTACACATAGACAGGCCATCTAAAGAGAGGTTGAAAGCAGGAAAAGAAAAAGGCTGAGAAAACCTGTTATTCTTGATTTGGGATATTAAGAGATCTTGAGTTCGATTTTTATTAGTGAAAATATTCCTCCTCCTTTATTCTATTCTTCTTTTTATCTAATTTTAAATTTATAAAACTCCTATACAACTGAAAGGGAGAGTCAATAAATATATGTATTTTAATATATGCAAATGTTTGAACTTTTAGTGTGTTTTCAGTTTTTTAGACTACCCATTAACTTATAAAATTCAATTGTTAATATCTATGAGATCAAGGTGAAATGGGAGTGTGATGGTAAGTTCACTAATATTTAACAATTAAATATTTCTTTACTATCACTTTCTCTCTCACTTCTCATTTCTCATTTCATATATAATTGCCGAGAAAATTGCACTGTTGGTACAAAATATTTTGCCAACTTAACGTTTTAGCGCAAAACATATGTTCTATCACTCCGCGCTACAAAATATTTTTAAATTTTAATATTTTGATACAAACCGTTAAATTATCACTTGTACTGTTAATTAGGCCGATATGGCAATGTGATATGGACGCCAGTTAGCACCGCGTGGAAATTTAGTTGACGTGACACTATAAAATAAATTTAAATTATGAAAATAATAAATAAAAATAAGAATTTCAAAAAAAAATAAAAAATTCACTTTAAAACTGAAAATTATGGATCGTTTCCGATCGATTCGATGTTATTTATCTACTTTTTTTAAAATCTGTCCAACTCCTATTCTGGTTTTTCAGTTATATTTTTTATGTGTTTTAGGATTTTTTTTTTTAGATGTTGGTAGAGTTTAAGGGTCAGTTCTTGAAAATTCCAGATGATTTGGGGTGTTTTATCAATTTTTTAAGATCTATCCAGTTCTATTCCGAATTTTTCAGTTAAGTTTCTATTTTTTGTGTTTTAAAATGAAATTTTTTGTATTTTTCGAATCTTATTTCTCAAAATGCTCCATTTACTATTTTATTTTATTAGGTTTTATTTTCATTCCGTGCAGAGGATGGAAAGGGCGCAGGTTTCTATTATATATATATATATATATATATATCTGTGCGTGCGCCCGCGTATATGGCCTCAAAAGAATGGGATAGATAAAGGAAAATGCGAAATAAATCATGTAGGTATAGGACATGTGAAACGATCCGAAGAGTGCTTCAAAAGAAATATTGGTATTGTTGTCATGTCAAGCTATAAGGCATAACACAAAAACTAGAAAACTTCAACGATGAGTTGGAAATCAATTTTAAGGTACGAGGATGGCAAGACCAGCGATTAGCAGCCAAGGTTGTGGGTAATAGTACATAATATATGAACGAAATGTTTACGGGTCCTTTGAAGGTTTTGTGAATATTGCTTTCTGCATTTGAATGAGATTACCTTCTGTTGGTTTTAAAAATATTTCTAGAATTATAAAGAATATTTACAAGGGTGTCAGATAGGAGGAGGTGATCTTATATTGTAAAAAGAATTTTACACGAGTTGAGAAAGTGATATGATACCGTAAAGCCATGAGTCCTAGGGGCTAGGTGAGAGAGCCCGAGATAGTTTAATCTTCTGTAATTCTAGGGATTATAGTGAGAAGCATGAAAATTGACAGAGCAGATTTAACTAAACTCTTCTCTATATCGGGTTTGTAATAAGGATTGGAATTGGGTGATATGCTTGGGTACTGTAATTCTTGTTTCACAATCCGGTGAAATCTCTTATATTACCTGCATTTGTTTCCCTATATTAAATTTTTTTTTACATATATCCAGTTTTAAATTTTAAATTTATTATTTTATACATTTCATTTGAGATATCTAAGAAACTGATATTAGAAGTCATATATATTTATCTTTTTTAGTAATTGAGTCCTATAAATTTGAAAATGGATAATTCAGTCCTATGAGATTAATTCTGTTATACTTTCAGTTCAAAGCGTCACTATTCCGTTAATAGAACTGTTAATAGCATCCACGTTAGCAAAACAGTAATAATTTAGACTGAAAATATAACAAAACTTATCATAAATGAATGATTAGTCATTTTCAAACTTATAGGACTCAATAGCAAAACGGTAATAAATGTACAGGATTTCTGCTATAATTATACCCGAGTTATCTCTGTCCTATGAGTTATCGAAGAGGATCAATATAGTTCGCAAACGTTGTAGCCCTTGGTATTAACTTGGCTACGACAAAGAGAAGAGAATCGAATAGATAAGAGAGGACTCTTGGCTTCTTCTAGAGAAAGAGCGCAATGGCTGTTCTGTCTTTGTTGTCCCTGCGTTCCAAGCATTCTTTTCTTAAATAACCTAACAACATGGTTGTCTTGGATGATTCGACACCCATTTTTCTATAAATAAGATTTCAAGTTTAAATATTATAAATAAATAATAGATTAACTAGATTCGAAACTGTATTGATTTGGACTCACGAGACTTCTAAATAACAGGTTGTACAAACCCGGAAAAAAAGGGGAACATGTTAGGCCAAGAGGAATAAAGTTGGCGTAGAGAGAGACGGCAGTGGCTAAAGTCTAAAACAAATAAAACTGAAAAAGCAACACAAAACACACAAATCCACACACTTTGCCCCCACAATTGCTCAACAATGGCAATCCCCCTTCAAATGTAAGCAACAGTGACGCCATATCCAATTTGATATAATCCGATCATAAAGCATGGATAGGATCGAAACTGTTGAATTGTGTTATTGTTATTAGCGGACCTTTGGCAAAATCGGTGACTAGGGCCAAGAGGGGATATCGGGAATTCCACCTTAGCCTACAAAAAGTTGGGCTCATGTTGAATCCAAAAGTTTAAACTTATAAGTGGTGATACTGATTCTTCTATAAATCACGATCGTTTCAACTCATTGTCCGATATGGGATTCATTCTCAACATGCATCCTCACATGGCAGTGTGTTCATACTTGACACGTGCCTTATATATCCACTCTCAATAACTAATCTCAAACTGTATATTTTTCTTCCGGTCACAGGCAGGGGACAAATTACAATAAGGTGGGCTTTTTTTTCCATTCTTAGGGTAATATAGGAATCGAACTTTTTCTTTCTTACTAGATAAACGAGTCACAAAGCGGACATTTTTCTTCCGGTCTCAAATTTAACGGGCCACAAGTTCCACACTCGAGGCAGACATAATGTGAACCCACATAATAACTTGCTCTGAAACAGTTCTTGAATCATAGTGCCTTGTTATCATTTTTTCCCCTCTCTTTGATAAATTTATCGAGTGCGCAAACGATGTTTAATTACTGAGACCATCCAAGTTTATAGGCATGCGTGGACTGAATAGCTTCTTCTCTGTGGTGGATGATCCCCTGTTTGGATGTTCAATTTCGCAAATTGGTGATGAACCAATATGAGGGGAGATACGTATCATTAATGGCTTTGTTACTAGGCATGGCAATGGCTCGAGAAGGTATCTTGTGTCATAATGTCATGTGACATTACTTATTAGCGACACTAAACAATAAGATTCAGCTATTTTATGAGATCGGGAAAATTGATATTAGATTATCATCAATAGACTATCCGTGTCCATTTAGTGTAGATCGTTAATTAACTTATGATTTATTCTAAAATTTCCTGAATTGTCATAACATTCAATAATAACCAAAATTTGACATGAGATCACTAAGTGTTGGTGGTCCAATGGTCAAGAACTCTCTCTCATGCGATTTAATAATGTCGAGGTACCGGATTCAAAACCGTCTTCTTAAACTATACTAGTTCCTATATCGTGCTATACTGAGACGGCTAACATTGATACTAATTATTCAGTTCAGCCGACATGTTCAGGATTAAAAGTAAAAACCCAATATAACGTGCTCACAGGTTATATATTGTTTTTCTAGCATTTGTCTCCCCTCTTCTCTTTTCTTTGCCGTCAGAAATCGGTTTAGAGTTGGACCATTCAGTAAGTCCCCCACTCCCCAGAAAATTATGGATGCATGCAACTCCCCCACGTACAAGTGTATGTGTGAGTATATATTATGAAATGCTACTAGTCTACATGTATAATAGAGTGTGGGGCTTAAAGTATACTCTCCCCATCATCCCTACTCCCTGTGGTCCGTTCTACCTTTTTTGCCCCCTAAAATTAGGTTATATATAACAGATATATCAAATAACAGTGTTTACTTGAGAGAGCTGTAAGCATGAGTTTTTAAAGAGCTTACTTCACCTTTACATCTCCAATGTAGGATTAGGATAAAATGAGCTTTTTATAAGCTCATGCATATCTCTCTTCCGTTGAGAATCACCTTTTCTACAAAAAAGTCGTGAGGGTTGAGTCACCGCCCAAAGCAAATAATACCTCTCAATATGGTTCTCCATATCAGCGTTTCCGGTCTCATCCACATCATCAGTGCTCTCATTGAGAGTCAAACCAAGTTTCGATCTCTCTTTTTTTGAAGAGTGTATGATGGGGACTAATCCCATATCAGAGAGGTCAGAGTGAAGTGAAATCTTTATAAGTTCATGCGTATCTTTCTTCGCTCAAGATGTGTTCTTTTTAGAATAAAACTGTGAGAGCCGAGCTATCGCCGCCAAAACGGACAATACCTCTCAATAGAGCCCTCTATGTTGGCGGTTCCGATCCACATCAGAGGGTTACGGATGCATGGATGTATCGGTCTTTGGGGGATCGTGAAACCTTAATTAATGCCTACAAACAATTCTTAAACCTTACTGTCATGTGAAAATGACAGGGCGGGTACGCCGTGGCTCGGAATGGCTTCGAGGATTAAACGGCATAGGCAAACCAACCAACAATTCGTACAATAGATGATTAGATTTAGAACGACAGCAAGAAGCCTAAGATGCATGCATGCATGTTGTTTGTCATGTGCATAAATTCCTTTCTTCAAAAACAACTTCTGTAGCAGTTTGGTGTCTTGTCACACACATCTGCAACTGCTTGTCCTTGTTTCTCCAATAATTACTCCCTTAGATAAGTCTCATTATAATTTCTCAGACAAATGTTTTCTTGGATCGTGACATTTTACACCTTTGCCTTTGGTTCCTTCACCATTTGTTCTTTTCATATGATTTTTTTTTTCCTTTTCCTTTTTCTCTTTCACATCATAGGGTATTCATAAGTTCAATGAGCTCTGAATAACTTCAGTTCGATATGAATTGATTCATTAAAAAAATAAAGTTCTCCGAAACATAGATGGATTTTGTGCCGCAGGCGATCGCCCTGAGTAAATATTCAATGTGTACTACACAATTTGTTTATTGTGTACGTTTCTATTAGCTTTTAACATATGTAAAATTTTCACAATTTTTCAATGACCAATTTTACAAGTGTTAAGAATTGTACAGTGACATACATAACGAACTCATTATGCATCGCACACTGAATGTTTTACTATCGCCCTGCCCCCAACTCGGAAAAGCTCACCTAAAAAGTATTTCAATTCCATGAAATCGGGTTTCGGTTCGAACCAAGTTTTCGATTTTTCAATTTTCTCATTGTTTTACTTGTAACCCTGTTAATAGGTGGATTGTGGACCATGTTTTTTTTGGACCGTTGATCAATTTTGGACCATTTTTCTTTTTCTTTTAATTGGCCAAAATTTTGAACTTTTCTCGATATGCTCGATTTTGGACCTTCAACTACCTAATGCATGACAAAAGTTGAAATAAGGCATGTAGATGTCAAAAATTAGGAAGGCACAACACGACGGACACTATGGCAAAATCTTATACTTTACATGTATCAAATTGGATGTAGATTTTAGTAAAGTAGCATTGTTCTAAATTTGGGACCGTTGAGAGTTAAGTTTCACATAGACTAGATTGAAAAAAAAACCTGGATTTATAAGAGAATTGAGTAACGTCACCTAATATATTAGACTTTTAGGTGAAAACGAGACAAAAACTCTTGTAAGCACAAGTAAAAACTTTATATAGTATTAGAATGAGTCGATTCTAAACTCGCACCGTGCCAAGTCCGAGTGTCGAACTCGTGACCAGTTAAGCCCGAGATCGAAAGAAAAAATGTCGGGCTCGTGATCAGTTTATCCAGTACGAAAAAAATTCAGCTCCTACGTTAGCTCAAGTATAGAAGAGAAGGTCCACCTTGTGGTAGTTTGTCTCCATTTACCCGAGATCAGAAGAAAAATATCCCGCTCAATGTTGGTTATTAAAAGCGGGTGCTTAGAGGCACGTGTCAAGTGTGAATACTTTATCACGTGAGGGCGGGTGTTGAGAGTTATATTTCTTCGACCCCTCTTCCTTACTATTATTGATTAATTTCAAAATAAGATGGCAAGGGAAGCATATTGATATCAAGAAAAGACAGACGTAGTGGCCATATGTCAAACCACGAGTTTTATTATCCTAAATAGCTCAATTAATTACACAAACTGACAGCCTATTTATAGGCCTCACCACTCTGCAGCCGACTTTGTTCTTGAATTGGAACCCTAGCTCGGGAAATCAATGGAACAGTGTTCCTGACCTAATGGAATAGCAATTGGATCCATCTTTGCCCAGGTAGAATTGGTTTCAGGACCTACTAATTTAAATCACCTATGATACATAGGCTCGGACCTACATAAGCTTCCCCAGGGTTGATTACTTTTTTTTGGGAAGGGAGAAAACCAATCAAAGAGGGAAAGGGAACATCTCTAAAGGGACACACAACCTAAACATTTTATAATCAAGGTTAATTTTGGTACAAAGAGATGCATTCTACGGCTAGCTTTGTTGATTGACACACATGCATCCACTTTAAGCTCATAAAAAGAAAACTGATTACTTAGTGGTTAATCAAGCTCTTCTTTCGATTCAGGTCACGAGTATTTAAAAGTTGTCTGTGCCTCTGATAGTTAATTCGATTTGGATCGGATCAACTCACTTAGGGGGGTAAGTTTTTCCATTCAAAAAAATTTGAACTCGAGGCTTTTAATTAAGGGCAATCAAGTGTCGAGTCACTTAAATCAATTCATGCCGGTAAGTAAGCTGCTTTTATACATGAGCAATTCCACAATGATTGTTTAAACAATGCTAATCCCACATAGGATACTTCCAAAACATAAGAGATTTTGATACCATTAATTTAAATTTTACATGAATATATGTTCAATTTCTTATAAGTTGTGTAAAATTTTATGTAAAGTATCAGAACAGGTTGTTGAGGATAAATGTTGAAGGACACAAGACAAGTGTAGGTCAACCTCACATGCCAAACATGAGAATACAATATTGATAATTAAATCATATATCAAAAAGTTGATAAAAAATACTTAGTTCGAGATCATGGACTGGATGTCATGCTCAAGATGGACTTAAAGGTAGAAGTGATCCCTGTAAACTCAAGAAAAATGGTAAAAATATTATGTAAATTTCATAAATTTTATCAATTTTTAAAATTATTTTATCAATGATGTGATCAGTTTCCTCTTTAAAAGAAGATCATCAATTGTATCACATCGATTTAACGGTAGACTTGAGAATAAATTTATAAATTTTTCAGACTTCAAAAAAAGAAAAGTACGGTGAGGTCGTCCTTAAATGCATCTCTGCCATTGACCCGATTAAAAAAAAAGTGAAATTTCAATGAATTATTTGTTATATGACATCAACTGGCAATTTTAAGAAAAAAGTGGGTAAATTATAGAAACTTATTTCCACATCAGAAGCAATTCCGACCACTTATCCAAGGGAAAAAAAAGGAAAAAAGGAAAAGAAATTTCACCAATTTCCCAACATAATAAAACACTTGATGCGATGGCTCCTGGCAGGTCAAAATCCCCCTGGGGCACGAAACAGACGATCCCGTCCCCGTCCTTCACTAACTGAATTACGTCACCGCCAATAGCAATCAGACACGTGAGCTGCTTCCCTCACACGTAAGAGATCCTCCCACCCAGCCCCTAAACATCACCCGACATGCGGACCCCTCTCTGTCCCCCCGCCGGCCGAGACCGTTGGGTTCAATGCTAACACAGACAACACACGATACAGATCGATCTTTTCTGTCAAGTAACGGCAAAAGACCAACGCCGTCAACACCCCATCCTTCCCCCACCAAAAAGTATTTTATAAAACATGCATGATTTTTTTTTATAACTAACATATCTGAACACCTTCTAATTCTAACTAGCAAGTTGCGATACCTCTTTCTTTGGGTACACTCAATAACTCGCAAACCATATGTATCGAATAAACTGATGGACTCGAGAACTAGGCATTACACTTATTAAGATTCGAATTTGGGAAGTCTGAGACCATTCAATTAGGCCTAGCAAACTGTTCGTATCGGTTTAAATGTATAGTATCTAAAAATGTTATTGTTTAAACAGTTATGCCTAAATCGTATCTAAATTGGATTGACTCATTTAATATAAATATCTCCAATATATTATTATACTCTAATAATATATGATGCTAACTACTAAAATAATTATATTTATAGACAATCAGTATAATAAATAAGATGGATTAATTAATTACATAATATTTGACAATAATAAAATATGTAATGTATGTAATATTTTATATGTCATAAAATTTTTATACAATAAGTTCAATATTTATATAAAGATGTGAAATACATTTAATAAACGTGTACTATCGGATTACACAGTTTCAACTCATTTAAATACGTTTATTTATTATGTCCAACTGGGCTACATGAATGATAGTTGTTTATTAGATGATACCGATAAATAAAATTAAATTATTCTTAGAATGATGTATGAAAATAAATGACAAAAAACTAAATTTTATTAGTCAATATTATCTAAGTAACGTCCCGTAATAATACTATCTTCTCCTTCATCACGCGGCTCTCACTATATAAACCGGCGGCTCCGATTTCCTGTCCTCTCTTGAGCCCCAGCCTCCATCGTTACGAGAAAACCGGAGCTTCCCCAACTCCTCAAAAAAGCTTAACCCGTTTTGGCCCGGTTCGGATTCTGATTCGAGAAGCTCCACCTTGTCTCGTCTCCAAGTTTGGAAACCCCTCCTCCCCTGCCCTGATCGTTGTCTCGCCCGAGATTCAGGGGACCTGGTCGATTGAGCAGGAGCTCTGTGAAGATTATCTGACTCCGATCAACTGCTTCTGGAGGTAGCAGCAGAGGCAGTTTCCACTTCTCGTGGATATTCCGAGCCCCGACCCCATTTTCGAGCGCTTTCTGGCTTATTCGCAGCCAGTGAAGGTGAGTCGTAGTCCTCTGCTCTATTCTTCCGACCTTCTTCCGGAAAAAAGATGCTCCAATTCCCTTCAATCGAACAAAGCACCAGAGATGTAGAGTAGGAACAGTTTCTTTCCTGAACGTTTGGTGCAATGACACTCAGTTCCACTTCCGGCTGTTTTGAATCGTTTCTGTGTGCCGTTTACCCTCCATTTTCCCACTTGAATTTCCTCGGAGTCCAAAACAGAGCACGAGCGAGTCAGCAAACGATTATCTTCTCCGCACTGGAGCCCGTCGGCCTGTTTTTGACTGTTGTAAGGATCTTCGAACAGTTTTCCACCTCTCGCGCGTACATGATTGCCTGCGCTCCCCTCCTCTTCTTGGTTTTGCTCTATAGCCAAAGTGCCGAACAGAAAAGCAAAACTGAATCACTCTTCTACAACCTTTTCCCAGCCCGAGATCGCAGCCGTTTTCGTAAACACGTTTCCCGTTTCCTAGTTTTATCCCTTATTCAAATTTTAATAACTCTGTCTCCACTGTTCTCTCTTACGAGACAGCAAAGTCTTGTCCAGATTCGAGCACGACAGACTTTATGGGCTGCGAGACAACTACACCCCGTCATTTTCTTTCCATTCCATTCCACTGTAGCAAACAATTTTCAAACGTTCCCCGGGTCCTCTTGCCAGAGACCTAGTTGCATAAATAACCTTTGCTCTGCTTTTGGTTCAGGGGAAGACAGAGAAGGTAGCAGCAGAGGAGACACGGCAGAAGAAGTAAACATCAATCATCACACTGGAATACAAGCTCTGCGCACAAGGAAGAGAATAGACGGAGAGAGAGACAGAGAGAGAGAGACAGACAGACAGACAGAGAGGTTGGGGAAGGAGAAGAGGGCGTCGGAGGTGTGCGTGGCGTGGGCCCTTCAGCAGCTGCCAATCTCCTTGCTTCGGTAAGTCGTTTTCGCATAATAATGATGCAATTCTGCCTTTCCCTCCTATGCGTCATTTCCCACATTTAAATATACATTAATAACTAACCCAAATATTAAATTAAGTGAAAAAGATGCGTATAATTTATGTGAAATTTATGAAATCTATTAAATTTTTACCTGAATCTATAAGAGTTTTAAGTTTCTTTCTTAATCTGATTGATGTGGAATTCTAATCTCAATACTCGCTTTCACGTGACAACGTGTTCATACTTGACACGTGTCATTAAACACTAGCCCTCAACAATCGACCTCGAGTCGAGTATTTTTTCTTCCGGTCTTGGGTAAGGAGAGAGAAACTACCACGGGGCAAACATTCTATTCCGTTCTCGGGCTAACACACGAGTTGGACTTTTTCCGAACTCGACAAACTGACTACAAGCCGGACATTTTTCTTCTGGTCTCGGACTTAACGGGCCACGAGTTCCACACCCGGGCCTGCCGTGGTGCGAGTCTAGGATTGACATAGTCAGATACCATAACTCGTGGCCTGGCGCAGTGCGCGAGTCCAGGATCGACCTGCTCTAATACCATATTGAATTTCTACCTGGGTTTACAAGAGTCTTGAGCTTGTTTCCACCCAAAAGCCTAAGCTGATAGGTGATGGTATTCAATTCTCTTATAAACTCAAATTTCTTTCTTAATATGATCGATGTAAGAATCTAATCTCAACAAAATCAATTGTTAAATTCTTCCATTGAATGCATAACTCTTTGTGAGATCAATCACGCTTGTACTTCTAACTTAAACTTACCGAATTGTGAGCTATTCATGGTTTGAAATAATAAACTCGTTATTATCCAATGTATATACACACACATCAATAATCATCACCATCATGTGAATCCTAATAAATCAATAAAACAAAGAAGAAGATCAAGACTAGAGATTGATTATCATTATGATTTTCCTATGCTGCATCTCTGTTTCTGTATCATATCTTCCTAATTTCATGTTTTACATCCATCCAAAAAATCATACATGCTCACCAATACTTCCTTCTCCCACTCGACTGCGGCCCGGATTCTCCACAGGTACCCATGTATTAATTCCAAATTAGGTTTCTTGAATCGAGTCCTCATCATGTCATCGTGCGATGTTTCTTATATCACTATCATTCTTCCTAAGAAGACAATTTGCCGATCCATTGGGAAGAATATAGCAAAACTAAAGAAAGAAATTGACCCAATAACAGAAAAAAAAAATAATAAAGGAAGAAAAAAGAACGATTCCTTGTTATTTTCATTCTTCGTTGATGATTTTTTTTGTGAACACTGATATCTAAAAACTCATTGGACTGCTGACTAATCTAGTTTGATTCGGGTCAACTCATTTAAGGGATAAAATTCTCGTAATATGAGTTTTCTCCATTTACGAAGACTCGAATCTGAGACTTTACTTAAGGGGAGCAAGTGCGTCACCACTTGAACCAACTCACGTTAGTTCGTTGATGATTTTATGTTATGGGTTCACCGCCACGGGCCGAATGATTTACTGATTCAATCATGATTATTTTAAGTGAAACTGATTGTGTGATCTCTTATACCTTCAACTAAATTAATTTTGATTTTGATTTTATGTTTGTTCATTGACAGTAAAGTAATAAATAAAGCTTCCTCCATATATTATTGAAACTATAGAGCTATTCATCTTCCTAGCATAGAATTTTCTCTGTGCTTTTTCTTAAAACACCGCACGCAAACGATACATACAAATGCAACCCCACAGGTTCAGCGTTGAGACCACTTTCAGGATCGGCCATTGCTGCCGCTTTCTCCCTCTCAACTCATTTACCCTCTCTTTTCCTTTAAATAATTGACTTATTGATTTCCATGGCACATACACATATACTATACATATATATGTATCATATATCATATATGAATGAATGACTGATTTTTATCTGTTCTTTTCATTATGCTTTTTGAGTCATTTGCTTGGCTCGTCTCCGATCCCCAAGCAAGCAACAAACTGATCAAATTCAATTATCTAACGATTTTTCTTATCATACTTAAAAAAGAGAGAAATGCATTTATTTTTCTTGTGAGTCTGTCATATATCCTATAATATTTATGTTTGATAATCTTTATTACTGTTAAAATTACATTTATTTTTGCATTAATCGCCAATTTCTGCTGAAAATAAGCCGTGAAATGAGATCTTTGTTTAATTTCAAATTTTATCATAAAACCATTTTTTGACAAAAATATTCAAAAGAAGTTGGGCTCTGAAAATTAGAAAGTTTCCATTTTTATTTTTGACAAGTATGATAAGGAGAGGATAAAATCAGTTAAAATTTGAGAAAAGTATGGATTTATCATCAAATTTCTTTAATAAATGCATTTTTTAGCCTGCTTCATTGTTTTATTATTAAAGCGTTATTGATCTGCAAAATGTAAAAATAATGAAATTAAAACAAAAATGAGAGAGAAGACGAACGGGGAGTAGAGGTGTAAATGGTCGGATCAGGTGATCTTTTATGCAAAATGTCGGACCCCAATTTTTTCACTCTGGGCTGCTTGGGGTGCAACTTTTTCAATTAATTTTACTGGTCCCTTTTTAATATAATAATAACAGCAATAATAATAATTTAAATATTAAAGTGACAGAGTAAATTTTGTTGTAATAAATAAAAAACTACTAATCAAGAATATTTTGATGTAATGATAAATTAAATAAATGAATTAAAATTCAATTTTAGAAACATCAAAATTTGTTATTTTTTTGGTAAAAATTTAATAACAAAATAAATGATTGAAAAAGAGTTTTTTTTTACATTATTTCAAATGTTTCGGGCCATGCCTTATTTTTTTGGGCCGGAGCCTGAATTTCCCCTATTGATTTTCCTACAATTTAAGAGTCAGTTGATATTTACATAAAATTCGATTTTTTCATATGGAGTTGGATCGATTTTTCGATCTTTGATTTACAGCCACGTCGGGAAGGGAAGGGAAGGGAATGAGCCTTCCCGGTTTCTCCTTATCTTTTTTTTCTTTTAATTTTATTATTTTTTATTTTTACACATTGGCAAATGATAAAATAGTGAAAATGATGATTAAAAGTGCAGCTACTAGAGAATGTTAAAGGCTAGATGCATTCCAAAATATGTTTAAGACTAAGAAATGTATCCGTGTTACTCGTGAAAAGAAAATAAAAATAAATAAATTTGAAATACTGAGATGAGTTCGTATAATTACTTTGTTTATTTATCGTTTATTACAAATTTAATTCATTTAAAATCCGGTAGCTTACCGTAGTAATCTGAATATTATCAATTTTCATTAGTAAAATATATAAATTTTGCCTTTTCAATTTTACAATTTTAAATTATTCGTTCAAAAAATACAACAAATTTTTGTTGCTAAAATTATAAATATGGAGTGAGATAAGGGAATTTGAACTGTTAACGAAAAAAATTTTCAGTTAAGATTGTAAATATGAAGTGAGAGAAAAATAACATAAATTATTATTTTATCCTTCATCTGAAAATTATATATATAAAATAAATTTTAATACGTCAATTAGATTAAGGGTAAATGTACGCTTGCATATAATAGTATAGATGAAAACAACAAAGTAATATGAATTGAGAACTGACCTATTTCTTTTCTCAAATTTTATATCCCTATTACTTTAGAAAAAAAAATTATTAGTAGTTTATCTCATTTGAATACATGCATATATACCTTTAATAAATATAAAATTAACCAAATAACGAAAATAAAAAATAGGTGTTCGATAGTAAAATCATCCTTAAAACTATAACTACTCATAAGTTCTCTAATTACGCTCATAAAAATACTATTGAAATTTGATACATATGATATTATTTTGTAATTAATTATATAATTGATAGTTTTGTATGTAATGCGGGTCGCTAGTAATTAATTATTTAAGCAAAATACTAATTCCTAATATTCCATAAACAAATAAATGGGAAATTTCTTTCCCTGTTAGGGTGTAGCGCGTCTGTTTTATATTTTCCCTGAAATGATTTTTTTTTGCTGAAATGGAAAAAAAATAAAAAAGAAAGAAAAAGGGAAAGAAAAAGGGAGGTGGTCGGAGCAGCTGCTTGATCGGTTGATACATGATATAGGGAAGGAACGGAGAGGAGGAGCGCCTGTCGGAGCGAAGATGTTCACGTGTATAGCCTGCACGAAGCAAACTGAGGACGGCAGCGAAGGCGACGGTGGGGCGGCGCGTGGTGGTGGAAGTGGCACCCCGAGCTCTAAAGAAGCCATCAAAAGCTTGACAACACAGGTTCTGTCATCCATCTCTAATAACTCTTTCAGAAAACTATCTGGTTCAGGTTGTGAACCCATTCGCCATTGGATGGTAGATTTAACCTTGGAGGCTCCGTTATGTCCTCTCACTGTCATCAGTGAATAAATAATAGAAGCAAATGACAGTCCCAAAATTTTACCCATTACAGTAATGAACATTAATTACTAAATACAGCCCCTCATTCCATACCCTTTCTTGCTTGTGAAATCAAACAAAAATCAGAATCACTATACAAGGGCAGAAGTTGGTTTGACAGTTCTCCACTTTGGATCAACGAATTTTGAATTTAATTTTTACCTGTAAGACATGTTGTTACTTTCTAGACTCATAACTTATTTTGTAGTCAAGAAAAAATTTCTAGACACCTTTTTTTTTGTCTGTACAATTTATATTCATATATCTCTATGGACATCGTATTAATTCAGTTCAAGTCGAATAATAATCCACTTGAACTGGTGGTTGTACACGCCTTGGTTTATGTTGTCTGATGTGGTGCCGTAGGGTAGGGACCATCCTCACTCAGTCAGCGCAGGTCTTGCTTTTGGGCATCTTTGCACTTCACAATAAGTAATCTGCTCTTTCATTTATTGCTTATAATTAATTAATCTTCCTGCTATTGTAATTAAAAGTTCCCACTTTTTTCCAAGGATCCCCCGGTCAATGGAGAAAGTCTTTGCTGAAACTGTCATGCTGATATAGTATATTAATTTAATTAAAATTTATAATTTACATATTTATTTAATTAAAATTTATTATTTATTAGAATTTTTTAATAATTTTTTATCATTTATATATTTTTTCAATTAGAATTTACTATTTATTAGGATATTATATTTTCTTAAGATTTTTTTGATTTAATAATTATAATAGTATAATTATTGATATATCTCAAGTCTTGATTTGATTGATATATTACGTCACCATTACTTACGTGGTATGATCGCTCCACTAAAGATTTTCTCTGATTAATAGGCTTGGGCAGTCCACTTGTTTTCCCTTTTTTTGAGAGTTCAGTCCTTCATTTTACGTTATCTAGGAATCAAACATGGGTTAGCCCCATCATAGAACTTTCTTATTTGAGATATCTTTGGAATTAAAACACAAGATAGTTATGCTAGTACTACTAAATGAACAAAAAAAAAAAGGGAATGTGAGAAATAGGTCTTGGATTAAATTCTTGCCCGTGAGTCTCTCAAACTTCTTTTTTAACTTAAAAAAGATTAAAGGTTTTCTTAGAACTTGTGTTCCCTGATTGAAAAAAAAATCAATTTTTGCTTTTACAAGAGAGCCCCAGGAATGAGCTTCGGAAGGGCCTTGTCGAGTAAAGTTAGTATACTTCGGGGAGAAACTACCATATATTGCCTAATGAAAGTTAACCATGTTCCTGCGTAAATTCTTAGTTCTGGTAAACTAATAAGATCATTTGATGGTTACCCTTTGGAAGGAGAAAATTTTAAATGGTCTTACTTCGTAATGATATAATGATAAATAATCAATTAAATTACTCTTATTAAAAATAATTATGGTAACTGTTTAGGTGAGTAATATCAATTTATTCATTTGACATGATCTAATTGATTTTTTTTCACGATATATAGTGAGATAAGAATTTATCAGGAGGAAGGGTGTATGGTAGTGCAGTACTGAGTGCTACTGGGCGGGTAGGAGGGGGGCTCCTGGGTGGGCACGCTGCGCTATGTCTTCTGGGAAGAGCTGACAGGGACGGAATTATTGTCACGTGGAGGAGGAAATGACATGCTTTCCCCGGCGCAGCCCCCGTCTTATGTTACAGTGTTTCATGTAGACAAACATATCAGCTTTTGACCCTATACGAAGATGCTAACCCCCCACCCATGACCCGGTCTAGGAGCTGCAAAAGAAAGGAGAAGTATAAGAAAAATAACGAAAGGCAAAAAGGAAAAAAAAATAGTGCTCAGAAAAGAGTGACACAAATTTATTATATTGGACGGAAAAATAATTATTTGCTTCTGGAAATAAAAGAAAAAGTAATATCTAACAAATTTGTAGGAAAGACTAGAGAACCCCATTAGATACATTAATACCATCCTGCAGCAGGTTTTATCAAATTCATAAACTTTTGGTAATGAAGGAGCTCATGAAATCATCAGTACCGAGTGAATTAGTGTTGAAAGCAGGGGCACAAGCAACCAAAAACGAGGAATTACCTTAATCTTCTCCACTTGGTACTGTTTCCTTGCTCTTCCTGTTTAAAGAACACCATTTTTTTCAACTTATGAAGGCGAAAGCAGTAAGGTTGGAGAGCTGGCTGTCTCCTTGGCCCAGTTTCAACTGGATCAGCAGTAGTTAGTTCATCTTGAAAATTTTGGTTCAAAGATAATAATGACCTAGAGGTTACATGAGAAAGGAATACTGGAATCAAATTCAAATTGGACTTGGGGACAAAGGTCTAGATGAGAATCTCAAAGGCCCACTGGACAAAATCGGCTTTCTAGTAATTTCACATCCCTGTCACACCATTGATATGTTGTTAGGATTGGAACATTGCATGAAACACAGAAAAAAGGGGAGACCTTTGAATGTGGTCCCCATGTTTAGTTGGAGGAGGCAAGTGTTGGAGAGAGACCAAGGTTCCTATTGCAAGAGACAAAAGATGCCTGCTACAGCCCCAGCAAATAAGATCTTTTCTATATGAAAATGGGAGTTTGAATTAATCGTGAAGCCCCCTTAGAAAATCAACCATGTGAACTAGGAATTTGACTGAGACCCCGAATTCGTTTGCTGATATTTCCAGGGAGTGGATATAAAAGCAACAGCTATGAAAACCCTTTTCGATTTTTAGGTAGTTCTTGAATATCAAATCAAATTATAGGAACCTGACTGGGTAGTTGATGCAGTGGAGAAGCATAAGTATGAGAGAGAGCATGTTGAGGAGCTTAATGGCTGAAATCACTTGCAGCACATGAGCAAGCAAACACAGGAATTCCGGACCAGGAAATCCACCA
The DNA here is from genome assembly GCA_037672795.1 of Lagerstroemia speciosa. Classification (NCBI taxonomy): domain Eukaryota; kingdom Viridiplantae; phylum Streptophyta; class Magnoliopsida; order Myrtales; family Lythraceae; genus Lagerstroemia; species Lagerstroemia speciosa. The sequence continues at coordinate 853,619 of CM075298.1, forward strand.
ACAGTCCCGTAATCCCCGTTTTTAAGAATATGTCCCAGGAAAACAAAGAGCCCATAAATCAAGCAAGATAATCCCTCAAGCATGCCCTCTCTCTTTTTCTTGCTTCTCCGTTGCTTTTTCTCAACATTTTAGTTTATATGCACATTTCTTTCCCTATAGTAAAACAAAACAGGTTTATTCATGGTTTGCTTTGTCTGTTATATATGAAAAACGGCAGTATAAATATTGGGTCTTGACAAAAGATGGTGCAGCGTCAGCCCTGCTCTGCTACGACCTACAACTCCGTACGGAGAGAGTGGGAGTGACGACATACATTCCAAAACATGCCAAATGTTGTCGCATGAAAGAAATCTTGTCTCTGTTTTGCAGTATTTCAAAGCAGATGTCAGTATGGATTACGACAGAACAGGAATTATAGGACAATTTTCTGTTACTGTATGTTTAGATACAAGACTAGGTACATTGAAGGTTCTTTCAGCTGAAAGTTTTTCCAGTAGAAATCGGTTCAAACTAGGGGCATCGTGCTCTCTCTCTCTCTTTCTTTTTGTTTTGTGATTTTTGTGATCCGACGTCATGGATATCTTGAACTGCAGCTTTTAGGTTTATTTGCTCAAGAAATGCTAAAATTCACTAGCATAAACGTACTATTGACCAATACATAATGCATGGACACTCTCTGAACTCTGTAAAAGAGATGATATGTCTCAAAGGGCTTCTTTAATGTGACTACACGTACTTCCGTTAAGCTGCTCGGCCTTTGCAATGAAATGCTGATTTATATAAATTTCATTTACTTTTTTCTTAAATACATGTAACATAAACCTTTTTTAACTAGAGTCTTGTACATAAATTGTTTCTAAAAGATGTGTTTCAAACGTGAATATGTGGCAAAGAGATGTTCATTGGCTTTTTGGTTTGATACTTCTCGGACGTGAATAGGTTTCAACTGAAGTTGCAGTAGTTTCCAAATTGTTCTACAGTAAGAAAACTCCGTGTTGAATAGATGGATCTTCAATTTTTCTTCTCACTTCTCACTGATTTTATGGTACTTGAATATCTTCAAATTAAATTTTGTATTGGGACATGCTAATGGATTATCGTAAATCACAGCATAAACCAGCCATTCTTATTTGGTGATTCTGTTCCACGAACTATTTTGTTGTAGCTTCTTAGGATTTGGCAAATGACATCAATTTCTTATGCAACATAGTAGCTCACTAATGAAACTCCATTTGCTATGGCCACAATGCAGATCAAAGACATGGCTTTGAAAATCTCCAGCACATACCGCCAATGCAAACCCTGCACAGGCTCGAGCACTTACAAGAAAGGCCACAGACCGTATCCAGACTTCGATACTGTCTCTGAAGGGGTCCCTTACCCCTTCTTTGGAGTTGCAAGCTCCAGTTCCACACCCGCTTGGAACTCCATTGGTGGCTCTCACCATCATCCTAGTAGAGCTGACTCAAGATTCGCTGGAGCTTTCAGTGGGGAATGCACCCCTAGGGGAGTATCATTCTCAGCACAGTCATGTGATGTGGTGTTGGAGGACAAAGAGGAGCCTAGGGAGTGGATGGCCCAGGTTGAGCCAGGCGTTCATATCACATTTGTGTCGCTTCCCCAAGGAGGAAACAACCTAAAACGGATTCGGTTCAGGTAGTAACTCTTGTATATGCACCGCTGATGTACCAAATGACATGTTACCCAGTTGCTCTACTCATGTTTTGTGTATTTTTGGGCAAGAACTCATCATTAAGAGCTACAAGTTCATGCATAGTGATGGGATTTATTTGTTTGAAATGTGAAGCCGTGATATGTTCGACAAGTGGCAAGCACAGAGATGGTGGGCTGAAAACTATGACAGGATCATGGAGCTCTATAATGTCCAGAGATTCAATCGACAGGCTTTGCACACTCCGTCAAGGTCTGAGGATGGGGTAAGCAAACCAAAACTCTCATGAACTTTGATAATCCTTGTTTCTTTGCAATGGTGTATTGATTTCTATCTAGTTCTGAACTTCATGATAAGCTGCCCAGAAGACAATATAAGATCAAGTTTCAGATTGCTGGGATTTGAGAAATTCTAACTTTCACCTTGGCTCACATTAAATGACAGAGCCTTGTACGGGCAACACGCCGTTCACAGCTGAAGTTCATGCAGTTCCTTGCTCTTATCGCTAGAGATTATCTTTTTCCATGATAGTTATGAAAACCACCTTTACTCTATTGTAGAGGGATTCCAACTACACAAGGGTCGCAGAGAGCCCAATGGTTCTCTCTGCTGGTCGGGAGTGGACACCTAGGAGTCACTACAGACCTCCTGGAGCCAGTGGGCCATATAGCAGAGGTTCGAGTACCTATGGTCCACCTGCTGGCCTCGAGAGTGACACAGTTTCCTCAGATGCCTCTCGAATGACAACCGACTCCCGAGATGAGGCCTCGGCTACCTATAGCAATGCCAGTGAAGTTGAGAATGAGTGGGTAGAGCAGGACGAGCCTGGTGTTTACATCACAATCAGACAGTTAGTCGATGGCACAAGGGAGCTTCGGCGTGTAAGATTCAGGTGAAATGAAAATATCCATTCTCCTTAACTACCATTTCAGTTATCAGAAAGATCAGATCCATTCTTTTTCCGAGTGGACATCTTTTGCTGAATAAGGCTCTGCATCTTTTGGTTTCAAACAGCCGAGAGAGGTTTGGAGAAGTCCGGGCAAAGATGTGGTGGGAGGAGAACAGGGAAAGAATACAGGCACAATACCTCTGAGAAAGTCTTTGGTCTTCTTTTAGATTTGAAGTTACACCATCCCTAACATAGTTTATGGAGGCTGACAGCGCGGAAGGAAACACAGTGGAGGCATAGGAGCATTGGTGTATGGTTCATTCAATTAGCACTTCATAGCTGGGCCGAGGGGTATATGATATAAGCTTCTAATTTTCATTACATCTTTTCCAGATTTCTTATCAGGAACATTGTAGTTCGTTTTGACATGTCTGATCGTCTCTCTCGTGGGGATTATCAGATCAGTGAGTTCACGAATGTGCTGGTTTTAAGTGCTATTGTACTCCGAGTTGTTTTGTGCCTCTCTACGGGACATTTTGTCCTTACAGATTATATAGACCTCGAGAGGACGTTTTTTCTAAGGTTACATCCCCTTCTGTCTGTTGTTTCATATGTCAGGCTACCCTTTATCTGTAACACAAAACTTGGGGAATTACGAAACGATGGCATTCAGACCATTTCTTGGTCATTTTTTTCCTGAAATTGTCGATTCATACTGAATGTTTTTTTTATTGCGGACATTTGGTGTTCCAAAAGTGCTAAAGTAAACCTAAACATTCGCTGTTTCATTTCATTTCGTGCAGATAATGAGATGCCTAGACGCAAAACAGCTGCAGAAGAGGGATTCAATTTGCTTATGGAGCATATTAATGTATGAAATCGATACTGATTCAAATTTTCCCATCTTTATTGGTTATCAACACTGATTTTTCCAACACATCCCATGTAACAAGTTTTTCTGACGTGTTCGAATGCCAATTCGTTTTGCAGTTTCTTCTTCGATAACGGCTATATTTATTTATTTTCTTGGATTCCCTTTGAACAGACTTGAAACTAAGCTTCAAAGATAGGCTGCGCATCATCGATGATGTGTTTGAGCCAGGTATTTCAGTATAAAAATTGTTCCAATTTGAACTGTTGTTCGGGCTTAGAATCAGTTAAAGTACCACTGACAGAGATTTGAACGTAAAGATTTGAAAGTAAAGAGTTCTCTAAACAAGTGAGCATTTTAGTATGCTTTTATCATCCAACTCAAGTAGGGGTGTGCACGGGTATAAAGTAGACCCATAATAGATAAGAACCTACCATATTGGATAGGTTTCGAGTAGATATCATGAAATTCGGGTGGGTTTTGGGTGATAAAATAAGGAACCAATCCGTTTCGGTTTTGGCTCCCCACCAGTTTGTCGCCATTGACTACTTCTTTGAGTGGGTCGAAGTCGAAATTGTCGTTACAGTCACTGATAGAGCGGCTAGGAAGTTCATGCTAAGGCATGTGGTATATCGCTTTGGGATTCCCCATGTTGCTATCTCAAACAACGAGACCCAATTCAGAGGGCGAGCATTTTAGGACATGCGCGGAGGAATCCGCATAGAACACTGCTTTTCGTCTGTAGCTCACCCACAAATGAATAGCCAGGTCGAGGTCACCAACAAAACCGTACTACATGGACTATACATCAAGCTGATGGCCCTTGGTGGGAGCTGGGTTGACTATTGGATAGTCCTATGGGCATATAAGACCACACCGCATGCTGCTACTAAGAAAACCCCTTTCTCTTTCATCTGTGGGATCGAAGCAATATTCCCTACGAAAGTAGCCCTCAACATGTATAGAGTCGCCAATTATGATGAGGGTAGAAACGACTAGGATCGTGGAGAAGACTTAGACCTCCTTGAGGAAAAGAGGCTCCAAGCCTTCAAAATTATCAACAAGGCTCAACGGGTTGCAGCGTGTTATTCAATCGTAGAGTGCTATTAAGGCAGTTTCATATGGGTGACTTGGTCTTGTGCCAGAATAAATTCACACACCAAGAGCAAATCAACAAGCTCACTCCCAAGTGGGAAGGCTCATACCTCATAACCAAAATCCCATACCCTACTGCATATGAGCTTCAAGATATGGAAGGATGCACACTACTACATACCTTCGACGTAGAAGTTCTGAAGAAGTTCTATTATTGAATCACTTGTGTTATGCTCTTATCCAATTGTTGTTTCTTTCCGCATGTTATGAATTCAAGCAAAGAACATTCCATTGATTCTCCCATATCATCCAAAAAAAAAAAAAGGTCTAAAGATTCCTATGGCCCAGGGACACACTAAAAGAGTTAAGATCCCCGCAACTTAGGGGCAAATCCTAAGTTTAAAGACCCTAGCGCCTTAAGGGCACATGAAAAGGATTAAGACCCCTGTAAGCCAAGGGCAAATTCTCCTAGCCACCCAAGGCCAAGTGAAAAGGGTTAAGACACCTGTAACCCAAGGACAAATCCTAAGTCTAAAGACCTCTATGACTTAGGGACATGCTAAAATCATTAAAGACCCCAATGACCCAAAGGCAAATCCCAAGTCTAAAAACCCCTGTGATCTAAGGGCACACAAAATGCATTAGGACCTTGCGACCCAGGGGCATATCCCAAGTCTAAAGATCCCTGAGACTCAGGGGCATGCTAAAAGCGTCAAGACTTCTGTGGTCCAGAGGCAAGCTTCTAAGTGACTCCTACCCCCGGACATATCCCCTTATGTAATCAAATTTTGAGCGTAGGATAAGTTAGGAGCGCATGTTGGCTTCAAGAGCATAGGTTAAGTTGGGAACATACCAACACAAATCATGGATCGGTAACTCACAACAGAAATACATAGACTGACAATAGATGTGGAAGGGAACATTTTATTAATAAAAAGATATTTATAAGATTACAAGCCAATTACATATATGGTAATCCTAATAATTATTAATCCTTGGCGGCAGAAGAAGAGGTAGCTCGCGTCGCGTCAAGTCTGAGTAGGGAGCGAAGCTTGGCACTTGAGTAGGGTCAATTTGAAAGTGGAGCCTCTTCAAGTCTTCTCAAATTAACCTCATAGAGCTTTCAAGAGCCTTGGTGCTACACTCTGCTATGATACTCTTGAAGCGGCTAAGCGAGTTTGCTCCATCAGCAGGAGCACTTGGAAGCTCTCCTAGATCCAAGTTTGGAGGCCCTCCTTCTCTACGATCCATTGAGCCCAGAGCGCTTCCTTCTCGACAACCCATTACTCCTTTTGACTCGCCAATTGCCTACGCAATGCCTCTAACTCAACATGAGCAACTGAGATCCTCATCTTATGCCGCTACCTGGGACTTGAGATCCTAAACAATGGCTAGTAGCCCCGACACTCCTTTTTCAAGTCATGCTTTCTCTTGGCCAAGTGTTTGACCTCTTTCTCCAGCACTGGGATGCTAGGGCGCTACTGATCCCATGCCTCCATCACCATGAAGAGTATCATAGCCCCTTACAAGAAGGTAGAGTTAAAGATGCTCAAATTATTCATATAATAAGAACATTGAAACTCACCATCAAGGAGTAGTAGCAAATGTGGAAGTATAGCCCCTCCGTTGATTCTATGGGGTAAGCTCATCCCTGAGGTGTAGCTACGTGGAGAGGTCACCTAGGACACCCTTTCTCCTTCCAGGGAGAGTGGTCTCAAGAGGGTCTATCTCCTACGCAAGGTAATAGAGGTTACCTTTTACGCTCATGAGGACAAGAGAAAAAGGGGTTATACCTCATCTGCAACCTCTTCAATGGCCCCTGTGTTGATATTGTGATTTGTATGACTTATTTGCCCATTCTGGACTTATACTCTTGAGTTTTAGACCATTTTCCATATATTTAGAGGTTAATTGCGTATCTTTTTTTCTTTGGATTTAATTATTATGAATGATAGTTTTAGAAACTTTAAATATGAATTAAATACTACTAGAAGTCGTTTGATATGCAGGGAATGGAAAGAAGATGTTCGAAAAGATAAAGAAATAGCTTACTCAATGATTCCACGTTCGATGCAACAAATTTAAGAGAAAATTTCTCATATTCTCTATATGAGAAATATGGAATGTAAGATACCATTCGAAAGTTTGTTGAGTCAAAATTTCAATGCATCAAACAAATCACAAATCGAAGCTGAAACATGTAAGTTATGGCCAAAGAAAGGAAATTGCATGTAGAGCAAGGTAACCATGGTCTATAGAGGATCACGTGAAATAGAGGACTTAGACTGCGGACCATTGGACGGCACACAACTTGGGCATGGTTTCAAAATAGAAAGCTTACTTTTCTTGGTCCCAACTACTTGGAAAAGTTTTTAAATATTTTCCCACACTTATTATTGCAGTTAATGGTCTGGAAATAAAGAGAAAAATGGTCAACGACTCGAGAGAACATGCAGCTATCCAAAAGGGAAAGTTCATTAATCGAGAAATACCCCGATAAATCTTAGCTCTTCCGCTATATAAAAGGCATCACTTTAGCAACTTGGGAGGGAATCTGTTCATCAACATTTAGCATATTCTAGTGTGTTTCAAGAGCAAGACAAGGCTGTAGACTTGGAGCAAAAAGTATCGTGCTTAATGCTTGTTGGAGGCGTGATCAAGAGATTCGACTCCACCACTGTTTAGAGTTCTTTTTATCCATTTCTTTCTTGTTTTCATGTTATTTTCTTCTCTTTCAACTCTTGTATTTTCTTTTATTATGTTGAACTAAATCCCTAAATTTCTAGGGGATTAATAGATCCTATTTCGATGTTGTAAATTGAGTTCTTTTTTCTCATGTGTATGATTTTATCGAGGTATTCCTGCTAGATGTTATTTATGCATATCTCGTACTCTACACTTTCTTTTAGTTTGATTACCCACAAGAATGATATTAAGATTGAGAGGCACCTTGAGAAAGGAGTTGAAGTCACGCTAGAGAGTGTATAGTCTAGGTTAACTTATTTTGAGAGGTAAGGTTATTTGTGTGAGAGCATCAAGAGATAGTGAACACCCTAAATAGCCAATTAGGGTTGGTTTAAATTGGCCTTTCAACACTAATCGCCTAGAGATAGAGTGAGTTAGTGTCTTCCCCTTAGGTATATTCTTGTGACATTGAGAGGTGCACGAGAAGATAGTGGAGAAACCCTAGAATCCTAGACTAATAACATTGTAGAATTAATTACATAAGAGATAGACTTGCCTTAAGATTAGAATAGGGAAGTTGGGAAACCTTGGAGTATTTTAGTGATTCAAATTTGTTTGCTTTTATTAATTGCTTTCTAATTACTTTATACTTCCAATATTCGATTGACTTGGCTTGGATACAATTGTGCTAGTTGTAGTGCTTAGTCGAGGAATCCTTATTGGAACAATACTCTACTTATCATTTATTACTTGATTGTGATACATACACTTGCATGCATTCTCATATACACAACATCCTACAGCTACCTCAGCTGAGCTCTAGTTACAATACCTCATCTTGAAAGATAGGAGTAAGGGTAGTGGCCGGTCCTTGGGATGCGCTAGCACTAGAAGCCTCAACAAGTTGCTTTTGCGGCCTCCTAACTAACGCCTCTGTTGGACTTCCCTCCCAATAATCAAGTACTGGGGAGACTTCTCTATTACTTGCTGCTGCGCCATTGTGACCTCCCTGAGGAGGAGAAGAGATCACAAGGATGCCTTCATCTATGTCGTCCTCCCTCCTCTTGTGAGATCCCTCCAATGCTTTCTCTTGCACTAACAGGTGTTCAAGTATGAAGTTCCACTCCTTGTCCTCTAAAAATGAAAAGTGGAGAGCCAGAAGGATTACCAAGGTCGCAAGTGTTTGCGTCCACACTCCACTTCCAGGGAGCTTAAAGCACTAGACCATAGCGACACATATTCTCTTCAGAAATTATTATACGGGCATCAATCTTCATGCCCTTGAACTCCTTTATCAAGACCCCCATTGCTCCGCATCCATGGAGTCAAGCTGGTCCCTATGGAATTTGTGCTGAGGATCTCAATGCCAATTCCAACCCTCAAAATCCCTCACGAAGAAGAATGAGTCCTTCCACCCCAAGTTAGTGGACCTATAGTTCACCACTGAGTCCTGTAGGAAGAAGGCCATAGGAAGAAGGAGGTCCAAACGCATCAAGATGTTGGAAATAACTTTCCTAACGTGACGCGGTAATACTTGAGCATCACCACCACTGAATTCGCCAAAGGCCATAGGAGCCCAGCCCTAATTTGCTTGCGGAAGGGTGTGAACTCATTGGGGCAAGGGTCTAAGGCTCCTCGCCCTTAATTAGAAACCTGGGTGAGAAATTATTGCCCATCCTCCCCAATTTCAAGATCATAAGGAATCAAGAGGGAATGAGCTTATTTTCGAAGATGTTGCCCTCACCTGTGGGCGCTGGAGGGGACGCGGGCTGGCTCGAAGGCGCCATGATTAGAGGAATGAAGGAGAGAGTCAATGAGATGCTGGGAGTGGAAGATGAAGAAGAAAGTGGGGGTGACACCCCACAAATGAACCTTTATAAAATGGCATGGCTTTGGTAACAAAGGTGCACCCTCGAGAACAAAATGTCGGCATGCCTCTCCCCATGCCCGAGAGTCCGAGTAATTATTACCTATAGGGGACACATGTTAGTCAATGGCAATCACCGAGAATTGAATCATTTTCTCGTGCTTCATTGCGTAAGAAAATCAAGGGCAAATGATGGGTCTACTAGATTTGGGCCCAAGCTCGGATCCACAGAATAGCCCAACGACTTGGTTGCCATGGCCCAAAGTGTGCTACAAGGTGGTTAAGCGCGTGCCCACTGCGTAGAAGACGTGCACAACAACCAACTCCTTGTTGCACCTTCGCATCGCTCGGTCGTTGTAACTGCTATCTTCTTTCTTGTAAAAGTCATCATGTGTAAACATAACGGAGGTTAATGAAATTTGTAGACTTTACTGTTCACCCACCTTTTTTTTTTCCAACATCTCCCCTGGGTCATCCTAGTTTAACCCCAAAACCTCCAATTTGGTAAAAATCTTAAATGGTCCTATATCAAAATGATATGAATAAAAAAGAAATAATTAAATTATTTTGATTGCCAATAATTATGGTAATTGTCAAGGTGATTAACATTAACTTGCTCATTTGTCACATTTTGATTGATGTTTTCCTTATGCCACGTGGTGAGGTGAGATCACCTAAGAATTTATCCCAATTTGGGGATTATCAAGGGTTATCATGATTAACTTTTCATAACCCATCTCCTTCGTAACTTTCCCATCCAAGACCCTCCCTATTTCTCAATCCAAACAGGCCCCTAGAGTTATGCTAACATTAAAATCTATTATTGTTCGGTAATCAAAATATATTACTTTTAAAGAAAAGATCTTAGATGAGCATACCCCACATTGACGCGGTAAGGAAAGAGCCAAATAAATTACCTGAATTAGTAATAATTAAGAAAGTGCTCGGGTGATTAACATAAAATTGCTTGTTCGTCACAATTTAACTGATATTTCCTCTCGTTGTATGGTTAGATAGCATCATTAAAGAATTTCTCCTTAAAAAAATGTTGTACCGCTGCATTTGTGCAAGGATGAATACCTCTCCAAGAGGGCTGAGGTGATAGGGAGGTGGAAGCTAACCATCCACTCCCATGATCTATTCCTCACAAAAATGTAGGTCGCCATGGATTTTCGAGCTGTGGTCATCACTAAATCCCGCGAATGAATGTAGTAGAATAAAATTCAACAATGAGCAATTGTTTCCCAAGTAAAATTTTTAATTACCACATTTAAAAAATTGTGGTATTAACAAAATATATAAAAATCAACTTAGATAACCCTTTGTGATTTAGTTTAGCAGTACAAATATATTCCAGTTAGATTTACACTTCTGGAACTCCTTATATCGATATTTTATTTAAATCAAATGATCATTATAGACTCAAAAATTAAAATAAGCTAATTAACTTTAAAGCCAATATACGATTTGTATTAGTTATAATTAAAGGTAGAAAGAAAGTACGAGAAAATTGAATATAAAAAAAAAAGAGATAAGAGAGAAAGTGAGAATAAATAAAGATTAGGTAATTACGTATTAGTAAATTTATTATTGGACCCTCGGTTTTTCTTAATTTAATATTTTTAAAAATTGAATTTTATCTGTAGGGAAATTTGGAAAGGCAAAAAAACAAAAAAAAAAAAAGAATCTTCCCCAATATAGATACAGTAGAGTTGCCGATAATACGCACAGATTTTGTTATTTAATAAAATTGATGAAAAAAGTGAATATGCAATGGATGTTAAATAAAATTTTAATTGTAGTTAAGTTTGAAATATGTTTTTTTTGTAAATTAAATATGAAAAAATAAATGAATAAATTTGTCGATGGACGAGAGGATACTAAGGGGGGCCCTCTCCCATGTTAGACAATGATGTCCAGTATATGGTTGGGCATCCGCTCCGGGGGATGCTCCAGAAGTCGCGAATGGTCAAAGTCAAAGGGCAAATAAGTGAAATAAACTCCAACATGACCTGCTGGCTGACGTTACCTAGTCCAAAAAGGCACTCCTCCCGCCGCTCACCCTGAAATTCGAATCAATCGGTTCACACGCGGCGCCACCGCAAAACAGCAAACAGCCGACTCAGCACCCACCGAATTTATTCAAAGGAAATTCCTCCTTCCAAATATTAATATAATATTAAAATTAACCCCTCGTAAAAATATTTTTTTTTTTTTTTAATTTTAAAAAAGCTATTGTGGACAGACGGTGGCTGCTCTAAAATTATTGTTTTCTTTCGTGTATATCATCGGACGTCCATAAACTTAATAAATTTTTCAAAAATTATAATATTTTTAATTTAAAATATTCAAATTGGAGATATTATTAAGTAAAAAAGTGTATTATCAATTTAACTAACTCATACTGGTAAAATTATTATTTGTTATTACTACCCGACATGTTTCAGATGAATAAGAAAAAGGAAAAAAGGTAAAAAAAAAAAAGGGAAAGATAAGATGGAATATGTTTATCGCCCAACAAACTCAATCATCATACAAGGCTCCTCTTTGGTCCCCCACTCTCCCATCGTCATTCGAAAATTTGTGTTTGAATCCTCAATTGCTTCATTTAGGTTCCAATTTCTCTGCCCTCTCCCTTATCGAGCAAGCAATACTGTTCTTTTTTTAAATAATAAAAAAGACCCAAATAATTTCATATTCTATTTTTCAAACAATGGAAGGTAAAGTAGATTCTCAAGATATAATCGATAAATTCACCTTATGAAAGTTTTACTCTTGAATGGGCCATTCCAGCTCAAATTGGATTAGCTAAAACCTGTAGAATGTTAAAATGCTAGTAGTTCAGATTGAAAAAAAGACCGTACGAAAAATTCTCCTTTTTCCAACATGCCCTGAATTTTGCGCCCCAACTAACCTTCTTCGTTTTTTTGGTTTGCACCACGCAGTATCTTCGGACCAACCGAAGCGCACCTCGAGAATAATCTGCGATCGGGCCGGGATCCCTGGGAAAATTCCCGTCGACCTCTCAACCTGGGATTGATTCTGGGATCATCCATTTGGGGTCTGGTGAGGGAACCATTAGACCAACCCCAAGTTGGTAACTAACCTTCTTAGTTCAATTTTAGCAAAAGTATACCAATTTTCATGAAAAAAAAATCTTATTCCACGGTGGTGTAATAAAAAAATTCAATTAAGTTATTTTTATTAGTAATAATTAAGATAATTATTTGAATGATTAATATCAATTTTTTCATTTATTACAATTTTATTAGTATTACGCTATATCATAAGATAATATCATATAAGAATTTCTCTTTTTACATGCAAATATATCACTTGTGAAATTTGTGGCTTTAAATTATATACCAATTAAATTATATATCCTAAAATGTATACCTAATAATAATTTCTTACAAAGGCAGCATATTAATGCGCATTCCTAAAAAAGGCAAAATTCCCAGTTTTTCCTTTTGTGGGTTTTTTTAATAATTTTAAATAATTAAAATACTGAAAATATTCCCGATCCTGGAACAGATCTAACGTGTCGCCTACGTCATGACAACAACATTCAACGGCTCAGATCTGATGCGGAAGGAAAGAGGAGAAGCTCGCCAGGCGACAACGCACCCGTGGCCACGTGATGGGTGGGCCCAGCTCAGCCTACATTAGATCACGACCGTCCGTATCGTGGACCGACTCGGCGAAGATTATTTAATTTTAAACCTTTTTAGCCGAATATATTTGCTGGGTAAATTGGCCGAAGTAATGACGATGACGACGGCTATAAATAGGGGGGAGGAGAGAGAAAGGAGAGAGAGAAAGCCTTCGTTGTGAACGGACAGGTCAGAGGTTAGGTTTCGCCAAGGAAAGAGGAGGATTGGGGATTTCGGGGAGTTCATTCATACCAGGGAGGGGGAAGAGGGAGCTCTGGATTCTACCCTTCTCCGTCCTCGGCGACGGTTCTTATGCCGTTTGGTGTCAAGTACCCTTCTCTCTTTTTCTCACCTAATGATATCTCTCCCTTCCCTGTGTTTGCTGTTTCTCTCGAGATCGATTCATGTTTCCATGATTTGGCTGATTTGATGACTGCATATTTTCGATCTCTGGGTTTGAAGTCCGTATGCAGTAATATACGGATCTGATTAGTGAAGGTCGGGTTGTTGATTTCTTCCATTCGGGATTGATGCAGCGAGGATTGATTGAGATTTAGGGTTCGGGTTTGAACTCAATTCGTTCGCTAGAGCTGGTGTTTGATTGATCTTTTCAATGGTCTAGTGTCCTTTCTGTTGTGGAGATCCTGGTTTATGATTTATAGAATGATGGGTTTTGTTATCTCCTCCCTCACTCATATAAATTGCTCTATCGGGGTTGATCTGGTGAGTGTTGCCTTTGAGTCAAGATTTTGTGTTGCGTCCTTGTATTCTGCCCGAGAGGCAAGGGATTGAAGGAGTACAAAGAAAAAGTGCAGAAAGGCTGTGTTCAAGGATGCAGAGAGAAATATTCACCTCAGCAAGAAAGATGAGGTCGATTGAGCTGGTGATCTCGAAGCAATCAAACTTGAGACACTGATGATTCCTAGCAAATACCACCAGATATTTTCACTCGTCACCTGCTTTGTTGAAATTTTTACTGGAGTCATTGTTTGATGTTGCACCTCACGGGTTCTATAGTTGGAATCCTGTCCGAGATTAGATCCATGCCTACATGTTCCCATCAATGATCTGCCTCATTATTCCACTACTTTGTCCTCTCCTGACAATTAAATCTCAACATTGAACACATGAAATTCCTCACTTTCTTATCAATTATCTGTCAATAAAAAATTGTGTCTTAATCTCTGATATGAAGAGAGATAATGTTGAAGCTTGCCCTTATTCAGGGGTGTCGTTTATCTGTGAAAATTTGTACCAACCTTGATATGTTTTCTCTCTAGTTCGGTTCCTTTCTTTTCTCCTCTTCTTATGACACATTTGATGGAGTTTTAATTATAGATCTTCTGTTTCTTTTTCTGAATCGCTATTCTGTTGGCAGGTTGCACGGAACTTGGTTCTAAAGAATTCATCTCTCTCTCTGAGATATGGAGCAACTGCACATTTCTGCAATTTGCCACCGTTTTGCGGTCCTTTCATTCCAAGAAGTTCTCGATTGGCGGTTTTTCGTGCATGGGGATTTTCTCTTGGGCTCCTTTGTTAATTGCACTTAGTGTTCCGCCTGTTTTAAATGCTGAGAAGAGGAGATCTAATGCAAGCTGCTTCTAGAGTAGGTTTCTAAGTGCATTTTTCGAAGTAAGTATTGTCTCTCTGTATTATTACTGCATTTCACACAAGATGCATTTATGTGTGAAATGCATTTCCAGTTCTTCTAAGGCATGACACTGTGGCACTTGGTTTTTTTTTTTTGTGTCATTACATTTCTTAATGTGTATATTATATACATATACCATATTCATAAAGTTGTGCTGCTCTGATGGTTTTTTGAAGCATTAATATTTTCTTCACTTGTCTTTCATTTACACAGGACTTACATCTAAAATCAAACACATTCTCAAGTGTGTCCATTGGCTGCGATGACTTGGTAGTTTGGCAGGATACTACTTGTTGAGGTTATATATCAAGGCATTGTTGATGAGGTAGCTGTTACCAAGTCTTTGGTCCCTTGATGACTTCAATGCACATCCTACAATACTTGGCGGAGAATCTATTCCTGGTTTAATACGCAGCAATATGTTTGGTGATTCTTGCTCTCTCCGGCAATGTGCTCTGTTTTATGGTTGTCAAGCTCCAAGTTTAATAACAAATAAAGCTGGGAGGTCCCACCACCAAGGTTTTCTGGCTGATGCAATTCTGCATTGCTTTCTAGTAGAGGCGTAATGGTGGACTCTGACGGACCAGCAACTTGTTAATACTATATAGTGTCTGCTTAGTTCGTGAATGTCTTATTCCCTTCTCTGTCACTCCTTTTCCTGGTCTTGATCTTGAATAAAGAAAGAGCCTCAATCTTGAACAGCTGAAGTTATTGCTCCATTGATAATGGAGAGGTGAGATGTTTTCCTTAAGAAGTTTTGCGCAAATGTTTGCAGATTGATGCGTTAATTGTCTTAGTTTGACTGCTTCAGGTACAAACTAATCAAAGAAGTTGGTGATGGAACGTTTGGTAGTGTTTGGCGAGCTATAAACAAGCCGTCCGGTGAAGTTGTATGTGTACTTGTCCACGATCATAGCTTTTTTGTATCCTATTTTGTTAGTGGTTCATAGCCAGTAGGAAGGGGTTTCCCATCTCTAAATTTTTACCTTGATTATTAGGTTGCAATAAAAAAGATGAAGAAGAAATATTATTCATGGGAGGAATGCATTAATCTGAGAGAAGTCAAGGTATAAAAGCTTGTTTTTGTTATTTAAACTACTGGTTTTGTTTTTATGTAACCCTTGTGTGATGATACTTTATAAATGGCAGTCATTGCGCAAGATGAATCATCCAAATATTGTGAAGTTGAAGGAAGTCATCAGAGAAAATGATATCTTATACTTCGTTTTTGAGTACATGGTATGCTTCCACAGTGATCGTTATTGGTGGTGGTTTCTGTATACTTCTCTTTTTTTGGGTGGAGTTTCAGCAACTTCATTCTGTATTTCAGGAATGCAACTTATACCAGCTCATAAAAGATAGAGAGAGACTTTTCTCAGAAGCTGAAATCAGAAACTGGTGCTTTCAAGTGTTTCAAGGCCTTGCTTACATGCATCAGCATGGATATTTTCATCGTGACCTTAAGCCAGGTAACAAAGTTATCAGAGGAATACTGCCAAGCTGGGTGGTGAAGTATGCAGATTATTTGTACGTAGAACTTGATTGTAGTTTATTGAGAAATATTATTTTAACAAATTTGATCAGAAGATGTGGAACCGATAGCTATGACATTGATTTTTCATAACTGTTTGTGGCCTTACTTTTCACTTAGCTTCGAATTCAATTATTGTTGCAGAGAACCTGCTGGTTTCAAAAGAAGTAATTAAAATAGCTGATTTTGGTCTTGCTCGGGAAGTAAATTCTCGGCCACCATATACAGAATATGTTTCAACACGCTGGTGAGCGAGCTCTAAGCTATATTCCTGAACCTCTGAGCAGTGAATTCATTTTGTTATACTTATCACTGTTGACCAAAAATACACTCCCCTCAGGTATCGTGCCCCTGAAGTTCTGCTTCAATCAGACCAATACAATTTTAAAGTTGGTTAGTAGCTTATGCTTATCTTTCTGGATTGTTACAGAGGTTGTAAACATGTTATACTTGTTGGTTCTCATTTTGTTTTGTTCATCACAGACATGTGGGCTATGGGTGCTATCATGGCTGAGATGTTCACACTTCGTCCATTGTTCCCGGGTAGCAGGTGAGTTGAGCAAATATTTTTTCTGATAATTTCAGTCTAACTTTATGAATATTTTAGCATGTATTAATCAAGATCAATCCTTGATTGTTGTTGATTTACTATGATTTGATGATATGCATGTCTATAATACTTATGAAACTTGTGTCATATTACTGAGATTGCTTGATGATCTAACCTTTATCATTGTTTGGTGCAATCTACTTACATGTTGCATGAACTCTATGCAGTGAGGCAGATGAAATATGTAAAATATGCAGTGTGATAGGAAGCCCTAATCAGGAGTCTTGGGCTGAAGGCCTTCGTCTTGCAAAGGCTATCAATTACCAGTTCCCTCAGGTGTTCAGTTGAAACTAAAGTTCCCCTGGTTACCATCTTTTCATCCCTATGTTTGCTTTCTTAATCTATGCAACTTCAATGCATTTTCAGTTTACTGGCGTTAATCTTTCTGCGCTAATTCCATCAGCAAGTTCTGAAGCCATCAACCTCATCGCAGTAAGCACATTTCTGCAATATTTTTTGTATATGCCTGTGTTTATTTATGTAGCTATATTTGATGAGAGGAGAATATGACCTTCCGTTTGGCTTTTTTGCCCTTTCTGATAATATACCTGAATGAACTGTTCAGTTGCTGTGTTCTTGGGATCCCTGCAAGAGGCCTACAGCAGCTGAAGCGCTTCAGCACTCTTTCTTTCAGGTGAATATTTTGTTTGTTGTAAAATATTGCAAATAGCTAATTTAGTTGTTTCAACTGTTAACTGTGAGAAATGTGCAGAGTTGCTTTTATGTGCCTCCATCTCTTCGGCCAAGAGCAGCTCCTACTAGAACCCCTCCACCTGGTGAGTGTCTTTTTTAATAGATAAATGATTATTATCATCTCTCAAGGGAAAGGCAAGATGCATGCATCCATTTTCTTTGTGATTGGAAGAAGGTGCTTTGTTTCAGTGGCAAGAGGACCTTTGCAGCACCAAAATCTGCGGAGGCATTCTGGTGTTGTGCCTAATTCAAAACCTACAAGTTACCTGTCGTCTGTCAAGTCACAGGCTCTTGAAACAGGTGGTACTATGCAGTAGTTGATTATGTTTCTGCTCACTTGCATTCATCTCCCATAATTTGAGACGGTGTGCAGGTGGTCCTTGAACATTAAGCATTATACGCTTTTTGCAGTGTTTCATACAAAAAATGAGTTGAATCGCTGCACATACTGGATGTTGACTGAAGCATATTTTGTGGATACCATTACAGTGTATAAACATGCCCAGAAATTATTGTAAATTGATTATTTGCTTATGTTTGAGCTTTTGAGTTGCTGTACTTTGCTTTTTTTCCCCTTTCTAGGGGTTGGAAGTAAAAAGTTTGGCATTTCATTAAAAGTTGTTAACTTGGCTTTATAATTTACCCTCACACTTTTGGGATAGGCATATTGTGTTATCTTTAATGGTATAAGGTAAGAGTCTGATCCCATCATTTGCTGTTGCAGGTGTTCAGCGGAGGCTAAATATGGTTGCTGAGGTGAGACAGACGCTCTATTCTTTTTCCCCTTTATGCCATTACTAGGCATGGCATTTTTGTTTAATGCAAGTTTTTGTTATGACTCCATGTGGTTAGTTGTGTTGAGCATATAGTAAATGGAGAAAGACCTTTTCCTTGTTTGAAATAAATGTGGTCATATTATGAGAATGACATGTCTTTAAGGTATGATAATTATCTTCATGATGTTGTTTCCGACAATCTGCTTGATCCGTACATTTAATGATGTCAATGATGAATGTCTCTTCTATTTTTCCTTGATTGACAACTTGAAAAAATAAGAAAATTTTGGCATACTTTACTGGAAAATCAATGTTGTGACATTCTGTTCTGACAAGTAACATTGATCTTATTTTGACATCCTTCCAAAAGAATGCAAACAAGAACGAGAAGTCCACAAACAATCTCACTGGGCAACAGAAATACCTGCCCCCTGGAAGGACTGGCCCAAGTAAGATTCTCTTTCTCTCTGCACTATTATCTTTCTTTACTTGTTGCAAATGTTTATTCATTTTCAGGATTCTATTTCACCCTACATTGTTGTCATTTGTATTCGTCTGCTTGATGGATAAATGTTTGTAATTTTTTTTTTTTTAATTTGTTGTCTGTGGGATCTCAAGTGTAAACATCTGTGAGGTGGATTTTCACTCCACTGTGTTCTCTCATGTATAAATTAGTAAGCGATGCTCCACCTCCTATTACACAGATTCAACTATGAACAAGGGCAGGGCAGCGGGGAGAGGAGTTGTTGAAGTAGCTGAAAAGTTCACAGCCATGAGCATCGCTGGTGGTCGCAGGGAACTGCACCAGCCGCCTCCGATGAAGGCTGGAGGTTGGCGGGGAGGTCCTGGGGACTCCTTCACAAGGCGTTCCCGGGAGGTGGTTCAGCCTGCTCGCTCCTACACTCGTAAAGTTGCTGGCTGACAGAAAGCCTGTTACTGAAGCTCTTTCTACTGGAGTCTGCTATGTTATCTTCTTATGTGAAACAACTTTATAGAAGTGCTTTGTTATATCTCTGTCTCTGTTGCGTGGGTTCTGCATCCTGTTTCGGGTTACTATGCTGTTTGACATGGGAGTGGCCTTACATAACACACTGCTGGTGTTGCTATAGGTATTTGAGGGACAGATCGTACGCATTGCTGCATCGCCTGTGATGCTGTAATGTTGATGTATAACGTTCGAGTTATTATGATAAATGGTTGGTGCTTTTATTTGTCTTGAAATGCTTCATATGTTGCCGTCTGCTTTATTTGTAGGTTTCACCAATGCTGTGACCGATAGTAAACGACTGATAGGTAAAGATGATGTTCGGTTCAGTACTTATAGGATTACGTATCCATAGCTAGTAGCAAGGTTGCCTGGACAATCGTTGTCATAATGTATTTGAGAACCCGAACTTGGACATTGAAGCTTTTCACGGCACTTGGGATTTGAATTGTGGGGGATGGGCTCGTTTGGTGCATTTTGACCTTGTTTGTTGGAACTAAGGTTGTTCTCCTACTATTATTCATGTTTTGATTGGGTGGGGAATCGACTCGAGAATGGATGGGGAATTGGGTGGGGAATCGACTCGAGAATGGATGGGGAATTGGGTGGAATAGGATAGGGTATTGGATCAACTTGAAGTTGTTCGAAATAGGAATTCTAGTCTAGAATAGATTAATAATGGTATGTCCTGTTCCTCCATTAGGAATAGGTATTTCTTATAAAGAAAGAAATGAAATGATATCGTTGCCCTTCCCTATTATTGAATTTCCAACTTCTACCATCAATCCATAGAGAGCCTTCTGGCTCGAGCCTGAACTCACCAGCCAGAACAAACGAACCCAGCGAACACCACCAGCCTCAGCCGTCAGCCTCTGCGAACCCAATGAACCCATTTCATATCTTGGAGCCGACGCCATTCAAGGCCCAGCGCGAGCCACCTCGAACCCGTGAGCCCAAGGTAAACTCACCCATGGGGATAGAACCCAGGGAATGGAATAATAGCACCGAACCTTGTTTAATGGAACTCTCAACTCTTCGTCTTCTTAGGGTAGCGACCTCGATTGCAGGTGCCGAGCCTTCAGTTTCACGAGCATCATTTTCATGGGAATATTTTCTGGCACTAAGTACAATTCTGATCTCACATGATTTTAAGACAATTCCCCGGGCTCTGTAATCGGGACATCAAGTCCTAATGAAGTTTACTACAAAATGCTGGATGGATACAAACCGGTCAAGCAATGAAAATGGGCTGTTCGGGTCGAGTTCAATTGTACAGTACATCGTATGACTTTTTAAGTGGACTTATGTCGTTCAAGTAGATAGTAATATGATCAATACAATGTCGAAATAGATCACAAAATATACAAGAAAATGGATGAGAAATGAATCTCAATTTTTCCCATCCTTTCACGTAGCACTGATTCAAATTACGATACAGACTTATCTTACCGCTCCTTAAAAAGAAAAGGTCTCGAGTACCTGGTACAACTAAAAATTTCAATATATATATATATATATATATATGCAACATCTTCGTGCCTATAATGAAATTTTGTATGGTATAAGGGCTCTGCAGTAGACCATGGACTTGTAGTCACATTATTGAGAGGTGACTATACTTCAATCGATAAATTTGAATGTAATTCTTGACTATTAAATCTATGAGCTGGGACGAACTCTCAGTCTCGGTTGCCGGGATGAGAAAATAGATTTCTCTTCATGCTTCAGCACCGAAATCTCTCTGTGTTGTCATCAGGTTATTCTAATCGTCACCTCGAGTTCTGGTTTGGTGAGTACCAGAGCTTCTTCTCGCAGACCAGGATTCTTTCCTTCTCAAGGTTATCTTCCGTGCCTTCCTTGCGGCAGCTCCATCTCATGCCCTCGGCTACGATGGAGACCGCATCGATGAGATAACTTGATTCCCGGATGATGGCGTAACCATTGGGTCGCAATATCCGGTCCATTTCTAAAAGGACATACTTCATATCGCACCTGTGGACAGAAAAATCCCAATAAGAAAACCGAGAATCAGGCACAGGACTAGGCGGGAAAATGCATATATTTGCACCATAAGAGCTGAGATGGGTTCCACACACCTGTGGCTCTCTGCAGTGAAGAGACCGTCAAGGTGAAGTAGATCATAGGTCCGAGGATACGTTGAAAAGGCTTCGCACCTGGAAGCAATGCACATATGCAAATGAGATTAGTCGGATGCAGCTCATGGGAAAATCAGATTGCGGAAAATAAGGTGGTCTATGATATCTCCTGCCCATAACGAGAAAAGGAAAAGTGAAATTTTCCTCAAAGGAAAGCAAATTTCGTGGAACAAGTCATATAGCATGCAAAAGCATAAGAGTGGGCATGGGCTCCACAGATCTTACCAGTCATGGTACGTTCCAATCAGTCCTCGGTCATAAACCACGGTGAGTGTGTTAGCAGCGTAAGATGAAACCACGTTCATCACCCACACAGGATCCCCTATCAGAGCAGCAGCAAATCCTCCATAGATGGTGTTCATGTCCATCACATTCCTTATCTCATCGGTCCCGATTGCAGGAAGCAACTTCTTGTAATGACTCAAGCGGGCCTTCCATTTGCTGTCATCGTGTTTCAAAGCACTCGAACTCCCACCATGGATGTCTGTGATACGTTCGGGAGCAGTATGGAGCCGGTCGGGCCACTTGGGTACCGACATCAGACCGGTTCTCTTATGCTTTGGGTTCGGGACAACCACGCAGGACCGTAGTGGAGTGTACCAGGCTGAATCTGGTTCAAGGCTGTCATCGCATTTTGGTGGATAGGCATCGGGATCGGAGAGCTTGCTATA
This sequence comes from Lagerstroemia speciosa, assembly GCA_037672795.1. Classification (NCBI taxonomy): domain Eukaryota; kingdom Viridiplantae; phylum Streptophyta; class Magnoliopsida; order Myrtales; family Lythraceae; genus Lagerstroemia; species Lagerstroemia speciosa. The sequence goes on from CM075298.1 coordinate 875,424, forward strand.
GCAGCTCTCATCAGAAGATTTCTGCCAAACTGCAATATCTTCCTTTTTGGCATACAGCTTGAAGCACATCGAGGAGAGCAGTTCCTGCAGCTTCTCGTAATCTGTCCTCTGCTCTTCCACAGTAGTGTTCCATCCCCTCCAGCGGTTCTCGTAGTTGACTGGTGGACCGGAAAGGACCCAGAAGCCTCCTGGGCGTAGGATCCGGTGTACCTCTAGGAGATAAATCCCACCTGATACAAATCGTTTGATACTTGGTTAAACAGGAAATAGGAGAAAGGCTGATCGGAACCCGATTATGAGCAATGTCTTATCAAGAAATCTTCTGACTAGAGTCATCGATCAAAAATATGCAAAATCCATGAAATCTTGTCTTTACAAACTTAATTTAAAAAAATCGGTGAATATAGGTGCATTTTCCAAATCAACCCAAAAGATGGAACTGGAACCCTTGTGCAAAAATCGAACATAGTAGGCATGCTTATGTGGCAATCAACAGAAATTTCATGATCACAAGATCTTAGATCTAGTGATCCACAGGGGAGGCATAACCAAATGAATGTGCAGTGACCAGCTAATTTTCCAGAAGCGAGAAAAGATGGTGAAATCACAAGCTACATAGCAAAAAGCGAGATTTCCCAAATAAAATGTACCGAATTCTGTCCATGGGATGAGGCATCTCGAGCAATGGGCCATATCAAAAGAGTGTGAAGGAAAAGGTAAACGCTGAGTAGATATGATGCCAAGGATTGCTGGTATTCCTCGCTCCAATGCAAATTGGACTTGCGCTTCGTGATTGTCCCGGGGTGCAAGAGAGACCGTTAGAATACCACGGTCTAGTAAATCTCCTCCCCAGCTAGCAACCTTCAAATAATACAATACGTATAAATCACGATACATGTTTGATACTATTGAAGCAAAATTTCTTGGCTATAAGAACAGCCAAAAAGGTTCAACGATGATGGTTCACTATGCCTCATATATTCACATGCAAGATAAAGAAAATGAAAAATCAACTCACCCCACAACCGGTATCAATGGCAGTTCGAATGCTGCCGTCCTTCATCTCAGGGATCAGATCTTGCATCAGATCCACATAGGCACTAACTCCTCTAGGGAACATGGTACCCCCACCAGGAAAGAGGAACTTCTCCCCTTGTTTCCTCAACCAGTTTTGATTAGATTTCTGCTTGTTGATCCAATCATATGGCACGTTCCTGCAGTCGGATCCAAATCACAGGTTTACTATGGAAGATTGAAGTGCCCTCACAAAGTACAAAACGGTACAAGATCCAATTACCTGTACCAACACTCATCTCTGCTCTTAGGCCATCTAATTGGGGGCTCGTACCCATCAGGCGGTGGAATCAAGCATTCCTTCCTCTCAAAAACCGGAGGGCAGTGGCGCTCCATAAAAGTAAGCCGATGGGTGCCATACTTCTTCCATTTCTGAGTTTGTTTAATCATGCAAAGGATTATGAGATGATCAGCTGAATTTTACACTAACACAATACAAGAATTCTGAACTTACCCTCGGATCTGTGCATGGAGTGTGATCTTGGTACTCAATACTGCACTCGGGGAAGGAAATTGATTTCATATTGAGGGAAGCAGATCCTTCCTTGGTGGTATCCCTGATTTCAGCAGCCTCAAATCCACTCTTCTGGGAGCAGTAAAGTTTCCCGAGATAAAATGATAAACCACAGAAAACAAGCAACAGAATCGCCAAGGGCACATTCCTCTGGGATCTGTCTGGGACGGACCCAGGCTTTCCATCCTTGTGGCCCATTGTCCTGGTCCCAGAAATTCAAATCACCTGATAAAATTGCAGGATCATTTGTGAGACAGCACAACCAAACTGAGATATGTGCGGTGATGGTACTTCTTTGCCCTGATCAATCAAATACAGAATAGTAGAATAGTAGCAAAGAAAACACTTCGTTTCACTGCATCAGCATCATCTCATGCGCTCTACATAAGCCACTGTCTCTGAAGATCAAGATAAATTTACCAACTTGAGCTCTTTTACAGTATAATCTTCCAGAATTCAGAAGATCAAGCTCCTCAGACCAACTCTTGGGCAGAAGAAATTATTGTCCAAGAGATCAAGCCATGGGAGCATAGGCAGGTAAAGACAGGTAAACAGTAGCATGAGAAGTAGTCATTTGTCAGTTTCTTGCACATCCATGTGAACTATAAAGGAGGCTGTGACAAGCCAGCATTGCAAAGGTCATAATGCAGGGGAGTTAATCAAAATCTCCGAATCACGACAAACCCATTTTAGGTACTCCAAAGTTCCATGAAAGACGCTGCAATAATTCAATGAGATCTCTGACAAGCAACTACCCCTCATGGTATCACTTCCCCGTTTCCACTTTGCCTTTATATTTCCACATGATAGTGGTCCCTATATTGATAGAAAAATGACAGAGAGAACGATGGAAGCAAGAAAAGGATTTAAAGAGAAGAGGTGTGCACGCAAGTAGTTTGCGAAATCATATGTTCGAATCCCCTTGGCCACCTGTGCTTGTACATGCTATCTGGATCCATGGCTTGTTGGGGTGCTCATGGCAATTATAGGAAGGAAAGAAAGAACTGTGATGGTAGTGGTCCTCATAACACTCTTCCTCATTACTCCCTCCCCCACTAAAAGTCTAAAAGTTAAATTAAAGGGAAAGGCGGAAAGGATCTCTTGACACCAAACAATGAAAAGCCAACAGGAGAAGAAATCAAAGTGGACGGCATACTTAACTATCAATACAGAATTTAACAGTTCCGTGAAACTCAAGAAAACTTTTTACAGCTATCATCACCAGTCGCTGTTGGAGAACTGATCGCAGTCAGCTGTCCTACCCCCCATCCTCCTCAGATATGATCGATTGCACATTTGACGTTGACGGGCAGGCGCGATTCAATCCATCAATCAATCAATCAATCAATCAATACAAGGAAGAAAATTGCACAGCTGTGCATGACGACGGTGGATTACCGATTTCGAATATGCAAATGGAGGAGGATTGACTAACAGCAAGAAAGACAGGGAATCTGCCCCCAGTTATCCATAAACTGTGACGAGATTTTCTTCCGCATTAGATCAAATGGTAAAATGGTAGTGGCAGGAGAGGGGAGAAATCAACAAGAAGTTAATGGCGCGCGGATGAACGACTCGGGATCGGAAAACACACAAACAGATGCATGGAGGGGGAAGAGATATTGATGGGAAGAAAGGAAAGAAGGTTCTACCTGTAAGATTCTACGCCAAGTCTCTTCCTTTTACCGCCTGGAAACCTTTGGCGGAGCTCAGCTAACAAAGGGGGAGAGATGGAAGAAGTGGAGAAGCTCCCAAGCCCTGCAGTCCTCCTCACATGGACATATATACTACGCTCACGTATACAACGATGCTATCTCGCCTCCTGCTTAGTTGTCTTGTCTGTCTGTCTCTCTTTCTTCCCTTTTAAATGTTTTAAACAGGAAGTTATTAAGAAGATTTTATCTACCTATCACATAAAAAAAGATACTAATTAAATTATAATAAATATAAATTAATATTAATTATTTAAATATTTACCGTAATTATTACTAACTAGAGTAATTTAATTAATTTTTTATTAAATCATTATCTAGTAAGACCATTTAAGATTTTTTACATATTCCCGCTGTGAGGTAATAAACAACTTTGACAAAATTGTTCTAATCTGATAAAATTATAATAATTAGTCGGATCTATTTATTTAGATATTTACAATTTTATTAACATTTCTTTACATATCGCGGTCGGATGGAATCGCTAATGATCCGATATGATTATGTAAAAATTTTATTTACAGTGTCTGCCCTTCACTCTTTGCCTTTATTTTTCTTCCTTTCCAAATTAAAATTAATTCATGTTCTCTGACAGTTGTCAAAGTCAACTTGTTTCCGGTTAACCCCATGGGATTGGTACCCCATCTTCCTTAAGGGGTGATTGGTTGAAGTATTATTAAATTATAAAAAAATTAAAAAAATTATTTTACATAAAAAATAAATTATAATATGAAATTATTATATTTAATAAATATTTTAAATTTCAGGAAAAGTAATTAAAAATATATTATTATAAAATTTGATATGATGGATAATAAATATAATTTTATAAAAATATCCTTTTCTTTCTCTAATTGTTAATAACCTGAAAGGGCAAAATGAGTTGATAGACTTTGTAATCTGGCAATGCAGAGGTAGGACCCTGCAATTTGATTACGGGATTGGAGAGAGGGCCTGGGAAAATTCTTAATGGCCCGGTAAAGAAAGAATGCTTCCCTTTTTACATCCAAAACATGTAAAGCTGATGTAAAATTTTGCGCCTTCCATGTAAAATATAGATTTTACAATGTGTGCGTGTGTGTATATATAGTAGCGTCACCGCGTCGCAGTATTTATATAATGACACCAACTAATAAGATTAAATTAATTTTAAGAAATTTTTTAAAAGAAAAAAATTTTAAATGACTTAATTTTATTATTTAATATCGCTGCGAAAATTATATCATTAATACTCTTTCCCCGGATCGGACGTGTCATTGGTCCCAATAGTCAATTTGAATGTGAAAGCTGCCTAACCACTCACACGGTCGCCGGCGCTGATAGATCTCGTGAATAGCAGTTAAGTTCCCACTCAAATCCCTTCCTTTCCCTCCGACACAAATAAGTTATTCGGTTCTATACATACATATATATATATATATAGTCAAGCCGGCTCAACTTAACGTTGTATTTGACATTTTCCGCAAATGACAACCTCCGTTTCAGTAAAACCAACTCTGAGGACTCAGTACACGCTGAATGAGGAGGTCTTTTTCTTCCCACCTTTTTGTCTAGACACCGGGGATCGACTTAGGGTATGCGGAAACAGGATCAATCACCGACTGTTAAACAGGCGGAGAAAATAAATTTTCCAAATATTCAACCATCGGACTGTTCAATAAGTAAAGAAAATAATTATGAACTACCGGATACTTATAATTTTCATTATAATTATTGCTGTTGCCTGTTGTTATTGTTATTTCTTCCTTATTTAAAAAATAGTCCGGACAAAAATGAGGTTGATTTAGCGGTAACACTTTTAGTCTAATATTAAGAAATATTGATTCAACTTCTAGCAGTGATACTTCTTATACTATTTTATTCTTTTTATATCTTTTTAGAGTTGTATGCATCTTTCGCACACGAGAAAAAAAAAAACTGTCCACTACTAACCAGACCACGGACGAGGAAGAACCATTTTTTCTCTTTTTCCTTCTACGGAAATTGATGCAAGCAAAGAGAAGTCGGGGAGAGATCCGCGCACGTCGTCAGTCGATAGCCGTTCCCTCCAATTTTATATTATTTTTGGGTTGCGGTCCACGCGGTTGGATGTCGGATTGGATCTCGTCGGTGGGCTTCCAAAGTGGTCCCCGCACCTGTCGTGCCACGTAGAAAAAGGATCGTGGGCCCACCGCCTTTGAATTTCCTGAACGAGCCCGCGTCCAAATTTGTCCATTCGGTCGGCCGATGGTTTGGATCTCTATTTTTTACCCTAAAAATTGAGAGAGTTCTGCATGTTATGAGTGTAACATGTGTGATGATAATGATGCGATATTATAAATAAATAAATTAAATTTAATTTTTTTATTTATTTTTTGATTTTATTTAAAAAAATTTTAAAATAACTTAATTTTATTAATTTTTGATACTACACCAGTGTTATTATGTGATGCATTTATTAAACAGAAAACTCATTCCTAAAAATTAGTATCTTCCCTAAGATGGTAAATAAAAAATAAAATAACAATTTTTTTTCTAGCCTTACAGAATCGTGAACTATTTTTCATCCTGAAAATCATGAGATCTCAACGAAGTCCCAATGCATCGCATCATTATTAATTTTTCTAGTTCCGTTTATTGATGATGTTTCAACATTAACATCAATCGCATTCTTTTAGTATGGACATTTGAACATAAATGAGTTCGATCTCGTATAAATTTATTAGAACAAATTTAACAATGAGCATGCAACATAACTAACGTGGCACGGTTTACATAAACATTTTTTTTATACGTATTGACATCAACATTTAATTACACCCCGTTAGGTTTGACAGAAAAAACTCAACAGAATGATAAATTTGAGATTAGAAATTAAACTACATGATAATGAGATCGAATATTCGGATTTTTCTTAGAGCGAGTAATCCTTAGTTAGGCCACTCACACATGTATTCTGCACATACGTTGACCTAGATTCATGGACTTGCAAGGTGTTCATGACCAGGAAAGAATAAATTGCTCGTTATAAAAAAAAAAGAATGATAATTAGTTGGTGATTTATTGAGCAAATTATCGTCCACGAAATTATCTATTTGTGGAATTAAATGTATGCCTTGTTATTTGGTGCTAAAATTCATTAATATGCTGAGGACTGCTGTATGGAAAAAGTAAATGTCTGAAAAATCAATTCTAATTTGTTGGGTGTACATGATAATATAAAAGTCTGATTTTTTTTTTTAAATTTTCCAAACTAATCATTGAAGTACAAAATTTATCTTTGATATTCAGTAGATAAAAAAGGGAAGATAATGCTGAATTCACTGATATGTAACTATCAGATCTTTATCTTCTATTATTCTCTTTCTTGCTGCATCGATTTTTCTCCAACTACCTAACTCTTCTCCAATTTTACTATCCATCAAATCATTTTATTTTCCTAAATCACACATGCTGAAAATAAACTATAATTAAAATTTTATTTTATCATTTAAATGTTCACTTTTCTTGTCAATTTTACTATCCATCAAATCACTTTATTTTTTCTAAATCACACATACTGAAAATAAATTACAATTAAAATGTTATTTAGTTATTTAAATGTTCACTTTTCTCATTAATTTTAATAAATAATAAAAATTCGTACTTAATACAGGTCTCGATCTAGTTATCTTATATTGTCTTTCTTAACCTCAAATTTTCCCTTATTTTGAGTTTTGCCCAATTGTATCCGAGCCTTCGAGAAGCCTTACCCTCGGCTGCCGTTGAATTAGTATTCTACATTCATTTATTTGAACATCTATGCCATTTGCCTCAAATACAAGGAGAAAGGAGAAAGGAGAAAGGAGAGTCTAATATACAACGAATATATTATGTAATAGTATTTACGTAATATTATAAATTAATTAAATTAGACTATTTTAGAATTTTTTAAATTTTATTAAAAAAATTATAAAAATAATTGAATTATGTTAACTTGACATATTACATCTATAATGTTACGTCAGGTATCTATTACGCTAAAGAGTCTCTTTTACGCAAGACAAAAAGGACATAGCGGCATTTATTGTTTCATAAATCTTTTCCTGGTCCGGCTCTCATTATTCCATCTCATGGGTTTGAAAGTCAATGGTAATCTCGATCAATTCCTACCCACTTGACCATTTATTTTTTTTTTTTGTCGCCAGCCACGGTATCCAAGCAGGTCCCACCAGCGGTGAGATGGCATCTTTCAGCCAACCATACTTGACTAATCCGTTGGTCGCCCCGGGTCGCACGCCTGGCAATGGCGGGTGAGGCTCCCAAGAGGGGTGTCTGCGTACGTGAGGTCTCGAACCCGAGACCTCCTTAAGCGGCACCGAGCTGCTTACCACTCGGCCCAACCCCTCTTGGTCACTTGACCATTTATTAATCTTGGAATTTGTGTACCGTTATTTGGTTCGTGAATAAATTTACTCATCAATTATAGGGGGGAAAAAAGGAAAGGGAGAAACTAGACGAAAAGGTTTACCACCGACAACTTCCGGCATTTGACTTGTAGCATTCGGTAAGTCATGCATCCAGGTTCCCGCATCTTACGTTTGATTCTTTTTTCTTTTAATTATATAGTTGAAGATTTGTGGGTCAGAAGTCGGGATAGGATCTACAAAATTCATTTAAAATGATTAAATTTAATGAAAGAGTAATAATATGCTTAAAGGAATAAAATAAGATAGTTTATCAAAATTTATAAAAAAAAATTAACTAAATTTTATATAATAACTTACGAATTTTCTCGGATTTAAGGAAATCGATCGTCCACTTACACAATGTCTAAACCCATTACCGGTCAGAAGTTGGAATTAAAGAAGTACGCAATATCCCACCGACGCTAATCGGATCTGATCACCGAATTATTTTTTTTCGGTCGGTCCGCTTCCATTTCGAGAACCCACAGGTACTTTTTTTATTATAATTTTCAATGAAGAACAAAGAAAGATAACATCCGGGGGAAAAAAAAAAGAAAATCTTACGAGAAAAATAATTAAAAAAGGACATGAATATCAGTTGCAGAGAGTTCATTTCTAGGCAGGCAGACTTCTCAATCATTATTCTTTAGAAAATAAAGATTTGGGGTTTTTTTTAATAAAATCTAAAGATAAAATAAAACCCTGTACAAGGGACTCTCCATTTCCAGGACCCAGTCAATTATAATAAATTGACATACGTAATTGTGAAATTAAGAAAATCACTCATTTACACTAAGAGTGAATTTGCTTATCTCTATCTAGAAAGAAGGAAAACGAGATGTCCTTTTGTCGAATCAACAGCATTGCACAGACAAGAAATTCTTACGTTGACCCAGCTCTTCACGTTATCTATAAGCTTAACTAATAAATATTTAACATATTATCATTAAGTGTTACATAATCTTTTTCTATTCATTATTAATATTTATTTTTTAAAAATGATTTTGAAATATTTGCTTACGTATCAAATATTCATTAACTAAGTTCATTACGTCGTTTTTTAGTTCGACTCACCTAAGAATTTCTCTACACTAATGTAGGACCAACACAAATTATATATATATATTTTATGTGTATAAATGATATATTTCATGCTCATGTCATTAGGCAATTGCATAAGTTAAAAAAGGGCAGACTTCCAACAACTTATCAAAGTTTTCAGATTGGGACGAGGGCGGTACGGTGCGCCTCCACATCCCACGTTGCCATGGTGATGGCCATGTGGGATGTATCCGTCACATGGAACAGACCTCAACAAGACTTCTCTAATAATGCATACAGTTATGATGCAATAATCTAAGCCAATCAATTTCAATCAGTTATCTATACACGATTGAAACATGTACGTCATAGAAAATAATTTCTGCATAAACTATATATAGAAATAACAGAAACAGTAAAGAAGTATATCTCTTGAACATGTAAACCTTGGTGAAATCACCCGCACACATGCTTTACACATGAATTTGTATGAGTCCATGAGTTTGTAGGGTTGTGCATGTTGAACCTCCGCACCGAGTCTTGGTCCCATGTATGTTTTTCCTTTGGAAAGAAATGGGGTCAGAACCCAATGGATTCAAAATTAAAATGAACATATTCGAGGTACAGGACTCTCATGATATCTGCATGAATTAAATGACTAAAATCTTCCGGCACAATAGATACGATGTACAAAACTAACTGACGGATGGAATCAATACAGATTGGCATAATCAACATAAAGAGGAAAGAATAGATAATTTCAGGATTGTAGCTATTTTGTGACCGTAAATACTGTACAATCTCCCTATCAATACAAATACCGCATCGTATTCTCAGGGTCGTGATCTTTACAGTTCCATCTGTTCTCTGAAGTTTTTACTAACCATTCGCAGTGAATCTGTGGAATGATTGGCAGTAAAACGAACTATCGTGGGTGTGTATTTATAGAACAATCATATTCAAGCAGTTGTAGACATTAACAGAAAGTTGTCAACTGAAGATTACATTATTTGACATTCTAACTGACCCTATCCTAACAATTGAAGATGATATTGCGGTAACACAGTTTGCTGATTTATGTATGTTATGTATGTTATATTTAGCGGAGCAGAAAACGACTTCGACATTTCCAAGTAGTATTGAAGAGAGTGAGAGGAGAGCAAGGAAAGGATCAAAAGGACATTAATTAGAGGAAGGAATCCATATATAATCACACAATACTTCAACTCATAAAGTAAAGGATGTGAATTTAATTCTCTCTTTTTTTACTAGATAGTTGTGGGTTTGATACTCAATTTTTAAGTTATGTGATCATTTATTTCTCATTCGTATTAAATTCATGAGTTTTCTTGTTGCTGAAACAATGTCATAATTAATTAATTGAAAGGGCCACACGACAAAGAAGCTTCACAAGCAAAATTCTTTAAGCGCCAAAAACGCAAGAAAGCGAGCAGAAACTGAAAGCGGGGGATTTCTCAGATGGCGCAGTCGAGGGCTGATCCATGGCTCCACGTGGCACGTGCCCACCATATGAGTGCTCGATCACAATCAGCGAAAGCACCTACCGTAAGGTTAAGTTTGCTATAAATGACACGAAAATGGAATGGAATGATTAATTAATCAACCTTATATTTCATATTTTTTTTAACTTGATTGCACTTTCACAATTTGTTATGTATTTTCTATATTAATAAAAGTTTTTTTAACTTGTTGAAGTATTACTTTTTGGAAAAAAAAGGAAATGTTCTATTATTACTTTATTATGTAAAACTCATTCAATTCTATTCCTTCGTACCAAATATAATCTAATATGGTATTATAAATATAATAGGTTAATTTGACATATAATGGAACAAGAGAATACCTCACGGCTTGGCACGAATCATGACGGGCCGCGATCCGACCAGACCTCGACGAGGGAATACAATACCTCATGGCTAGGATATATTATTGGAGTAGACCTCAAAATACCATTGAGATATCATTCCCATGCCATACAAATTAAAAATTGAAACTTTACTTATAAGAGATATAAATATCATCACCTGATAGTTTAAAATTTTTAGTGAAAATAGACTAAAACTCTTATAAATCCATGTGAAAATTTTACATAGTATAAGAGCCAGTTGCATTGGCTCACACTTACCAGACCCACATATAAAAACTTGTGGTCAATAAAAAAAATGCGATACTGGACGACACCTCACAGACCAGGCCTGAGTATAAAAACTCGTGGTTAACAAAAAAAATTAAAGCTTGAGACTGAAAAAAAAATATGACTTGTGGTTAGCTTTCCACTGCCCGAGTATGGAAGAAAAATACCCAGCTTGAGGTTAGTTAGTAATGCCGGATTTTTAAGCACATAATCAATCCCACATCGGTAAATAAAATATTGAAATATGATTTGCAGGAGAAATTTGGTACCATCTGCTAGAGTTTCAACTTTTTGATAGAAATAGGTTCAATCTCTTGTAAACGTAGCCGCTAGTGAAAATTTTACACTTATATTGCATAGGTTGCATTTACATAGGCTGAAGGCTGCATTTGTTTCATGGGAAAACTATGATAGTAGACTCACTGCATTAATGATACTCCCGAAGTCAATAGAGTTGTAATTGATCATAATGGGCTAGTATTGGGCTTAATTCAAGATACAAAGTGATTCAGTTTAAACCCGTGCTTCGAACATTCTGCAATATATCATTTTTGCATTGGAAAAAACTATGATAATATTATTATTGGTGCCATTTAAATGATTATCAGTGATATATGTGTTATTTTTTTCTAATTTTTAAATTGGAAATTATTTTTAAAATTTTTTAAAGTGGAATTCCAAACTCTAAAGAAAAATGACACTTAAATGAAAAGCATGAAAGAAAATATACTGGATGTCGATCCGTACTACACATGAAATTATCAATCATATAGTTAATTATAAATTTATTATAGTTTTATTTTGTAATAAAAATTTATATGATTTTTCAATTGAGTATTAATCTTTATAACATGCCTCCGGAGTAGCAAAAAATTGAACAAATACTTGCTTTAAAAATAATTGCAATTCCAATATTACAACAGCTCGTAATATTTATAAAGTTGAAACAATTGCAACTACAATAATCTATGGAACCCAAATATAGATAGGAGTGCATGCACTAACATTTGTCAACATCACTGACCAATATTAGTTGGAAAACAAATCAGAGTAAGGAAAAAGTTTTATTCATCACTTATAGTTGTAGTTTTGTGTACTATGTATACAACTTCCATAAGAAAAACAAAAATCCATCAGTGTAGCAAATGAAAAGTAAAATTTGTAAATGATTTGATGTAAGAACAAACTTGTACGATGTGAAGAAGAGGGACGACACCCATCTTTTTAATGAAAAAAAAAATCTGTGAACAGCCTTGAGCATCTTTAATCATTTGTTGTAGCCTTTCTCTGTCGTTCCCTCTCCGCCTTGCGAGATTTTTCATGACGCCTATACTCGCTATAAGATACATTAGTCAACATGTGTTTGTAGTGTGTTTGCAAGCTACTACACTATTGGATGACACTGAGTCGTCATACCGTCATAACCGTCATCATTGTTCCTCACCTTGTTTTAAGAATTAAAACAAAATTTGATGATAAATTCAATTATCCTCATGAATATTATGGATATCATGTATTGTGATTATTATCAAACAATATTATCAATTCTATTGATGTTTTAGTTGAAATATCTTACATTGAATTTGAAGTCGTCATAACCGTCATCATTCCTCCTCAACTCATGTTAAGAATTAAAATAAAATCGGATGATAAATTCAATTATCTTGATAAACATTATGCATATAATGTATTTTGATTATCTTCAATCAATATTATCGGTCCTGTTAATGTTTTAGTTGAGATATCTTACGTTAAACTTGAAATCGTCATAACTGTCATTGTTCATCATCACTTCATTTTAAGAATTTCTTTTATATTTGTTTGATAGGATTAGTTTTTGGATAAAATTTTTGGTTTGTCTCAAATTGTATTGTTAGGGGTGATGATACATTTATCAATGTTACATGTGGCATACTTATAAAAAAAATATATATATATATATACACACACACATGGAGCATGATAGAAATTGGCTATTTTGTGATGGAAACAAAGAAGGTGGTGGACTCAATGATAATGAATGCCCAATTAAAATTATATCACAAGCCTTTAAATTCATGAAATAACATCAGGAGTAAATATACTCTCTTCTTATTATATGTAGATACATATATGTATCTATTCATTTAAAGATTGTTTTTCTTTCTTTTTTTTTCTGAATAAGAACATAGATACTCTTCTTTTGCTTAATAATGACAACATGTGATTAGAATGGATATTTAGATAGTTAAGATGACTAGTTATAAATGATCCATCTTACATAAAAATGGAGCACTCGATCAGATGCATGCAACTTCAGGGCAACCCATCACTTTTAACATTCAAACTAGTTTCTCGCGTCACATACTGCAGGAAACTCGGGACAATTAATGGGCAAGGGTCGTGAGTCCAAGGCCCACTTCTGAGTTGGCCCATTTCAGCCCACAATAAGGCCTCACATGCTCTGCAAGTAGTCTGAAGACTAGGTCAATTGAGGGGATGTGCGAATCAGTATACCTCAACCAGTCCCCCATATTTCTTGCTCTTATAACCACCACTCTTATCTCATAGATAAGCGATCAACAAACCCTTGTGAAAAGTAGAGACCACATTAATTTCTATACCATGTTCTATCTATTTTTGGATCCAACACTCATTATAAGATATATTTTCTAGCATGCGTTTGCAGTGTCTGCATTTATAGAATCCTGGAGCCGGACCATACCTCATCTCCTTCTTGTTCCTTTTCCCACTAAGTAGCTGTGTCTTGAAGCTCTTGCTAGGCTTCTTGACCTTCTCGCCTCCTGCCATATTCACCGGCTGAAAGAAAGAATCAAGAAAATGCAAAACAAAGAAGGAAAGATGAATTGATGGTTGGAAAAAAATAATAATAGATGGCGCTAATGCTTAGAGATATGCTCCTCACTTGATCATCATGCTTATATAAATTATTTCAACCGATGAAGGTGACAGAATATTTCGTTCGGCCAAAGAACTTTGCTTGGACCTGGGCCTTGATTGATACCAGGAGAACCATGAAGGATATAACACTTACCAATACGATGTCTTGCAAGCCCACAATGTGAGCATATGGGTCTTATGCATTGTCCTTCTCCCTCTTCAACTGAAACTATTGCAATCCCTTTCATTGGAGAACTTGCTGTCGACATCATAATTGCGAAAGCTAGGGAGTTAGCTGTCAAATGTTTTCCTAGTTTTATGGTTCATTGTGGTTCCTATTATATTACCAAATTAAAAACTCTTGATACATTGGGTAGTGGACCGAGCATTAGAATATGAGCTCGGATCCTTACATATGAATCATTCAAACCTATTAAGAACTTAATCACATACTCTGCTCAACATAATCAGGATTTCATGCCCCCACACCACAGTCGCATGCTGGGAATGGTTGATTGTTCTTTAATTTATCTAATAATATCTTGAGTCACGTAAAATGCATATCATTATCCAAAGATTTGTGTGATAAACTTATCAGTTGTTGTTTGATTTAGAAAATTTTAGAGACATTACTATGTCGAATATGTCGAAATCAATCATGAAGATCATTCCATATGTCTTGTGCTAAATCAAGATACAATAAACTATCATCAATCTCTTTCGAGACCGCATTCAACAACCATGATACTATTGTGGAGTTGCAACATGACCAGGCGCCATCATCATAATTGCCTAACTAAGTTGACGTAGATTTCTGTCAACGAATCCAAATTTATTTTTCGCAGTTAGTGCCATCTTCAGATGCTCTCCAATATGTTAAGAAACAATTAATGAAAATAAACATAGTATAAATTTAAATAAAAGTTAAAAATAAAAAAAAGTATGTCGGAGACATACTATCATTAAAATATGACCCATAAAAGAAGTGATGACTGATGCCTCACTCTTGGACAAGGAACCGATATTAAAGTGATCTCATCCTCTAAATCAAACAAGTAGAGAGACCTTGCTTTAGACTGCACATAATATATAGACTCTTTCACATTGTGGCTCCTTGGAGCACAAGCAAAAGAGTTAGCATCTTATAAGAAGAGTGCAATGTGTCCAATGCCTTTGCCTTCTCCCAGAGAGCCTCAAAGAAGTTCATGTGAAATATAGAAAAGCTAAAAGTCTACAAAGAAGCAGCTATACTTTTTAAACTGATGACAAGTAGTAACTCTTCTTCGAATCAATTAGGTAGAGATGGAAAGCACATACCCACTCCAGTTTAAGATCAGAAAGATCCTGATTGAATATCAATTGAGTGGCTTGAGGAGATGTTGTGGATATTTTTACTTCAAACAGAATGCATTTTAGAGTCAGCAAATATATCATTCCCTTAAATACAGTGATACACGTAAGGGAGTCATCCTGGTCAAGGAGAATTTTTGTCTGCTGGAATGTTGTCTCTCCAAGTTTGCAAAATCGTATCGTGTTATCCCCTTCAGTCATAAGCACAAAGTGTCAATTTGGCTCACCTAGGTGAGGAGAGGTCAATACAAACCTACAATATCCAACATCGCCCAAGCTCAGAATCTTGATGGCATCAAAAGTTTTCATGCTTCATATGCAAATTCTAAAATACTGCGAATGAAATTCGAGTACATATGGACAAGGCTTTGATCCAGAAGTAAACAAAAACACAGCAAATTCAATCATGTCCCATTCGATTTGGTACTCCTTGACTATTTCCTTCATTAATTTAAACTTTGTTTTACCACTAGGATTTTTAACCGACAACTTCTCAATCAATTACAAGGCCAAGTCTCTCAAAAAAGTATGTAATTTCAACAAGATACACATCTATTCCATCAATTCAATATCCTCAAAATCAATTTTTCCCCTCTAAATACACCATACCGAATCACGGCCCAACCAATTTAGAGACATTAGCATTGACTCTTAAATCTGATTCTACTCAAACAGCATTCTGACCCAGTGCTACCTCAAGATTTAACACAAAGAAACTTCATAATTTTCATCTAAGCATCCAATGCTCACATGATTGTGGGGAAAAAAAAGGAAATAGGAGCTGTTGAATGGAAGTCTAATTTGGTATGACCACCATATTAGGTGGTCTCCCTGTTGTTTCCAATCATCTGTACCAAGCATCATAAATTCTAAATGAACAAGAACATGAGAATCAATGTGACGCAACAAAACAAGGTTCTTATTCGAGGATGCATTTTCCTCGGAGTCAACTGCATTTCCTTATCCTAAACATCTCCTGATTAAGCCCCTTTTTTCACCCCATGTCTAAGGTCAGGATGATATCTATCAGCAGAGGCAGACATCGGTGCACAAAAGTACAGCACTTCATCATCATCATAAGCAAATTCAATAGAGACATCCACCAAGCTTTGTACGGAAATACCATATTTTTGAAAAATAATTCTTTAAAAACCGTCCCAGCCTAAATATTTATATTTTTATCATCAAGAGATCGCATGTTGAACACACAATCTCAATTTTCTACTGAGACTGCATGTTTGAAATGCGATCTCGGCTCGATGCTGAACTAAAAACGGTGCGTTTTGGGCAAAGAGAGATCGCATATTGAACATGCACATCACACGTACATGCTAAGTTACCACATGTTCCTAAGTCAACATCCACATCACACGTACATGCTAGCAAATTTAATAGTGTTAATAAGAAATTGATAGTTTGTACCAAAATATTATATTTTGAAAATGTTTTAAGGACAAAGTGACAAAAAGTTTTATACCAAAACGTAACATTCATTAAAGGTTTTGTACCAACCGTAAAATTTTTCCAAGATCCACCCATCTTGAATTGTTCTTGAATTGTGCTGCAGTGACTGAGAATGTTCAGTTTATGTGAAGATATTGAAATGAAAGTAAAGTGAGTCATATCATAGCAAATTTGAAGTCATTACAAGCACTTAAACTTAAGTTGCCACATTTTCATAATAGTAACATCTGAAATATAAAGTCCTCTATATACCTAGAAATTTCTTTGAATTACAAAAAAACGACCTATTATCTTCACATTTCAGTAGAATATCTATATTCTTAATATATTGAAGTAGGGTTATAACCCCCTAGCCCTCCACATGGCAACTTCATGTGGAATTTTATTTTTCATTTTTTTACTTATATATAGCTTGGTAAATTAATGCTTAGTGCAATTTTATTCTTCATTTTTTTTATTTATATATAGCTCGGCAAGTCAGTGCTTAGTTCAAATTTGAAATCTACGATACCCATATATTATTATAGATTATATGTATCAATATTCTATTAAAAGTGTATAAGAGCCTATCAAATTTTCTTTAACTTAGACGTGGCATTGCGGTGGGATCAATTTTCATCAACTCTTACACATCCATAGTGTATTAATAATGCATATTGAATATTTTATTCCTGTAAAATATGATTCATTTAAACTCATTTTCCTTTGATAATAATTTCTTAATAAAAAATAGATAATTCACGTGTCATAATTTTAATCAGATACACTTCTTAAATGAGTTCTTAATTATCTAGAACTAGTTAGTTAAAACTTATTTATATTTTAAATATTTAATATTATGCATGAGAATTTCATATATTTATATATTATATTAATAAACTATTAAATACTTTGAAAATTGAAAACGTAAAAAAGGGAAAAAGGCACCAGTCGGTTTATTTTAAAGAGAGAAACTCTCTCTCTACTTGACAAGAAAATTTTTAGTGAAGTGGTCATACCATATATGCGATACTGATGTAGTATTTTCATCCAATCAGAACTTGACAAGTAATCCATAATAATTATAATTATTAAATCTTAAAAAAATTTCAAAAATATAAAAAACAATAATAATAAATTGTGAACTCTAAATGGTAAAAAATTTATTAAAAAAATCCTAATAAATGGTTAACCCTAAAAGGAAAAATATATAAATGAAAAATTCTAATTGGATGAATATAACACATTAATATATGACCGTCCTATTGAAGATTTTCTCCTACTTGATGTGCAGTTGCTGGACGCTAGAAGCTCCCATCGCCATTTCTGAAAAGCCAACATGAAAGGTGCAGTCAGATAGCTCCTAAATGCAACCAGACATCATGCGAAAGAAAAAGAAATGAAATTACTCCAAACGAAATAAACCGCTGGTAGTGAACAGTCATCTAGATAAACCAGCGCATGGAGCATTTTAGCTACATTACTCAAATAATTCAAACTTTAACTAATCATTTCCGAATTTGCAAACTCGTAATTTGCATCTCCATCCATCCTTCAAAATTTTCTGTATGATATGATGGATAATCAAATTAAACTTTGGAAGGAGCTTACAGCAGGTAGATGGGACCAGGACCGGGGTTCCAATTTTATCAGGGGATTTGGGGCCTCAGACAAAGTTGGTTCCTTACAAAATGTAGAGTTTGTTACCATTCATCAGGTACAGAGAAGGATTGCTTTGGATATAGTTGAGCTGATGCACGTAACTTAACGAAAAACTGATACATCACAACACGATAAAGGGGAAACAATATAGGCAGACGCCCTGTCATTCAAGCCAAACAGTACCTCGTCTATATCTAAATTGTGGCAAAACACTTGATTGGTAATAGAGGATTGATTATAAATATAAAATTCTTCGCAAGTTCATAAGAAATGGGTCAGCAGTACGAGGCAGGATTCGCCCCAAGTGGACACTACATGGAATTTGAAGCTAAAAATTCAGACACTTCGGCCTTGACTTTACTGTCCAGCAAAGAGAACATATTACACTTACAAACGCCTAAAAATCAGTGAAATTAAATGTCAAATTCAAAAAAATCAATGAAATGTGTCTGATCATCATCTAAAATCCCACCAAACCTGGAAAATATTACCAAAATGATTGGAAAATATTGCTGACGAGAGATGACCCCAAAGATCAATATTTCAAGAATATTCTGTCTTCTTATTATAAGGGGAAAGAATGATGGTGTGTGACCTCTGGGCTTCAATGTTTGGAAGTCAAACGGCAATTAGCTCGCAGAAAAGCTCAGGATCTCCTGAGTCACCGTCATTTTCTCCTCCATTATAGTATGCTCGACCTAAGAAGAATATGAGTAAGACCACAAAAATTTCAGTCTGATTTTTAAAGGCCAACCAGAGGGATTGACCAGTCTCGACAAACTTAGCAATGTCTCAGCACATCTGCTGGATTTGAATCTTTCTCCTTTTCCTCAGCAACTTAACCCGTGGAATTGACAACTTGAAAAGGGTTTTACTGCATCGGACAATTCAGCTACATGATATCTTCAAATGGTGGTCAAATTCAAAGAATCAGGAAGGTTTAACCCAGAAACATCCATAAAAATCTTCCAACTCTTATTTCCGTCACAAATTATTTAAAAAAAAAATATTCAGTTTCAATCTTTCAGCGAAATCATATCCCAGCAGTTAGAATAACTCCAGCTCAGCTCTCAACTAGCGCAACCACAAACACGATATATCGATATTAATACACCCAGTTTTCTCCTTAAAGTTCATATACATATGGCATAGTACTCAAACAGGAAAAAAAGAAAGCAAAATAGAAAAAAGACAAGACGGAGTAGCGATTTAAAACTACCTTTTGCAGCTTTAAAGCCCTTGTTGAAGAATCGAACACTTTCATGATTGGAAACAAGATCGCTGCAAACCCACCGCAAGAATAGATGATCCAATCAATATATGCAAATATCTGATACCCTAAGGGTAAGTCCTGAAGGATTAGTACATACGGAAGACGATAAAAAATTTACTTCCTTTTTGTTTCTCTCCTTTAAAATAAATTGACAACGATTAATAGAATCCACCATCAATCTATCAAAACAACATAGGCATAGGCTTATTCTTTGATGTAGATGAACCATCCTATCTCACCTAATCCACTTTATGGCATTGCAAAAACACCAAAGTGCAAGATGTAATCCAACATGTAAGCTGTAAACACGCAGAACTCAATTTAAGAAATCATGTAGTCGTCTCATTCCCAGTAGTACATCAATACGAGTTGATCATGGTCAAAAACGATCTGCATGCCACAGATATTTTAAGGCACTGATGCCTCTGCAAATTTAGCCCCCATAAACACAACTTTCTGATGTGACCTGTGGAGCTAACTCTTTCACCTATTCACCTAGGTCAATTTGCTACTCAAAGTGAAACTTAATCTGAAGAAAGGATTCAAAGACCACCTTCTGTGCAGCACCAGAATGAATTACATCTTCACCTGGCAAGGAAACTTGCCAGTGATACATGATAGTTTCCGTCATCAAAATTTTCAATAATCAACAAGCTACTTTTATAACAGGTAAAACAAATATTTCATCACAGAGAAACAGTGCGGTGGTAAAGCACTTCATCATCACTATCATCTTCCTCGTCTGACACCATTTCACTCCCGGGGAGCTCCAATTTCCCGCCCATGCAGAACAGAGGACCCGCTGCATCTGCTTCAATGTAGTCACCCTGTAGTCTCTCTTCAAATCTCTGGTCACTGCAATTAAGGAACCAATTCAATGAGCCCCTGATTCCCCTGCTCTGTAACCTTTGATACCTTGGCTTGATTCTAGATTCCAAGCTGCAAGTGAAATACTCAGGGAAGTCCACAAGCTCTTTGATTGGTCTTCCCATTTCGCTCTTAAAGTAGTAGTAACTATTCTTCATGAGTTCCACCCGCTGCGCAAACAACTGAGGGCATTTCACAACCATCTGTACAACATCCTCAGATGGAATTGCACGTCCTAGAAGGAACTCAAAGGATTTCATAATCACATGTTGATTAAGGCTTACTATCTGCGGCATCTTCTCTATCACACGGGCAAATTTTTCAGGATCAATCTTAAGCTTCAAGCTGAAGAAGTACTGCTGTGAAGACAGTTTAGCTTTCAGTGGTAATCCTAGGATTTGGGGGTACTGGGCAACAATAGAAGCAACAGCTTCTCTCCTGACACCAAAACTAATCAAGCAATCAACATTAGGCTTCACAGTCTCCTCGAGATCATAACCCAGAATATATGCCCGCTTCTCCAACATCCTGGCTAATATCTTCTTCGGCAAGCCCAGAGAAACCAAGTAGTCACAGAGTGGCTTAATCATAGTCCCAACTCGCATCCCCAAAAAATAAGGATACTGTGTGACCATAGGACCAATGTCTCTGGGATTGACTCCGATGCTTACAAGATAAGCAACTGAAGTACTCATAGTTCCTTCAAGTTTAAACCCCAAAAGCTCAGGATACTTTTGTAGCACATAGCCTATATCTTGCTTCTCTACATCAAGCCCGCGAAGAAACTTAACCACCGGTGCGAGCTCCACGATAACACTTGCATGTAAAACTTGAGGGTAATTCTTAACAAACTCACCCAACTTGGATCTGCTAATCCCAATCTTTTCCAAATAACCCAAAACAGGGATGATGTTTTTCCGCACACTACAGGCGAGTATTAAGGGGTATTCATTGAAATCATCTATTGTCAGTCCCATCTTCTGTAGAAACTCGACGCGCTCTCTCATGACTTCAACAGTGGAGGGAAGCTCCAAGTCTTCCAATTCATCAGGAATTATTCCCAGACTCTTCAAGTAGTCGCATATTATTACACGGGACACGAGCTTCTCCTTGCGGCCTTGTACCACGCCCCAAGTAACAGAAGGCATTTCATACTCAGGAAAATTAGATGACTGTGTAGAGAATGAAGCCGAAAACTTGCAGGTCTCATTAGGGTTTTGGATTCTAGGGTACAGGGGACATAGGGAGCCTCGAGCTTTGGCCAAAATCAGGTTTTGAGCCCGTTTCAGAGGAAAGACTGAGTCCGCGAGAATCTTGATGGATTTTATTGATTTGAACAAAGGGCTCATCTATGGGTTCAATGGAGTAAATCCTAAAGAAAAGCTTTGTGAAACTAATGGGATTCCTATCTCTCAGACGAGTCTATAGAAAAAATGTCTTACCAAGAAGAAATTTTTGGAGACGTGGAGTAGTGGCTCATAGGAGGACGGCAAGACTGAGAAGGCGGAGAGGTAGGGAGCAGCTGGTCGAACCGCGAAGAGTTGCAACAGAAATTGAGAGAGCAGGGAGCGAGAAGGCAAGGAGGCTTTGCGGACCCAAATAATCGCCCCCAACCAAGACTAAAGAAGAGAAACGGGCTCAAATATTGAGAAAGGAATTTTTAAAAATGGCACTCATTAATTATTTTCAGTTGAGATGAAAATTTTTTTAGTAATAAAAAATGATTTTATAACTGGCACTTATTTATATCACATTAAAAAATTGACATTATTATTTGAAGCTTTTAATGAAATTTTAAATAATATTTATTATACTTTCTCATAACTCACACTCATTTCTCTCTCCTAATCGCTACACTTTCCTTTTCTCTCTTTGGTTACTTTGGCCAAAAGTTGCTCTATCTCTTTTTGCTTTCTTAGAGAGGACGCCGGCCTCGCCGCCCCACCCACGGCCGGATGCCACGATGCTAGCCTCGCCACCCACTGAAGCCCCCAATGACTAGATCATCTGCAAACCCTCGACCCAAGCTTGTTGCCCAATGAAGCTGATGCCCAAATCTGCGATGCCCAGATTTGCCGAATAGGGAAAAAAAAGAAACGACAGCCTTCGAATTGCCATCCCTCTTCTAGTGTTCATATCGCTAGAGGTGCTCTGCGTAGAGAGGAGGAGAGCATACAAATCTTGGTGAAAACCCTAACTGGGAAGATGATTACTCTCCAGGTCAAGAACAACAACCCCATCGACAATGTCAAGGCCAAGATTCAGGCTTTCTTACCTGTCCGCTTTCAAGTCTTATATATTGCTTATATGTCCTTGCTCCCTTCCTCCCTTCCAATTGTTCATCTGATTTTCATGGCTTGCTTTTTCTCTATTGGAATTCGCTTTTTACGGGTGTATGTAATTTGGGGGAAGTTTTGCTGAGATTGAGTTCGGTTAGATTTAACAGTGATGATCTCACATAGCGTCGATGCTCAAATTCTAGATTGAATTGGAACTCGAGGTTGCGGATTGTAGGCCTTTTGTTTATTCACTATCTTGGTTTTTTTTGTGTAGTGTAAATGTGTGATGTCTGCGAGCTTGTTCCATCCATTTCTTTTCTTGTTTGTCTTACTCTAAGAGTATTATGATTCAAATATGAAGAAGAAAAAGGAAGAAGACGAAGAGAGCACAGAGAATGAAAGCTCTCAGTATTGCTCTGAGGCTTCGTTTTCCATTGATATATATTAAAGATACAGAGAAGTAATTATTGGTTTGTTACAATCCCATCTGTCATTATTCCCTCACGTGCCTATACAAAAATTGTAAAACTTTCAATTGAATAGGCCTAAGTCTGAGGATTGAGCCCAAGGCCTTGAGTCTACTTTTCCTTCTTCAGGGC
This sequence comes from Lagerstroemia speciosa, assembly GCA_037672795.1. Taxonomy (NCBI): domain Eukaryota; kingdom Viridiplantae; phylum Streptophyta; class Magnoliopsida; order Myrtales; family Lythraceae; genus Lagerstroemia; species Lagerstroemia speciosa. The sequence continues at coordinate 898,700 of CM075298.1, forward strand.
TTAGAGTCCATGTCTTCTTTTGAGCCATAATGCTTTGAGACTCCCCCTCAAGATGGAGAATACAAGTCATGTATTCCCATCTTGCTCAATAAACTGTGAAAGACTTTTGACTGCAATGGTTTTGTAAGCATGTCAGCAAGTTGATTTTGGCTCGACACATGCATGGTTTTGAGCGTTCCTTCTCGTATCTGTTCTCTCACAAAGTGACAGTCCAGCTCGATATGCTTTGTCCACTCATGGTAAATGGAGTTTGCTGAAATGTGTAGTGCTACTAAGTTATCACAATATAACAAGGCTAGTCCCTCGCGTTTGATATGCAGATCCTTCCGTATTCCCAAAATCCATACAATTTCACAGCAAGCATGAGCCATAGATCTATATTCTACATCTGTTGAAGATCTGGACACGATCGATTGCTTCTTCAATTTCCACGAGACTAGGAATCCCCAAGAAAAACACATAAACCAGATATAGATCTTCTTGTGTTTGGACAAGAAGCCCAATCTGCATCAGCAAAGGCTTTTAGTTGTAACCTTATATTCATGGAAAAGAGGAGCCCCTGTCCAGGTGCCTTCCTGATATATTGCAGCACTCTCATGGCTACTTGAAGATGCCTATCTTGTGGAGCTGCTGGGAACTGACTTAGCTTCTGCATTGCATAGCTTAGATCAAGTCTAGTTATAGTGAGATATACCAATCTCCTCATGAGTCTTCTGTAGCTTGTTGGATCAGTTAGCAGTTCTTCTTCATCTTTCGAAAGCTTTAAGTTGGATTCCATGGGTGTTGTCACTGGTTTGCAACCCAAGCACCATGTATCTTTTAGAAGTTCCAATGCATATCTCCTTTGACAGATTGAGATTTGTGTTGAAGATTGGGCAACCTCAAGACCCAAAAAATACCTCAAGTTTCCCAGATCCTTTAGTTTGAATTTCTTGCTCAAATTATCCTTCAAGGAGCTCACCATCCGATCATCATTAGTGGCAATAATAATGTCGTCAACGTAAACCAATAAAGTCACAAACGAACCCGAGCAACTCAATTTAGTGAAGAGAGAGTGATCACCCTGGGATTGCTATGTGTGATTTTATCAAAATCAAGATTTGAGTAAATCCTTTCTTTCATATTGTATTGTGGACACTCTAGATTATTGGCATTGGTTTTCCACCTGTTTCTACAAGCTTGTCTATGTTAGTATGCGGCTTGCCGATGACAAACTTGCAAAAGACTACAATATTGAGTGCGGGTTGGTCCACCTTGTGCTTACTCTGAGGGGAGGCAGCTTCTAGTCAAAATCAACGGTTGGTGCCTTCATTCATTTCTATATGACTATACTTTCCTAGCGCTTCTTCCTTTACTGAACTGGAAAGATGTATTTGCTAAGTGGATAGAATTGCACTTGTCATGCTATAATTAATCTCAGAGAACATGGTATGACATCTTTATCTGCATCATTGTATGTTTGATACTCTGAAAATTTTCAAATAGGTCCTAAGAAATTGATAACTTGGTTTATATACAAATCAGGATCATCCTGCTTATGTGAAGTGTTGTTGGTATGAGATATCTTATCAAATGAATAACTTGGTAACTAGTCTCGAAAATTGTCAAACATGTGCCAAAAAAATAAAACTGGTCAAGGGAAATAGTCGATTGGACTCGAAAATACACATTTGGTCCCGAAAGTCACATGAATAATTTGGTTCAAAAAATTGTCAAATAGGTCCTTAAGAAACTAAAACTAGTCAAGAGAAATACATGATTGGTCCCAAAAGTCACATGGATAATTTGGTCATGGAAATTGTCAAATAGGTTCAAAAAAACTGAAATTGGTCAAGGAAAATACACAATTGGTCCCGAAAATACATATTTGGTCCTGAAAATCACATGGATAATTCAGTCAGAAAATTAGCAAATAGATTCCGAAAAAACTAAAACTGTTCAAGGGAAATACACGATTGGTTCCAAAAGTCGCATGGATAATTTGGTCTCGAAAATTTCTAAATAGGTCCAAAAAAATGAAACTAGTCAAGGGAAATATGAATTGGCCTCGAAGTTACATTGATAGTTTGCTAGCACAGTTACATGGATAATTTGATCCTAAAAGTCATGAAAAAGTCATATGTGTATTTCTTCAGTATCAGGCATTCCCATTTTCTATTGAACATAATCACCACTTGGACGTGCTCCATGTTACCTATCCACTAATATGAACATATATTATAAGTAAGAAATATAATACAAATAGATCCCATATAATTGCATATAGGTGATGTCACAATATAAATAGGTCTTATTGCATTATATTATATATTATAAATAGGTCCCACAAAATTATATAGAGGTCCCAATATAGTATAAATAAGGATAAATAGGTCCCGATAAAGTTTAAATACGCACCAATAAACAGGTCCCGAAAAATTATAAATATTTCTCGATAAAGTCTTAATAGGTATCGATAAACAGACCCCCGATAAATTATAAACCAGTCCCAAAAATTTAAAAAAGGTCCTGATAGAGTCTAAATATGTACCAATAAATTATAAATTGATTATGAAAAAACATAAATAGGTCTCAATGAATTTTCACATCTTCCTAGTCGTTGGTGACACTTAATAACACAAAATACCTTAACAATCCTCGTTGACTTTTGCTAGGAGGGCCAGGTATTGGTGATTGAGAGGTCGTCACTGCTGCCGGTCTGATCGTTGCCTATCATCACCTATGAGTGCTAGTCATTGCCACTCGTGAGTACTGCTTGTCCGATGAGGAGCTGCTATCCAATGAGTTGTTGTCCAATGAGGAGCTGTTGTGCTATCCGGTGAGGAGCTGCGATGCTACCACCCGTGTGATGCTCCAGTGCAGCCGCTTGTGATGCTAGGGATTTTGTTGAGGGGAGAGAGATAATGGAGCGAAAGGGAGAAATGGCAGATGGAGGCAAAGAAACAATGGAGGGAATCTTAAAATAATTGAAAAGAATTTATAAGGGTAATATGGTCTTTGATTACAACGGGTACTTTTTTTTCAATTGTTTGTAAAGTAATGTTACTCTTGAAATGATAGAGAGAGAACTAATGCTATTTTCCCCTATTAACACTTTTTTTAAGATTCTGTTCTTTTAAAATGTATTTTAAAAATGCTCTTTTATTGTGACTAAAATTCAAGTTTAGACTGCTCTTTTATTTTTTATTAATTTCCAATGGAAACACAATTCTAATTTGCATTTTAAACATGAAGGGGCGAAAAGTATTTTTAAATACATTTTAAATAAAGAAAGGGAGTGTTTTTAAAGTGCATTTTAAGCATGAAAGAGAATTTTTAAAATGTATTTTTTCTTAAATTGATGAGGCAAACAAGAAGATAAATATACATTTTACAGGAAAATAAAAGAATATTTTTAAAATGCATTTCGAAATGATGAAATGAAAAATAGTTAAAAAGTACCATTTTTAAAATTTACTTTTAAAACGGGCGGTACTTTCACATGTTTCTTCTTTTAAAAAAGAGCCCCCACAAAAATAAGACCTTTATGAGGAAGTGGCACCATAATTAAAAAACTATGTTTAAATGATTCTATAAATCTATAGAAAATGGAAGAGATGCACAATTCACTTAAAAATGTTCTTTTGCCTATGCGTAATTCACTCTTCTCGAACCTAAAATCAACTTTACCCTTTTTATTGAAGTCTTTTTATTAAACAGTTATATCACATTATAATACTTACATGATGTCACAAATTAAAAAGAAATAATTTAAAATATCATATAAAATCCTAAAAATAAAAGACCTATAATGTCATCGGTTTGTTATATCACTTAAGTATTATAATGTAATATGCCCATTACATATAAGACTTTCTCCTTTTTATCTTCGTTCTTTATTCGCTGGGATATTTTATCAAACACATAAAGACTATTCTTATTATCAAAATTGCACATTTCTTCGAAGTTTTAATATAGAAAAATGGCACAACTCCTCACCAATCTCTCTCAAATAGCACCGATTTATACTCAATATTAAAAATAGCACCAATTTATGTCTATGTCTAGTTTGTCTTTCCCAATTTGAATTGCGCACCCCCCCCTCCCCATTTCATATGCTCGCTACCCTCCCCTTCACATTTCATTTGCTCACCGACGTCCCGCACCCCATTTCATCTACTTGCTCTCACTCACAGCAACTATGACCAAGATGGTGACGCAGATCGAGACGGCTGTGGCAACAATGAAGGGGGAGAAGGAAGAAGGCGACAACGGAGAAAGAAGACGGTGATGTTTGTTGCAATGGCAACGCAGTGGTGACAATAATCTAGACAATGGTGGCTACAGCGACCGAGATGAGTAAGAAGGAAGCAATGGCGACAAATGAGAAGGAAGGAGATTGCTCACAAAGCTAAAGAATGACATCATGACATTCAAATTGCAGCCAATGGAGTCTTTCTACGAAGCATGGGAGCGTTTCAAGCAGCTACAAAGAGCATGCCCCCACCATGGCATTGAGATCTGGACATTGGTACAAATTTTTTATAATGGTTTAGTGAAAAATTGTCGTTCTTCTCTTGATGTTGCTGCAGGTGTTTTGATCATGAATAAATACCTCGAGAAAGCCTATGAATTGCTTGAGGAGATGGCATGTAATCGATATCAATGGCCATTCAAAAGGGCAACGGGACATGGAACCACTGGAATACATTCGACAGATGTCGTGACAGTCCTCTCAGCTAAGATGGATGCTCTATTCATGGAAGAGACAATATGGAAGAACCAAGGAGTTGGGCAAAGCTATGGAACCACCGAGGAAGGAACATACATGGAACCGGTGCAAGGAACTCATGAAATAGCCAATTACATTAATGGCAACTCGAGGAACAATCCATATTCCAACACTTACAATTCGAGTTGGAGAAATCATCCAAACTTCTCCTATGCCAACAACAACAAAAATGTGGCCAATCCACCACTAGGGTTCCAACCAACTCAAAAACATCAACCTTTGGATTCAGATCTCATCACGAGATTAGAAGAGACTTGCATTAATTTTATGCAATCTTCTCAAAATACACATGCTGCTATGCAATCAAGTTCTAATCAAATTGTTGCTCTACAATTGCAGGTGCGCAATGAAGAGATGCAAATAGGTCAATTGGCTCAAGCAATCAATTCTCAGCCTAGTGGAGCATTACCATGTGACACAAAGATCAACCCTCATATATTTACTCCCTGATTCGAATATTTACCTTACCCTAAGAATTCCTCTTCCAAATCCCAAGATTTGACCTCTATATTATCAAGTGCACCTAACAAAGAACTAATTTTTTTTATACCCATTTTTCCATATACTAGTTCTCTGTATATATATATATATATATATAAGTTTAAGCATGAAATAACAGGGGACACATTTAACAAGTGTTCAAGCATGAAGGCCCACTTTTCATTAGCCTCTAAAAATAAAAAGTGGAAAGTCAGGAAAATTACCAAAACCTATTTCGATAAGCCGCACGGGTTCGCCTCCATACACCACCCCAGGAGTTTCAGACACTAACTAGATCGTGGCGACACAAATTCTTCTCGGTAATTATTTTACGAGCATCAATCTTCACACCTTTGAACTTTATCAAGGCCCGTTGCTTCAAGCATATGGAGCTAAGTGTGGTCCCCTTCAGGAAATTCTCGTTGAGGGTCACGATGCTAGCTCCAATCCTTGGAGTAGTCCCTTATGAAGAAAAACAAGTCTTTCCACCCATTATTAATAGACCCATAATTCACCATTAAGGCCCTACGAGTTTCATACGGCACGGCTGGAAGTGGAAGAATCCCTCTCCTGACTTTTGGTTCAAAAGATAAAATATCTAAACAACATCCTACTGTAATTAATCCTTGTTCCTCTACAATACAGGTAAAATGTTGTTCAAATGAACTAGGTGTTGGAGACAGTTGTCTTGATGCGATGCGATAATACTTGAGTATCACCACCACTAGATCTGCCAAAGGCCATCAGAGTCCAGCTCTGATCTGCTCAAGGAACACAGAGAACTCTCCAAGGCGAGGCCCCAAGTCTTTTGCCTCGATAGGAAATCTAGGTGAAAAATTAGCACCTACTCTTCACGGCTTCAAAATAGCAAGAAATATGGAAAAGCTAAGTTTGTTGTCAAAGATTACACCCTCATCTATGGGTTTTGGAGGTGATGCGAGCCAGTTCGAAGAAGCCATGGAGACCGAATAGCCGAAAAGCTATAGTGAGAGAGAGAGAGAGTAGTGGAAAGGGGGCAAGAGTGGCCATCCACTAGGGAGGTACCCCTTTATAAGAACTCGTGGCCTTATAACGATGACAGCACGCAAACGACGGCATGACTCTTCCTCTGCCCTAGAAAGTCGAGCACAATCAGTAACCTGCACATGACATGTGTTAATCAGGGGCAACATCCGAAGAAGTTCAAATTATTTTCCCACATCCCACAACACGAGAAAATCAGGGAAAGTGATAGGTCCAATAGGTTCAGGCCCAGGCCCAAGCCTCTTGGGCAATTCAGGAGCGGCACTACTAAGGCCCAATGTGTGTTACAAGCCAATTGAGGCTGAGTCGGTTAACTCAAGAACGTGCACAAGAACCCATTCATGTCATAACTCCCGCATTTCTCCATGATTTTAGTTGATCATCTTGTACTCATATAAATAGGTTCAATGTACATGAGAAAAGATTAATGAGAAACAAAGAAATAACTTATTCCGTCAAAATATCCAATTCCGTTTGTCCCATTTCCACATCACCACACTTGTTATATATATATATATATATATATATATAGACACACACATTATATAAGAGCCAAAAAACTCTATCAAGTGGATGAAGATTTCGAGAGGGAAAGTGTTATAGCAAAGTTGGTCCAGCATCCACTTTGAGATTTTCAATAACCTTGACCGGGAGTGTAACTTAAAAAACAAAACTGAAAAGTCCCCCAAATCTACTAGGACCTGAACCAATCGAAAATATGTAAAAAGAGACTACCATATTTAATAATTTATCTTACTTTAAGATTTTCACGATAAAAATAATTTTTTAAACTTGAATTCTTGTTCTTATTTATGCTATTTAACTTATTAATAAACTTACCTATCTATGATTAGTAGTTCTCATTTAAGCACGGTGAATTTTATTTTATTTTTTTATATTTAATTTATTTTAACTTGAAGATTATGCCCGGAAACAATCCAAAACGCCGGTTGATTTTTCATTTCCTTGAACGATTCCTAGTATGGTGTTTAGACTTAAAAATTGACCTGGAAAATTCCAGCCCTACTACCCACTTCCCAAAACAAGAAAAATGAATTTAAAAAAACAAAAAAAAAAACTCAGTCCGACCACTTTCACCCCCCGAATGTCGGCCCATCAAAAGCCCATTCGTGCGGGCTCTTTTCTATATAATGTAGACTCCGTCTCTTCTCTTTACCTTTTCAGCGAAATTTCCTTTCGTTTACGTAATTTTTTCCCGGAAAATTCTAATGGCGTCATCGCTTCTTCTTCAACCTCGACCTCCCCTCCCACCAAAACCCTCCCTTCCCGCCACCTCTCCTCACGTCCACCCAGCCCTAACCCTCTCCCATAACTCCAAGCCCTTGTCCCCATGTCTCTCTTCCAACTCGAGCTCTAGTTTCTCGGTTAGGGCTTCCGCTGCTGCTCCCCTACCGGTCTCCTCCCGACCAAGACTCGCCGATTCGACTCGGACGGTCACCTCCCTCCTCGCAGCTTCGCTGCCCCTCTCACTCTCAATCGCCAAACTCCTCCAGAGGCTCCCGATCGAGAAAGTCGCCTACTTCTGTCTTAGCTCCCTCCCGAGTCCTCAAGAACTCGCGGCACTCCGGTCGCTCGCCGGCGGCCTCGGGCGATCGGCGGGTCCCACGTTCTTCGCCGCCTTGCGCGACCGACCCAGCGGGTACCTGAACACTCCGTTGACTGTGGTTGCGGCGGGGCTGTCCAAGTGGCTCGACATCTATAGTGGGGTCTTGATGGTTAGGGTCTTGCTCAGCTGGTTCCCCAATATCCCGTGGGAGCGCCAGCCTCTGTCAGCGATTCGGGACCTCTGCGATCCCTATTTGAATCTGTTCAGGAATATAATTCCCCCAATCTTTGATACGCTCGATGTCAGCCCACTTCTCGCATTTGCAGTGTTGGGCACTCTTGGCTCGATTCTGAACAATAGCCGTGGAATGTACTGAAACTGAGGAAAAAGAGGCCTTTCTCTGCATTGAGACAGTTGGCTCCTGAGAGTATTGGTGAATGAGTATGTACTCATGGCTGCTTGCTATTAATCTTTCTTGATGAAAGATGTCTCACTGCAGCGTTTTACTCTATATTCAGCTCCCGATATATAATACTGAAAGATACTCTTGTTTCGATTTCATAAATTTTGTGAGCTGTTGCGATATTGGAATTGTAAGATTTTTTTGAGAGTATTTGTTCAGTTTTTGGCTCTCTCAGTCAATTTCCAGTTAGTGTTCTCGAATCTTTTTACTGCTAGTTGAATTAAACTGTCATCGGATAAGAAATTGCACTAACTGAAATAATTGTTAGTTCCATGTAGAACTTCCCATGGCAGTTGGTAATAAAAGCTGAATTGAACATGACTTGTCGTATTGCAGTTCCTTTGGGAATTTGATTCCACATCTCTTATGTTCTTGACGTTGATTCTCTTCTTGGCAGAGTTACACACCTTGCCCTTGTAAATGTGTCCAAGATCGTTGCTGGCTTGCTGCTGCGTTTTTATTAGATCAAGTTATGGTTATACATATAAGTTTTCCAGTAACCCGATTTGCATCTGCCTCTGTTAATTCAATCAACATTTACTATGGGGTTTGATGGCTATGTCACAGAATTAGGTTGTCAATATTGGAGATAAAACTATGCAATAAGCATGAAAATGCTAGTTTGCCCTTGATATCGTGGTGTGCATCTATGATCTCCTCTTTATTGCTTGTTCAGCTGTTCTTCACTGGCTTTTTCAATTTCAGTCATTTAGTCACGAGCCCACCTGTTTTAAGTTGTTCTTCTTTGTGTGGACTGTAGACTTGCTTGAAAATTATCTTCTTTTCTCAATCAGAATCATATGTTATTGGGCTGTTCCTTCTGGAGCTGCTGGAAACTTAGATTTTCAATCTTCCGCCCTAGATAACTACATGTAACTGTCAAAAGACCTAGCTTGCGTAATGCAGAAGCCACGAAATGATTTGTGCATCATTGTCCTTTTGACCTGAAGACCTAACTGGGTGCAGGATCCATGCAGGAGAAGGCAACTCTATGGACAGTTCTTTATGTGAGCAAAACTCGGAACCCTGATATTCTCGGAAGGTTCAAACTTCATTATCTTGCCCAAATCATCAAAGTTCCTTTTTTTGGGCACTTGGAGACATAGGGATCTCTAAATTAAATTGTCACCTGCATGAGCTCGATTAATCTATGGACTCTAATTCACCGGTATCGAACATAAACAAAGACAAAATTTGAGTCCGGTTAGTCTCCATCATGGGCAAAGGGCTGTGTCTACTAACAACACATGGACCGTTTCAGACAGTGCAGTATACGGTATACTTACTAGTTTAACCCACAGTTCTATAAGTAGCAATTGCAAAAACAGGCGCAGGCAGCTGCGTTGTCCCAGGCTCTTGAACTGATGCAGTCATGTCATACCCGTCCAATCCAATCCAACCCAGGTGGATTAGATAAAGAAAGCGCAAGCAGAGGGGTTTCCCCTGCTAATCTGATTCCGCAAGAATCCTCTCGATTTCTTCGAGGAGACGTTCTTTCTCCTCGGCCAGTTCATTGTTCTGCTTCTGTAACTCTTCTATCTGTTTAGTCTGTTCAGAATCCTTCCTGAAAAGTTATGATTTAAACAGAGCACATCTCGTTAGATGCTTCAACAGTTATGGACTGAACACCGGGAGGAACTGCAGAATATTTCCACATTAAAAGAGATGATCAATCACAGTGGAGCAAGTATTTCGATCTAGATGTTAAAGTTCCATGTACTGTGTGTAGAATTTTCTGAATATTTTCATATTCAAAAAAAGATAAGAGGCATATTCAGACACTGACCTATTCATGAAGGACAAATTGAGCTTGAGGGATCTCACTTCCTTCTCAAGATTCTCACACCTCTTCAACACCGATTGCATGTCTGTTGGGACTGCTGATGTTGAGTTCCTTTCCTTGGCCTCTGCCATTCTGCAGAACCCCAAACTTGATGAGCTATGCACATCCCTCGGCATTTGTGCCCAGATTACAGAAACACATTCATACATTGTTACCGTGAATGAATCAACATTAAGTCTAGCCGATCAACATATCAAGTAACTAATCTGTGATCACATATATCTATTTTTTTTTCTGTGAGAGCAGACGCGAAAAGAGATGATACGAGCATAGAGAAGATATGCAAATTTGAAGGCACAAGATATCCGATCCCTAGTCCTACAAATCTTGGGTATAACTTAAATTTCCTTACGAATACTACAAAAATATTTGCATGAAATTCAGATTCCATGGGATTCTTGAAATTAATTTATTAACATAGATACGCAACAAGCAAACAGTTACATCAGACTTTTGTTTTATCTTTATGGAATACCATTCTAGTCATCAGATTTAACTTCAATTCCTCTCCAGCTGAATAACCAGTTAACATAAAAGAGAAGTATTCTTGTAGTCACCAGGGGTTAGAAGTTGATGCATTGACTTGTAACTTATCCATAAAAAGTTTGAACTGATCGTGCCCAAACAGAGGAAATCACAAGGCAGTAGGTCCAATAGCTAGACTACGTGTAGTTTTTATTTGGATAAGTTACAAAGAAGTTTACAAGGAGACACTAGACAGTGTCTATTACACTACATGACCATCAGGAAGAAAGGGGCAATAAGCACAAATCCATATTTAATTTCCAAAAAAAGAGGAAACAGAATGCTTGTAGAGAGATTCTACATACTTTCGTGATCGCTCCACCCTGCGCTTCTTCGTTGGATCAGCTTTATCAGCTGCACAAGCTAACTGATTAGAGAAACAGCACGAAAAGGAATTACCATAAAACACACATGGGCTTGGAGCTGGGACAGTTTCTATTTCTTTTACTGAACAAAAGAAAAGCAATAAGTCGTTGTCAACTGACATTGCATTCAGTTGAAGGAGAAATTATTTTTATACAGTAAAATTCTTGGAGGAATTTTTTTAGCAGTCCAAAAAGGGAAAAGCTATCACGGGATTTATCAGCAATGCAGAAAATAAATGGTGGATAGCTCCACAAGACAAGTGCGACTGGTGAGTAGAGCATACTACTAAGGAAATCATGAGGGAACTTTTTAAATCAATCAATCATCAGGATCCTCACATGAACCAGCAGACGTCACAGATCCATATCGCACTAGACTTCCCCTCTGTTACAAAGTGCAAAGAAAAGACAAGGTAACTGAGTAAAATGCTCTGAGGTCAAGCTGTTAAAGGAGGGATTATTACAAGAAGGGAGAGGAATTACCCTTCGATCATCTTTCAAGTTGTCAACTATCCGCCCTCTGAATTCTGCAGTTGATAAAGAAGCTTATGTTATCTAATGTGCACAAAATGCAACTATGAACAAGACAAGGTAGAACAGTGGATGATCAAATACATGATCATGATCTTGAATCCTGCAAATATTAATATTCAGTAATGTCTAAAAATTCTGGAGGAAGCAACCATATGAGAAGTAGACTGATTCTATTATTGTTCCTCATTGTTTTTGCAGCATGACTATCAAATTTCCAGACAATAACTGGTAATCAGGGGTTAGGACCGTGTACTCTGCAATAAATAAATAAATAAATAAACTTAGCAAGAAAGTGGCAGAGACGGCGGGATTTTTACTACAAAAAGAATCCAACACCTTGCCTCCTTCAAGATGATAAAAACAAGTAACCAAAAGAATATTTGATTCTGCTGGTGATTGGTGAGATATAGAGGGAACTTGTAATCAAACGGGAAAATGAAGGAGGAAAAATTTTAGGCAACAAGGAAACAATGCTGAAGAAACATATATATGCTTTGATGACAATCCTGTATTCAAGCACTATGGTGCAGTGAATGAATTAATTCTCAATCTCATATAGCAAGTCAGTTTACAGAAAAAATATCAGCACTATACCTTTGGTCCTTGAGCCATTTTCTGCACCTATGCTGCCTCCAACACGCTTCCTTGAGCTCTCAGCAATGTTAAGAGTCTGAGTTGAGTTTGCAGGGCAATCATAGGGATCCATGCTAGGGGAAACAACTGGTGCAGCAGCAGAAGACTCACTTTGGGAAGGTTCACGAGAACATGTTCCCTGCTGAATTGGATTATTCAAAAACCCTTCCAGGTCAAGATCAATGGATCCTTCAACAGTTTGTGGCACAACTATCTCTTTCACCTGAGATGAAAACACTTCATCAAATACTGTGCCATGAATCATATGTCCTTGTCCTTGATAGAAATTAGTGTTGGCCACAATTCTTTGAGCTTGAAAGAATCCCTGGGAGCAATCCTCCGAAGCCTCTTTCTCAGCCCTGTTTGCTAACCTCTTGCGTTCCAGAGTACCCTTTAGCATACTAACAACAGAAGAAACTTTATCCAAAATTTTCACTGGCGGAGCGCTGAAAGTGGATGAGGAAGAATTCGATGGTGACACGAAAGTGACCAATTGCTCTGGAATCTCATTCATTGACTGGTCAGGAAAGCCAATGGGATTTCCAAACTCTTGTTTCATTTTGAGGTCTTGTCCATTTGCATTCTGCGTGGCCTCCATTCCCATCGTTGTTTGAGCATTTTGCATGGCAGCGTACCTCCTCCTGCAACATAGGTATGCCTTCATCTAACAAAAGCCAACTAAGTCCTTGCAACTGATAAGATCATTTATGAGATCAAAAACAGAAAAATCTTGACATTTCAATGTTGGTCAATCGATAGCTTGCTTGTTTTGGGCTTTCATATCAGACTTGGTAAACAGATGACCATTTTTCTGATTGTCACAAAGCATAACAAAGCATAAAGGGAAAGCTCCTGTTAGTTTAATTCAAGAGACATCAAGTGAAGGTTGATACCGCAACTCAGAGGAGCGGCTTCTTGTCATGGGCTGCGAACTATGAAACCAGGCCTGCAAGAGATGTGAAGTATCAGGACACTAGAATTTTGTCAGCAAAAGGATCCACTAAAAATTTAAGTACCTTCGCTAGATACAAATTACTGGCCTTCCATCCTCTTTCGACAGCATCCCTGATGTAGGAACAATAATGAAATAAACAATAACTCAAACAATTATGCAGTGATGGATAAGCCTGGAACAACTTGTTGTGGTGTATTCTTACGACTAATGAGGTATCATAATTTAACGCCCCAAAAGCAAGCGATTTCAAAATGAGATTGAGTAAATGGTTTGGTGTCAACCTGTCAGAGTCCTGGCAAAGGTCATTGGATATCTCATTGACCACAAAACCATCATGTGCTACTGAATTATCATTGCCTCTTTTGCTCTGAAGAGTCTCCCCATGCTGCTGATTTGATAGATTTGCCAATTCAGAGGATATCCTGAAAGCAAAAATACATTAACATATAATACAATATTTTACAATCATGAGAGATGCAGAGGAAAGTTCATATACGAAAAATCCTTAAAACCACAAGGTGAGGTAGTTCTGCTCTATGCATAAAATAACATCACCTACAAATAAAGCCAACGCATAATTTAGACTACTATTTTTCAGATACTGGAGTGAAAAGGAAAAGGTGACTCACCTCTTTGATAGCTGTCTACGATGTGCCGTACTTGGTGAGTTGTTTCCAGGATTCTGTAAATCAAAGTGTGAGTGAAAATCATTTCTATCTTGCAGACACAAACTTTTATGGTCATTGTGATCCTTGCATTACCCATACTATTTTTCTTTCTTTTTTTTTTTTAAGTTTCTGTGCTATGACTGAGGGATGAAGAAATCTGATATTAGTTTGCTTATTAAAACTGAAAAAACTTGAGAGGATAAGCTAAGGCCAGAAGAGAAAAGGCATGAAGACATATATGGATGCAGTCAATGGAACAATAGATCATTAAAAGGATTTCGCAAATCCTAAGGTAAATAACTTCGTACATGGAGTAGACACTGACTTCTAGTTAGTTGCCAGCAACGAATACTGAATTTTCTGTCACATATTGGGAATATATTCGTGACAGGTGGCATCAAAACTAAGAGGTAAGATGAGGCCAGTGAAGCTGAGGCAAATGCAGTATCTGGTACTTGATAGGACAACCTAATTGGTACAGGTGATATTATGGAAAAGAATACGAATTTCAAAGGCATTTCGCATATTCCTCTAGCTGGCTTGATCTATTGTTATGATATTTAAAACTGGGTATTGACAGCAAATCAAGAATGAAAGTCCCCTGCAAGCTTGCCTCTGCATTTGCAAGCCAGCTCTTGAAAAGCTCCTCGCTATCTGTGCGAAAGTTCTGAGAGAGGTTCTTAAACCCCAACATCTCCACTGTTGGCGTTGGCGTCCCGAGTGGATTCTCCATCATAGTCTTGAGGAACAACTCCTCAGTCGTGTTTCTGAAGAGACCTGATAGCCCCCTTCCATCCATCTCCAGGTAGCTGTTCTCCCCTTCACCCCTTCAATTCATCAGCACTCACCTAGATTGGATGCAGAACCTAGCTTTCAGAATATTGAGTCCTATGAATTGGGAGGGTAGTCTAATATCTAATGCATCTATCCAAGGAATCTGATGAAAAAGAAGAACCTCTAATTACGAAGGACAACCCCATTTCGAGTCATTCAATAGTTTCACCTCAGACTGACGTTGCTTCCCAACAGAAACATGAAAAACCTCTCTGCTCGACCACCAAAGAAAATTATGAAACCTATTCAGGAATCAGCTTGACCAATACAACAGTTTAAAAACTGTTTAGCATGGTGTTGGAACACAGCAGGTCCGGCAGTCATCTCTCCAATTGGAACACAGCAGGTCCGGCAGTCATCTCTCCAAAACTGCTGCCTAAACTTGCTACAACAGAAGATCAGAAACACCCCGAGAATTAGGTAAGGCATCATGCCATCGTCTAACTGCTCAAAGTATCAGACGCCTCCATTTCGACCGATTTACTGAATACAACGTCAATACATTGTGAGATCAAACTGATTAAATACTGCAGAAGGATCTAAACAGCTCAATGGGCAAATAAACAAATAATTAAACGGAATCTTCGAATGGGGAGGTTTGACAAGATTCCTCCGTCAACTTGTCGTGTCTGTCCAATGTGAAACCAAAGTTTCACATAGGTTGAAAAGCGCGGGAAATTAACGGCGGAAAGTGGAATTTAACTATAATTTGATGTAACGGTAGAGAAGTGCGATCGGTCCATTGATTGATTGATTGATTATACTGATAAATTAATATTCACCTTACGTGGGGAATGGGTGTGAGGGACGCCATGAAAGGGACCCCGAGCAAGTTTCCTGGTAGTTTTTCCGAAGAAGAATACCGCAGCAGTTGAAATGGCGCTTTCACTGATTAAAAAAAAAAGAAATTATTTTCCTATTTCTCAAAATAAAGATATTATTTTCATAAAAAAGAAGATACAAAAATGCTCCAATAACTTATTTGGACCGGTCTCTGAGGGCGAATCCGCTAGTAAACTAACAATATGAAGTACACTAAGTCCAGGATTTGACTTTCCTGGGGCTGATATAGCAGATCTTGGGCCGCATAATACATTATCCGGTATATTAGTCCATTATTGCGACGTCAAACACCATATCAATATATAAAAAAGAATTTTTTCCCTTAAAAAAGATTTTTTCCCATAATTCAAATTTGATATAAATCCCTTTTTTTTTTTTGTTCATCATGCTCTCATCATTTTGGAATTTATGCAGGTATGATCCTCCATAATATAATTAATATTAAACAAGTTTATGTAATATTTATAATTTATTTTAATTAAACATTAAAAAGGGAGAAATTCTCAACAGAAGAGAAAAGGGGTGCTGGGGTCTGACTCCGCCGCCTTGACGAGGTCGCCAATGACCTTACCAGAGGCTGGGGCACACTGAGTCGAGCTTTCACTGCCCTTCTCTTCTTTCCATTACCGTGATGACCGCTTAACTCGAGCCACCATCATCCCGGTCGAGGTCATCACTAATCCTATACTATTGTTTACCTCACTTGGGGTATTAATGGCTGAAATCAACTCTTCGTTGCAGTATTCCAATAGTATACTTATAAGGTCACAACATGCAGTAAACCAGATTTAGGGTTCAACTTTTCAGAAGGCCAGTATTTAGGAATTAATGGCGAGCTCCAGGCCGTATAATATACCGTTCAGATGATTAATTGGTTATTACAGTGTTGGACATCATCAATATAAAAGGAGGAAAAGAAGGGAAAAAAAAAAAAAAAAGGCCTCCGACCCCAGCAATTTTGTTTGGAACTAACTAGAGGGGTGAGATCGTCAACGGTCCTTGGGGCTATCGACACCCCAGTTTTCTCTCCGATCAGCGGCGTCACCAACGCCAACTCCTTGGATGCGGTAATGGCTAGAGCCGAGGCCCCACCACCCATTCTCTACTTTCGTTGAGAATTCTCCTTTTTCATTCTAAAATATTCTTAATTAAAAATAATTTCTTGTTATTAAAAAAATATTACGTCATCTTATTCAATATACTAAATATAATTCAAAGGCACAAAAATTGAGTACACTCAAAAAAAGTTAAGCATCATAATCAGCTCAAAAAAATGTGGATAAAAAAGAAACATGATGTAAAACAATGAGAATGAAAATCAACCTCCCAAAAAAAAACTGTTATTTAGGACATTTATAAATATATTATTATACGGGAGAAATATAGTTAATTGGTCTCACTTTTAAACTCTCTAAAACACAGTTTATAGATATTTTTAACTAATAAAAATGATAAATGAGGATAAAGTAGTAAAATCACTCGTACAGTCACAATATCAATTAACGTTATAACTACTTTCTAGTTTTGAATTTTTAATTATATAATGTATTTATTTATTTATACACTCTTTAAAGATTAATCATCTATAAAAAAATAAAATTTAACACTCGGTTGTCAAAGTAAGAATTTGCAATCAATCATACAATTGACAATTCCGTGCGTAATACGGGTCTACATCTAATATTCTTACTATTGGTATACACATAATTTTATTTTCTGACATTCAATTTCATGGTGGGTCCTGATCTTGTAAAGGCAACTTTTGTAGCAATCCGGTGCCTAAATATTAATTTATCTTGATATTTTAGTTTAATTAATAGTCTTTTTCAATATTATTTAATCTAATTTAAATTGCCCAAGCAACTGTGCCGGCTTCACAGTGATGAGCTTCCCCCCATTGTCTTCCTCTACCAGTCAACCATGCTTGTGATTCCACAACAAAGAAATAAGTTAGTCATTCCCCTTATTTAATTATTACTAGACGCTAATTTATATCATGGAATTGTCACTTGTACAGTAGAATATAAAAAAAAATCCTATATTTAAGTGCTAATTTTTTAATAGCATCTTTAGTTTTTATAATAGTAAATGTTTAATTAGAGAAAAGAAAATTAATGAATGGCAGGAGAGAATTTGGGTGATAGTTATAACTTTAACTCCACGTTTGAAATGAGGAATTTGGAGGTATCTGGAGGGATTTGAATGGATAATTTATTTGTCCAAATCACTTATTTTGATAAGGAATTTCAAGAGATAAAAAAAAATTATTTTGATCATTTTAGTCTTTTAATTTGAAAGACCGATTTGAACGGGAGAAAGGTATAAGAGAGGCACAAACAGTTGTCTCATGGTGATCTTAAAACTCAAATAAAGTTGTGGTTTCATGGCAGTCTTATGAGGTTCAGCAGTTGCGACCTGGTGGTGGTCGAGCAGGGGAAAGCGTGTTGTGATTGTGGCTTGATGATGATCGAGTAAGGGAAGACGGGCGTGGTTGTGTAATCATACAATATTGAATTATGGCGTGCCTATGATTTCTTTTAAAAAGTTACAATGAATATTTTATCTAAAAATTTGTTATCCCTCCAAATTCCCAAATGGAAGAATTAAAAAAAGTGAGGTTTTGAGGGATTTGAAGGAATTGCTCTCCAAATCCATCATAATAATTTACTAAAATAATAGATTATATTATCTCTTCAAATCCCTCCGAACTCCTAAATCCAAACAAAGCAGATTACAAAATGAGACCAACTACCTCTTATTTTTAAAGTAATAGAAATCACTACTATTATTATTTAAAAGCTATAGCGTAATAAAAGTTGTTGAGATAGATACTCATAAATTTCTCAACCGACAATGACAGCAGACAGGACGATGGAGAAAATCCATGTACGGTGTGAAATTTAAGAAACAGCGAAAAGATACATTTTAAGATACGAAATAGTATAATTTAACAAGAACAAATATAAATCTCTAAATATTTTCTCGAATTGAATCATGAAATTGAATTTTTTTTAAAAAAGAATCTTTTGAAATGTTTAATTTCAATTCGATATTTTATGATATACAATTCAATTAATTACTAGTATATAAATTTCAGTTAATGGAATCGGATTTCATTATATAAAATGACAATTTCAATAAAATAGAAAATCATAAGAGAGATCGAGTCCTCTCATTTCAAATGGTAAAATGCGTCCTAATGTTGCAGGGAATTTGAGGTTAGCTCAGTAATATTGTTTCTTATTCACTAAAATATAGTTTTACCCTTTTATTTTTATATTCATGTTTTGGTTCTTTTATATCGAGTTTTTTCTGTTTGTTACTATTTGATTTCAAAATTATATATATTAATGTCGCTACTGGTCAAAGTATTGCCGGTCTATCATCTTCGCTGCTTGATTAAATATTTTGCAGTTTATGCTGCTTTTCCAACAGATTTGTTGATATTATTTTTTAGTAAGACAATTAATCAGTTAATCGAATAATGAAAATCTGTATAATTCGATTTTCTCTTCCCATAGTAGTTAAAGTTTGAACGTGTACTCTAAATAGGCAAGTTGACTTATATAATCTTTGACTCAGTCAATTTATTTGTCCACGGGGAGCAGCCCCACTGGTCGGGCGTTGGAAGATGTGGGTCTACCCAGACCTCCCTGTTTGAATCCCAGAAGGGGAATTTCTTTGTGGGCAGGGGCTTCAATTTTTCTAATAATAATATACTCCCTTGATTTGGGATTAGGACTGACCGTGTTTATCTCTTTCAATATCTCTGCTCTTCTCAGCTCTCATGAATTGTATAAAATTTAGCATCGACGAGGTCCAGAAAATTATTATGGGCTCGGCCTCAGTCGCGCATAACTTAATCAACCCCCGAATCTCAATTTCTAAGTATTCGCACGGGTCATGTACGCATCTTCAAGTCTGAAATCTAATACTAAACGAACGTCGGATAGTCTATTCTTGTCTGAATATTCTGTGGAATGATTCGACCTATGATGTTTGACCATGGGGGCATCACAAACAAATTTCATATATTATTCCATGTCTCGATGGGCTCCACAAAACGGTGTAGATTTTTTATGTCAAAGAATTTGACAAGGATTTATGCCTTCCCATCAGCAATCTTGGCAGCAATATTTTCATATTATTAGCTGTTCAACTAAAAGTTACAAAAAAATAAAAATTATTATAAATTAGTTAAAATTGTAAGGTATCTCGTCCCCTAAAATAAAATCTTATGTTCGAATTTTGTAAATGGAAAAAAAATTTCATGTTACGAGATTTTTAACTCTTTAGTAGGAGGAAATCTTTATTGGAGTGGTCATACCACGTAGGCGGTGCTAAAGTTGTATATCAATTCAATCCAAATTCACCATTTATATTTTTTTCTAATTAGGGTTCACTATTTATTAAATTTTTTATTTTTTACCATTTATATTTTTTTCCATTAATGGTTCACCATTTATTTAAGGTTTTTATATTTTTTTTAAAGATTTTTTTGGAATTTAATAATTATAACTGTATAATTATTGATTGTATATCAAGTTCTAATTGGACAGATATATCACGTCAATGTCCCTACGTGGTATGACGTGGTATGACAACTCCACCAAAGATTTTCTCCTTTAGTAGACCAACCCCGATCGAGTATGGATTTCTGATATCATATAGGACACACCGCAAAATAAAAATAAAAAAAGAGGATATTCTAAACACTGACGTCAAATTTCTAAGATATTATACTAGAACAAGTTGTGCACTCGTCTACCCTCCTCATGTCATGCAAAATCTTAGTGCTTGATGAGGTTATTGCTTATGTATGATACCTTCTTTTAATTAAATCCAAGTTAACACATATAACTTTCTGGATGAATTTAAGGAGATACTGAGCGGAAAGTAATGAAATATTTGAATTGATTTTGTAAATGGTCATTAAATAAAATAAAATAAAATAAAAATGACCTCTTAATTTAAAATTCACAATTTATGAATTTTTAATTGTTTGATTGATTTTAAATAGAATCGAACCAATTACATTTGGTTGATTAAAAAATATTATTTTTATACAAAAAGCTACCAACATACCAATCGAAGTGTAAAAATTGATTTTATAGGTTTGATTTTAGTGTAAAATGGAATATGATATACCAAATCGAATTTAAACAATCTTTGATAGAAATTATTTCAAAAATAAAATATGCACTTTTTTCCTTAAAAATTTTAGGAAAAGGGCTCTGCTTTTTTATTTCATCGAGTAATTTTAGGGGATATAATTATTAATCCAACATTATTTTCCAAATTAGGTTCTACCATATTGCATATCTCGCAGAAAATGATAAAATTATAATGAAAATTTGAAGCTCTTATATAGTACCAAAAAATATATTTTTTTTTAATAATTAGTGCTATTTTATAAATTTTTTTTAAATTAAATATTAATTTGAAAGAAGATATTGAATTTCCTTTCAAAATTGAATTTCACTCATATCCCTTCCATAACTTTTACTACAATTCCTTCTTATCCCCTCACCCTTCCTTCCCTGTCTACACCACCATTCTTCCCATGTGTCATTCTCCTCCACCCCCTTCTCCTTCGTCCTTGCTCGCAGTCTGTCTGTCATCGTGATTGCCTCGCTGCTCGTGAGTTATCCATCATAGTCGCGTTCTCTCTCTCCCTCTCCCTCCCTCCCTTTGCATCGATCCCTTCTCTCCCTCTCTTCTCTATCGACAAGCAGCAGATCCCAACTCTAGGGACAGTGGATACTATTTCCTTCTAGTTCTACTATAAACAATCCTTACTGTCATACCCGAAAAATTACTGAGCAAGTTTCTAGAAAGTTTTTTGCATCCACCAATGAAAGGTTGCGCTGATTGGTTTCAATCGATTGTACCCTCTTAGTATAGATGTAGGTTCTAGTTTAGTTATAAATAGATCCCAATACTTTTATAAATAGGTCATAGTATAATATGAATAAATTTCGATGTAATCCCAGTACAATTATAAACATGTCTTGATACAGTTATAAATATGCCACCGTACAATATCAATAGGTCCCAATAATTGTCAAACTTTTCAAAAGCGTCATAAACTTAAATAGATCTTGATTTATTATAAATTAACTTAAATAGATCCTGAGGTATTATATGTAAGTCTAGGTATGTTGTATATATCTATCGATAGTTGCCCAAGTTTTCGAGAACCCTTAACTTGATATTTGAAATTGCAGAACCAATCTAAAAAAATCAACCAATCAAACCACAACACCTCCTCTATGTTCGACAAATTACATATCAAAGAGAATAGAGAATCGAGGGAAAGTGATGTGCGAATCAACCCCTTTACAAGGAGAGGGATGTCGACGGAGACAGGGATAAGGGACATGTTGCCAAAGGAAGGGAGCGAGGAAGCTGCCAGATGTATTGTCGCCGGAGAAGCGAGGGAGACGGCCACTGGGAGGTGGGAGGGAGAGAGGATGAGAGAAAGGTGAATTATTTTAAGTGAAATTTGAGAGAAAATGGGCTTCTACTATAATAAGGGTAAGGATGACAGTTTACAAAAATTAATGCTACTTTTAAAATTTAACTTAAGGTGGTGATATACATGTAAGATGCGAGAGGAGAAAGGGCAAATTGGCCATCAACACATATTATAATCGTGATAAATTTTTTCTTGAATTTATATAAAAATCTTTTTTTCCCTGAATATATCAAACTATGAAACTATTGTGTGTCATAGGTATAATGGGTTAGTTGGAAAGACTAAAAAAAAGATTTAGTGATAAAATTTTGTACGTACACATGAAATAATTGAAAAGTTAATTTTAATTTAAAAATTGCGCATTCTAGACATAAAGATCTTATTATCAACCACATCATACCAAATCTTATAATAAGTTTTATGACCAAATACTACATGTGGGGATCCGAAAAATTCAGAATTTCCATGAAATAGCCGCTTCCCGTAGTTCCTCGTAATCTCAATAAAATGCTTCAATATCAATTTATTTGGAAAATTAATTTCATCGAGAATTAATTAGTACTACAGTACGTTCTAATGGATAAATTACTTAGAAAAAAATGAACTTATGAATATCGGATGATGCATACTAGAAAAAAAAAAAATCAAATAAGAGCAATGTAACTGTGATGTCTCTTCCAAGTAAGTGCACAGAAAGCTTCAGATCACAGTGACATGCTTTTTTTTATCAATGCTCAATCGAATCTCAGCCAATAATTCATCAGAGAAAATTCTTGCCAACGCCTTCAGAAACTATTCCGCATGGCAAGATGACAATGTCTTCTAAATCGGAAACTTCTATCCAACATTCAGATTCCCGCTATGGCCCAGCCTTCACTCTCAGAGGCAACTTCTGGCACGAGCCTTCTTACAAATTACAACCACAACGACGTTTGCAATCCTAAGCTGTCTTGTACCTGTGAAGAAGAAATGACCTGTCAGTTCCAAAAGCTATAAGAGATTCCGACAATACATCCGATGATAACTTGTTTCCTTACGCCATTTCTGAATCGAGTCCCGAAGCAAAATAAGTTAGACATAGCCCCAGTAACGTGCTGTCCATTGCCCTTTTTTTTTTTCCTATACATATTATAGCACCAACAAGAACAACTGTTGAAGATATAAAAGTTTATGGAAAATATTCTTGCAGCTAACTTTGTGAATACACTGGTTACTGCATCAATAATGAACTTCCTAGGAATGAAGCGCAAAACGAAGCTGATCTAGATATAGTACATGTTTAATATTGAATGGGAAGGAATAGAATGAAATCCAGCCATACAAAAATTTCTATGCCCCATTTGGTTTCCGGAGAGCCATAACCACAAGCAGAAACTGAAAGGCATGGAAATCGAAACAATATTGCTAATCACCTGATGCACTGGGAACAACCCAAAATGATTACAAATCCATATGACATGGCTCAGCTCAGGCAAAAGAGAACCACAATTTAATGTGCCCTCCGAAATTTCTTGGATACCTTCACTTTTATTCATTTAATAAGTCCAACAGTGACTGTAAAGCTGATTATTTGAAATTTATCCTATAAAAGATGCATGCTTAGGAAAATAAGCAACTTATGGTGTGTGATATTGATGTAAGAAAATCACTGACATCATATATCTGAGATGAGAAAATGATTTATTTCAGTTGCTTTTGCCTGTCCCCAAAAGGGTGTTCGATTTGTTCAACAGAAGAATGGAAACAGGCATCATACTTGAGCAAGAACGGGGAAGAGAAGACAAAAAGAAGAGATAAGAAATTGTAATAAATATGTCTGGAAAGATGAGTGGAGTAGGCACGTGGTTTGTCACTGAAGATATGAGTATGGCGGTTTTACTTTCTTATTTCAGTACTGGGAAGTGAGATTCTCTCATTTCGGGCCAGGGATTATCATTCCACCACATCAAACTGCCGACAATGGGATTTACCATTTCCAATTATTTATTATGCCTCCTGTATCTGGTCAAGGAGATTGTTCCATTTTTTCCGCTCTCGCATATGTGAAGCACTCATACCAACCTAAAATCTTTAGGATAACTAACATGAGTTCTCAAGCTTACACCAAAATTCATATCTCCTCAGAGTAAAATCTGATCAGCTTTTTCTTTTCATTGGTAGAGACAAAAACAGTGAACATTAACCATTTTTTTCTCAACCAACCAACATTTATTTTTAATTGATGCACTTCAAAACAGGGTACTACTATAAGGGTACATGAAAGACATACCTGTAATGCCAGTTCGTGCTAGTATATCTCATCATTGGGGACATCTGGAGTTAAGAACTTCCTTGGATCCTTACTGATCTCCTCGTAATTCAATGTGGACTTCACCCTCTCAGGCACAGGCATCAAAGGAATTATACTATCTCTATCTATCACCCCATCAATTATTCCATATTCAACAGCTTCGATTGGGGACATGTACCGGTCCCTGTCAATATCCTTCTCGACTTGCTCGAATGAGCGACCAGTGAACGATGAGATAATCCTTGTCACATTGTTCTTGTTGTGCATTACTTCCCAGGCCTGAATCTCCACATCTATCGCCTGACCACTAGCACCTCCCAAAGGTTGATGGATCATAATCCGAGTGTTGGGCATTGCAAGGCGCTTTCCCTTTGCGCCCCCACCAAGGATTATTGAGGCAGTCGAGGCCGAAATTCCAAGTGCAACTGTGGAGACATCAGCCCTTACGAGCTGCACAACATCATAGACCGCCATTGTAGCACTGAGAGGTCATTTAGATATTAGTATTAGATTAGGCAGAAAAGATAAGAGTATGAGGAGATAAAAATAAAAGAACATACAAAATAGGATAAGGAGCACTGTAATGCGTTAAATAATCAATACAGCAAAGCGAATTCTTCCACTAGTTCAATTGTTTATATCAGTTGGCGAGGTGTCATCTAACATTTCCCATCACATGGTTATGGAGGCCTGGTTTCAAGGGCTAGAACCTCATCTGCAACCTTTATTGAGTTTCACGCATCAAGGACCAATCTTTCTTCCAACCCACACCAGAGGATTGTTAAACAAATAGCTAGACTTGCCACATTCAACAATAAAATATAAGCTTTTAAAGGGAGGCAAAATATTTATTTTCTCATATAACTGAGCACAAAATACGTCATCTACAAGGTGTTGATTTATTCTGTTATAGGACACTATACTG
Source organism: Lagerstroemia speciosa (assembly GCA_037672795.1). Lineage (NCBI taxonomy): Eukaryota > Viridiplantae > Streptophyta > Magnoliopsida > Myrtales > Lythraceae > Lagerstroemia > Lagerstroemia speciosa. Next base: position 923,897 of record CM075298.1, read on the forward strand.
CAAGAAAAGGTTACATGACCTTCACCCATTTCTAGATTTTGCAGTCAAAGAAGGTCACTTCTTTTTTTTTTTTTTCATAGAAAAAATAAGGCTATAGATGAATAACAGAAAACATTTATTAAAAGCGGATATCATAGGTAATGTGTTACAAGTTCACATACGCAAAATACATGCTTAAATCAGAGTATTTAGCAATCAAAAAAGCCAAAGAAATGAAATTTTAAACAGTCTACAGCTGACAATAATTCACAGAAATTGTTCAAAATCATGGATTATTCAGAATCTTTTGCCTGTTCAAGATTTGAAGGCAACTCGCCTTTCTAAAATAACATGGGAGGGGAGTGTGTGAGGCATCATTGAATGGAGAACCCTACCAGGGTTATTCAAACATCAATATACCAACAAATTAACAGTTCTTGTGGAAAAGCTTATCATGAACAGCAGGCACTCACAGTAGAACCCACTTGCTAACACCCATAACAAATGCATTCAATCTACACCTTTTAGCTTCACCAGGCTCCCATTTCGACTTTCCACAAGGCAGTATCACAATTGCCTCTTCCAGCATTTTAATGTAATTTTAAAATGATCCAAGAACAAGCAACCCCAAGATCAATGCATCATCAAACTTTCATAGTGTACAACAAATGTCCAATGGAACTCCACAGTTATTTCTTATGCATTATGCGTCCCAGCCTGATAATTCATAGGGGTTAGCCTTTTTTTTTTTTTAGTGTTGTTATTTCAGTAGCCAAGGATCTCCTTTCTGCTCAGGCTGAAATTCTCACATTTAGTATGGTGCCACAGGACCCTTCTACCCATAGTTTCTTTATTTATCTATTGATGCTTAAGCTTTTAGAAATTCATCCTCCCAACTGCAAAAGCATAATGGGGCAAATCTTTAGTAGTAAAGATTATGTACTGAAGTAACAAAGCTTCTGCAGACAGCTAATAACATAAATTTCATTCATGGAATATGATGTCAATTACCCAACACAAACCTCTATATCTTCACTGATTACTAAGATCAAGGAGAAATTTCTTCATTTTAGTGGAATAATAAACACGCATCTTTTTGGGAAATCACCCATTTGTCAGGGTCAGCATTCACTGCATCCATCAGATTCCATCCTCCTTTTTTTCTTGTTTCAGTTGAGAATAGCCTTCCGGGAATCTTTCGAATGGAACCCAACAAGCGTATAAACCACTTGTCTCTGTTCCAAGAAATTACCATAGAACGTACAAACTTCCTATTCAACCAAACATGTGCTAGAACTTCGACTCCCTTAACACCAAAAACGTCAAAGAATCAAACCAAGTTTCCTCGGTAAAGCTTCCAGCTTTTATCAGCAATGACATTAACTTGTTTCAATTGAAATTTTAAAAGATCGATCCCCACATTAATCAACCAAGCTCCATTTTTCCTTCCCATCTTCATAAATCAAGCTCCGGCATTTGCAAAGAACCAAGCACGAAAAAGGAACAGAAGAGACGGGTACCTGAGAGATCCACCGGGAGAATTTATGAAAAGCCTTATGTCTTTGGTGCTGTCCTGAGCGTCCAATAGCATCAGCTGACTGATAATAGCGTCAGCAACGAAGTCATCAATGCTGCAGCCGAGGAAGACTATCCTCTCCTTAAGAAGCAGCCCCATGGCGTCGGACTCCGCCCCTTTCATGGCGGTGGCGGGTGTCTGCGGGGCCGAAGAGAGGGCTGAATCGATGGCCGGGCTCGGGGCAAGACCGAGGGCCCTGGAGGGGTTAAGGGAGGATCTGAGATGAGGCAAGGAGAAGAAGCTTGGGTGGGGCTTGAGTTGGAGAGAATGCGGAGGAGTGGAGAAGGGTTTGGCGGAGGAAGGCTTTAAGGATAGGAGAGTTGAGAGAGAAGAGACGGAGAGTAGCTCCATTGTTGCTCTGTACACAGAGAGAGAGAGAGAGACTTGGGTGGGAGAAAGAGGGCTGAGTGAAGCGAAAAAGAGGATTGAGGAGACGATAGGACAGAGTGGAACAGAACCTTCTCTTCTTCGCGGAGATTCCATTTTTCACCCCGAACGTTTTATATTATTTCAAAATAAGACCGGCAGTTTTTTATTTTGTTAATTTTGGATCCTCCAATGGCAAAGTTCCATAGAATTTCTTCTTGAGGAAAATTATATCATACATATACATATATGCATAATTTTTAAAATTGGATCAGATTGGGAACCGGCCAAGGTACCGGTTCAACCAGGGGTCCAATGGATTGAATCAAATTTAAAAAAATAAATAATAAAAGTACAGGTGGTGACCCATAAAATATACAAGACATTAACATAGAGGAAGAATATGTGATACAATATGTGTAACCTTCTATATATTTTTATGTATTTTTAGCATTAATTTTTTAAAATTTTAGTAGTTAGTGTGAACAAAAAAGTCAAACTTTTTTCTATGGCTCCTTCCCTTAACAGCCATTTGATCTTCCTTGAAGAGGGTTGTAAATCAATGGCTATGATGTAACAAGAGTCAATCCCACATTGGAAAAGCTCTAGAAAATGAGGGGTGATAGTAGCCATATAACGTGCCAAAGTCATGCTTTTGCAACTAATAATTTTAAACAATCGATCGATTCGGTTGGTTTTTGTCAGTTTCTATGGGAACCAGCCAGTTGGATCGGGTCCGCATCGAGTCAATGTGCAGATGGAGCCAATTGTAAAACTAGATTGGACTTATAGGCGATTTCAGGTTCAAGTGGTTGAACCGGCCAGTTCGGTCCGGTTTTCAAAACTATGCATATATGGGTATATATATAATGTGTATATGGTACACACATGGACCGAGATTTTATTAAATGGTTATTTGGTCAGAAAAGCACGAACTATCCAAAAATTCTCCAATCTACTATAAACTATTTTTTTCCAGAAAATCATGAACTGTCTAATTTACCACGTCGTTATTTTTTTACCTAGAAAATCATAAACCATGCTCTATCTTCCCTAATTTACCACGTCATTAATTTTAACTATTAATTACTAATGTTTACTGTTAATTTTGTTGATTGTGCAAATGGTGTCTGACGTGGTATCACGTGTGGTGTCCATCTTGTTATAAAAATATGAAATAGCTATTTACACATCCATCCTCATGATAAAATAAATAATTTGACAATAGTTCATGATTTTTTATAATCAGATGGATACCACATGTGATAACACGTCAGACTTCCTTTATACAATCAATAAAATTAACGGTACACGTTAGTAATTAACAAACAATCAACGACATGGTAGATTAGAAAATTTTTTAATAGTTTGTGATTTTTAGGGTAAAAAATAGTTCGTGGTAAATTAGAGAATTCTTGAATAGTTAGTATTTTTTCGATAATAAAATAGTTCGTGATAAATTAGAAAATTCTTGGATAGTTCATACTTCTCTAGACAAATAACAAAATGACTTCCGTCTTCGATCGGTAAGAGGTTGAATAAGACCATCCGAGATTCACCTTCCCAAAGAATCTCACCTTGGCCAGGGATAGTCATGGGTAAATTAACCCGGTCGTGGTGTTATGTTTTTGTTCGTCTACTTCCAAGCAAAACCTACTCAATGGAAAAGGAGAGCAAAGGAATGTTGTGGCAAATGTGGCACTCCAAAGGCTAATTCAACCCCATCAAGATTTTTTTAATATGAACCTTATGATACATATCAAGCTTGAATGGTGGAACTCGCCTTATGATACATGTGCCTAACTTGACAATCATGGGAATCAATCAACAAGTTATCATCAGTACAGCCTCGTATCAGACCAAAAAATATCTCTGCATCTATCTCAACCAGGAGATATTCAAGGTTTAAGTCCCTAGCAATTCCCTTAGAATATGAAGAACATCCTATCTTCACTTCCACAAATTAAATTTGGAATATTTTCTAGGTAATATCTGATATCTTTTTTATTATGTCAGATTTTTTTTATATAGGGTTGAATAGAGTCTTGTAAGGCACGAGTGAAGAATTTTAAGTCATCTTTTTGATAAATTTCTCTAAAATGCTAAGATGTGAGAACTTAATAGATCAGGTTGAGACTCTTTTTGAAAGCCATTGTAATGCGTACTTAGGTATGAGATCGAGAATCTCTATGAGTTATAATTACCTGATTCCCTCAAGTTAGGGTTTTACCACGTAATTCTACTGTTTGTGTTTCTTCTCTTACTTTCTTTCTGCCGCGGTAGCATTCGAAATTCCAATATCAACAATCAAACATTAATCCCAACGGAAGTGATAGTTAATCTCTATGTTTCTGGAAAGTTTCAGCACAAAAAAATAGTTAACTGGGGCCATTGAAATTGTGCCAGTGATACCCGAAAGTTGCACCCAACACTGCTACCCTGTCTACTGGAGTGCCTATTGAAACCGTCGCTCATTCTCTCAGCCCCATCAATATTCTTTTGTCCAAATCGAATTTAATCACATCTATTATTCTCAGGTGGTCGAATCCAATCCCCTTACCGAGAAATGGGTTTGCAGGTTCGATTCTCTTCATCCCTTCAATGGAAAGTGAGATACTGTTTTGAAGATTAGATCATAAGAGGATCAGTTCTAATCTTCTATTAGAAATCAGAATCTCCAACATGTGATCTTGATGTTAAGACATCCTGAAGCTGTGACCTCTGGAAGTTCTCAATGTTTGTTCCGTGGGAGGACAAGCTTCGATTTTTCTTAGCTATTCTGTAGTTGAGCAGATCTGTTGATTATGCCATGAATAGAATTCGGTGCAGTGAGATGGTTACATTGATATCCATTTTAGGATTCGTGAATGACTGAAGTCCATTCGGATTCATGTTGAATCTCGTTTCTTGGATATCACATCGGTCGCTTGGAAACTGAGATGTTTACATAATTAGATATATCATTGGTTTTTGTAGGAGTTTGGGGTGTGTGCCGAGAAAGCCGAGAGCTTGCCCGAGGACTCCACAAACAAGAACAAGCTCATCCTCTATGGGCTCTACAAGCAAGCCACGCTGGGACCAGTGGATACCAGTTAAGTTATTTGCTTAAGATGAATCCCGAAAACTTCTCGCTTTCTTCCCCACTGATTCTACTCCTGCAGTTTCTCATCAGTTGTGATGATCCCGATTGATTTTGCAGGTCGACCTGGGATGTTCAACATGAGGGAGAGAGCAACGTGGGATGCATGGAAGGCTGTTGAAGGTACAGAGACTTGTGAAACATATGCACAGTGCTCCATTGTGCTATTCTCTCTTGTCTCTCTAAACAACCATTTTTTTTCACAGGGAAATCAGAGGAGGAAGCCACTAGTGACTACATTACCAAGGTGAAACAGCTGCTGGAATAAGCTGCTGTCTGCTGAGTCCGCTTGATGAGCTTTACTGCTTGAGCATGCCCTGAATTTCATACTTGAAAACTTATGTCCTTTGTCATACGGCATTCTAAAGGCCAGGATCGCATATAATCATAGTTTAGTGGATTCTCATCTCTAGACGAACTTAAAGCCGTTGATCTATTTCCCTTGTACAGTGTAAGGCATATTTTCGCTGAAATGATTTGGCGGGCCTATGAATTCGCCCTTGCTCTTGCAGCTGTCACTTCGACATTTCTGTGAGGATAGAAGTTGGCAATGGCTTGTGAACTTTTTCCAGTCGGAAATTATATGAAAACAGAGTTTATTGCTCATTGTTCTGTTAAACTGGACTCTTAGCTGTTGCACCAAGTTGGCAAACCGAGCCATCAAGGCTTGTCTCAGGGTTGGATCACTGAGAGGCCAGGATTTACCCTGCTCCAAGGATTTATGGGATATTTATGGATCTGAGAGTGATATACATCAAAAGCCACTGCTGTCAAAAAGTCTCAGCACCTTCTCACAACTGGAACTTCTCCCAGTGACGAAACTATACGTCACATTTGCCAGAGACAGTCATGAACTACCTCAGTAAGAATAGGTAGGCAAAGTATACCATAATGTAACCTAGTAGATTTCTCATCACAATCAGTTAAACTGCCACGATTCAAACCTACGTAATTACAATTTGCAGAGTGAGATCAGAGCACGCCAGCAAAACCAAAAACCTACACCTTCCATTTCCCAGGGATGTACAAGGACATATTCAAAATTAGCGAGGTGAGAGCCTACTGAACAAAAGGGTACCGAGAAAGATAATATTCTCTCACGTGCGATGCCCCGTCTCTGGCCAAGATCCCTTCGAGATCTCCGATTATTCGGGCCAGCCAGATCTCCAGGTTTCTCTGGATCTCCCTGAAGTTGTTTCTGATCGACTCCGTGGAACGTCTTGTGGTAACTTTGGCCTCGCTACCCAGGTCTTCCCTGTAATAGCTCTTCCCGACTTCAGTCTGTAACGCCATCAGCTTCTGTCCCGTTTCAGATGCTCGCTGCTGTAGCCGGAAAGCTTCTAGAAGGAACTCAGTCTGTCTCTGTGTCTGGAACTCTGAGCTCAAGTTGGGCTCGCAGGGATCACTCGATTGCTGTACAGATCTCATTGAAATGAATCCTATCAGAAGCCTGATTGCCTACTTACTATAAACAGATAACTGCAATGTGATATGCCACACGATTAGGACACTTGGTTTTGAAATCGGGAAAACTATCCAATTTCCTCATCTATTAGTGCTATCAAAGCAAGAGCAAAATGAGTAAAATTGCTCAAAGAAGAGCTGTTGGATAACAACAGCAGTCCCACATGGCTTCTTTCTTTATAACCAGATGAAAGGCAAATAAAAAAAAAATGGAAACAGTTTTTTCAGTTTTCTGTTTGTTGCTTTCCATCTTCCGTGTCGGAAAGCTTAGAAATTAAGGTAGCATGTATTTGCATGAACTTTTCTTTGTTTCCTCGAAAAGACAACCAAGAAATACCAATTTGAAATGGCATTTTCCATATAAGAGAGAGAAGACTGCAACATTCTCAAAAAAACCATAGATAGTCGTCCATTTTGTGAACGGAATAGGTAACCAAGGAATAAAGTTTTTATCCGAAAAATGTTATATATCTATACTATAAATTTTCAAAATCCATTTCTCCTGTTTTCCTCCCTGATATCCGAAAAATAAGGGGCTGACATATCCATGGCCAAAGAAAACACCAAATCTATGCAGTGAAGCTGCATTTTCTAGCAATGTAAATGAGGTCAAAGATGAAAGGGCAGTACCATCCTTCTGCAAAGATCATCGATTTTCCCTGCTAGTGCTTGATACCTCTTAGCCTGCTTCCTCATTAGTGAAGGCACCTTGGTGGGATCACTCTTGCCCACCTTTTCCAAATTTATCAACTCCTGCTCAAGTAGCTTTAGCTTAGAAGAGATGCCAGTTGATTCACCGTCAACTTTCCAAGGAGACTCCCTTCTGAATCGAAAAACCAAGGAGGACCTCATCATCAAATTACATAAAGCTGACAGCATCAAATTGACAAAATACCAAAAAGAAAAGGTATTTCGGTTGTACAAAGAGATACCTTGAAACAAAATGTTTCATCTGATACACTGGTTCAAGGGATTCGTAGTGTACATCCTGCAAGGAGACCGACTCGAAATCAGAACTGATCCAACATCATTCTCCATCTTCAAATGAAGTTCCAACAGATCAGAGAAACCACGAGTCACAGTGTGGATGGCTACACGTTTATACTTTCGTAATACTATTTCAACAAATGAAGTAGAAGATCGAGGAAAAAGCTAGGCTAAATCATCCCATCGATAGATATCCAAGTTCAAGACTACACAAAAGATCGAACTCAAAGTCGATTAGAGAGTTTGCTGGAAATGTTGTTTAGATCAAAAACGGAAGATTCAAGCCGTGCATGGCATATTTTATTCTTGCACCTTGCCGCCAGCCAAATCTTCCAACCTAACTTATTTTGCAGAGCAAGATAATAACAAGCCCCCTCTGCAACGCGCTATTCTGATCTATTTGGCTCACGCCATCCTCTTCCGTAATACAGAAGCTCAAGTTCTAGTGTGAGGCCCAGCATACGCAGAAGAAAATACATAGACAAAGAAGGTGTTAGAGCCATGTTTCATTGATGATGTGGTTAGTTCAAGCTTTTAAGAAATCAATCGTGTACTCCAATTACTACTGGGATAAGTTCTAGATCATAATTTTGTAGCATCAATGGGGGTGATGATGACATGTCTGCTAGAAGCTTGTTTATTGGAGATGAATGGTTAAAGCAAGCTGCAGACAGTTGACAGTGACAAGTGATATATCACCTAAACTTGTTGCTGATATTGAAGGGACAACAGTACCAAACAACAATTAATTAAAACCAATGTCGAGTTAGTGAGTTCTGCACTTTAAGCCTCTGTCAATATGGAGCATACAGAGTATAGTTCAGAGATTTAGCGGTTTCTTGATGGAGAAATACATCAATGATCAGGCAGCAACAAACTGCATTCTACACCTGAGTCAGCTAACAGTATTTCCTCCTAAAGATCGCCTCCTTTTTTTTTTTTTTGTCAAGAAAGATCGCCTTTCCGAGAAAGCACGAGAAACTTTTGCGAGTTTTTGATTTGTTCACATTTAGTCGAAGAATCAGAGAAAGTTTTACACTGTAAAAGCCAAAGCCAAAAAAAGAAAGAGAGGTTTTCACTCAAGAAGAAACCAAAAATCGTTCCATTGTTTTCAGTAAACAGTCAATTGTAAGTCAACTCCGAAATCAAAAGCTGCGTCGCCCCTCCTCGGACACATTTCAATGTTAATGGAAAAAGAGCAGAACCCCAAATATTCTGAGTTAGACTAAAGAAGCTTAAGGCTAGTGGGGGTTGGCGCTGAAAAGCAAAGGATATGAGCTTTCTTGAAGCATTTCAGCAAAAAGTCTTAACTTCAGATGAACAGAAGAGTCTGAAAAGTTAGTGCCCGTTAAAAAAGTTCATGATTCAGAGTTTGACTAAAAGTTGGATTTTTAAAGCTAACACTTTTGACTTCAGTGAAAAATTTCACAGACCTGCCATGGATTGGACCTCTCGGACCAGAACTTGGAAGCAGCAGAGGGTCCCAAGAACTCCTCGGAAGAGCTCAGCCCGCTCCCAATCTGCTTCTGATGGAGCAGAAACTGATGAATCTGCTCGAACTCAATCCCTCCCACTTCCCCCAAATCGTCGTAATTCCTCCTCTCCCCCTCAACCCCTTCCCCTTCCTCTTCCTCCTCCGGAACCCTAACCTCGTCCCCGCCGAACCCTAACACGGCTATCTCCTCCCTCTCCCTCTCGAGCTCCTCTACCCGGGCTCTCGACTCGGCCTCGGCATGCTCCAGCTCCACTACGCGGGCACGGAGCCGCTCGATCTCCTCGGCGGCTGACTCCAGCCGCTGAGCCAGCCGCCGCTCTTCAGCCTGCCACGCCTGGCGGTGGCTGGCGAAGATCTCCACCACTCGGGCATTGGCCTTGGAATCCTCCTTCCGCCTCGACCGCATCTGGCGGAGCTGGTCCTCCGCATGGAGCAGCCGGAGTGCGAGATCCCTGCTCCGGGATTGGAGGGCAAGAAAGTTCTTGGGAAGAAGAGCTAAGAACAGGGAGAAGCTAAGGCCAAGGTAGGAGGGGAGAGAAGTGGGCAGCAAAAGCTGCTTGCTTCCTCCTACTACTTCAACTTCTACTTGTTGCTCTTCCTGTTCTTGTTCTTCTACTGCGTGCTCTGGTTCTTGGTTTTGGTGTAGGGGCTGTGCTGCCATTTCTGGGACATGAACTGAGGGGGAGAGGTTTTCGGCTTTTGTTTTTGTTTGGTCGGGGAGTCCTTTCCTTCCTGCCGGCTCTAAGAACTGTGACTGCATTTAATTTTGTTGTTATAGGTTTGCAGATAGTACACTACATATCAACTGGTTGTTAACATACAGATTAATTGGTTTAAAATTAATCTCACATGGTTCAATGAGGTCGAGGTTCCAATTCGAATTCCGTATTTGCGTCAAAACATCCGCTAAAAGGGTACTCCTTACACCTGCACTCAAAGGATAATGGTTTTTTTTTTTTACCGTATTAACCTTTTATCGGATCACGATGATAGGTTGGTGCGTAGCTTTAGTTGTTCAATACTTCTGATATGTTTGAGTTGAATACAAAAGTTCAAATATTGGTTAATTTATTCAATAAAAAATTATCAAATGGTTATGAAAGATCTTTATGCAATATCTTTCTCACATAATGTGAACTCTAAATTCGAGTCTCATCTATAATTCTCACACTCATTTATTTTCCCCCTTTTCTCACTCCTTATAAGCCTATGAATCAACTTCGCTGTTGAAATATATATACACATATATACACACTAGATATGAACCCGTATTATATATGATAAGAAAATAAAAATAAACAAATTTAGAATGCCATAATTAAATTGCATTACAACTTCCAAATTTGTTAACTTATAGTATTAAATAAAGCATTTTTAGTTATCATTAGTATGATGTATAAATTTTGTATTTTTTTAAGTTTAAATTTCAAATCATTCGTTCGAAAAACAAAATAAATTTGTGCTACAATACGGGTGAGAAGGAAGAATATGAACAATTAACGAAACATTTTTGCTGTTAAGATTATAGATATAAAGTGAGAGAAAAATGACTAAAATTACTATTTTACCGTCGATCCAAAAGATTTTATAAAGTATACGCATAGATTCTAATATACAAATTGGATTAACGATAAATATAAAAAATAAAAAACACACTAAACTTCCTGAATATTTGCATATAATAGTACAAATACACACATACATGCGTAGAACTATGACCCGTGGAGAGATAGATGTAGACACGGTAGTTAGGCTCGCAGTAGTTTTAATTTACGCAGTTGTCCATGATCAGGGCTGACAACATGACAGATAAGAATCAAGACTTGTACTCTCCATGTCGTGCAACTCTTTCAATGTGTCGGGACCACCACACCCCCCGCACATGGAATCGAGGACTTTGCCTGATTCCGTAAATTCATGGAGCTGTCAGTGTATCATCATCCATGAGCATTAGCTGAATTAGCCTGTCTTGTCTCGCCCGAAGAGGGTGTTACTTACCCCGCGTAGATGAGTGATCTTCTTTACGGTGCCTTGATCTGTACGCTGCACGGTATCCGCAAGCATATCGTCGAGCTGGGAGCTCGCGACGGTATGATGGGAAGTGGGGAAATGGTTGTATGATTTTTGGTTGCCACTAAGAATTGACCCGATGTAACAGGTCGTGACTTGTGATATTACCCTAATAAGATTTGTGTACGGTTCAAGTAATAATTTAAAGAATTAGTTAAAACCGGTTTTGATTATATTGTGTGAGATGTATATACTAAAAATTTAGTATAATATGGTAAATTAGCTATGCAAACTAATAAAAATTAGACGACAACTATAAAAATCTTCCTAAATTCAACAACTTCAGAGTAATGAAATCCATAAAATTATCCAAATAATCTCATATTTATAGAATTATCAGTACAGAAAAATATGAACAAACTGCATAGGCACTCATAACATATAGTACCGGTAATATTGATATGGTCCGGTTACTAGATTTAACAAGCCTACAGTATTTGAATTCAAAATTTAGGAAAAACTCTACTCCAGTGCAGGCACGCCAAAGGCTTCAAAGTAGGTGTGTTATTAGCAAGATTGATTGCCAAGTGCGCTCGATGTATAGGTCGGTTTTTAACTCTCGCGATTGAGATGTTCTGTAAAACAAGTGATCAATGCATCGCATTAGTACTCGGTACTTCTATGCAATTTCTATGCTACTATATTATACGTAGGGCGAGTGTCAACATGGTCGGGATCCTGGCCATGATTCCAGCCAATTTGAAACCGCCGGTGTGGAATCGTTCGACTCCAGTTTGGAACCGACCAATTTGAACACTTTCAAAAATTAATATATATGGTTAGAAATTATAATAAATTATACTAAAGTTAGAATTTTAAAATAAATTAAATACATTATATTTTCAAAAAGTATGTAATTTGATATTAAATTGATTGGCCTCTTTTTTAAATTTTTCAATTTTGAGCTCCAATTTGGAACCACCAATTCCGGTCTTGATTTCTTCAAAAAAAGGAACCGGCCCGGAACCGAGTTAACCCCCGGTTCTGGGCCTGTGCCCGTCGCCAGGATCACTCGGGATCAAAGAGCCGTAGCAAGCTCTCTAATTTACTTGGGATCGGATCTTGCAAAATCTTTTTTTAAAAATTTTTTTATCTATATCTATACTATTATTTGCAAACATCTTTCTAAAATTTTTTTTTTTTTCATTTTCCATAATTGCCCTCCATCTAATTTACATATTTAAATTTATGACATGCATATGATTTCTAGATCAAGGGTAAAATAACAATTTTAATTATTTTCATCTCATTCCGTATCTACGATTTTAACAGTAAAAATTTTTCATTAACTGCTTAAATTTTCCCATCTCACTTCATATCTAGAATTTTAGTAAAAAAATCTGTCATATTTTTTGAACGAATAATACGAAATTATAAAATTGAAAATATAAAATTAACATAGTATATTAATAACAATTAAGAATACGATATTTAATACTGTAAGCTAACAAATTTCAAATAAATTAAATTACAATAAATTATACATAAAAAATTTAATTACATACATTTATTCAAGTATTTTATATTAATGTATTTTTACTTCTTCTTTGCATTGTACGGATCCGTATCTAATTATTATTATTATTTTTCACAACACAGAATCCTCAATTTTCTATTATATTCTCTCAAGGATGCAGGCAGCAGCCCAGCGGTCGTTTTCCGGTGCTGGTTGCATGTCGGGACATGATCCTCCTGCAGCCTATAAATCTAGAGAGTCTCTTTACAATTGTCTAATCTTTCCCCGCGAGATCCCATGGCGTTTTCAGTCTGTGGATTACAGGAGAACGTGATCTTGATGATCCTCATAAAGAAATGCTCCTACTAAAAAGCTGAGTTAATAACACTTTTTTTCGATTTGAATCACTGACAGGTAAAAACCCTAAGATAAATTCCCTTAATTCACAAGACTCAAACTATATACCTTATTCAAGGGGGAGAAGCGTCCCACAATCTCCATTAATCCACTTTTGTTGGTAAATAACATTCTTGCTACTCAATCTTCTGCTACCATTTTTTTCTCTAAACCTGTATTTTTTATCATTCGCATCATTAACATTTTCATTTTTTTCACTTTGATCATATGGTTACTTTTATCATCAAAAAAGTATTTTTTAATCTAAATGTTTATGAAATTGAAAAATCAAGAAAATCAAGTGGAAAGTAAGTACAGTGGGGCTATCACTGATTAAGGAAATATTGGTTATTAGTAAATGTTCCCTCTAAATTTAGGACTCTTTTTACTCAAAATGAAATAGGATTTTATAATAATAATAATAGTTACCAATCAATTCACAATTAAGAATGTATCCTATTTTGGAGGAGATGTAGTCACCGATGAAATTCTATCGATACTTTTTCTTTTCCTTTGTTTTTCATTATCTCTTTTTGAAAAAATTATTTTTGTATGGATTATTCTTTTTTTAAATGAAAAAGTAACAGTATGATCAAAATAGTAAAATATTAAAAGGTTGATAAGATTTCAGCGAATGACCAAATGATCTAATAAAATACAAAATCCCTGTCAAATCACAAACTTTACTTTCATTACTGCGATCTATCACCTTGGTAAATTTCAATTCCTCTACTAAATGTTTGACATGAATTATGATAATATGCATTAAAAGAGCTCTGAAAATCATTAGCTCTACCCAATTCACTTGTCAGCCCCTCCAAAAATCATAGCTATGAGGACATTGACAAGTATCTTCGATTAGTAATGAGTTTCCAAAACTATTAGTCACGCCTAATTTACCTAAGTTACAAATAGCGGTAACGGAAGTGAAGTACGTACTTTTACAAATAACTTCTGTAGTCTGTGATAATATTTAATTATCTAGTTGAAAGTTCATATTTTTACAATGATTTTTATAGTTAATGATATAATTTAATTATCCATTAGTATTTTTTTTATACTTCTATCCCTTGTAAATATAATCCATGAAATAGTATCTTTCTTTTTTTGATACTTATGAAATGGGATCTTTCTTACTAAAAAGCAAATGGAAGTTAGGATAATGCCCAGTATCTTGGCAACCCCTTTTTCTTTGGAGGAGAAAGTATCCTTCCAATTTATGAATGAGAAGATAAAGAATAAGCTGGCAACTTGGAAAGCAAACAACCTCTCTTGGGTTGTAAGGGTCACACTTGTAAAATCTATAGTCAACTCCATTCCAATCTATACCATGTCATTGTTTAAGCTTCCAAACTCCATCCACAAGAAGATAGATCAATGTGCAAAAAGATTTTGGTGGGGTAGCAACAAAGACTCTGAAATTACCACGCCCTAAAAAGCTGGGACTACTTATGCCAACCAAAAAGTCTGGGAGGATTAGGATTCAGGGAAGCAGACGATTCAAACAAAGCAATGCTCTCAACGACATCTTGGGTACTAGTAAGGAAGAGAGACAATTTGGCGATGCAAACCTTGAAACCAAGATACGGCACCTTCCTCTCTATAGAAAATTGAGCATCTTCAACGGCCTCACAGGTATGGAAAGGAATCCAATGGTGCAAGAGCACAATGGAAAAGGAAGCCTACATCTCCATAAGAAGTGGCACAACTACATCGGTGGAATGATCCCTAGATCCCAGGTAACCCTAATTTTGAAGCTATTCCAACATTCAATTTAGTAATGAACCTACATCAATGGTATGTGACCTTATAATTTCTCAACCCAAATGCTGGAATCTTCCTTTGCTTAATAATTTGTTTGATGAAACTAAGATTGAAAATATCTTGAGAATCCACCTGCCTATAGAGGATAGAGAAGACTCATTCATTTTGACTCCTACCAAATCTGGGGAACATACAATCAAATCTTTCTATCGGATCGATATAGATGACAGACAAAATGCTCAAACATATCATAATGACAATCTTTGGTGAGCATTACGAGGTCTAAAAATCCATGAACGTCTCAAAATCCATCTTTGGAGAACGTCTAGTGAATGCCTCCCTTGGTTTTCACAAAAGGGTGATCCTTGCCCACTATGCAAAACCAGCTCTGATTATTATCGACACCTTTTTCGATAACTGCATTTTCACTTGTATTGTTTGTAGGGAATCATAGTGTTACCTAATAGATAGTCCAATCATAACAACTTCCTTGCATGATGCAATACAAAGTATTATCCATCCTCCCCATGCACTATCTTTGAATATGAATGAGTCTCATCATTTCACTCTATTTGGTGCCTTACTTATTTATTGTCTTTGGAAATGGAGAAATGACACTCGTTATGCAAGTAGACAATTGGAGCTATCAAGATTCATCAAGCAAATTAAACAGGTTTACACTGAACATTTTTCAACAGTGAAAAGCAGCTCACTTAGTGATGGAAATCATGAGCTAGCTCGACAGAGGCCTATAGAAGCTCAAGGATGCAGCATGGAGTAATATGAAATCGTGCATTTCTAGATTTGCCATGGACTATGGGGGAGTTGAAAAGCTTTCATGGATATACGACATTAAGTCCCATTCCCTGCTTGCTGCAAAAGTTTACACTATCTTGCACGCTCTCAATGTTGCTTTGGATAGAGAATTGTGTAGAATTTCAATTCAAAGCGATGCATTACTACTGATGGAGTCCATCTCTAATCCATCTAGCAGTTCTTGGAAAAGTAAGAATCTAGTTAATGATATTATTAAACTTTTATCTCTATCCACAGATTGGTAGTGTACTTGAATTTCTCAATCGGATAACCTTCTTGCGCATGATTTAGGTAAATTAGGATTTAGATCAAATTTTAATTCCTTATATATGTTTGAAGGTTACCCTTTTTGTTGGTCTCCCTTATTATAAGTAATGAACGAATTAAAAAAAAAAAAAAAAAAAGAGGAAGCATCTATCTTGTCCGGCATGAGCTTTGACCTCTTGATGAGTTTCAATCTGCCAACTTGACCATATGCTTTATTAGCTGGTCGAAGCAAAAGTCTCGGGACCCCCTTATCCCCCAACACAATACCAACTTCCAATCGCTTTATTTCCTCATTTATCATGACCAGAAAATTGCTTCTATCTGCCTGCAGCTTCGTTTCCTTTCTATCTCTTACCAGGCACGTACACGTATGCAGTTTAGGTTGATGCAATAACTTCTTCCTTTCGGCTCCTACGACCGGTGTCTTGCATTAAATATACCGCATGATGCAATGAACTGATAGGACATTTTCACTAACAATTCACTATAACAGAACGTAACACAGATATATGAGATGCAATAGCTTCTTTAATTAATGGGTGCTGCAACCTACCAAACATTGAAAATATTGGGTCCTCGATCCCCCTCGTTGTTTGATACATCAACTTCGTACCTGTCACACAATACCCATTCTCTCACATGCAATAAGTACAGCATCTTCTTTGTTTACTTGTCAAGGACCACTCATCCATAAATTTAGTTGGTGTTGACGGGTCCTTGGATTTGACTCATCACATCTTTGTTAGTGGCATGGCCTACAGTAATACATAGATTGTGACCTGTATGGATGATCACTTTCATTAATTGCATTCAATTATTCTAAGTTGCATATTATATGATTAAGTTGTAAGATACTTATTGGAGTCCTCATTCTCAACATTTGATAATATGAGTGACAGAGTTATCTCGTAAGTAGGAGTTTTGGCTGCGCGTACCATTACTTTGGAAGAATCTAACATCTGTTTATAACCATGACTAGTATGAGATACTAATGAAAATGGGCCAGTGAGCTTCATGCTGTTTGATATCTGAAATCAAAACAGACATGTGGTAGTTCAAATGTGACCTCTATCGACATTCACGTGGTAATTTCGCGTTAATGAATCGTCAACTCGATCATGCTAATGCATGCATATAATCATTAGATCTAAGATAACACGATTATTTTGTGCATAATTACTTGTGTACTTTGTTATACATGAATATCCAGCTTTTGGCTACTCTAGCTAGTTATTTACGGAGACAGTGAAGGAATTCATTGTCTCGAGCAAATGAGGATAACATCCTATAGATATAAGGTTGTTCTTGAGTGTGAAATTCTTGTCCGGGATACTTGAATTTAAAAATAAATTATTTTCTAGTTTAAGTTTTACTAATAGGAGTTGGAACATGGGTTTATCCATGCGATCTAGTATGATAAAGTTCCACATTATCCATGAATCTAGCATGAAAGAGATCTTATAATGAAAGGATTCGGGCGTATCGTACGTATGATTATACTTACTCAAAAGTTAAAATTATATATGTTAATATATTTGTCACTGATGGGATGATCATGACATACTATATTACGCGTTAATCGTGACCTTTGAGAGTAAAAGGTAATTTGGGAGTTTTACCCTAGTTGGAGGGCATTTCCGCAATAATGCCACAAGAGTTGACTGTATGAGTTGATAGCCAATTTAGTTTCTCGCGTACAATAAAATCGTTTTAGCTGAGATTGAATTGTTTTTTTTTTTTATCCAAATTAATTGCACATATAAATAAATTATTGGATTCGACACATAATACGATTGCGAGGTTACTAGCACTTCATGGTATTAGATCTTAAGAAAAGCTTAACTCTTAGGAGAAATATTTATATGAGATATAAATAATGACTTAATTATTTGAGATATAAGGGCATGAATAGAATTTTAGATTTGGAGTCAATTTTATTCATGAGATGAATTATGAGTTAGTTTTTGAAGAGTCCAAACTTTGAAGGACTTGTTTGTAAAAATAATGAGTACTTGAGAAGTTCATATTACCAAACGGTCACTAGGATACCTTTATATTAGTATAAATTTATGAAGTTCCTAAAACCTCTGGAAACGATACTTCAGTTGTCTACCTCCGAAGTTGAAAACTGAAACCCTAGAACCTAAGAGGGAACCCAACAAGCTAGAGGTAGGAGGACACTTGGATTTGCATCAATGATCCGTAGGATGAGTTTTTGACATCAAAACTTCTACACTACAAGTGGTATATCAGTAAATTTCTCGTCGTGATAAAAATTCAATGTGTTATCTGGTCGATGAGAAGGTAATTACAACACTTTGTTGGATGTGATTCTTTACATTTACGATGACAGATGTATGTTTAATTGATAAAAACTTGATTTTTAATATATATTGTTTCCGTTGTGCATCTTCAACTTTTTGAGCTTGATTGTAGGATACCAGTGGCTGAGTGGGCCCGCCATGTCCCAATTTTAATTGTCGCTCCTCCAAGGCCAAAGGAACACTTCAATGAAAATCAAATCCAAGGCTTAGTGGACCAAACTGACCTTCTGATATTGAAGTTGCTAACTGAGGGGGAGAAAAGAAGAGTATTAGATGAGGGATCTAAGGATTTCATATAACTGGATTCCCAAAAGATCGTGGGCATACAGACTTCTGTTTGATCAAGGGGCTAACTTAACATGCCATTCAAGATGAGGAGCTAGCAGAATGTCTTCTGGTCGTCCAAATCCAGTGGCTAGACGAGTTAAGTGAAAGGTTCGACTGGAGTTAGATAGTCAATCACTATATCGACTGTTGAAAAATCAGTTTTTTGTTCGACTATGTAGAGTCTTAAGCCTCTAGTCGGATCAATTTATGTGATGTCCATATTGGCTGACATATGGGAAGGACACCCCATGGTGCAACGCGACTTCATGTGATGTCCTTAACAAACCTAAGCCACACATTCGATACCGATGGTCTAGTACACATTGTTGTCCACATTAGAAAGTTTCTTTGTGAATAGCTCAGGCTTACGTGTGACACATATCTACAAAAAATTTTGCTCGATCAGCTGCGTTTAGCTAGGCGGATGCTAAAGCTTAGCTGAGGGACTCCTTATGATTTGTTGATGAATAATATCACTCAGATCCTAGTTTCCATTGAATGGCTCTATAACTGTCTGTCCAAAGGCCTAGACTCTAAGTGTGTGTGTATAAAGAAGGATCCACTATGAGGCAATTTAAGGATGTATTTAGGGGATGTGGGGACGATCTCCCCCGAACTAGAGAAAATCAATAAAAAATTATCACATTTTCCCACTGTAAACTCATCTTCTTACTTTTTCATTGAGTTTCGCCCATAGATAAAATTTATGTATCTGTCTTGACGCAATTGTCACAGTCGTGCAAACTAGGACTTTGCCTACGTATATTGGTTGATATATTACATCATGGAAGACACGTTTTGTTTTTCCGATTAAAAAAGGGGTTCGTGGATATGAAAAATGGGATAGAAGCATGACTGGATCCGGAAATTTTGGAGGCAAGACTCGATAAAGGGTGAAATTTTAGATTTTAAAGGGGGTGAAACAAGACAACTTAACCAACAACGAATCTTCCCACGCCGTGGAAAAATGCATGCACGCATGCTGGCGTTGCCCTTGAGAGATGGTGCACGGTAGGTATGTGTCTTCTTGAGAGCAGTCAATGCCCTGATCCACGGCATCGATGGTTCCTGCAAGTTTGAGTTGCATGGCCTCCAAGTTCCCACTGGAAATTAAAGAAATGGCAGTTCTCTCTTAAAGTCTTGCACGTAACGCTACGCTGCCTACGTAATTTTTCGAGCCAATTAAATTAAATCATATTTAGGGTAATTTTTTTCCCTTTCAGATTTTATTTAAAAAAATCTTAAAAATAATTAAATCATATTTGCTCGTGACGTCATATTAGCACCGCCACGTGGTACACCCACCCGTTAACCCTCTCCTTCTCTCCGGCTGAATTGGCTTTAACTACAGACTCCAAGACTATTGCCTAACTGAGCTCCAGAGAGCAACTAGACTCTGGAGAATTGCCAATCTCCAGACACTTTATTTTGTCTGTTTTGTTGCTGTTATTTTTTCTCCGTCGGAAGGAAAATTTTCCTTTAACCCTGTGTTTGGAAAGGGTGAACAGAGGTGAATGGAGGGGAACAGAAATAATCGAGTGAAAAATTTGTCACTGTTTCGGTAGTTTTATTCAACGAATGGGAAAGGGAACTGAGGGCAATTTTTCACCTCAATTCCTCTCCAAAACCCGCTTTTTTTTCCACCTCGATTTGGAGTTGAATGAGGTGAAACATATAATAAAATTTATTTACAAAATCAATACAAAAACTCTTTGGGGTTGTTGAATGTTCTTTGAGGCTTTATATCAAATTGAATATTTCTTTTATTTGTATGAGACTTAAGATCTGTCATTTATAATAGATCGAATGTTTGGTTATCGGATTATTTAATCAGAGGTTTCTTTTGCTGAAGTTAACTTGAACGTGTGAACGTTCTATTGACTCACTTCAAGTAGATATCGATGACAAGCTCAAGTACAATATATATTTCAAGAAATGAGTATAAGAAAAAAGTCGTAGTCGACTTTGATATGAAAAGGGGTATTTTTATCTATTAATTTTTTCCTCCTTTCTACTTATTATAATAAATCTAAATAATATAAATATTTTTCCTCCATTCCCGTTCATTCCCTTCCCCGCCTTTCCAACATACCCTAAAAAAAAAAATTTATGGACCTAACAGTAACGTGGTGAGAGAGTATGAATTAAATTGCTCTGATTACTAATAATTATGGTGACTAGTGGGTGATTAACACCAAATATGCTAGTTGTCACCGTTTGATTCGTATTTATGATATTATATAAGCAATGTCACGCGATATATTCGTTATTACAAAACTTTCTCCTCTCACCCAAATATGATTTTTAAGTTGGAGCGTAGAGAAATTAATGATGGTTAAGGATAGTTTTAACCCTCAGTGTGACGATCTACTCGATTATAAATTAATCATAATTTTATTAAATTTTTAAATAGTGGGTGAATTAGGACTCATCTTGCGACACCCTAGTGGATCCACCCAATTCAAATTGAATCAGTCGGGACGTGTTGGGTTTCTGAATATCAGTTGTACGAAAAAAAAAAATCAGGTGATTTAAGTGAAAGGAAGGAAAAGAAACGCTTGTAAGGAGTGTCAAATGCCTTCGGCCAATAATATTTCATCCTTTTCTCATAATGATAATGACATGGGAGATTTTAAATTCGAAATCGACCGAGTTTTCAAAAAAAAATTTCGTTTTTGTTTCTTTTGGATTGATTGTTCGCCTGAGGAAAAAGGCTGATGATGACAAAAAGTCGATACCCCATCTGACCCTAAAACCCTGCAAAATGGCTCTGTCGTCTTCGTCCAGTCGTCCAAGTTTGTTAAAGAACCGGGGTGGCAACCTTTGTCGAGACTTGGACCCGAATCCCGAGAGATTTCTTGGATCGATTTTTCTTTTGTTTTCTTATTGGGTAAATTCGTTTTACACGCACGACACTATTGTTTTTGGTAAAATTATGATTCCCGTAGCTAATGACTCGTGTAGCACCGCCACGATTCATCGGTGTGGACGGACAAAACATCCACAATAAGATCGAAACCTACGGGCGACAGATTTTAGGTTAATTGATATCGTGTGATCGATCATCAATAATTATTTAATATATTGATAAAAGTATCACACCATTTTTAAAAAATATACATCATCGGTTGATTGAAAAGATTAATACAACTCTTTATATCCACGTGTCAAATGATTATTTACTAGGTTCATGAGTAGAGTAAGAAATTAGATCCATCCGTGTAAAAAAAAAGGGATAAAATCATTCTTTAAAGTTTCATAAACTATGATGGGCCTCGACTGCTCTGCTCGGTCAAAATAAAGAGCTGGACCACATGACTGCACATTTTCTTCTTATGTAAAATAAATAGATAAATGTACACCAAAAATAAACAAATGAATAAATGGTAAAAAAAAAAAAAGGTTTATAGTTTAATTTGATGTTTCTGATGTGGTCACAAGTAATACCGATCCGACTGCTGCTCAGTTAGGACATCGGAGGCAGAGGGAGACCGGGTTTTCGTTCTAGTTCGGGATCACGCTAATGCTAACTTTCGGGTCGGGGCTGCTTCGAGTACGTGCCAGAATCTGTCGAGTTTCTGCCTTTTGGATTGCTCATGCTGCAGCTTGGGATGAACTAAGCTTCTATTCAGACTGGACTGGAATGATCTTCAGAATCGAACACTTAGGTGCTTGATTGACAGTTATCACTGAAGAGTTCCATCCAAATCCCTTGTTTTGGAGAAGGAAGAGTAAAGAGAGGAGTGAGAGGGAGGAATTTTCATCCAAATTTCTTGTTGAGATATTATTATTAGATAGGAGTTTTGAAAAGATATAAAAATTAATTTGATCATTTCATCTTTTTTTTTTTTTACTTTGCTTTTCTTTTATTGTGCAGTAGTGTTTTTGTCCTAAATTTTATTATCCCTTTAAATTCCCCAAAATTAGAGGAATGAGATTTGGCAGGACTACCTCCAAATTCATTTATCCCTCCTAAAATTTTTACCGAATAAGGAACAATTCTTCCAAATCCCTCTTAATCTCCCTGTCCAAACTTCTCATGTTGTCCCTACAACTTGGAACTTGCACATCTCGAACCGCAATTCAGTTGAAATAGTTACTTCTGCCTTATTCGACCAACATAATCCATTGAGGTCAAGGGCAACAGTAGCAGCCAAAGTCGTCGATGATTTCAAGGGCGTCAATGCCTCCGAGGCTTCCACTGAGAAGAGAAGCGGATCAACGGATCACATCCCAGTGCACTTCCCTGACAAGTTTATACAAGTAGCTTCGTCACCATGAGAATCTCAGGAGGCAAATTCACATCCCAATGTGTTTGTTGAATGCTCAAATCAATGTACCCTGCCATTATGGTTCCATAACGAAAACACAGCTTCATGGCATCCGACATCCTGGACTCAATGACACATCAAGAATACGACTGGAAAGAACAGCCAGCTTATGCTCAAATAAGGTATCAAGCTAAGCAGGATGTGATGCAGAAAACGTAACATGAAGATGACTCGGACAAGATAGAAGCAGATCTAGGAACTTCAGTACATATGCAAAAGCGAATAAAGAATCGTACACCATGCAATAGAGTATAGAGGAGTTCGCAAAAGCCATCAGCTGTCAGAGCTGGAGGAGCCCTCACTTAAAGATGAGCTATCCAGCTGAAGTCGTCTCATCTCTTCGTATGCCCATTCCAGGCCTGAGCAGTAGTGCAGTGGCGGGTTGAATCTGCAGTCATTAATGTCCTCGGGCAGGAAGGCCCCATTCTCTACCAGGAATTTGACTGCTTCCCTTTTCCTCCCTTTAGCAGCATTATGGAGCGGTGTCCCTGAGTTCACAATGAAAGCAAATGGTCCCCTCCAGTTTTCTCATAATGATAAAATTGTTCATGCAGCATTATCTTTCTGATGGACTTATCACACGATGATATGCTTGAGAACTTTTAGATTCTTGGGGGAAGAAAACATCAGCATGACGGGGGAATTCATACATATATTTTTCTATACAAATTTTGCAAATCTCTCCTCGATCCATTTCCCTCTCTCAAAAGTACACCCAAAAAATTCTTAGCTTGCCAATAAATATTTAGGAGGATAAGGGGTAATGCAATAGTACAGCATTTTGTATGTAAATGCAAATTCTACAATGTTGCAAGATTAATTTACTTAGGTTGGACTATGATATAAAGCAAGCCTCATTGCAGTCATCCAGTTCCCAGGCCAGGCACCATACAATACCAAATACAGCTTTTAATAATTGGTATTCATTCAAAACATGAAAGATTCTCTTTCTGGTTTATATGGTAGAGAACAGAGTTTAACTTACAACCACAGGCGCCCCTGGTCCTAGAATCAATGTTTGCACCACGCTCCAGCAACTCATCCATGACATCAAGATGGCCGCCCTCAGCAGCAAGATGGAGAGGTGTGAGACCTTTCGATTTGGGGCCCCATGCAGGGATATTCACATCCATTCCTTCATCAAGCAGACGCTTAACCTGTTCCACACAGAATTTTTATCAGCTCAGTATAGCAAAACGACCAAAGAAAAAAACACCATATAAGAAATACAAAATGCGAATTCAGCTCCCAGAATACACAAGGAGGGGGTGTTGTGTCTCAATTGAGTAATAAAATAATGAGAAAACCCCTCCTCTTTCCCATTAAAAATTTAAACGATCAGGAGGGGAAAAAACATTGAAAACCTACCAAGTACCAACCACCATTGCAAGCATACTATCATGAAATAAACAATAGAAGCAAACAACTAAAGGAGCTGAAATGGAAGCTCAAAAAATAAAATCCCTTAACAAGCAAACAGTTTGAGCTCTACCTCTTTTCCTTAAAAGGGTACCATGAGCAACAGATTTCCTATCATAGCTTTTACAATGAACATTTTTAACTTTTCAAAGAAGAGGAAATGAAGTAATATTTAGATGACTTCATATGAAACAAATTCCGAGAAAGTATAACCCCGA
Source organism: Lagerstroemia speciosa (assembly GCA_037672795.1). Classification (NCBI taxonomy): domain Eukaryota; kingdom Viridiplantae; phylum Streptophyta; class Magnoliopsida; order Myrtales; family Lythraceae; genus Lagerstroemia; species Lagerstroemia speciosa. The sequence goes on from CM075298.1 coordinate 948,291, forward strand.
GATTCTATTAATCAATGAATACCACAACAAGCTATAGATATCCAGATGCATTATTAGTATATCATTAATCACAATGACCATGAGTATCCACGATTCTGAATTAACCCCATTAACATGAAAATGCCAAAGTCCTTTTTTTTTTTGCTCCAATTGCATTCATAAATCTCCATAGTGGGATCACTGTTAGGTATTAATCCATCGCATAGCAGAAAAAGTCTTGTGAGGAGACGCATACTTCAGTCAACTTTCCAATGATGCAAGCAGTGAGCACAACTTTTTTATGAAACTAAATAAACTCTCTTGGAGCTAATATATCACTCAAATCAATACACAAGTGCTGCCAAAAGATTCAAGTATCAGCAACAAAAGTATTTATTAGACTTCAAAAATAAGTCTTTGCCCAACAATAACCCTTTGCTATAATAAAAAATCTATCATCAATCACATACTAAAAGAAGTGATAACCACATTGCGGACTAGGCTTCAGTTGTCAAAAGGCCAATAACGTCACAATCATACACAGAGAATCCAAGCCCTGGCCAACATAAGCAACAAAATTACCTGTTTCAGATTGCCTCTTCTGGCAACGATATGCAGCAGAGTCCATCCCCTATCATCCCTATCAGAGCCTCTCCTAAAAGAGCGCCTTCTCGTTAAAGAAAGGGTCCGCCTTAAGGAACGGGTATCCTCTTGCGGCATAATTATCATATCAATATATTTGAAACGATTCTAAAGGAATCTGGCTGATAACCCTAGCACCTCAGAAGGCTGTTTAATCAATCAATCAATCCTTATAAAAAAAAAAAAAAAAGGATTCTGCGAAAGCGGGTAGATTCTCAAGAAACACCACAACTAATCAATCAAGACCACGAATTTACATGTTCTTTCGATATTGGGCTGGACCGATGATCAAACAGAAGAGCCAAGGGTGGCAATTAGCGGGAAGAGCAGTGATGGGCGACGCAGTAGGAAGAGAACGGATTCAAACCAGGGCCGAACACGCGGAGATTCTCACATATCATGATCGAGACGACGCGCGGTGAGAATGACATGTACATAATTCTCCGAGAAGAAACGCTAGCTCCTAAATTCGAACCGCGATATGCGAAATACTACACGGACCAGGAGATCAAAAGACCGATGAGACGAATCCTGCGACGATGACGAGATGTCAGCGGGAACATGAAGTGGGGAGTAGCCTTCTGCAGCGAGGAGAAACCCTAAAGACTAGAGAGGAATGAAGACAGGAGATGAACTTCGGCACGAGGAGATCTCAGCGGCAGGGAGGGAAGGAATGCGTCAAATATAGGCAGGCAGGTGAAAAAATTCAAAAATATAGAAAATATTTTGGAAAAGTCCTAAAATTAAGAAATCATCAAAATAACTAGATACAAATCCGTGCTATGCATGGAAAGAAAATAAAAATTAATAAATATGAAATACTTGGATAAATCCATATAATTATATTATTTAATTATAATTTCTTACAGCTTGATTAATTTAAAATTTGTTAACTTACAATAATAAGTAGAGTATTTTCAATTAGTATCAATAGTGCTACATCAATTTTATTTTTTATTTTTACAATTTTAAATTGTTCGTTCAAAAAATGTGACAAATTTTTGCTGCTACAGTTGTAGATATGGAGTGAGATACGAAAATTTAGTCAGTTAACGAAAGAATTTTATTGTTAGGATTGTGGATATGAAGTGAGAGAAAAATTACTCAATTTATTATTTTACCCTCAATCTGAAAATCAGACATATATCATAAATTTTAATATATAAATTAGATTGAGGGCAAATATGACACAAAAAAATATCAAACCTCCTAAAGTTTGCATATAATAGTAAAGAAATAAAAAAATAAAAAACTATATGAAATTTCCAAACAATTTTTAAAAAATTAGAAAATTTTAAGATATTTTTAAAAATATGAAAGAAATTAGAGATTTTGTTTAAAAATCAAAATTAAAGAATTTTCAAAATTCTTTAAAAATTTTTAGAATATTTTAAGATTCTTTAAAAAATTTATAGAATTTTTTAAATTATTTTTTTAAAAGAAAAGTTAAACATAAATTTATATAAAATCTAAAAACTTTCTAAGAAATGCGGAAAAATTTTAAATATAGTAGAAAATTATAAAAATTTAAAAAATATAGCAAATATAACAAATTGGAAGATTTCTTGGGCAAAAGACACACCGCAAGGGTGAAATAATGGAAGAGGAAGGGGGGGTTATTTGAGGGGTCTGCGTGGAAGTGGGGGGCTTCAAAGAAAGAAGGGAGAGTGAGAGGTTACTGGGTTGAATTTGTAAAATTTATTATAATTGTTGTGATGCTGATACATTATCTGTATACCCAGAATCCGACTATGCATAATTCACACGCACTTAAGACAGATTTCAAGATACTTACCTTGATTCATGACGAGACTATGCAATGAAAGAAGATCATCATATTATTATTACTGCGGGATGAATTGAAACCTTTAAAAAAAACTGTCACTCTTTATCACGAACTTTATGTTCCCTCTACTTTCTCAAGAGAGTCAATTCTTTTTTCCTCCGTAATCGACTCTTTTATATTCGGTGAAAATATTTTGTATTTGCTTTTAATTGAGTCCAGAATCTCAATCCCTTTTAGATTCTGAAATATCTTATTTTTAGTTGATTTTAATACCTTTTAATATAAATATAAATATATATATATATATATTATGTTATAGGTAGAAGATGAGGGTTTCTTAAAATTTGAATATTAAATTTCCTAAATTTTAATTTTCATAATCGAGAAATAAAGTTAACAAAGAATAGAATAGAGAATGAAATTGATATTGTATGGTTTACTTGGAAGTAATAGAAATTACGAATAAGGAATAAAATTGATATTTCTATAAATAATTTTTAAAAATAAAATCTTGAATGAATAAATAAAAATAATGAATTTGGAAAGTTAAGGGATGATTAAGGTTAATTTTGTCATTTTAATTCTATTCCTTATGAATAATAACTATTCTTTATGAGGGAAGAATGATTATTCATTCCTCCTCCATTCCCGATAATTTTGTTATTTTGTAGTCATTTAACATTTAATAGCTTATCACCTTCATAATATTTCGTATCTTAATTTAATTTGTTAAATAATTAGTATCACTTAATATTGATGAATTCCAGAAGGAATCAAATCAACCTGCCCAACAATATCTTATGAGAAAAAATTATAAAAAGTTAAAACTTTTGTAATTTCAATTAAAAATTGATAATCTCAGTCAAAAGTTATAATTTAGTTCAAAATATTATAAATAATTAATTTGTATTTAAAATGATGAGTTTATTCTCTCGATCCATGAATACTCTACAAGTTCAAGAACTCGGGCAATTCTATCTGTGCTTATTACTCTTAACTTGACATCAACAAGGTCTTGTATTTTTTTTATAGTCGAGGTATCTGGGAATCTTCCAACCATGACTATTGAGAGTTGCGACACCCGGGTAAGACAGGTGAACCTGATGAGCTCGATGGCTATAAAGCCCCCACCATCGAGGGAATCCGCCTGCTAGGGTCGAACTTTGGAAGTCTGGGACTCCCAATACCCCATCAGCAGGGCTGCTCTTTCGAGAGCACAAAGTCTCGTATTTTGATTATTATAAATAGAATACCTGCAACCTTTATTCACTTATTTCTTTTGTCTCTTTAAACCCATGAACATCCTATTTAACCATTTAGATATATTTTCAGTTAGGCAAATTACCTATTAAATCAAACCTAATAAAAAAAAGATAAAAAGACCTACTGAATCATGATATTTGATGAAATTTCATATTTTATCATGATCTTTAACAATACATTTTTTTGGGTGAAATGCCAAGGGCTTAATGTTGTTACAGTTTTCCGTAAAATCGTAACTTGAAATGCTAACATGTCATTTTTATCTTCATATATATAGAGAATTAGGGGAATTTGACCGGGTGGGGTTAGACTTATTACTGTTGTAGAACGAGACCAGACTTGTTGTAGTGTATTTACATTGATACCATGTAAAATCTAGTAGACAACTGTGTCATGCTAGACCTACATTCAAGTAGCAGCCTAAAGTGATTTGTTGTAACCATGTCCCTTATTTCTAAATTTATTATTATTATTTATCTTAGACGAGCACAATTTTAAATAGTTTCTAATAAAAATACCTCATTAGTAATTGAAAATGTCATACTGGCATGCCACATCGACAGTCCACTAGAAATCCTCATGGCATTAAGTTCATGACTTTTAGCGAAAGAAAAACATAAGCATGCGATAATACAGTAAATTTTGTCAAATATCGTAATTTTTTAGACAAGTTACTATTTTGAATATAACTAATAAGATTTAGTTATTTTTATGATTATTTTTAATAACGAGCAATTCATTTTCCCTGAACCCATGGACACTACAAGCCCATGGATTCAAGTAAGTCAATATATAAGACACATGCGTGAGTGACCACACCAAGAACTATGTATTCAAGGGAGAATCAAACATTCAATCTCGTGAACTTTCTCATAATTTAAATGGGAGTTCTATCCATTTAAACTAACCAAGGATTATGATTTTTTTATTTTTAGAATTTTATAAAATGATTTAAAATGATTGAATTTTATTGATTTATAATACCACACGTAAAAAATCTCTCCTTTGATCCTTGTTTATTTTTTTTATTACCATGTAAACAAATTTAATCAAAAGTGCACCACTCTAGAGATAATTGGGTGCCCAAACCTCATTTAATTGCCACATCTTTTCCTTTTTATTGATCAAAAAAGGAAAAGATTTAGGGTAATAAAAGGCAAAGTAAAAGCTGGCATTTTCCCTAGGGGTGTGCAAAAATCGGTTTGAGGCTGAACAGGTTTCAAACCCAATGAACCAAAAGAACTGGTTTAGTTCGTTAGGTGAAGAACCATAACTGGTTTAGTGGAAAAAATCGGATTGTTTAAACCAATTCGGTTAACCGGTTCGAATCAAATTGATTTTAAAAAGGTTTGGTTCAAAGCCAATTCAAACCGAATTGAATTGGTTTTAATAAGGTTCATTTCAGTTCAAAACCGATTCAGATGAATTGAATTGGTTTTTAAACTGTTCAAAATCAATTCAAATCGAACCGAATTGATTTTTACATTAAAACCAATCCGGTTCGGTTCGAACCGGTTAACCATACCGATTATACTTAGAAATCAACTGAACTGCTTTTCGTCTAAAAAGCCGCACTAAAATAGAATCTGCTCGGGGAGAACCGGTTCAAACCGGTTCGGTTGTGCACCCTTAATTTCCCTAAAACTAATGAATTTATAGATGAGAAAGTAGAAGTATCTTCAACGTTTTTTGCCCGGGGAAAATGACAGAAAATGAGGGGGCGTATAGAAGCGTCGGTGGCACGTGCGAGAGGTCTCCGTCGCACATGCGAGGCACCCTCGTTCCCGTTGGCTAGGCCGATGCCCCCAGTTCGAACTCAGCACCTCTTCCCCCACACAAGCACACGCTCACACAGACACACAGACACCGACACACACTCACTCCTCCCTCTCTCTACCTTCTCTCTCAGAACTCAACCATCTGCCTATCCTCTCTCTTCTTCTTCTTCGTCTTCCCGTCAAGAGTCTCACAAATCTCCGCACCGGAGGGTTTCCGTTCCTCGGCTCGACCTGCATTCCCTCCTCCTCCGGCACCGCCAGATCGAGCCCAGGTTTGTCTTTTCTCCCCCAATTCTCAGCAATTAAACACTTGTCCCGCTCCACACCGAGCTGATTCAGCCAAGTTCGAGCGCCACTCCCTTGTCGCCTCGTTCGATCTTCCTCATTTCCAACTTTTCTGTCGGTTCTTCGCTGTTTTGGGCTATCCGGTGTCACGGTTGAGTAATTGTGTTACTGTCTGAGTGGGTTTGGGGCAGCTGAAGTGGAAATTTGTCAACTTTGGTGGCTTTTCTCCGAAAATTTACTCTGTCTCACTTCGTTGCTAGTTCAATTGAGGCAGTACAGTGAACAGGAACTTGCTGTTATCGGAATTGATGTGATGAGATGATTCTGAGGCTTTTTAAGTCTGCTTGCTGGTCATTAACTAATTTTGACCTGTCAAATCTTTGGAGTGAGATTAGTTATCAACATTGGCTGGTCGATCACTCAATTTTCAGGCGTTTCATGTTCTAAGGGTGGGGAAAAAAGTTATCTTATAAGTCATGCTTGGCTCTTGTCGGGCAAATTGGTGCTTTTTTCTTCAACCGCCGGTTGCTTCAGTGAATTTGTTACCTGATGCCTGTGAAACATGTTTCTCAATTTATACTTAAAGCGTGTTTGACATTCATGTTGATATCATGTCAATATGGGACGGTGGAAGCTGAATATTTCTCCATTTTAAGCAAGCCTCACATTCTTTTAATAGTAAATGTAATTTTCTTGCTGTCTATACATCAAATTCAAAGATATAATTGAACTTACGGCTTTTTTCCTTTACATGCATGCAATTACTTGAGACATAGTTTACTGCAATGAAATGATTACATGGCCAGTGCTTTCTTCTTGTGAGTGAGCATGTGTATGTCAATTGAATCCATTTTTGGATCATCTTTGTGTTTCTCTAGTAATTCTTTGCTTTTTCTGCTTCTCAGGAAATTCTTGATTTTCTTGGCTCTGGGATGATATAATCACAGATAGAGCTATATGTTTAAAGCGGGCATTTTACAAATTGGTGCATCCGATGATTTTTCATAAGATTATTGTGCTCGACTGGTGCCATGATGGGCATTTGTCTACCAAAATGTCGACCATTACGGCTTCTTTGCATTCTACTTCTCCACAGCTTTATCATCAAAGGCGGCGCTCTCACACCCGATGGTATGGTCATGTTTATCCTGTCCTATGAATACTGACTCTGCTGCATGTGAATTATATTTTTAACCTTTTCCCCTTATGCAGATATTTGAAAATTTTCATATGAGCATTCCCCCTTTCTGTTCCAGATGCATCTGTTTAGGTGCATCCTCTGTGTGACTTTTGCTTGCAGGAGAAGCTAGAATTCTTCACTTACATGTATAATTCTTGATTGACCGTCCTTATTAACGATCTTATATTATTTGTAGGTGAGGCACTTTTGAGCTTTAGGTCAGCAATTATCAGTTCAGATGGTACTATTCTTAAATGGAGACCAGAGGATCCTGATCCATGTAGGTGGAAAGGTGTGGAGTGTAATGCAGAATCAAAACGAGTGATATCTCTGTGAGCTCTCAACTTGGTCTTGATTTTTCTCTGAGTATTGTGTAGGCCTTTTAATTTCTATTTTTATGATCATTCTTGGGCTTGACAGATATTGCATTTGATATTCATCTCTTTTTAGACTTCTATTTCACCACGTATCCCATTTTCATTGCTGTACTGTTTTAATTATTTTAGGAAGAGTGCATGTCTGTGATGTAGTGGCAAGCAATTAACATTTAAATATTCAAAATGAGTAAAAATTGTGGAATTTGGAGGGTAACTAATATATTTCGAGTCCAATCTCTTATTAAAGAAATTATGGTAGTTGATTATGTGGTTAGTTAATCCTCGTGTACTTTGCATGAAATAAATCATAATACGAAGTCTCTGTTGAAAATTGGTGGTCAAGGTGCTTGGCTATTTCATGTCTATGGGTGATTCTTTTGTTCAACTTCTGTTTTATTTCATGTCGTTGGATTGGTGATGAGAAGATTATTCTAACAAAATGTTAAATGGGCATTTCTTTTTGCTGTGTGAAATGTTCATTTCATGCGAAGCATAGGAAAATTTTCTATTTTCAGCCTGATCTTATTTTTCTAGCATTTTATTCCTTGTCCATATATTTCACTGATAGTTGGATGCTGTTTCTAATCCATTTGGAAGCTTATTGTTAAATATTGAACAGATGTAAATAATGGAGCCTCTTTATTCTCATTTATGGCTCGATTTCTTGAGTGATCTCAAACTTCAATATCATATGAATTGCTCAAAATATGAGGGCATGCATTTCCTTTTTATGGGAAGCTTATTCTTTATATTATTGTATGTGTTTGAAAGGCTACAAATAAACAAAACTAAATAACTGCTCTTTGTGCAGGAACCTTACTCGTTCTAAGTTGAGTGGCTCGATTTCACCTGATCTGGGAAAGCTTGAGCACCTGAGACTTTTGTATGTAGCCTTCATGGAATTTCAGTGTTTCCTTGTGTCTTTCTTGGGGTTGAAGCACATCACTTTTCATGAAATTTATCCATCTGATCTTCTGTATTTTACATTTTAGAGATCTTCATGAAAACAACCTTTATGGGCCAATTGCATCAGAGTTGGGAAATTGCTCTGAGTTGCAGGAAATGTAAGTACTAACTGTGGTTTATAGATTCTCAAATCCTCATACTGTTGTGGAAGTGCGATGGTTGTACTTTGTTTTTCTTGTTAGTCATTTTTCATGGCAGATAATACATCAGTTTTCTCAGTTACAGAATAACTGGGCTCGGCATTCTTCTGGTTCATTAATTTCCATCATTGCTGATACTATTGTTTATATGATGTAAATCTGTCCTACGTGCCTTTTTTTCCTGCGTACCACTTCTGGTGCAGATATTTCCCCATTGAGTCATAAAATTTCAGTAATGCCAAAGCCTTTTTTTTTTTTTTGTGGAAAGAAATGATTACTTCATAAATAATACTGAAATTTGTGTCGTGAAGCTGAAGAGTGTATGTTATTCCAGTGTTATTTTTTATCATCCTTTTCTAGTCATAGCCTAAGCAAGTGGCAGAAGATTTAATTTCATATATGGACATAGCTTAAGATCCTATTATCAGGGAACTTTATCCGTCTTATTTGTTCTGGTCACGCTAGGCTCAAGGATAATTGACTTTGTGGTATACCTGCTCAAGACAGCAAATGGCCAGCCCTTTTTTTCCCTTTTCTAAATGTCAAATATTTACTTTGTAAACTTTACCCTACTAGAGCATGCCTGTTTCCCAAACTCATTGCATGTCACTACCTTTGTACATTTAGTTTTCAATACATTTTTAATACCATTCTTGTATTTCTCATGAAATGTCTTTAAGCTATTGCAGATATTTGCAGAGCAACTACTTGAGTGAACCTATTCCTAGTGAATTGGGGAACCTTTCAGATCTTACATACCTGTGAGTTTCTAGGTTTTCCTATTAAATGTTAAGAAAAGATGATTCTTCCACAAGTTAAAAATTACTTTAGGCTTATCCATAGATGGATGGCAAATTAGGGTAAGGTGCAATATTTAAAATTATTTCAACTGCAATTCGTAGCGTTAATTTGCCCATGTGGGACAGACTAAGTGAGAAGATGGAGGTAGCTAGCTGTTGGATGGGAATGCTGGCAAATCAGCTAACTTTTTTAAGCCTGACATTGAAAGTTTATTGTCTTGCAATGAAGAATGCTGGTTTTGAAGTTCCTAATCTTGAAGCGTCAACAGGATAACCTCATTACCATTATATTTCTCCTTTTATCATGTGATACTATTCCTTTAGTGGGGATTACCATGCCATTCTTGCTACAAATCAGCCTCTTCTCAAGTTTGCAATTTCCATTTTCAAGCATTTTGACATAACAGAAAACAATCACATCCAATGGACTAATCAACTGCACTATGAGAAGAAAACTTACACCTAATATCTTTCTACATTGAGAGAGAGAGTGAGGGAGATGAAGTTTCCTTATTTGCTTGGTTGCAGCCTGATTTTGAACATATGATATGACCGAATCAAGCTGTTCTCTATGTTAATTTGTAACTTTCATTCAAATGAAAAATCTAACTAATGCTCTCTTTAATCAACAGGAACATTTCAGGTAACTCGTTAAGTGGATCTATCCCTCCGTCGCTTGGGAAGTTAAATAAGCTTGTTACTTTGTAAGTATTGAGTGCCATAAGTTTCCTGTTGGATTTTCCAGTGGACTAGTGTTGGGAAAACTACTTCTCCAGCTAGCTACTAAGGTGTATTTATTTGATGGGCAGCGATGTTTCAGCTAATTTTCTGAGTGGGGCGATACCATCCGATGGTGTACTTAACAACTTTCCAGAGAGCTCGTGAGTGTCTTTTCTTATACTTTGGATGGATAAAAACTTGTCTTAGTCTATTTTCCTCAAATTAAGATCTCCAGCATCAATTAGAAGCACATTTCCTTTTCTTATGAGCTGTATAGTCAGCATTTTACCTCAGTGTTTAGATTGGATATTTGAGTTTCTCTGTAGTTGATCCTGTTAAATTTTATCTACATGGTTCCTGAAGGTTATGACGCTGCATGAATATTCACTAGTTGTGAAACCTCTTGCAGCTTTGGAGGTAACCGTGATCTGTGCGGGAAGCAAATAAAGGTAGCCTGTGGTGGAGGACCATCTAAGAGTAATGTTCCTCCAATATCCGGTAGATCTGCATCTATGATAGGAAATTTCTGTACCATGTCGTATTGGCATCCATCATCATTTTTGATATCAACTTTTGTGTGGTTGTGTTATGACCCAGTGGAGGGGTTTTTTTATCAATGAAATTGATTGTTCTTTTACTAGATATGCAATTTTATAAAATTCAATTTCTAATTATTATATATTTTCTTCTGTAAATTGATTGAGTAGATCAGTAGTTAAATAATATTGTGCTTCACTTCTTGCAGCCCAAAGTCCAGGTATGAAGAAAAACTCTGGACGCCTGCTTATTAGTGCATCAGCAACTGTTGGCGCATTACTTCTTGTGGCTCTTATGTGTTTCTGGGGATGCTTTTTGTACAAGAAGTTTGGTAAGAATGACAGCAAAGGGTTCGCAATAAACATTAATGGAGGTATTGTCCTTCTATTCAAGTAACTTCTAAAAAATATTAGCATCGCCTCCTTATACCATTATTCATAAGTTTCTCGTAATATACATTTTATTGCTTCAGGTGCATCAGTTGTAATGTTTCATGGAGACTTGCCATACACCTCAAAGGATATTATTAAAAAAGTGGAGACATTGACAGAGGAACATATTATAGGTTGTGGTGGCTTTGGAACTGTTTATAAACTTTCTATGGATGATGGCAATGTATTTGCTTTGAAAAGAATTGTTAAGACGAATGACGGCTTTGATCGCTTTTTTGAAAGAGAGCTTGAAATTCTTGGAAGCACTAAAAACCGTTACGTGGTGAACCTAAGGGGCTATTGCAATTCTCCTACATCGAAACTACTGATTTACGACTTCCTTCCTGGTGGTAGCCTTGATGAAGCTCTTCATGGTAAGGTTTTTCTTCATTTACTCCATCCTTGGTTGGAAATTTCAACTCAATTATTTCAGCCTAGAACGTGCTTGTATGTCCTATCCTTTTGCATGGGTGATTTTAGTTAAATGTGCTGGTGGAGTATCGCTACTAGCAAGACCAAACCTTTTCTGCATTACTTCTGCCGATGGAGGCATCATCTTTTATACCTTCTTTGCATCCTGCTTTAGAGTTGTGTTTAACAAGTTTTGTGAGAAAGGGGGAAAAGATTTTTCATATTCCACTGATAGTAGCAGTGTAATTCTTTTATCAGACAGACTACGGGGACTGCAAAAGGTTTTTAATTTATCTTTTTTTACTGATTGTGCTAAATAAATTGAATCAAAAGAGCATAAGTATCTCTTTTGGCAAAATATGGACTTATCCTTCCAGAAAGGAGTGATAATTTTGCTGGCTGGTTCAGAAAGAGGTGAGCAACTTGACTGGGAGACACGCCTCCATATTATTCTGGGAGCAGCAAAAGGGCTTGCTTACTTGCATCATGATTGCTCTCCCAGGATTATTCATCGTGACATTAAGTCTAGCAATATTTTGCTTGATGCCAACTTGGAGGCTCGGGTATCTGACTTTGGGCTTGCTAAGTTGTTAGAGGATGAAGAATCTCACATAACAACAATTGTTGCTGGAACATTTGGTTACCTAGCTCCAGGTTAGCAGTGTAAATCCATTTCTATATTGTTATTTCCTTATCTTAAAGAGTAAGCAAAACTATTCATTTAAACTGTGCCAATGGAGTGCAACTAAGTACAAAAGGACCTCTCTATCTAGGAAAAGCTAGGGAGTCAATCATATCAACAAAAACATGGAAGTCTCTTATATCTCTGATTGGACCAAGAAATATTGCTCTACTTTTTGCAAGCACAGCAGGCATTTTCGGTGTTGCAGTTTAAAAATTGCAAGGATATGGCCGATAATTGAGCATTTACCAATAATTTTCCATTTATAGAACTGATAGATGCTCAAACCTGGCCCTCTTTCAATCTCTTTATGAAACTTGCTGTAGAATAGAACGGGATAGAAATTATGACGACTTTCTGGTCCTTCAATAGACAGTGACTGAACAACGAAGAACTCAAGAGTGTGGACTAACTTACTAGAATCAGCATTCTTTTTGTGGACTTAATTTTGATGGACTTGAAGAATTTCCTTTTCTTAAATGTGCACATTTCTCCCTTGGCAGAGTACATGCAGAGTGGCAGAGCAACCGAAAAGACTGATGTTTATAGCTTTGGGGTCCTAGTACTAGAAATATTGAGCGGCAAACGACCCACCGATGCTGCTTTTATTGAGAAGGGCCTCAACATTGTTGGCTGGGTACACACCGAACTTATATTCTCTTTATCGTTGTCTTTGCTGACGGCCTTCCTCCTATCTCTTCATTCCTAGAGAGATTGAAAGGAGCACATGCCATGGTTTCTTGTTCTGATGATCGATGTTTCTGTTTATTCATTGCAAAGCTGTCAGGCGTGAGCATTTTACCATTTACCAAAGCAGTCTAATTCTTGTAAATTCTACGTTGCCCATCTTCTGACCACTGCTTGCACTTGGTCTCAAAATAATCGACTTGTTCCTCCTTTGCAGCTGAATTTCCTGGTAACAGAGAATAGGAGACGTGAGATTATAGATCCTAACTGCGAGGGGGTACAACGAGAAAGCCTCGATGCCCTCCTCTCAATTGCGAATCAATGTGTCTCCAGCCCTGAAGAGAGGCCCACCATGCACCGAGTGGTCCAGCTACTCGAATCCAAGGTCATGACCCCTTGCCCCATCGACCTGTACGACTCCGAGTAAAGACCCTCAACTCACACTGGCATCTCCAGAAGTTTTCGCGAACTAAGCGTTTGGTGGAAGTCAGAGAAGAGCAGGAGGAGCAATTGATTTTGAGCCAGGGATCAATCTAGCTTCCCACTTTTACTCAGTGAAGGGGTCCGATTTACTTATTGAGCCTTCGCTCCCTTTTATCAGCCTATTCGGGCAATGGTCGACCACTGGAGATTTGAGAATCCGGCGCATGGCACAGGTAATGCATTCTTCCCTTCTCTTCGTTTCTCGGTCGTTTTGTGTTGTGCTTCACCATTCGTAGTTCCTCAGGCATTCGTCAAATTGAAAATGTATATTTACGTTGTGTAAATTTTTCAACTTCCTGCTACCCTTGAAAAAGCATAATCTTTTTTCCTTCTCTTTCCGTTTCGTAGCCATTCTTGTAATGTGTAATTTGAGATCCATTTGCAGTCGGAATAATCATTTGCATGCTCCTTATTTGTCTGTTATAAAGGAGGCACGGGTGTTAGAATAGGAAATGGAGACGAGGAGAGGAATAGAAGGGCACGGGAGTGATTTTGACCTTGCCCTCAGAATAAACATACTTTATACATAAAAATGCTAAATCTTCTGAAAAACATAGGAATGAGAAATCCTCTCCGTACTGTTTTGGTATATATCACTTGAAGTTTACAAGTTTAACGGGTTCTGACTAATTTAGGTTCAGCTTGAGTCGGTTTACTAGGAGTTATATGTCACCATGACGCTTGAATTTGATTTCTGATTTGGGAATGATGTATTATTTTCTCAGCATAGAAGTTGTGTAGACTTCATCTGGTATTGTCATTTCTAAAAAAAAAGCATGTGCAAGGAATTTAATATAGTATCAAAATGGGTCGATTTTAAACTTACACTGCACCGAGCGCGAGTGTGAAGCTTGTGGTCCACAAACCTGAGACCAGAAGAAAAATCTTCAGTTTGAGGTCAGTTATTAGCCCGGGGACGGTAGAGAAGGTCCTCATCATGGTAGTTTTTCTCCCTTCGTTTGAGATGGGAAGATAAATGCCCAGCTCGAGTGCGAGTGTGAAGCTTGTGGTCCATAAACATGAGATCAGAAGAAAAATCTTCGATTTGAGGTCAGTTATTAGTCCGGGGACGGTAGAGAAGGTCTTTCTCATGGTAGTTTTTCTCCCTTCGTCTGAGACGGGAAGATAAATACCCGGTTCAAGATTAGTTATTGAGGATGGGTGTTTAAAGGGTACGTATCAAGTGTGAACAACTTGTCATGTGAGGGCGGGTCTTGAGATATAAACCCCGCATCGGTGAATTATTAAGTTGAAACTTGATTTATAAGAGAGTGAGTACTATAAACCTAATATCTTGAGCTTTCGGGTTGACTATGAGATCAATCTCTTATGGATCAGGTGAATATTTCACATAATAGAATGCATTTTCTTCATTTATATGATTTGAACCCGAGACAGTGTTCGGGGGAGGGAGAGATGTCAAACCATCTTAACCAATCCATATTAGATTGCTTACACTTAACAACCAATCTCATAGTGACAGATTAGGAGGGTTTTTAAAGGCATGTTTTAATTTGGGGGAATGTGCCCCGGAATCAAGACCGAATGACTTGTTCGGTTTCGATAGGCTAATTTGGATTGCGTTCCACCCAATACAACACATCGATCAATGACGAGTCTTTAAGATCGAAGATGGGATCAAAGATGGCATTCTGCTGGCATGGTGTTTTGCCTCTTCACCCATCCAGGCAGAGGCCAGAGCCAAAATCCACAGGCCCATCTCTGGCCATTGCAAAAATCACTGTGGCAAAATTGTTAGCAACCAGATGCGCTATTAACAGTAAGTGCTATAAAATAGCTTAGGGGACGTACTCCGGGATATTAGGTCACTGGAAAGAAAGATCACAAGTGTTTTGAAAATTTCTCGCTGTTATTAAGAAAAGGGGGTCGGTACAGTGATACAGTCCTCCATCTGGGACCTAGAGGTCCTACATTCAAACCTCATCATCGAGACTCTAGCGTTCTTTCATTCTCTCTTTTTTCTATCTCATTTCTTGTTAAATTCATAACCGGTCACTCAATTTTATAGTCGGTTCACAGTTAGGTAAGTCCAAATCAAGAATATAGTTAGAAAGCAATTAAGAGAGCAAACGATGATCAGAAAGCGTCCGTGGGAAAATCAATCGACTTTATTAGAACTTGAATTCACAATTTCTGTCAATCCTATTCCTTCATCCGGATATGATTCGCATATGCGGTTGGTTGTTTATGCTATTGCTCTAAGTTTCCGTTATATCATTGTCCATCTCTTGATGTAATAAATTAGTCCATTCTACCTCTAGGTGAACTAAGCGAGGGAATTCATTATTCATCGACCATAATTGGATGTTTGGGGTGACCGGCATAACGTCTTAATACATCCTGTAAATAATCTCACTCGGTGTAAATTATCCTGAAACATACTGTTTGTGGCATGATCTTGAATCCACCTCTCAAGTTTACTGGAATCTCCTAATCAATCTGATTGAGTGATTAATCCACTGAAAAGTATGTACCATAAGTACAACCGATATGCGTATGAGATAGACACAAATCCAGAAATTTGAAAAGATCCATCCGTCGCCATAAAAATTTAGGGTTTTAGTGCATAATTGAAGTTGAAGACATCCAAATAAAAGTCACAGTCGGGTTCATCACTAAACTAATGACAAGGAAAAATACACAAAAGTGGATTAGTTGAGGAGTTGGGACGCCTCTTCCCCTTAAGCAGGATCTCGGGTTCGACTTTCATGAATGGAGAAAATTCACCTTGTAAAAACTTTACCCTCAGTTCTTAGTGGATGACGAAGTTAAATCCCTCAATCACAGCCTGAATCGCCATTGAAATCGACACTTCTTTCGTCCTCCTTGGCTATTAACACTGGCTCTCCTGGTTTTGACTGCTAAAAAACCTAACTTTTACTGAATAAAACTTAGGCAAAGATGATAGGGGGCTGCTAATTAAGTTAGATATAAACAGAGATAATAATTGCAAAAAAAAAAAAAACACTAAACAGATTTTATTCCTTTAATATCTCTTTTAAAACATTCCCCTCTTCGTTCATTGAACTGAGACTATATTCCGCTCTTACAAACTGTTCCCAACGAACTCAGGAAACTTTCTAGGTTTAGTTTTGGGCTATCAAGACGTACGAGCCCGGTAAAATCTCTGGCTTGCATTCTGTTAGCATGGTTTACAATTTTTTGCTCTGTCGCAACTTATTTTTCTGCTTTCATTTGTAATCATTTTGCCGCGTTGAACTCCTGAATCAATAAATTTTTTTATATATAATTTGCCATATTTTCTTAGGATAATTTATCAAAAACCCACAGAGCTCCTCTTGTCTAGTTGTGCAGTGGAGGTTTTTCATACTTTCCCCACATACGACTTCATACCTGTGTCTCTTCGACTCTCACGAGCGACACTTGGGATGTACCCAAGTCCTCTGACCCATAGCTCCCATTATCATAGCCATGATTATGGGGCGGCTCGACCTCACTAAAAATGTCACTTTACTTTAAAATGGCTCTCCTTATTTCTCTATTTCCAAAACTCTGGAGTACATTCGGCCATTCCTAGTGTGTCTTTTCTCACATGGCTTATTCTTAAGGATAAATCACCAGCAAGAGGCCACCATAAAGCACAGGGTTCTATTGCAGATGATTCCTATCATTTCTGTGAGGCTTGCCCCGAAAACAAGGACCAATTTTTTTTTTTTTTTTGTTTTTGTGCTTGCCATCTTTTAGCTCAGTTATGGAGCAAATTCTTGCAAGTTATACCCCTGCGGAATTATGCTTGGGAGTGGCCCAAGGTGTTCACTGCTGCTCGCTACTAGACGGATAAATCCTCGACTCCGTCGTTAAGAGGCCGATACCATGTTGCTGTATATATTGTGTATGGCAAGAACATAACACTAGGATTTTCAAGTCTGGAGTGAAGGACCCAGATGCTCTTTTTCGAGTCACTGTAAGTGCGATGAGATATAGAGTAGCCTCTGTTAGGGGTCTCGGTTCAAAGTTAGGCACCGGCTATTTTACTTCTTTCCTATGGACTTTGAACAATTTTTTTACTACTTTGTACATATGGTTTATTAATAAAATTCTTATTATAAAAAGAAAACCTTAAGAGATTCTAAGTAATAAATTTTTAATGTTTTTACACGGCACTCTATCTAACTCATTCTATTCCATTTTCACCTCCTTTTGCATGCTACTTTGCGACAATAGGAAGCAAAAAAGCACAATGGGAGTCGGAAAGCATCCTTTTTTATTTGCTCTCTCTTATACCTGTTTTTGAATTTTTTCTAGAGATAAAAATCACATTGCCCATTCATCATTTAAAGAAGGGATTTTGTTATAGACATCAATCTTGTTCTTTCAATGGTCTTACCAGACCCAATGTGAATAAAATGCATATATTACTTAATTTTTTTTTTTTCATTTTCACCTATCAAAAGTAATATAAGAGTTTGTCTTAGTACGGGGGAAATGGAGGGAAGGCATGTGATTGGAGTCTCTCTTAGTAAGGCCTAGTTACGTGTAATATTCCCCAAGCAAATGGTTGAAGCCATCTGAGTGGCATCACTTTGGCTTCTGAGCTTTGGATGACCCTTTAAGATCTATTTTTAATTGATAATCCATGCAAATCTCATTACTTAGCAATTGCAATACAAGGATAACCTCCGAGGGTTAAACTCAAGTAGATAGGATGTGAGTACGACTCGTGTAAAATTTTATGGGATCAGATGTCTGATTCCCCCTTAAACACATAGTACTTGGTGAGGCCACTCAGATATGTATCTGACACATGGACTTATTTGGATTTACGGGTTTGTGGAGTACCCATGGGTTAGAGGACAATAAATTTCTCGCAATGAAAAAGAAAGAAAAAAGAACATGTACAAGGATAGCCTTCTAAATAACGAAACCCCACTAGGTTGAGGGAGGAGGCAAGCTACCCAAAACTACAGTACAGGCACAGGCAGTGCAATTTTCCCAGTGCACCTCAATGAAGTTGTTTAATTCTTGAACAACCACTGGGAATGCCCAACCGGCAGAGTTTTGGGTAAAGCTATCCATACTTCAAAAACGATTTTGTAAGAGATATGTGAAAAGCAATTTGGTAAATACTAGTAAATCACATCTTTAACATGCGATTTAATTTAATTTTTTAAGTAAATTGCATTTTAAAAGTACGGTATAAATATTTGTATTTTTTTTTAATTCAACAAGAATGGTACTTTGGCCCTCTAGCTTTTTCAGTAAATATCCACTGTGTCAGATTACTTTAACTCACCTCCATCCATTAGTTCCTACTATTGAGATTATTGTTATCTTTGGGTCAGCCTGTAGGGGAAAAAAGAGTTTTATATGGTTGAGTCCAAGAAAATATGATTTTTTTCGGTATGCATCACTAGTATCCAGAACTGTAACGAATTCTGGTCAATCCAGTTCAAGTCGTGTGAGCCCAAGAATATATGATTTGATCATTGCCCATGGGTAGTCAAACCAAAAAGGAAACATAATCTTTCCATGCAACATCAACTTTGACAATAAGCACGTCGCGATAGTTGTTGACTTCGAAAGTGGGCACTTATCAAAAAGGACTTTGAAAAGTTGGCATGAGATCACAGTGTCGCATTAATCAAACTCTGCTTTAAGCCATTCGATTTGAGTATTGTTGAACTACTGGAAAAGTTGAGATTACATAGAAAATTTAAATATGGGTAAAATTTTCTTGGAAAATTGATTGGAATTTGAGATTGTGGTATCTGGAATAATGCAAACTTTATTGTAAAGTTTGGTGGATGTTGGTAAAGGAATTGCAAAGCTAATTATAAAATTGATGTAATATGATAATGCTGTGTGTTTAGATATAAGGTCTTTCCAACCATAATGTAAAACTTTAACTCATATAATCTTAGATAACGGTCAACTTTACAATTAAAAGTTGTAATCCATGGTGCGACGTGTGATGACACCTTACACCATACTTTACATCCAACAAAAAGCTACCTCCAAGGTCACTGCTTGTTCTCCATGAATTGCAAGAGGGTTTTCTGCACTCAACAAAAACACTTTTGACCACTTACACAAATTCGAAAAGACCTGTCTCATATTTCACAGACAACTTTGTTCCTCAGACCCAAATATTTTCCAAAGGAGGGTCCCATGAAGGACAAAGACTATTTTATTTACAGCACCGCATGTAAATGTTTCTAGGAGATGAAATGATTGATATGAACAAAGTGAATGGCGGGGTGATTCTCCGAGAGATTTAGGGCCGGTGGATTGAGTTTCTAGATACCAGTAATTCAGACTGAAAAAAGTGAGTAGAGCCGGTCTGGTAAAAATTCAAATGAAGTCAAAATTGAGCTTATCACTAAGCCGAAGAAAAGAAAAAGAAAAAACATAAGATAAATCCTTAGTCGGATCAAAGTTAAGTCCCTGGGTCATGCTTGAATCGCCGCCCTTGGAATCGACTCTTCTTCCATCCTCCTTGGCCAGCGCTCTATTGGCTTTGATGGCTAAAACCCTAATTATACTAAATAAAACTGGAGACAAGAGAATACGAGGTTGCAAATAAGATTAGATATTAATTGCTAAAAGATCTCGGCTGTAGATACATTTTATTCATCTGATATCTTTTCAAACTGTTCTCTTTTGTCGTTCAATGAACTGAGACTATATTCAGCTCTGCGCATTCCTTCCCAAATAAGTTAGGAAACTTTCTAGGTTGAGTTTTGGGCTCTCGGGAACGTGTGCTAGCTCGAGAAACTATCGGACATGCGTTCTGTCAGCATGGATTGCGACCCTTTCCATTTGCGACTGGCTTCATGGGTTGCGTCCAATCCTCCGTTCGCGTGATTGCAGAGACTATGTGGATGTCAGACAAGGGTGAACTAGCAAATTTAGGGGAGATGGAATTGCATTTTGTTCATCCACCTTGACCCTATATTTGGATTGGGACTCAGAGACTAGGAGAGTCAACAAGGTATATATAATTCTTTCACTTTCTTATTCAGATTTTATCTATTTATTTATTACTTTCTAGGGTTTTTTCCTGGAATACTACAATGAAAGAACAAAAAAAATTATTCTTAAAACTTGTAAATTTTAGTTTTTTTTGTATGTATATTTTTAGAGTGAAGCATTTGTATAAGAAGAGGCGAAAAATTGGATGGAAATTTGTTTTGATTAATGAATTTGAAAAGTTAAATAAAAGTAGGAAATTTTATTAATCTTTTTCAATACATTTTATATAGTATTTCTCAACATTGAAAAGAATATAATGATCAAATCAACATTTTTATCCTTCCATAACATTTCTCTAATAACAATATCCAAACAATGGATTTGAAAGGATAGCTTATCTTTTTAAATCCTCTCCCTCTCCAAATCCCTCAATCTAAACAAAGGGTTAGAGGTAATTGTTTGCATTAAAAGTGATGAGAATAATAGAGGTGCACAAAAACCGGTTTAGGGACCGAACCAAACCAAAAGATCTAGTTAGGTTCAACATAGTAGGCAAGAATTGTAATTGGTTTGTGTGGAAAAAGCTAGATCGGTTTAAACTAATTCGATTAACCGGTTTGAACCAAATTGGTTTTAAAGCGGTTTAGTTCGGTTCAATTTGATTCTAACTGAACTGAATTGGTTTTGAATTATATTTTTGTATTATTAAGTTATTTTTATATTAAAATTGGTTTGAACCAGTTAATCGCATCAATTATACTTAGAAATTAACTAAACCACTTCTCATCTAAAACAAGCACAACAAAATAAAACCGGTTCTGGGAGAACTAATCCAAACTAGTTAAGTTTCAATTCGGTTCTCCTCATACTGATTTTTTTGCTCACCCCTAGAGAATAACCACTTCAAGATGTATTTGAATTGAATTGCCCGATTCTTCGTTTCAACGGGCTAGTAGTGTCCCCTGCTTGACCCTCCCTACTAGACTGGCCAACTCACCAGGTCGAGTGCTCTCCAGACCCATGTCAAACCCTTGGACATTCCCGTCCATACATAGAATGAGGCCATATCGGCCAGGCATACATCCATGCCTTGAATAAGGTCACATGGGCCAAACATGCCTCGATTAAGATGACTGTTGAGAATTGAAATGCAGTGGAAATGAAAATTTTAAAAAATTTTTATTTCCAAGATCCAAGGGGTCCCCTCAATGTAATTCAAAATTTATATACGATGGAGTTTGGAAGTTACCTACAAAAATATTGAATCGGTCTTTACATTAAAACCTTTAACTTGGCGGTGTCCTACAATGCCTTTATGCTCTGGAAACATCCTTTACGAGTCTCTGCAATCCGATGCTTTGATTAGACGCATCACTTGATGCTGACACGATCTGTAAACTTTCATCACAAACCTCTTGCGGTCGATCCTTCGATTAGATGCATACGTGCACGTCCCACACTGTATCCACACTGGGTCTTATCGTAATGGTCAGGAAAACTCTTTCTTAGAATCACACATATTATTTCTTCAATTTATCACTCGGATATTTTTCTTATGATTTATTTTATGGCTCATCATCAACCACAATTAACGTTAGAGAAGTAAAAATATATATCATAAGGTACCACTAACTCATGTACATACATCTTATATGTGGGTATAGAATATTTCAACCATCAATCAATTACTATATTTTAAGATCTCAATCCTGATTATAATATACACCTGCATGTAAATATATATGTATGTATATATTATTATATGCAAACGTTTGGGTTGGTGTCTTTATTTATTTTTCATATTTGATCTCAATCAAATTTATATATTAAAATTTATGACATGTATGTGTCTTTCATATTAAGGGTAAAACAATAATCTCAGTTCTTTTTCTCTCACACAATATCAAAACCCATTCGACAACTATTCAAATTTCTTTGTCTCACTTCATATCACCTATAACTATAATTTTAACAGTAAAAATTGATCATATTTTTTGAACAAATAATTTAAAATTATAAAAATGGAAAAGTAAAATTGACATAATATATTAATAAAAATGGAGAATGCTCTACTTATTACTGTAGTTTATGAATTTCAAATTAATTAAACTTTAATTAGTTATAAATAAACGATATAATTATACTATTCATCCCGATATAATTATACTATTCATCCCGATATTTCACATTTACTTATTTTTATTTTCTTTCCGTGCGTAGTATGAGTCCGTGTCTAGTTATATTTAACTTAATCTAATTCATGAAAATCTTATAGCCCGATCCAAAATTTACCGATATTACATGCGACTCATTGGACTCCACATTAAGTTGGCAATTGGTCCAATATTTTATAATCAATTAATTAAAACCATTCTAAATAATTAATTACATTAATCTCCTTTCAATATAATTATCCAATTAACTCTTAATCAAATAGATCCACAAGTCAAAATTGATGTCTACCTATGTATCATGACTACCTAGATAGTGAGAACTTCAATCAAGGATCGAGTACCATTCAATAGTTAATTCACGTGTAATTAAACCTTTCGATTATACAATGTTCCGAATAAGTTAGGGTACAGATAAATGTCTAACTCCAATACTTATTCATAGGAATCGTAATTCTCAGGTATCAAACTTAATTATAAAACATTAGAAACGCTTTTCAATTTTTCATCCTACTTAGGCATGGGATTTCCTGAGTAACACTAAGTAGAATAATGGGCATTTTCCCTTCTTATCGGGAGTAATATATTTGTTATTGATTACTCATCTGCCTCCATCAAAAAATCTCATTGCGTCCAAAATACCATGTACGGTATAGTCATACTGAGTAATATATCGAAATTATAACTCGACAACTACAAGGTGTTATGGTAACCTACTATCACCTGGGAAATAGCCTATTAATATTTTTATTATAATTCATTAAGCATTCCTCAAGTAAATCAGTCTAGTGACCTCATTTTTAACGAGCACATGCGTTTTTACATTATTGACTCCAGATAACTAATTGTGAAATTAGTTATCCCTAGTATAGAACCTGTAATAAGTGTACTAGTCTTACTCAGTGATCTTATAACTAGGAACAATTAAATTAAGACTTACGAGATTTTAGATATCACTCTCATAATTTGATCATGGCCCTAAGAACATTAGCCTAATTTATGGGTTTTATCATAATTAACTAAATATGCAACATATGATAAATGATAATTGCCTCGAATATTTACCATAAATCAAATATTGTCTGGAATCAAAACAAACATATCGATATCCAATTGGCTTGTAGGGCACTTTCCTAATAATCACACCATGTCAGGCTAGTCCACGCCCATGCCATGAATGAGACCACGTCATGTAGGGGTGTGCATAGGTATAGGATAAACCTGGAATCGGTAAAAACCTATTATATGAGGTAGGTTTTGGGTAGATCTCAATAAAATTCAAGTAGGTTCCGGGTAATAATTTAAGGAACCGATCGGTTTTGGTTTCGGCATATAGGAGGTACTTGAAGCATGAACTTGTTAATTAATTGGTGTGATTAATTTTATTCATTCATAAATTCCTCGTTTGAACTCCAATTTTTGAATTATTTAAACAATTATGTTTCTAACTCGATAAACTTTCATTTGATATATGATTATGCATATTTAATGAATTTATCATATCCAAAATATCATTAATACTTAAAAATTAGTAATAATTAATGATTAAATACACTGAAAATATACTTTAAATTATAATATATTTGATTACTATAAAATAACTATACAAAATAGTACTAATCATAGAAATTCTTTGAATATGATTATTTTATAATTATTAAACATATGAAGATATCAAAATAATTAACCCCAAAGAGTTAATTTAAGTGAATAGGACATGTGTCTAAATCGTGTGGGCTCCACGAGTCCGGAAGTTCGATTCTCACTAAACACGTAACCCTTGGTGAGACCGTCCATACATATGTCTTACACATGGACTTAACTGGATTCATAGACTATTATAGAGATAAAAGAAAAATAGTAAACATGTTTCAACAGGACACTTGCAACTACTTATATACTAGATGGGATTCGAGTACCATAAAAAAATATGAACTACCCAGACCCGATCACTCTTAATGGCACACTGGCCTTAGCCTCGATGAAACATTAATACCCTCAACAACATCCATGTAAAGGGATGAAAATATGACATATTTTTCTTCCTCTTGACTCATGTACTCTCTTCCTTTTCCTCCATCCAACATCTAGCTTAAGCATCAAAGTTCAATCCAGACCACCAAACTCCGCCTAAACTTTTTTTTTTTTTTTTACAGGTATTCGAAGAATTGGCCATCTCACATCTTGAAAACCAAATGCCCAGTAGCCAACTCGAAGAATCTATCATTTTAGTGCTCCCATTAAGGTTTAGAACTGAAGAGATGAGTTGACTTGGCAGGGTGGATGCGATAGGTATTAGATTCTATCTTCGAAAGGAATAGGGACCTTGACCTTTTCATAAGATTCATGTGCACCATTCTCCTTTGAGAGGTACCTTTATAGGATAAAATCATGCGGACCATATTAAGGCGGATAATACCTCTCACAATACTTTTCCATGTCACAAACTCTAAGCCCACTCACAACATTGGTGTTGTCATTGAGAGCTCAAGCTCAAGCTCAAGAGATGAGTCAACATGATAAGACAAGTCTGAAGGGTACGAGAACTCATACCCGCCTTGAGCTCCTTTTTGTTTCACAGGTTCCGAAACAATACCAACTACAAGGCTCGGAGGCGGAGGCAGAAACATAGACTTTCCTTTTATTTTTGATATTATGTTTCCTATTTATAATAAAAACCCAAAATTTTATCAATGGGCCATGGCCAATAGATATTATTTACAAGACCTCGCGTCGGTCCGCTGAAACGTGATCGCATAAAATATCAAAGATTTAAATACGGTGATACTCTCTGTTTATTGCATGCTTTGATGCACATGATCTTTACATTAGACATCCGTCCACCGATGGAAGTCAACTGTACTTCCCGGTCCGGTCGAACTCACTGACCAATGAGGTCCCAAGTTCTTTACCGCGGCGCGGGCTCTCTCTCTCCCCCTCTCTCTCTCTCTGCCCATTCCCCAGAGAGTCCCTCTCTCTCTCTCTTTCATCCTCTCACTCTCCCCCTCCCTCCCCGTCTGTCTCCGTCTCCACGAGCACTCATCATTCAATTCGATTCGAGCATCCTGTACCATTCTTCCGGATTATTCTTCAGCATCATCCCCTCTCCCCTCTCGATTCATTCCGTCGCCGGCTCGATTTATTCGTCTCCCATGGTCGAGGTGTCTCTCCCAGCAGTGCCAGTGTGAACAGCTCTCTCGCTTCGACTGGAGGTAAGAGGCTTGCAGGGGATGGAGAAGGACTCTAGGGTTTCGATGAACGGCGACGGCCCTCTTTCCTCCTACTGGCTGGACGCCTGCGAGGACATGTCCTGCGACGTCTTGGGCGAGCTCATCAATCTCGGCGCTGATAATGGCAGCTCCGATCAGGATGGCCTCGTGAACGTTAATGACTTCTTCGGGGGAATCGATCACATCCTCGACAGCATTAGGAACGGTTCCGGAGTCCCCAGCCCTCGCCCTTCTCCGCAGCCTTCTCAGTCTTCCAAACTCGGCCTCAACGGGAAGCCCTCTGCAGCTCTCCCGGCCCAGCCCGAAGCTTTGGTCCCATCTGTCGGTCGTGATGCTGGCAGAGAAGCCAGGCAACAGCAGGGAGAATGTCCAGGCAAGTCACTGCCCAATGACGTTCCGTGGAATGGGAATCGAGATAAGGACAGCGACTTTGTTGGGCAAGAAAGGGGTGGAAAGAGGGCCAGGTTTAGCAATTCCAAGAACGAACGGATTCACTCAAGCAAGGGTCACTGGTATCAGAGAGACAGGGACAAGGAAAGAGGCTTCAACCGGAAGAGACCAAGAGAGTCAGATGAAACCGATAGGAGAGATCGGGATCGAGTCCGCCGAAGAGAACATTACAGTGCTGGTACTCGGAGGGATGCTAAAGAGAGAGACTGGCGGGACCGGGAACCGCGGGGTTATTGGGAGAGGGACCGGCAAGGATCCAATGAGATAATTTTCCGCCTGGGTACCTGGGATGCTGATAGTAGCAGGGAGGTGAAGTCCAACGCCAACGGTAGCCACGATGGCAATGGAGTGGTCCATGACAAGCCTGAGGAGCACAGGGAGAAGCTTCCAGAGGAGCAAGCCCGCCAGTATCAGCTGGATGTTCTCGAACAGGCCAAGAAGAAAAACACAATAGCATTCCTGGAAACAGGGGCGGGAAAGACCTTAATAGCCGTCCTACTCATGAAAAGTGTTTGCACCGACCAGCAGAAGCTGAACAAGAAAATGCTGGCTGTATTCTTAGTGCCAAAAGTTCCTCTTGTTTACCAGGTAATGTGTCCTACAGGTGCCTTTGATTTCATGACATACACAAATGCTATGTGTTTTCCTTAATGAGCTCCTGTGCTATCTCTTTCCTGTTTGATTTCAGCAAGCAGAAGTCATTCGGGAACGAACTGGTTTTCAAGTGGGTCATTATTGTGGCGAAATGGGCCAGGATTTCTGGGATGCTAGAAGGTGGCACCGTGAGTTTGAAACCAAGCAGGTACATCTGAAGTTCCTTTTCTTGGTTACGCCAGGCAATGTTTCATGTATGATTTTGTTAAGAGTTCTTGTGCTTCGGTTCCATAACATGTAAGTTTGCACTGGTACAGATCCAAGAGTTCCAATGATATAGTGAAAAGCCTATTGCTCTTCAGAGGGTGGGTCAAATGTCAAAGAAACTCTTCTTCCTAGTCCATCACCGTGGTTTGAGTCTCGGGCAGAATAGCTCCATTTCATCTCAGTGCTCTTCTGTACGAATCATTTAATTTAAGGGATGAACATGTGGCCTCTGATGGCATAACCTGTTGGCTTCAGGAGGACATTACAAATTCATCGAGCATTCTTTTTCATTGAAAGTGGGAAAAAAAGAAGAAAAGGGCATATATTCATTCAAGAAAGAAACCCTGCTTCTGCCTGCTCATAAAATGTGAGACGTCCTATTGGGATGAAAATGCTAGACACCATGCCAATTGCCAACATGTCAGTAATAAAGTAGAAAAGTATTTCTGGAAAGTAAAACTGTAGAAGCGCTTTTATGTTATACTGTTATTAGTCATGAGTGATTTCTATTATACTACTGCTTTCTTGCATAGTTTTGACTTCCCTTGTTGTAAACATCTTTATGCACCCTCTTGGTGTGTGATTAATGAAATTCTCATATTGAATGCTCAAAGTAGGAAAAGAAGGTAGAGGAACACTTTTATTAGCTCAACCTTAGGAGTATAGATTTATAAGGAGTATGTAATAGACAGATATAGAATTTCATCACCTATCAAGGGAGGACTACTCCACCTTGAACATTATACATGACTAGCCGTTAACCCATGAGTTGCACAGATGCTTTGGTGTAAAGTTATGGTATATTTTGTACTTTTAAAGTGGGGATCATATTAATAAGATGGAAAGTGCAATCAGACTATATAATAGTACATGTTGTTGGATAAAAGAAAATGTTAAAACATGTAAGATTTAAACTTAGAAGCAAACAATTATTTAAATCATATAAAAGTTAATATTGATATTGAAGTTGCATGTATATAAAAAGGATAGTTGCATTGACATATAAACAAAATGTATTCTAGAAAACCATTAAGTAATATGGAAAATTTTACCAAATAAAAATGTGACATGGAAAACAATGAGTCATACTTTATCAAATAGCAAACATAAAAATAGTATTCATACACAAACATTGTCTATTTTTTAAAATTGATATGAAGATTGAAAGGGAGGGGCAGGTAATTAGGACCTTATAATGCAGGAGTTATCTGTATGAGTTTGCTCAATGATAGGATATAACTCATCTAGATTGAAATGGGAAACTAGTATTTCACTATTTTGGAAAGGGGTCTGCTCATCTAAATTGAAACAAGTGTGCTCATTTGTAGGATATGCTTGTTTGATATCTCGGCTAAAAGGAAAGGTCGTATTCTTCTGAAGAATCTGTTCCTTACATGCCTCCTTCGTGCAGGTACTAGTGATGACTGCTCAGATTTTGTTGAACATCCTAAGGCACAGTATAATAAAAATGGAATCGATAAATCTTCTTATTTTGGATGAGTGTCATCATGCGGTGAAGAAACACCCCTATTCTTTGGTAATGTCCGAGTTTTATCATACGACACCTAAGGAGAAGAGACCATCTGTTTTTGGAATGACGGCTTCGCCTGTGAACTTAAAGGGTAAATATCCAACTTCTACATCTGCTTTTCATGGCTACTTGTTGATCTCAGATTTCACGTGAAAGTTTTGTAGTGACGAATGATCTGAGAGGTGAGCTCTTATGTAACATGCAGGTGTTTCCAGTCAAGTTGACTGTGCAATTAAGATCCATAATCTGGAGAGCAAGCTGGATTCCACGGTTTGCACCATAAAGGATCGTAAGGAGTTGGAAAAGCATGTGCCAATGCCCTCTGAGGTTGTGGTGGAGTATGATAAAGCTGCGAGCTTATGGTCCCTCCACGAACACATAAAACAAATGGAAGTGGCGGTAGAAGAAGCTGCACAGTCTAGCTCTAGAAGGAGCAAGTGGCAATTTATGGGCGCACGAGATGCAGGTGCTAAGGAAGAACTGCGTCAAATTTATGGTGTTTCCGAGAGAACAGAGAGTGACGGTGCTGCTAATTTGATTCAGAAGCTGAGAGCCATCAATTATGCTCTTGGTGAACTTGGTCAATGGTGTGCTTACAAGGTGCTGTGGATTTCTGTCTAAGTGTCTCCTAAATTTGTAAGATTATACTGTGGTTATTTTGGCTATTCTTTGCAGGTGGCCCAATCATTTTTGACGGCTTTACAAAATGATGAGAGAACAAATTACCAGCTCGATGTCAAGTTCCAGGAATCTTACTTAACTAAGGTTGTCACACTCTTACAATGCCAACTTTCAGAGGGGGCTGTCGCTGGCAAGGATGTCAAAGCGTCAGATGATATCATATCAGAAGGGATCAACCCTGATGAGATCGAGGAAGGGGAACTTCCCAATAGCCATGGTTAGTGAGTTCACAGTCCTCATTGGATTCAATAATTACCATAATTTTGTATAAGTCCCATTTTTCCATATTTGCTGCCAAAAAGATGTAATTTTCTGCTCGCTCCACTAAAAGGTGCTGGTGATTTGAATTCCACTCAAGGATCTACTATGTCTCCTCATTAACCAAATGCAGATAAAGTAATCCTGTGAAACCCCTCTGCATTTTTTCCCTGTTAAGTGTGAAATTTTTCCTTCTCTTTTTTTAATTTTAAACAATAAATAAGGAAAGGGAAATTGTATCACCATCATGTTAAAAAGCTTTTCTTTTTGAATCTTGGTTAATGCCTTAAATCTTTCATTACAACACTTTTAGATCAGTCTGTCAAAGTTTTCCTAGTGGCCGGCTCCCTTTTAACAGCTCAATGTGCGACAATGTGTAGATCTTGAAGTACGGGATACTATTTAGAATTTGTTTCCTTAAGCCAAAATATTGAACTCTCTTAAATTTCACGTATGCTACCCTGATGTGGATGTGAGGCACGGTCATATCAAAGGGCAGTTGAGGTCCATTCATACTTTTCTTACTCAGTAGCTGAGCTTTCTAGACTACTGCATGGATTCGTTATAGATGCAGTGCTAGTGGGTTGCAGTATTACTGCTTGCTTGAAATTTTTTGACTTTGCTGCTTTAATATAAGGTTTGAAAATTCAACTCCTGTTTACTTCAAAAGTGAAAAAAGCTTGTTTTCCTTAAGGTCAAGATTAATTACTAATGGATTGTATGATGCTGAGTCTTTGTTTCTTAGTTTCTTCTGAATATAAGATTAAAGAGAAGGATAAGAAAAGAACCTTTATCCGACCTTTCTTTTGGCTAGAAGATAACTTCTTATTTACAGGGCCTATTAATTATTAAAAAATAAACACTGGTAGGCTTTTGCGTGGTAGATTTTTATGTGATCGGCCTCTGTGGCTCCATGTCAGCAATACGTAATGGATGCTGGATGGAAGGACCATATTGAACATCTAATGCAATGTGCAAAGCATAATTTAAAAGGAAAATTTGAAGAGGACAGAATAAAAACAGAACAAATCCTAGAGCACCAGCAACTCACTTATCCTTAATCAAAGTTTAGGAAGAAAATGAGAGTGGTGAATAAAATAACAGCATAATTAATGGGTTTAATTTATTCCTAAAGGAACTTTTGGATGGCAGAAGCCCAAAAATTTCTGTACTTTCTTTTCAGATGTTTCCCACTTCGTCAAAGGATCCTAACTGGATAAATTTGTGAACAGACTCTATTGTAAAAGGGTACTTCCTTTATTAACTTTGGAGATGTTTTCATTGTTGAGATACTGAGCTATGCAAGTCGAGTTCTGGTGATCCACAAATATTTGGACATAGTTCTGCGCATTCAATCGTCCATGTAGAATCCTTCTACTTTGTAATGCTGTTTTGATGGACCTGATCTGTCTCTTTAAGGGTTTGCTGCTCTTTGATGTAGTTGTTTCTGGTGGAGAGCATGTTGACGAGATAATTGGTGCTGCTGTTGCTGATGGAAAAGTGACTCCAAAAGTTCAATCATTAATAAAGATACTACTCAAGTATCAACACACGGAGGATTTTCGTGCAATAATATTTGTTGAACGTGTTGTTGCTGCTTTGGTTCTTCCGAAGGTTGGAGCTACAGTCTCAGTCCCTATTACTATTTTCACTTAGTTGAAGATCTTAATATTATGGTCCTATCTTAATCATTATCCAGGTTTTCGCGGAACTTCCATCTCTTAGTTTTGTAAAGTGTGCAAGCTTGATTGGCCACAACAATAGTCAAGAGATGCGGACATGCCAAATGCACGACACCATTGGCAAGTTTCGTGATGGCCGTGTAAGTCTGTTTTCTCAAGTTCATAGAATGTCCCTCCGGTTAGATAGTGCTAATATGGAAAGATTATCGGTGCAGGTCACACTGCTGGTCGCAACCAGTGTTGCTGAGGAAGGACTCGATATTCGACAGTGCAATGTAGTCATCCGTTTTGACCTTGCAAAGACTGTTCTGGCATACATTCAGTCTCGTGGTCGTGCAAGAAAGCCGGGGTCAGATTACATCTTAATGGTTGAGAGGTATTATATTGGTGTCATCTCAAAATAAGCATTGCTAAACAACACTTCTTAAGAATTCAACCTTTTTCTTCTCATTTTAGGGGGAACTTGTCTCATGCTGCATTCCTGAGAAATGCGCGCAATAGTGAGGAGACCTTGCGAAAAGAAGCTATAGAGAGAACCGACCTTAGTCATCTTAAGGATACTTCAAGGTTTATATCAGTTGATGCAACACCAGGAACAGTGTACCAGGTTGAATCAACTGGGGCTGTTGTGAGCTTGAACTCTGCTGTTGGGCTTATCCATTTTTACTGCTCTCAACTTCCCAGTGACCGGTAATGTTGAGTTAACAACAAACTCCTTTTGGTGCTCTGCTTTTCTGTGACTAAATTTTCTTCTATATTATATTCAGATATTCGATTCTTCGTCCTGAATTCATCATGGAGAGGCATGAGAATCCTGGTGGTCCCACTGAGTATTCATGCAGGCTTCAACTCCCCTGCAATGCACCATTTGAAAAGCTGGAGGGCCCTGTCTGCCGTTCAATGCGCTTAGCTCAGCAGGCATGGTGTCTGTTACCTTTGAATTCAAACAGAATTCTCATTGCATCTATTGGTTATGTTATGAATGTTTTTCTCTGAATATGCAGGCTGTTTGTTTGGCTGCTTGCAAAAAGCTTCATGAGATGGGAGCATTCACTGACATGCTCTTACCTGACAAAGGAAGTGGAGAAGAAGGCAAGAAGGCTGACCCCAGTGATGAAGGAAACCCACTTCCTGGCACTGCCCAGCACAGAGAGTTCTACCCCGAAGGTGTTGCTAATGTTCTCAAGGTTGGTTAATTTTGTATTTGATGCATGTTTATCAGTCTTTGTTTCGAGTGGGCAGAGCAAATCATCTGCTCATGCTGCCACCAATTCACTTATATGAAAAAATCAACCCATTCTTCCTGAATTTGGGCCACATGTGGATGCACATAACTTTACAGACCAACAAAGTTATATATCCTTAGAGATCAACAAAAATGTCATGTTCTTAAATGTTTCTATTTGAAATTATTTTATTTGGTGTCTTTATCCTTCTTTTCATTTGGGTGTAATGTAAACTTACTGAATAGCTGAACTTTCAGGGAGATTGGATATTGTGTGGCGGGAAAAGTAGTGATCCCTCCAAGCTGCTTCATTTACATGTGTATTCTGTCAAATGTGTAAATGTTGGCTCTACAAAAGATCAGTTTCTAACACAAGTGTCAGATTTCGCAGTACTATTTGGCAATAAGCTGGATGCAGAGGTACTTTGACTAGTCCTGGGAATATTGAGTTATCATCAAAATGGACTGCCTTCATATAAAATTATTTGCCATTTATAGGTGTTATCGATGTCTATGGATCTATTTGTCGCACGAACCATGATAACAAAAGCATCTCTTGTGTACAAGGGGGCAATTGATATAACAGAAAACCAGGTTATATTTCTGATCTTTTCATTGGGATTTTCTTTGGTTTTTCCCTTTTAATGTACCTTCTAAATACTGAAGTTGCATGCTTAATTAAGTTTGGATTCTTGGTCTTGTGCAGTTGACAGTTCTTAAAAGCTTTCATGTAAGGTTGATGAGTATTGTGCTCGATGTGGATGTTGAACCTTCTACCACTCCATGGGATCCTGCAAAGGCATATCTATTTGTCCCTGTGGTTGGCGATGAATCTATAGATCCTTTTAAAGAAATAGACTGGAATCTAGTCGGAGCAATCACCCGAAAAGATGCATGGAGCAATCCACTGCAGAGAGCTCGACCTGATGTTTACCTTGGTACGAATGAGCGCACTCTTGGTGGGGACAGGAGGGAGTACGGGTTTGGTAAGTTGCGTCATGGTATGGCCTTTGGGAACAAGTCCCATCCAACCTATGGCATCCGAGGAGCTAAGGCACAATTTGATGTCGTGAAAGCTTCTGGAATCATCCCTAGTAGAGATGCGTTTGAAATGCAAAATCACCATGGTGTGAATCAAGAGAGATTAGTTATGGCTGATTCTTTTATGAGTTCAGAAGATCTGGTGGGAAGAATTGTAACGGCTGCTCACTCTGGGAAGCGGTTCTATGTGGACTCAATATGTTATGATATGAATGCTAATAACTCTTTTCCTAGGAAAGAAGGGTATCTCGGCCCACTGGAGTACAGCTCCTACGCGGATTATTACAGGCAAAAGTAAGATCATGTTCTTTTTTAACAGCGAAATTTGTTAGAGCTCCCTTGCTCTCTACCTCCAAAAAGTGCCGATATCTAACATCATATTGGATAGCTGCAATGCACCTTAGATGTGCCTGAAGAACAAAGAAGCTCAATTTAATCCCTTGGGTGAATACATTAACTGCTGTCATTGTATGGGGCTTTTCGTAAAAAGCAAACAGTCTTGATTCTCCCTCTGTCAGCAGTTAATGAACTCAACAGGATTGATGGAGCTTTTTGGTTCTTCTTGGACATCGAGGGTGCATTTGGCTACTCATTTTCCATATTGCTATCAGGTATGGAGTGGATCTGATCTATAAGGAACAACCATTAATTAGAGGACGTGGTGTTTCATATTGCAAGAATCTCCTGTCTCCCAGGTTTGAACACTCAGAAGGTAGGATTCTTGTTTTCCTCATTTTTCCTGTTTAGTTTGTTGTGATTTGTGGCCCGAGATGCTTGTAGTTTGCATACTGGTTTGAATCTGCTGCAAATTTGATGTTGACGTACGCTTCTTACTGGATTATGAAGCTGCGCCTGATGAAACTCTTGACAAAACGTACTATGTGTTCCTCCCTCCTGAGCTATGCCTTGTACATCCACTTCCTGGGTCACTAGTCCGAGGTGCTCAGAGACTGCCCTCTATCATGAGGAGGGTCGAGAGCATGCTGCTTGCTGTTCAACTTAAGGATGTAATCAATTACCCAGTGCCCGCCTCGAGGGTATGTAGTTTACAGAATGGTATGTTCTAGGTTCTTTCAATTATTCTGTCTGATTATGTCTTTTGAATTCATCAGATTCTGGAAGCTTTGACTGCTGCCTCGTGCCAGGAGACATTCTGTTATGAAAGGGCAGAGCTGCTGGGAGATGCTTACCTGAAATGGGTCGTCAGCAGGTTTTTGTTTCTCAAGTATCCTCAGAAGCACGAAGGTCAGCTCACAAGAATGAGACAGCAAATGGTGAGCAACATGGTTTTATACGAGTATGCATTGAGTAAAGGGCTTCAATCATACATACAGGCAGATCGGTTTGCTCCATCTAGGTGGGCTGCTCCTGGGGTTCTTCCTGTGTATGATGAGGACATCAAGGATGGTGAATCCTCTTTGTTTGACGATGAGACCTCAACCACAATGGGTGACTCTAGGAGCGAATCTCAAGATTATGCTGATGATGACGATGAGATGGAAGATGGT
Source organism: Lagerstroemia speciosa (assembly GCA_037672795.1). NCBI lineage: Eukaryota > Viridiplantae > Streptophyta > Magnoliopsida > Myrtales > Lythraceae > Lagerstroemia > Lagerstroemia speciosa. The sequence continues at coordinate 983,030 of CM075298.1, forward strand.
GAACTCGAGAATGACTCAAGTTCTTACCGAGTCCTGTCAAGTAAGACACTTGCAGATGTTGTTGAAGCACTGATCGGGGTATATTATGTGGAAGGTGGGAAAATTGCTGCCAACCACCTGATGAAATGGGTAGGAATACAGGTTGAGTTTGATAATAAAGAGATTGAACATGCCATAAAGCCATCCAACGTGCCTGAGAGCGTCCTGAGAAGTGTCGATTTTGACACGCTAGAAGCTGCCCTGAGTATCAAGTTTAAAGACAGGGGGCTGTTAGTGGAAGCTATTACACATGCATCACGACCGTCTTCCGGAGTCTCGTGCTACCAGCGATTGGAGTTTGTTGGCGATGCGGTGCTGGATCATCTTATTACGAGGCATCTGTTCTTCACATACACTGATCTTCCACCTGGGCGCTTGACAGATCTCCGAGCTGCAGCTGTAAACAATGAAAATTTTGCTCGTGTTGCTGTTAAACACAAGCTTCATTTGCACCTTCGACATGGTTCTAGTGCTCTCGAGAGGCAGGTAATTGGGTTGTCTCTATTTGTTATAAGCAAATCTTCTGATGTTTACTTGTCTGGCCTGATTTTGGTTCTTCTGGCTCCACTTCTCCAGATTAGAGATTTCGTAAGAGAAGTTCAGGAAGAACTATCAAAGCCTGGGTTTAATTCTTTTGGCTTGGGAGATTGTAAAGCTCCAAAAGTTCTTGGTGACATAGTTGAATCAATTGCCGGTGCTGTATTTCTCGACAATGAAAGGGATACATCTGTTGTCTGGAAGGTCGGCTCACAACGAAAATGAACATTTCTTTTCTTGGTGTTTGATATGGAAGTGTTTGGTGGTGAAAGATCGTTCTGTTTTCCACATATTTCAACAGGTTTTTCAACCCCTGTTGCACCCGATGGTGACTCCAGAAACACTCCCGATGCACCCAGTTCGGGAGCTGCAGGAGCGATGCCAGCAGCAAGCTGAGGGCTTGGAGTACAAAGCCTGTCGGACTGGCAATCTGGCCACAGTCGAAGTGTTCATTGATGGCATACAAGTTGGAGTTGCTCAGAACCCGCAAAAGAAGATGGCGCAGAAACTTGCTGCCCGAAACGCACTGGCGGTGCTGAAGGAGAGGGACACCACTTCTGCGAAGGAAAAGGCCGAAATCGGAGATGGAAAGAAGAAGAGTGGCAACCCTACTTTTACAAGACAGGCGTTAAATGACATCTGCTTGCGCCGGAACTGGCCAATGCCATTTTACCGGTAAGAGGCAGAATCCGTAATGCTGCCTTTTCATTTCCTCCTTGATTGGCATTGAAATTGAGATGATTATAGGAAATTTCTCTCGTCGATTCATTGGTGTTATATCTTTCGACATATACATGTGCAAGCGGGTGCGTTCTGGTTGACAATTTTTCTCGAGGATCAGATACTTTAAGCCGAGAACGATGTGGTCCTGTCTGAAATGCTGGGATCTGTCAATTTGATGTGATATTTAATTTAACATGGGTGAAACTTGTAGGTGTGTAAACGAGGGAGGCCCTGCACATGCGAAGAGGTTTACGTATGCGGTGCGTGTGAATACGTCCGACCGGGGATGGACCGACGAATGTGTCGGGGAGCCAATGCCGAGCGTGAAGAAGGCCAAGGACTCTGCTGCGGTTCTCCTGTTGGAACTCCTCAACAGATGGTATTCCTCTTGATCTCATTCCCGATCTAAAGCTCGTTACCAGAAACTTGTCGTAGATTATTAAATGGAGGAAATGACCGCTCGGCGAGCATGCCGCGGTCGCATTTCCTGCTAATCTGATTATGTTCTTAAGAGTGGTAGCTCCGATTTCCGACTCTCTCTGTTGCATGCCTTGTCTGTTCCGGCAACAATCTGCATGACCTTATTGTTCCATGAATTACATGACGACGATTGATTTCGAGCTAGACGGAGAATGGGGGTAGTCTTGCACATTACATTGAATGGCTAATGGAAATGTTAAAAAAAAAAAAAAAGTGTGATGATCTTTTCCTTGATCCATATTTCCCTTATAATTTATCTTAGCACATCCATTTTTCTTTTTCTTTTTTTTTTAATTCACAGGAAAACAATATCTGATTCAAAGCGAACTTTTAATTATCATTTTTCCACCAATTCCTCACACGATAGTATTTCAGCGGATGAATCTTGTGTGAGATATGTAGGTGTCAGCCTTTACATTAATATGAAATTTTCATTTTAACTATAATATGATCGGCCTGATTTGATGCATTTCAGGATCGCCCGATATTTTACGTAGTGACATCATCTAATAAAATTCAACCGTCTATTAGATAATTTTTAGTTTTTTAAAGAATTTATAAGAAAATCCTAAAAACAACTAATTTTTATTAACATGGTGATAAATACAAGTTACCGGCCTATCCTATCCTATATAAGATTACCAACGCCTCCTATTGGCGAGAAGGTATCTTCTACCACGGCATTACCACATGATAATGCAATTAAATTCAATTGTTCTCCTCATTTTTTTTAATAATCCTAAAAAATAAAAATAACCCAAAAATATTTAAATTTTATCGATTAATGTCAACACATGACGTCGTGGTGTAAAATACTCTCTCCTTGCTGGCACCCCTCTACTTTTATTGATTAACGTATGCTTTGGCAATTTTTTTTTTAATCACAATGACGGTTTTATCAAATTACTTAAATGATAAAAGAGTCCAATGTGGGCCGCGCCAAAGATTTTCTATCAGATTTCAAGATCTCAAGCAAAACGGGACGAAATTCAAACTTCACGGAGCAAGATCGAATCTCTCTTCAACCTATTCCAGGTGAACATGATTGATTGGTTAAATCCTCTAACCTTTTTATCACAAGGAGCCTATAACAACTACGATTCCATACAAAAATGTTTACTCTTTACAGAAAGTGGTCGAAGCAACGCACGCATCTACAGGATAAATTTTCAGGCAATATCACTGCGCAGTAAAAGGGGTGTGACAGATTAGACTCACAGAAATGTCCGAGACCACCGAGAGACCGAGACCGGGGGGTGGGGGAGGAGTCCTCTCCATGTTGTTGCCATTGCGTTACCGCTTGCCGGTCCTCTCCTTTCCTGCAGCAAAGTGTTTTCCATGTTAGCATGATAGGATGTTCTGGAGAAATCAGGAAGCTCCTCAAGCAGGCAGCAGTGGAGATTACCAAATATGCTAGGCTTCAACGGGAACCGAATTGATGAACCCTTCACTCTAACCTCCTTAAGAAGCTGCTGCCTATTGCTGCCAGCTGGTCCCTCCATCTTTGCGAGACTGCTGCTGCTGCTTTCTCCGGCCAAGAAGTCATTCCCTTTCTTGACCTTGTCATGGTAGACAGCAGGGGGTGCAAGCCTCAGAGGCGGCAAGTTCTCAATCTGGATTGATGATCCGCTGTCTTTCTGAAGATTGGTCAAGAGATCGAACTGGACGCACCATCACAATTTTAAGTCAGATTGGTAACTCCAGACATGGATAGGTAAAAGTCAGAAATGGAAGGGGAGAGACCGACTAGATGCTTGCAGTCACATACCGTCGACATTTGCGGGATCCCGTAAGAAATGTCCGCTGAATCACTATGGTTCTCATGCACACCGACAGTGCCAGAAGCGCCCCCAGACTTTGCACGCCTTGATGGCAACTTGCTCACCAGACCGATATCTCCAAGGGCAGATTTACTTCTCGACTTCTCACTTTTCTTGGGCAGGCACACTGGGCACCCAAAAGTACCCTTGCTAGAGGCTCCACCCTCAATTGATTCACAGTGAGCATGAGTCGCATGTCCGCAGTTGAAGATACAAATAGTAGAACCGTAAGAACTTTTGCTGAATGAGCAATTACATATGCAACAGACATGGCTCCTTGGGGCATACCCATGGGATGCTCCTTTCTTAAGTAATGTCATAGTGTAAAAGGTATCATCCTCAATCAAGGACTTAGCCGTATCCTACAGCCACAAAAGTAAAATTATTGGTCATAGCTCAACAATTTGCTCTTCCTGTAAATCTATCCCGATAAAACCTAAAAAAAAAAAATCCCGAGGGACGTAGCAACATGAGTAAATATTGAGAACCCGATGAAATGGTCGAAGTCAAACAAATCCTAATGAGAGACTTAAAAAATGCAATTGCAGAGACTGCACAAGGTTTTACAACTCATAAGAATCAATAAAAAGGTCCAGAATATCTGACATAATCACTGAGGTGCTTACCAGAATTCTTCTTTCGAAGCCATATGTCCCGAGCATCCCTAGTATGGTAAATTTAAAATCACCAAATTCCTGATTACCGTTATCTGAGAGAAGCTTTGACATAATAGATGGAAGGCGAACATATCCAATCATTCCCTCAACGATCTCTTTGATGAACCGAGAGAATAACTTCCTCAAAATATGAGCACCTCTATGAGACTTTGAAATCCTCCACTTAATCAAGGGTTCCTCGTCATCTATAGAGCCCAAGGGTTTAGTAAGTTTTCCAGCATGATACTCTTCTGTGATGCTTTCACCGTTCGACGAACCCATCAATGGTTCACATAACCTGCATCAGAGGGACAAGATTCAGATGAAAAGACAACGTCCACAGACAAAACCACTGTTCAAAACCAAATCTTGCATGGACATGCACGATTAGTTCGAAGTTTCTATTTATTTAGAAACTTTGCGGTATATCAGGCTTGGTTCATTAAATGTTAACCGAATACTTTAACCATGAGGTGTGGGTAACTATTTGGCTAAAGCATTGATAAGCGGACCTTACCGACAGAGTAAAGGTTTAAAATCCACCGATACCTTCAACCATGAGGCATGGTACATAGTTGGCAAACTAGGTTATGACATTCAAAATTCACCAAAAATTCTAAGCAGCTACAATAAGTCAACTACATTATCACATCTTAAAATCCACTGAAAGCACTTCACACCCGAGATAAGTCAAAGATCAAGTGGTGACACTACTACTACCTATTACGACTACTATCTACTACTATTGTGAGGGGGACAGACTACACTACTACCACAGGCTCCATAAAAGGGCGACTTTTACTGAGCCCCATAAAAATATAGCATATCTGCTCAAAAGAATCGGGTTGCTAAATAGCAAGGCAATTACTTCATAAGGTGAGACTTTACTAAGAAGTTAACAACATGAATAAATTGATTTTCAATTTAGCAAGGTAGCTCGTACATTCATAATAACAACGCAGTGGATTAAGCTATGCAAATGGTGAAATACTTAGTGACTTGCTGTAACTGGGGATCTGAAAACACAATTTTTTTTTATGCCCCTAGACAGCAGCTGCAACCTTAAAAAGATGTGGAGCAACAGAGTTCCACTTACGAATCAAGCAATCTGAACCACAGTATCTCTGACTCCTCAGGATTCAATCTGGGAGTGTTCCGTTGGCACAATCCCACACATGCATGCAATATCCGAAGAATGTCATCCACCTGCAGGAGAGAGAAAGTTAATACAGCACGATAACTTATTTTCCTAACCCAGAAACAAGGTTCTGACAAATCCAGAATTAAACCAGAAAAAAAAAATACACAAACCTCCTCCAATTTCAACATAGAACCCAGAAGTTTTGAGCCAACAGAGCTACTTAATTTCATTCCAGATATAGCTTTACTAACAGCAATATCAAGCTTCATAAACTTATCATTGAGACTGGAAAGAGTGAGTAAGAGAGCACTCCCCACATCACCAACCCTTTCTAACAAAAATGCAGCAGCATCTGTAATACCATATTCCTGGCAAAGATGCAAACAATGTTCCACCCTATAACTGTCAAAAGTCTCCAAAAACTTCAGAACTGAGTTGCGCTCATATTGACATAATAGCTGCAAAATTAGTGAGGAAATGTATCAGGTTCTCATTGTCATCCACAGAAACAAAACAAGGTGGATAGGAAAAATTTGCAACCAAAAGAGACTATGGTGCTAATAGGTGACATAGAGGGCTGTCCAATCCAAAATCCAAAATCCAAAATTGAACATTTGAAGAAACTAAGTAAAGAAATTATTTAAGCAGTCTTGGTTTGATCAATATGAGATGATTAATCAGTGAAAAAATATTTTAAAAACCAATGCTCTCCCACATTTTGTTGAAGTTAAACCAGGAAACCATAAGTAAAAGCAGGCCATATTTTTTTTCACCTGTCACATTTTTTGAAAAATAAACAGAAATGCATACTTCTCTATTAATTAACCTCGTTACAGTTTAGCACTTTACCATGCTACTCATGGAAAACCAGCATCAGATGGACTAAGAAGATGAAAAAATAGGACATCTAGTTTGGAGTTTGACAAATGAAACAGAATCATAAGATAAGCAGTCAGGTACTGGCGAATAAACAACTTCAGATGGTTAAAGAAGAATGAGAGATCATCATCTATTTAAAAGAAGTAAAAGTGCAGGCGGCTACCTCCAGATAACGCTCAATCAAATTGTCTGTTACATCAACAGGATTGTTGCGGAGAAATTTCGGGAAGTCAGATACTTTCTCCAAATAAGCCTTTAGCCTTTTCATATGAACATTTTCACTTCTCCAGTTGGGAACATTTGCCATGTCACTTTTTGTCAAATGTGTGAAGTCGAGGGCTCCTGAGAGGTGAACCTCAACAATTGTCTTCAAATAAAGAAAAAGGCTATTTGGGTAGGATTCAAGCTCAGAAAGAATCCTTTCACTCTCAGAGTTGAAATGATCAATGACCAAAAAAAAGGTGCCTTCCCTACAAATCAGAAGAAAGTCAAATTACAACATTTAGGCTGAATAAATATAAAATAATACACTATAAAATGCTACCTGCTTAAGTCAACAAGAGCCGGTATTCGAGAAACAACTGCCAAACGCAAAGCAGCAGCATCAGTCTCATTGAGCAGTAATATGGCACTGTTGATGTAGGCAAAGGCATGAACAGGTTCATCCACATCCTTCATGTAACTATCCAGGGCAGCAACATGATGGTTTTGGATGGTGTGAATAAAGCCGCAGGCCTAATAATGGCAGAAAATCTATGAGTACACCTAAATACTACTAAATGAAAAACTAAGCAGTCACACTGCCAGAATTTAATAATCAAGAGGATTATGAAGTACCTGGAAAAATTGTGCATTCTCACACAAGTTTAAAACATGAACTGCATCCCAATCACTCTCAGGCAGCACTTCAAGAAGTGAAATGACCTGCTTCTCCCTCTTTTTCAATAATTCCATCTTGTGCTCAGGGAATTCGGTTGAAACGAGGTTTTCTGAAGTTAAGTGCTCTAAAATCCAAGTCACTACATCTTTCGAGACCTTAGCTTGTTTTAGAGAGATAAAATAAGCTACAAACTCGAAGAGGTATCCCATATCATTTCTTGAAGGCCATATGTCTGCTACTTTATCATCACTGCGTTCATGCATCTGATTCTTTGCATTTGTAAGAACAGAAACCAGAGCATTTACCAATTCTTGTATCAGTTTCAAACTAACAGAAACACTTTCTGTCTCCATAATTTTGTCGGCTGAATCAGATGGAGAGATGTCAGATCTTTGGATTTCATCTTCCACAAAGGCACATTTCAAAACTTCTAAAGTTGCTTCTGCATCTAATTCTAACAGATGATACAAATTAAGGTATGGCCTATCGCCGAATGAAGTTGAAGCTTCGGAATTTTCCAACAGAAACTGCACAAGTTCTGCTCTAAGAGAGCGCAGGCGTGTTGTTGGAAGATTTCCATGTCCTGCAAACAAGAAATTTGAAATTTGAACACCTCTCTGCTAAAGTAGCATCACACACAAACTAGTTTCAACTTTATAAAAGAGAATTATAACAAATAAAAAGAACAAAGCTTCGAAATCAATATCAATAAGAAATTATCTTCACCAACACTTTTTTTTCAGTTTTAATTGTTTTAATAACCAATAAGTCCAGTATCGAGCGACACAATTAAGTTTCAGGCAAACATAAGCTAATTTCTTACCTGGTGGAAATGCAAGACCAGTGAAGCAATATTTCAGGTAAACAAGCATTTTGTACCTGTTAAAGCCATGAAATATCGATATCAAAAGCTGGAATAAAAGCAACCAGCATGAATCTATTCAGAAGACAGTTTTAAAGATCAGAAGATGACGTCTCCACAAGTTATAGAAGTGTCTTCCTGATGACCTGCCGTCCAATGAGCCTTGGTACAACCTATAATTACCTGGAACTTTTATTTACACAGTATTGCATCTCCTAGTCCATATGAGGCTTTTCTCATGCATCCCTATGGATATGAAGAATAAATACTTACTAATCTACTACATTATTTCATAACTTATTCATAAATCTTTTAGTTAAAATTATGTCCAAGGATTAGACGAGTGTGTGGACCCCTTCAACTCATCTATCAGCTCTTAGTTACTAGCCGATTACCCATTACAACTGCCAACCATCCCAAGGTTACATTTAAATGCAGAATAGTTCCTTTGATTGGGGCCCATATTATAATGTGCTGAGAACCTTTTCTATAATAACTGATTCGTGCAATGATAATAATGCGATAATGTCTGATTTTCATTCATTCTTCCTGGACTTCGACTTTTCTCTACTGAAAGAGCTCTTTGTTTATGGTTCTAGCAGTTATTATTTTTCGACAGGGGACAGAATATGGGATATCCCATCAACAATGTTTGAAGAGCTAAGGTAGATATCCAAAATCTTCTCCTTGGAAGGTAGAGAGCAACAATACCCAAGAGTAGCCGCACTTTCCCTTTGACAATTTCTTAAGACCACTAACAACTCCTCTAAAGGAGATCTGAAATCATCTAGGCCTCTATTGAAAAGATACACCAATGCACTGTACAAGCCATGCTCCCGGCATAACTTCACCACCTACAGGTTAAAAAAACAAGATGAAGCACCATTCCTTCGAGATATCTTGTTAAAATATTCCGATAAAAATGTAAATCAAAGATACAATGTAAATCACCAACAGATACCTGATTGAAATCCAATGATGATATGTCCATGTGAAGAACACATTGTTCAACTCGTTGTAACCAACCTCTACTGCTGTAATGCTCTACCAATGCTTGCATTATCTATAAATAGTTTGTAATATTCAGCAGCTTGATTAGGTTCATTTATAAATGAAATTATGGAGGAAAAATACCTCAGGAGGTAGAGAACTAAGCATGTCCTTCAATATGTAAGGCTCCAATAGCTCCAAAAATGCATCTAAGTAGACAAAGAACACGATTAGTTTGTCACATGCAATATAAGGAACTTCACGCCCTCCAATCAATGTCCAACTATTGTTTCCCTTTTTTGTTCTATCTGATTTACGGAAGGAGAAACATTCATTAATTTACCAGCAAGAATTATTAAAAAATTCAGTTAGGAGAGCAATTTATTCACCAAAAGGTCCAAAACAAAATCATCTTGTTCTCCTATTTTATAGGCTACTGACTATAAATTGACAACTTCCCGTCTTCTTCCCTCCGGTATATAAATTGACAAATTATGACAAGGCTATCGCTACTTCTCACTTGGCAAATAAGCAAGCTAATAAAAAAAGTGCCATATAAGTGTTCCATGAAGTTATTTTAACTGGGCATTACCATTACTAATACATAAAAAAAGATGGAACAATGGGTTGGATACAAGGCCTTTCAAGCATAATGATATCTAGTACAAAGGAATAATTCCACCAACTACCATTGCTCTCCCTTCAAGTAAAATTTGTAATTATTGACACTTGTTTTACTTAGCTTTAGAGGATAAATAAATATGCAAGTGTACCTTTATGCTGAACAGCAACAAATTTGGAGTAAATTTCTTCAAAAAGGATGTCTGTCCTCTTGATATGAACACAAAACTCAACAGCAACACCTCCAACTCGTGTGAACTGCTCTTTTATTTCATTTTGCACTGTACTGCTGCTACTCATCTGGTCATTCTCCTGTTGTGCTTTCCCAATCTTACTGTGAAATGCCACTGATATATAAGAGAAAACCTCTTCCACATATGACAAAATCAACTCCACAAGGTAGGGCATGATAGCACTTTGTACAGCATCCAATGTCCTGGGAAGATCAATGACACCATGAGCTTGTCCATCATAGAGCGTCATTCCCATGTTCAAGGCACCCATCCAATCCCCGGCTTTTCGCAAAACTTGAATCCTTTCTTTCCAAGGGAGGAGGCGAGAAACAACAAGGTGCATCGGTCCAAGTATATACACAGAAGCCCCTCTTACAGCTACAGAGTTGTGATAGGCTTTCTCAGGATTCCCGAATATATTAATGAAGTGAGTGTGATACGCTATGAGATCATCTCCTCTAAAACCATCAACAGCAAAACTTGTTTGGTGAATGACAGTTCCATCCTTTGCAAATAGGTAAAGTTGTCCTGTCACCATGAGAACCACAAGCATCTGGACAAGTGTGAAACCTCATTCAGCGATATCTGTATGCTGATACTGCATATCCACCCTCTTGGGGAGCAATGACCAAACCTAACATAATACAAGACAGATTCCTAAACACAAACGTTAATGCTCTTACCTGATCATCCAACCAAGTGACTCCTATCGCTGCACTGTCAAGGGACCACTTGCCAAACACTTTCAATTTAGAGTTTACTAGCTTCGCAACTTGAACTTTCCGATCCCAAGCAATAGCAAGCAATGAAACTCTATCAGCTGCTTCTTCGAGATTTTTGTCTGCGAAAGCTCATACGTTTAATCTGTTTTAGCTATTTTAGCTAATACATAGCAGTTGATTAAAAAGTAAAATTGATGGCAATTATACCATTTGTCGAAGCACGTGTGTGAGCTATGCATTTCCAGGCAGTGTAGGGCATAGATCCCTCCCGAACCCCATCTGGCTTAGTCAAGGTTGCATAAACTTTTAAAGCAGGGCTGAGTCTAACCTGCAACACAGATATGTTGCGTCAATACATCATGGAGAATAAACTGAATAAGAAATAGCAACCCAATGACAACAAGTACATGGAATTTGCCTAATCATCTTATGACTTCGTACCACCAGCACAGTTTGGTGGGTGACAAAAACGACCACTCCTTCCTCAACCAAAGATGTGCCTTCATTGAAGAGTTTCCAACCAGTATCTGCCCCGACTACTCCACCCATCTTGCTGCCAATACTACTACTTGAACCAGTGCTGTTTCCATGAGATGGTAGCAGAGCATCTCCAATGAGTTCATCAAAAATAAGAGGTGAAGCTGATAGCACTGTCCCAGTCTTCAAGCCATCGAGTAGACACTGTTCAAAATATAAAAAGGATACAGCACAAGGACAAAGGATACAGCACAAGGACAAAAGAAGGAGCTCATTAATGAGATCGCAGAGGCAGTTGGGGTTTAAGGTAGCAAATCATGAGTCAATTATTGTTGTTGGTTGAGGGATGAAGTAAAGGAATTTTCTGAACAATATAGGATGCAGAGAAATCAAAAGTAATTTGCTGTCCTTGCCTACAAAACAGAACATCCTGTAAGAAAAAGTTAGAGCTTTTACCTGTGTTTTAATGGAGAATCTATTGAGCAAAGGGACCACAGAAAATGAATGTAAAAGAACGACACCATTACTGTCCCCAGTAACCGCTTTAAATTGACGAGTAACTTGAGAGTCCTGCCCAAGAAAGAATGCATGTACCACCGGTGCTGTATGCTCTCCAGTAATAACTTTTGCAGCAGATCCTCTTTGCACATCCCAAACTGTTACATGGCCATCACCATAACCAGCTAGAAGCAGGTCCCCTTGCTGATTGAAGGACAGTGAAGTAATTGCAGCATAAGACCGGTCTCCTTGCAAACCAAGCATTGTCATCTATAACATTTTTGGAAGCGACAATTAGTTAATAGGAAAAAAATAAGGAAATGCTGCATGGCAATTTGAAATTTGAAATATAACAGTGGCCACATTTTCTACAACTTTTGCAGAGCATCCTGGGCCAGTTGCAACATCCAAGATATAAGATTTTCACATCAATCAAGCATCTCTGCACTTTAACTGAATCTACTCAGCAAGCAGAGGACTAAACCCCTTTTGGTGAATATATATATAGGTGACTGAACTTCTTCCAGTGGGAGAAGATGATAACAGCTTTAAGGAATCAGCTTCAATGGGACATTAGCATAAACTAAAAGGCAAGGCGTACAGTTAAAAAGTAGCTCCATGAGGTTTCATCTAAAAGTATATTATAAAGGATTCCATATTCCTATAAATGCTTGAGTTGGCACTCAATGATTCGCAACATAAGAGGCAATAAAGCAAAAACAATTTCAAGGAAAAGAGACTCAAGTACCCTGCCCTCCATATTGTCAGGTTGATGTGGAGAATACTTTGATGGCAGGAGGATGATGATTCCCTTGGACATGCCCACAGCAATGTAGTTAGCATGGACAGCCAAGGCCTGGGGAGAGCCATGATCTCGGATAAATGCTTGAGAGGAAAGGGTTTGTGAGATGACATTTGCGACATCAATGTCAAAATAGCCCAAGGACGTGGAGCCCCTGCGCACCCCCTCCAGCCTCATGGGCTGAGCAGCGACACCCTCTTCCCAATGAAGAGCTGTGGATGCTTGCCTTCTCTCGGCCTGTTCAGCTAAATCAAGCGGTTTCACCTTCTCCGGTTTCTTTTCACTCATTCTCTCGCTCTCCAGCTGCCCAATTCTCCCGATTCTCTCTTCCACCAGTTTATCAATTTCAGGATCCTTATCTTCAGAGTCGCCAAACACTTCATCCTCCGCATTCTCCTCCTCCTCCTTGTTGTCAACAACCTCTGAACCCCTTTCATCCGAGAGCAACACAGTAGCAGCTGGAGTGAGAGAAGTGTAATCGCTGCTGGAATTTTCATCGTTGATGGCGGTGGTATTGGCACTGTCTATACTAGCACCAGAAGCAGCGACCAAATCTTCGGGGGGAAGTGATGATGAACTAAAGTCCTTGTCATCCTCCTTGGCTTCACGAGGTTCAGCTTCTTCGTCAAGCAATTCTCGGCTGGCGGGACAATCTCCAGCAGCAGACTGGAAATCGCCAATACTGTCATCGCCACCACCCTCATGTTCATCCTCCAGACGCAACTTGTCATTGCAGGTATTAATTCTTTCATCCAGAAGCACCAATGAATCGAAAGAAATCTCATTGGATGAAGAAGAGGCAGAAGAGGCAGAGGAGTGGAGTTGGCTGGAGGCATCGAGGGAAGGACGTCCAAGCAGAGCCCTCCTCGACTTGATCGCAGCAGCATGAGGGGTAGGGACGGTACGAGAAGCTGCTACTGCAGCTGCAAGAGCAGCCCCAGGCTTGGCGCTCGATCTCACTCCTCCAAACAGCGGCGGCAGATGGCGAGAAGCCGAAGCAGGACCTGAAGCAGGGGTGAGGGACTTCCGAACGGGATCAGGAGGTCTAAGCCGAGGCAAGGGATCGCCGACGCGTGGGAATGCCCTCGGATGAAAGTCCGAAGAAACGGACTCCTCGACATCAGGTGGAGGAAGCTTGAGGGCTTCCCTTGACCTGTCGGAGATAGCATCGTCTTCGTGAAGAGTTGAGGACGGGACCGGGGAGGAAGGGCGAGAGCCGCCGGCAGGGGAGGAGGAGGAGGAGGATTCGCATAGGGAATCGTTGAGGATTTCATCGACGGTCCGGCGAGGGAGCGATGTCGAATTTCCTTCTTCTTCTTCGTCGTCGTCGTCGTCGTCTATGTCAGGACGAGAGTTGAGGAAGGAATCGAGGTCGAGCTCCATGGCCTACTGGTGGACGATGAGCTCCTCAAGTCCTCTCTTCTTCAATTCTCCTTCCTCTCTTCTCTGCTCCCTCGGTATCGGGTCTCCGGCCGGTTGCCGAACCGTAAAAATCGGATTTATTATTGGGAAATGAAAAAAAAAACGTATGTTTTGGTCTTTTTTTTTTAATAAATAATGTTTTGGTCATCATGCTTTTAACCATTTTCATATTTAATCTAAACATTTTTCTTGAATTAATTATAATTCTCAATCTTTTAAATATTATTCAATTTTGATTTTTATATTGTATTCAATACCAAAAATATTTTTTATTAAGAATTATTTTTAAATTTATAAAAATGAGAACTCTTGATGCATTATATATTATATTATTATTATTATTACTAAGTTTACAAGGGATTGCACTCGTGTTTCTAAAAATCTAAACTATTAGATAACGATACTCAGTTCTCTTATAAATCTATTATTATTTTTTAATTTAACTGATGCGAGTCCTAACATATAGTACAAAAGTTGAGGACTAAAATCAACCTACCCATTATTATATGATAAATTATATTGAAAAACATTAAATTATACATTTTTAAGAAATTATATTGGGAAAAGAACTATTTGTGTGATCTATGCTTCGTATTTTCTTTCCTCCTTCCAATTTGGTATAATTCCCAGGCTCATTTTTTTGTCTATCTTTTGCATCATTCATAGTTTTGAAGTCCTACTATCGTTGGACTCAAGGATTCTTCAAAAGATTGAATTAAGGACTTTTTTTATATCGATAGTATCCGATGTTGTAGCAATCGACTAATCCATCGGACTATGTATTATACGGCCTGGGCCCGCTATTAATCCCTAGATACCGACACCCGTGGGAGTTGAGCCATGGATCTGACCTACTGCATGTTGTCAGCTTATTAAAGGTCTCAAGACTACACTTTATGGTGGATCAGGGCTAGAAGACTTGAATTTATGACATATCTTGACCAGAGCACGTTCCTTTTGAATTGTATGGTCTCAAAAAATACTTCATCAAGAATAGATGCATTTGGACTTTTAATCTACCATCCAATTCTTAATGAGCACCAGTTGGAGTGGGCACAAAGAATACTAAGCATGATGAGTAGTTTGGCAAATATGGGGGGGTCCTTATTTGATTGGTATCATATAGGAGAAAAATGCTTCCCTTCCATGAGCACTGATGGGGAACAATGCTAAAGGTCATGTCTAACTCATGGGCTACTTTGAGTAGGGTCCATGGGCATAGCCCAATGGGTTAAAAAGGGGGCCATTATAAGATATAATTCTCACCAACAATTATTAAGAAGGATCATAAAATTGAAGTAAAAAAACAACTTTAAAAATGGCTAAGGAGGAGAGAACATTGATTCCTTATCATTGGTGCCGTCTAAGGGAACTGAGCAAAAGCAATGGCTCGAACATATAACAAAAGATTAACATGAAATAGTGCAAAGGAAATTTATTAGAAATACGAGAAGAGAAAGTACAAATGTGTATGGAAGGATCGAGTTCAATTGAAAACGAGGTAGATCCATTCGATCTAGAACATGCATTTGAAGAATTGCCTGAGAAGACCTAAGGTAAAATTAAACAATTTGTAGAAAAGCGAGTGAACCATCTAGTCAAAGAGAAGTTGTGAGAAGATCATGTCGCACAAGGAGATAATAATTTCACAACCAGAAGTGCCACCTCCAAAAATTCTAGAATCAAAATAGCGGAAGGCCTACAAATAGGAGAATTCTTGATAGAAGGAAATATGGATCACTCGAAAAACCGTAGTCTCTGCTTCTTTCTCCTTGGAGGATATTTAGAAAATGATAACAGGATAAGTTTCCAAAGCCCTAAAAGCAAATACTAGATGAAAGTATGGGCTCTCATCTTTAATCGAGAGTATTAACAGTCACTTTTTGAAGAAAATCATGGCAATGACTCTCTTACAAAAGTTGGTCATCCCCACAGTAGCTACCTACGATGAAAAGATGGACTCTCATGATCACATGGGGATGCATGTAAACTCACTCCTGCGAAGGAGGCAATGTAAAGAGTTTAATGCCTCCTATTTCTAAGGATACTCACTGGGATAGCTATAGACTAGTTTCATTCTTTGAAGGCAGGGAGTATTACAAGTTTTGAAAAATTACGAGAGAAGTTCCTTGAACACTTTGTGGGTTACATTAGAATAAAAAAGGGGATCACATGGAAATTGTTTACCATGGAGTAGACGAAAACAAAATCCCTCTAGTAGTGGTACAAAAGATTTTCTAAGGTAGTTGTAGAAATTATAGGTTTATTCCAATATGAAAAGATGGCAATAGCCTAATGAGGACTGAGGCACTAAAATCATGAAGGGCATTTGCAAGATTATGTCAAAGTGGCAAGGCGGTGAAATCTCTATCCGCGGTGAGAAGGTATATCCATGTGTCACGATGCCATGGATCAATGTAATACTCAATCGTTCATGAGGAAATCGCATCACAAACATTTACAGGACAACGTCATCGACCTAGGGATAATGGAAAGTCTACCATTTATGTAATTACCAACATCCATACCAAAGTGACGGACAAGAGAAGAAACCCTCTTCGTCCAAGCCTCTAGTGGGATTGCCAAATAGAATTCTCTAAGGAAGATGCTAACCATGTGATCTGCAACTTACTTGATGATATCCAAGACATCATTGTTGAGATCCAGCGATTTGAGTACGGAGGATTTTAATTGACGAGGGAAGATCTATAAATATCTTATTCTTTGAATCAAAAAAATAGATTTCAATGCAAAGTACCTAAACCGTGTTGACTCTCCTCTGGTTGGCTTTATGGGTGGATCAATTCATCCTCTTGAATAAATCATGTTGCCTTTTCAATTGGGCAATATCAAGAACCCCTTCGCCAAGCGAATTTTCTAGTGGTATATTTACCTTTAGCCTATAACATTATAATAGGTAGGCCTACTAAGAACTGTCTTAAGGCTGTGACACTACATACCATTAGAAGATGAAGTTTGTCTCTCAAATCCCGATGAGCTAGGCGAACTAATAGGGGATTAGCATGCAGGGAGGCTATGCTATGTGTTCACAGTAAAGGAATCCAAAATGAAGCTATCTTTGACCATAGAAATGGACCCTCATAAAGACACATCACAATCAGAGCTCGAGGAAGATCTACAGGTGATTTTACTGAGGTTGGGGAGAGCTGTGAGAATTGGAAGCAATTTAGTGTCTCAATTCTAGCAACATCTAATTGAGTTATTGCAACACTATGGAGATGTTTTCGCATGGAAATCCTTGAATATGCCGGGAAGTGGTCCTAACTCAATATGCCATAAGTTGAATGTGTGAAGTGATGCCAAAGTAGTGGCTTGATGATATAGGCACATGTGAATCTATAAATAGAGGGTGACTATAAGAGATAAAATAAAGGAGTTTCGTAGCGCAAATTTTGTTTGGGAGGCCATGTTTCAAAATTGGTAGCCAATGTGGTCCTAGTGAAGAAATTCAATGGAAAACGGCATAAGTTTGGTTTGCACATATTTGAACATGGCATAACTGAAGGATTAATATCCTCTATCCAAATAGATCAACCAGTGAATTCGATTGTAGGTAACACTTCATCAAACTTTATGGATGCTTATTCTAGAAAAAATTAAATCATAATACATTTCGGAGACGAAGAAAGGACTGCCTTTTATGTAAATAATGAAGTTTATTATTATAAGGTCATGTAATTTGAGCTAAAAAATACTAGTCCGCGTATCAAAAGTTGGTGAAAAGGATCTTTGTAGGACAGTTGGGAAAGGCCATAGAGGCTACGAGGATCATTGTAGGACAATTGGGAGGACAACCGTGAAAAAGATCTTTATCATCCCACCCCTGAGGAGGTATCATATATATTGAAAGAGGTCCATGAAGGCATTGCAAAGCACAATAAAGTGTCAAGTCCTTAGCCCATAAGGTACAATGACATGGATGCTATTAGCCGACAAATGATCTTTATGAAGCGTTGCATACAATGCCAAGAATATGGAAGAACTCCCTCGAGTCTAGTAGTTGAAATTTAAGAACTCTCTACATGGAGCAATTAGTCTCCATTGCCTTGCTATCAATACTTTTGATACTAATATTATTAGTGTGGTGATGGGCATCTGACATGCCACGGTGTCTTTCTATAGGTTGCTGTGGGTTAGGAAGTATCTTCGTGCAAGAGATCCATAAGGGACACCATCACCAAATATTACATTTATTGACATGTCATTGGACTTAACATGTGTCATGTTAGTGTTAGCTTGAACCTCTTCACGAGTTACATTAGCAATGATAGGAGATGCATCCTTGAACTTCCTTTTTCATAATCACTTGGGATGCACGAGTCGTCTTCACTCTAGCCCAGACATGCTTGAACATAAAAGTGATTTTAGTTAGCTAAATTTTGTGGATTATAGTAAATAATGAAAGGGACATATAGGTAAGTCTCAAATTGATTCCCCATGGTTAGTTGGGCATAAGAGCATATCTTCGAAGGCGAGAGTTACAATCACATTACAACAATTAAGAGTGAATCCATTGAATCTCTCCACAAATCGTTCACTCTTCCCTAGCTAGTCAGATGATTTGTGGGTTTGCATTAGGAATAGTAGGAGTATGTGCACGATGCTAGATCTACTAGTTCGCATCGCGCAAATCCAATCAAAGTTGGAAGAAGAGAAACAAGTCATTGAGGCTCCTCTATTATTGGATTATGAAATAAAGCAAAAATTCCCTATTTCAGAGCTTTGAAGAAAGCGACAAAAATATCTAAAGATGTTTATCAAGTAGGGGCATTGCCATTCACAATGCTGAATATAAAAAAACTATCCACATTCTCTAAGAATTTAAAGATACCTAGTCAGGAGCAATGGAGTAAAATGTGCACAACTTAACTATAAGCTTAGGAAGCAACCATCTTAAATGAACTACTTGGTCAACATAAATAACAATCTCACTATCTGGAGAATAGTAAGGAGACTCAACCATGTTAAGGAGATGTGGAGTGAACTCTTGCTCTATCTTACCGTCCATTAGAATCTCAAGAAACTTATGAGAATTCAGCTTATTTCTAATGAAGTCTCAAGGCTAGCAATGATCAAACCTTGGAGTGGACGACTAGAGCAGGCTATTGAATACTTCTAACTGAATCCTTCAACTGAATATAGAGGGGATTGCAATAACAAAGAGACTAAGGATGCAAGAGAGGAATAAAGTGCAGATGACGACTAAAAATAGAGATGAGCAAAATGCAACAAAATGACATTGAATGGTTATATATATATATATATATATATATATTAACAGGAAGGAGGGCAATGTGGCGATTGCCTGAACCGCCAGTATGGACAGACCAATAAGAACAAGGTAAGTGGCAGAAACCTTGCTACTATTGGTAGATGATGCAAGTCCAGTGGAAATAATGTTTAACGATTCATAGGGGAAATTAGGAACAAATGATAGGGAATAGATACCAAAGGCCATGTCCAAGCCCAATCTGAAGCTTGACCAAGCATGGCTCATGGGCATAGTCCAATATGTTTTATAAGGACTATTGTAAAAGATAATCGTCAACAATGGTTACTAAGAAGGGATATAAAAAGGAAGCGAAGAACAACTTTGAAAAGGGTCAAGGAGGAGAGAATATTGATTTCTTATCAAGCATAATGAATGAGGAACAATTGATACAATTTATTTAGGAACTTAGTTAAACATGAGGACCAACTGGACAGTTACTCAAACTAATAAACATTTTAAAGATATTTATCAAAGATGAAACTAAATGAAATCAGAATATGGTCTTTTTTCCTTGTAATATGGTTGATTTAGAGGCTAAAACTGAATCAAATGAAACTCTTGATTTATTCTTTATTTCGTGGTCTTATATTATGAATAATGAATGATACACAACATTGGTAATTGGTGTGCTATATAGTGTTACTCATTCTAAGCATGAAAATTAGGGATTTTGAATTAAGTCCTCATCAATAGAATCATGAATTTTACTTTCCCATACTATCTTATTATGCTCATGTATTTCTTTTCATTAGGAGCAAATGAATCCGTATGCCTTATATTTTTTTATCATACTTGAATTGTATTCTAAATAATTTATTTTTATAAATCCACATTGTATTTTGTTAAATCCAAAAATTCAGATTTAAATGCCTCAAACTTGTGTACCAAAAGTTCAAGATATTCTGTTGGAACTCGTTGGTTTTGATTTTCATATGGGCAATCATTATCAACTAATAATTTTTGTAATCTTTATGTATTTTTTATCAGTTTAATGTGGTCATCGTTTTATTAGGATTCAATATATTTCGGATAAATTTAAATAAATTTTTAGTATATTTGATTATCATCTACACAATGATTAAATTTAAAATACTTGTTTCAGGCCGGTCCGGTTCATGAGAAAGAAGGTACGGTCAACTGAATCGAACCGGTTTAAATCCACACCATGCCTTGCTTCTTTCACCCACGGTCGAATATATTCGAGGCCCGGCCCACATTTCCGCCGGTTCATTTGTCGTCTCTGTCTCCTCCCCCGTTTCGCCGCTGCAGTTCATCGTCGTCGCTCAGGTGGCTGCTGCTGAAGAGTGTCCTAGCCCCGACTGTTTCCGCCTCTTACCTCTCACTCTTCTCGCTCTCGGCGATCTATAATCCACGAGGCTAACTTCTCCTGTCTCTTAGAACCGCCGCTCTTGTTGCCCAGCTTTAGTGAATGAGGTGAGTGGCCATACTCGTCCTAGGGTTTTGCTGATTCCCTGGCCAAATTAGCTAGTGGGTTGATCTGCAATTTTCTCCAGGTGTCCCAGAAGGAGAGCACTCTCTCCTGTAATTCTTGTTATTCTCGATAGCCCTCAATGGCTTCTGGGTCCTGTGGTTTAGCTTTGTCCTTCCGTGACCATTTCTTTGCTAGCTTTCTTGTGATTTCGTGCTGATCGAATGCAGCTCTGAGATGAGACTGCCTTAGGCGTGAAGCGAACATGGCAGAGGGTGCGGAAGTTGAGGACCGGGTTGACATTGACGAGGATAATTACATGGAAGATGTGGACGAGGACATCGAAGAGCAGTTAGACGATAACGGGGAGGATCATGGTGAGTCCAGTGGGGAGGACCAGTCGCCCGAGATGGAAACGGTTCATGCCACCACAGAGCATGCGGAAGATGAAGAAGAGAGGCCCGCACCTTCGTTGAATGGTGATGACAAGGACAAGCATGCTGAGCTTCTCTCTCTTCCTCCCCATGGGTCTGAAGTTTTCATAGGGGGTCTTCCACGGGATGTCTTTGAAGAAGATCTGAGAGACCTGTGCGAACCATTTGGGGAAGTTTTTGAGGTCGGAAAAATTCGAGCTTGTTTCCCTCTGCTTGCATGGCTAGTCCGCCCTGTTTTTTGATCGTTTGTCTTTTCTGTGCATGGATATCCAGGTTAGGCTGATCAAGGACAAGGGAACCGGCGAAAACAAGGGTTATGCTTTTGTGGCATTCAGAACACAAGAGGAAGCACAAAAGGCTATTGACGAGTTGCATAGTAAAGATTTTAAGGTCATTTTGGAGCTGCCTTTTTCTATATTTATCTTAATCTGATCAATTCTATTTTTCACCGTATTTTGGGTGTTTCATTATAGGGAAAAACACTCAGGTGCTCTCTAGCAGAAAGTAAAAATAGGTTATTTATTGGCAATGTTCCAAAGAGTTTGAAGGAAGATGAGTTCAGAAAAGCAATTGAGGAAGCTGGACCAGGGATTGAAACTATTGAGCTAATCAAGGTGGGCTTTTAACTTATCAACAATTAGCCACTGTTTCTAGGCTGAAGGGAAAAATGCTAAATGTTCTGATACTCTTTCCTTCTACATGCAGGATCCTCAAAATCCAAGTCGCAATCGTGGATTTGCTTTCGTGTTATATTACAATAATGCATGTGCTGATTATTCAAGGCAAAAAATGTCAAATGCAAATTTTAAGCTGGATGGTAATACACCAACTGTCACCTGGGCTGATCCAAAGAGTGCACCTGATCATTCTGCTGCATCCCAGGTTTCTCATTTAAAGAAATATGTGCATGAGTATTTTATGTTAAAATTGCCTTTGATCTTTGATATAATTTGTTGCAGCCCAAAAGCTGTTGATTTTTCCATTGTCTTTTTTATAATGCCGTCTTGATATGAGCAGTTTCTTCCTGTTTTCAAGATTGTTAGCCATGGACAGTGAGACAGCTATTGAGTAGAATTGGGTTTTGGAGACTTTATGTGATGTGTTTAGGAAGTAAGACCAAGGAAGGTAGAGACTGGTCAGTAAAACCAAACTGATTTTTCTCAATGATTGGTAGATGTGACCTACTGGATGATGAAACTTATCTTTTATTCATCAAAAAAGAAAAACTTATCTTTTAGATGCTGCGAAGTTATAGTTGAAAGGATTTAGTGGATCTTTTATAAGTCATGCTGCTGGTGGTGTTAGATGCGTATTTGTGATGGTCAATGGAGGTAATTCATTATAAAATTGTGGTGGAGTTTAAATTTAAAACACTCCCTTTGATGCAGTTCTGATCTTTCTTCATGACAATATATATCTAAGGGTGAGAGTTGTCAAAGCGCCTGTCCTCTACTCGTCGAGGAGAAATAACACCTGAACATGCATAATGTGATGTAATCTACCTTGAAGAATAATTCTTGCACTTATCCATGTTATTGTTAATTATAAGCATATGATTGATGAATACATTTGACAATGGCAGTTATATTAACCAAATTACATCAGTCTATTTTTGGAGCGGAGCTCCATTGCTTTGTCTTAAAATAGCTACTACAATGTTAATTTCCATGAGGATTGGTGTCTTTTTAGATGAGATGTTTACTTTGGCTGTGTGTTACCAGGTGAAGGCCCTTTACGTGAAGAATATTCCTGAAAACACTACTACAGAGCAACTGAAGGAACTATTTCAGAGGCATGGGGAAGTGGTCAAAGTGGTCATGCCACCTTCTAAATCTGGCAGTAATAAACGAGATTTTGGGTTTGTTCATTATGCTGAGCGGTCAAGTGCATTGAAGGCTGTCAAAGACTCGGACAGATATGAAATTGATGGTAAATACTGCAGACTATATATGGAGCTAAAAAACTTTATAAGCTCAAGGATAGGTTCAGCAAGCCTGCTTTTTAGTCAAAACTGGGTGGATATATGTGTGCATTGGTAATATAACATGTTGATGGACGTATTCAGGACATGCATTGGAGGTTGTCCTTGCTAAGCCACAAAGTGAGAAGAAACCTGATATCTTCAACAGTGGGCTCCATACAAGTCAGGTCCCAAGTGCTGGTTATGGTGGTTTTGTTTCCAACCATTTTGGAGCATCACAAACTGGATATGGTGTTTCCTCCAGCTTTCAGCAGGTAAAAGTTTACGTGTCCTCTTTGTTTTTTTGGGTGTTTGCCCTTTGAAACTTCTGTCGTATGAGCTTATGGCATGACACTACTTTATATTATACAGCCAGTGATATACGGGAGGGGGCCTATGCCATCTGGGATGCACATGGTTCCGATGGTGCTACCGGATGGTCGAATTGGCTATGTCCTGTAAGTGGTCATTTGGAAATTTGCATTTTGATTCCCCTTCGTGAATCTTTTGGAGAAACTCATTTTGACATTGAAACCCATGTCTGGTAATGTCCAGACAACAGCCTGGTGTGCCGATGTCACATCCTCGGCCACGGAGGACTGATAATCGGAATGGTCAAGCTGGTCGAGGTGGGGGAGGAGGCAGTGGCAGCGATGAAGGCAACCGCAGCAGAAGATACCGGCCCTACTAAGTCCAGGGTGCATCGGGCTTTTCCGAAGCATGCTATTATTGAGCTGCTACCTTCAGATGGAAAAACCAATGGAGGTTTCCCTTGGACTTGCCAAGGTGCAAACTCCTCTCCCTTGTGAATCTTCGACCGAATACTAGAGAGAATGGGAATAACTTCAGTCAGAACCGCGTTGATTGATCGGAGTTGCTCCTACAGACAGAATGATCTCAATTTGTCTCTGTTTGTAGAACTGACCTTATATAGAATTTGCTCATATTGGTCCTCTCCTCTCCTATCCTCTCTTAGGCCTGAATGGTATTCTTAATTCTATTCTCCCTTCTCCACCCTTTTATCTATTAACCAATTTGCAACTTCAGAGTGAAGCTATCTACAGAAGATTCTCTTGTACTTACCGTGTAGCTTCTTCAGCCCTGGATAGCTGAACTAACAGTGTTGAGTTAACTATATGGAATGATAGAAGCAGCCTTCTCACCTTCTTAAGTGCTATAATGCAATTTCAAGGGTCTCGTAATCGATTTGATTTTCAGTTTGGGCAAGGGCCGGTTTTCCTTCACATTCATTTTTCTCTTAAGGATGAAATAGAATGAGTAATTTGACGAAATATTTTATATTTTTTACTTAATTGTAGTTTTGAAAATTATCATTGTCATTTGTATTCCATCTTAATAGAATTTTTCTCAATTTGATTGAATGTTTTCTTGCAGAAAAGATATGGAATGGTCTTTTTATTATTTCTCATAATTATATTTTTTCATTTTTTAAAATGAATTAAAAAATAATAATTTTCTCTATCTTATTTTAATTTATTCTATAATGCATGTTTAATTTCATTTTCTTATTCTCTTACGTAATATTAAAATCTTATAATCCAATCTTATAAATTAAAAAATTTTACCATGGGAGAGTCTTATCTCATATAGATCTTTTCAACTACAATTAGATTAATCAGTCCACCTCTGACTACTAATAGCTCAGACCGAACTTTACATGAAAACCAATATATTCTAGAACGTTTTTGGTACTAGTAAGAATAAACAGGAACAGGATGAAATGCAAACAAGATGTGAAAATAAAACTGTTCTGTTCTACATGGCTGGCTGTTCCATTTTCGTGCTCCCAATGGAACAGAACTGAACTAGATGAGGCGTGAGAGCTGCCGGAGTCGATCCTCGAGATCCGCCAGGCGCTTGTCCCACTCGCTGTCTATGCGAATAGGCCTGACTTCCCCGCTAGCTGCCTCCTTCTCCCCACCATCGGTTTCCTCACGGTCGGGTATCTTCTTCGTCGTCTTCCTCCTAGCCCTTGCCTGGTTCCTTTTCTTCGCAGCGGTGGCCCTCTGCAGCGCCCAGAGAATGTCTGAGCCGCTAATCTCCTTGGAGTGGGGTTTGTCGTCCGAGTCGGAGTTGGTGGGGTTGACCGCCGCCGTCACTGAGGTGCGTCGAGTGACGCCTCGGGTCGAGAAGTCGGGGAGGATGAACGGCTGCGGCGGCGGCCACGACACCGCGCGCATTTGCTTCCGACCTCCGCTTTATCTTCTCCCTCTTGGCTCTTCTTTTCCTTCTCTTTTTAAGTGGAAAAATCTCTCTCTTCTCTATCTGTCAAATCGCTGGTATAAATATGATATATTATCAATGAAAAATTGGGAAATTTTGTATTATTAATACAAAATTTTTCGTTAATTTAATGCTTTGATTAAATTTTTTTATAATTTCATATTATAAAATATTTTTAAAATATAATATTTTAATACAAACCGTTAAATTTTTATTAACACAGTTAATTGAGCTAATATGATATTATGATGTCGACGATGCGTCAAGTGCCAACGTACCACTATAAATAAATTTAAATTATTAAAAGAATAATAAATGAGTAAAAATAATAATTTTAAAACAATAAATAAAAAATTCATTTTAAAACACAAAAAATTTAGCAACCGGAAAATTTAGAATACTAGATACATTTTAAAAAATTAATAAAATATCTCAAATTGATTCGAAATTTTTAAGGACCGATCTCTAAACTTTATTAACACTAAAGAACATCCTAAAACGTGCAAAATATATTAGAAACAGAACTGAAAAATTTAAAATATGAGGTGAACTAATTTTAAATGGTCTAAAAATAATCCAAATCGATCTAAAACGATCTAAAATTTTTAAGAGCCGACCTCTAAATTCTACCAACACCTAAGACCATCCTAAAATATACAAAAAATAAAATAAAAAACATAGTTGAAAATGTTGGAATAGGTGTTGGAAATATTTTTAAAAAATTTATAAATGACTCGAATTGACCCGAAACGATCTGAAATTTTCAAGAACCGGCCCTTATACTCTACCAAAACCTAAGACCATCCTAAAACAACAGAATATATTAGAAACAAACTAAAAAATTTAGAATAGAGGCTGGAAAGATTTTATAAAGTCGATAAATGACTCCGAATTGATTTGAAACGATACGTAATTTTCAAGAACTAACCTCTAGACTCTATGAACACTAAGACCATCCTAAAACACACAATCTCCCGCTCAAGGGACAATTCTCAATCCTTCCTCGATGGAACTTGTGGCACATTATGATTTTGACTGGGCCTCTTGTCCCATGACCCGATGATCTATATCTAGACATTTCATTACACTTGGTGGAAGTCCTATTTTGTGGAAAACCAAGAAGTAGACAACTATTTCTCGCTCTTCCGCTGAAGTTGAATATCGAGCTATGGCAGCTGCGGTACTATGGTTGCGGAATTTGCTTTCCATTCTGCACATTTCACATGGTCAACCAGTGAAGTTATATTGTGATAATCAAGCGGCTTTACATATAGTTGCCAATCCAGTATTCCACGAAAGGACGAAACACATTGAAATAGACTGTCATTTCGTGTAGGAACACATTAAGTTGGGCGCTATCTTTACTGTTCATATCACCAGCCACCTACAGTTGGCAGGCAGCCACTGGCTTGAACAAGAAGTTATCTGTTGCTTGATTTATTCAGCCATTGGCTTGAACATATTTACCTCTACACGTATGCAATGATGATATCTTTTACATCTCTAAAATTATTCTTGGTTCTCTCAAATTTTATACCTTAGACTCACCAAATCGTATGGAAATGAATTTAAAATCATCAGACCACTACCTTTACTGGTATCTAAAACTAAACTTAAATGTAGGAGCAACTTAGGTGCCATATCAATAATTACTAACGGCATCAACATATAATTAACAATTTTACACCATCTCTATCAAATTTCTAAAAATTTTGTACCATATTTTAACATTAATTTAACTTTTAGTACCATTTACACTTTTTCCCCTATTAAACAACCAGCACTGCACTAGGTCTATCGACGTAACACCACGAAATATATAGTATAATTGATAAAACCTGATGTGCACTAAATCCAAGCCCCAAAGGACTCTTCTAATAGATGTTTTCACACAGATGTGTAAAGGGAATTCTAACATGAGACTTTAAACTCACCAAATCGTACGTAAATGAATTTAGAATCATTAGATCGCTACGTTCACTGGTACCCAGAATTTGAGAAAACAATTGGTTGAATTATTTAACAAAGCATTGTGGGTAGCATAGAAATATATTTGATATAGTTGGTACCACCACCGACTTGAAACCAAGATGTCCTGAATTCAAACTCCCTATATCCTTTTATTTCCTTCTTTGTATCCCATCAAGCATACATGTGTATTTTTCATATATTGAAAAATGTGATCACTGTAACCAATTAATGGCATCCTGATCCATTACATGTAGAATGGACAACAGAAAGCTGACGTGCCCACTACCAATTCTACCCCCGAAAAGTAATAAAAGGGAGGTCTAAAATAGGAGGAAATCTTGTATGTAACGAGTACACTACGAGACAGTACTGATGTGATGTCACGAGCCGATCAAATAAAGTTATTTTAGGATTAATTTTTTCCATTTTAGAGTTTTTTTCTTTTTAGATTTTATTAAAAAATTCTAAAAATAATTGAATTCTATTGGCTCGTGACGTCACATCAGTATTGTTACATAGTACACTTATTACACACAAGACTCTCTCCTAAAATAGAACTTGCCAACATCCCACAGCCACGACTTCATTAATTAATGGTCAAACGATTTATGCTTAGAGCATGTCAATCTTTTATGCCTTGTGTGTTTCTGTCGGCAAAGACCCGAATTTAGCAAGCCAGTGGAACTGGTCATCCATAAGATCGTAATCAGAGAATTTATTTGTTCGAAACCGCGTTCTAATACCACACATACGCGAAACCTTCTAAAATACATATGTTCCGACTTCTTTTTTTCGATAAGTAAATATACCATTTTAGTTCATAAGTCGCAGCAAGACCGATAATGGCTATTTAATTTGTTGCGATTTGTTGAAAAAGAAAGACCCTTTGGTGTCGAGCAGGTTCAGTTTGTCGAGCAGAGGACCAGGGATGAGTGGGAGAACCATTTCGAGGCATAAGAAGTCAAACGACCACTGATATAATTTGATGTTAAAATAACAGTTTGCCATAAAAAAATTAAACATTATAAGAAAACGATATAATTTATTATTTATCGCTTTAAACTCTCTCTCACGCGTAGGTTACATTAATCTTTGGAAGTCCATTTTGTGAAATCAGTTACAAGGGGGCATGCGACAATACATACGTGGTGATACCAACCAATAAAATCAAGCTACTTTAGGTTTTTTCCTTTTGAATTTTATACGAATTTTCTGTATATTTGGCATAATTCTATTGGTTGATGTCATTATGTAGGTACTATCGCACGGTGATAATGTTACACACAAGAGTCACTCGTGTGTTTACGGTGATTCGAACTTGTGCTATACTAATATAATAGAAATTTTTTGGTATACAAGAGACGCGTATAATTTTCGAAGGGGAGAGAAGGAAGAGGGAACAAACGACTATATAGAATCTCATCGATCAGAACTGAATTTAAAATCTCTTAGTCTCAGATCGAGAGAATTGCTATTACATTAAATCACATTTCTCAATACTATAATAAAACCTTGAGAATACTATAATTATTTGCTCTGAATTCGAATATTATTAAAATATAATTAATTTATTATTTAATAATGGGATCAGAATGCATTTAGCGTAAGTGCTATCTGCCATAGTACAATGATGTGACCCTCAATCCGATAACATGACATTGCGTGGGGTCACGAAATTTGGAGAGTGATATGAAATAAATGACAATAAGATATATCAGAAAATTATAATTTTTTAATTCGTTTTGAGGGAATATAATTATGAGGAATAATAGAAAATAATATTTGATTTTTTAAAGGAAATATAGTTTGAAAATTTATCTTAATGAAATTTATATAATAACTTTTAAGAGTGTTCTTATAAGTGTAGACGAATATTTTACTTGGTATCAAAGCATGTTTTCACATGGACTCACACCATGCCATGTTTAGAAGTGGAACTCGTGGCATGTTGAGACCGAGACCGGAAAAATACCCGGCTTGTGGCAAGTTTATCGAATATGGAGAAAAACCTAACCGTATGTTAGTCCGATGACATAAAAGAAGGTAGTTTGTCCCTTCACCTAAGACTGAAAATAAAATGTCCGGGTCAATGTCAGTTGTTGAGGTGTAGGTGTTTAGGGCCGCGTGGCAAATTATGAACACGTTGTCACATGAGAGCGGATGTTGTGAAATAATCTCGGATAATAAAGTGATTAAAACTTATTTAAAAGAGAATTGAATACCACCACACCTTACACTTTGAGATTTTAGGTGGAAATGAGTTTAATCTCTTAAAGGATCGGCTTAGATATTTTACAAGTGCAATCAAATAATCTAATGCAGGACTAATTACTCGTTCCGTTTCATTCATAGCTGTACGTGAGTCAATTAAGTCGATGTCGTTATATATTCAGGTTTCA
This sequence comes from Lagerstroemia speciosa, assembly GCA_037672795.1. Taxonomy (NCBI): domain Eukaryota; kingdom Viridiplantae; phylum Streptophyta; class Magnoliopsida; order Myrtales; family Lythraceae; genus Lagerstroemia; species Lagerstroemia speciosa. The sequence continues at coordinate 1,012,542 of CM075298.1, forward strand.
TACTCCACTTTCATACTTTTCTAAATAGTAAAAATAAATATCGCTTGAATCTGCATAGTCTGTAGACGTGCGAACACTGTTATCCCAAGCCACTATACAGAGACCACTGTAGAAACTTCGTCTAAGGGAGGCGAATCTCCATGCGAAGGTAATCTCACAAGTTGAAGGAGGTGAAATCAGATAATTTAATAAAAAAATTTAGGTAAAATAAAGTTAAATTTATAGAGTAATTCATGGATTTTCTTGAGTTTATGGGCGATTATCCACCGAGCACCTCCTAAATCCATCCTGCAGGTATGTCGTGCGCAGATTTCCTTTTATCTCTCTACATTTCTCCCTCCATGTCACAAAAACATAGGAGAGCAAAGATATCTCCTTCTTTCTCCCTTTTTCTCCGAATGTTGAACTAATTTCAGTTCATCTGCCTAACCTCCTATCTTCCTAAGATGTAGTAAGTCAAGATTGCAACACCCTACTAGAGTTCATTGGCAACTAAGACATATCCAGAAAACTCAACCAAGGGTTGAAACTGAAGTAATACTTGAATTGCATATTATCGGAAGAGCGAAATAAGATATTTTTAGTAAAAATATAGATAAAATCAATAAAATTTGTATACAAGTTCACCAAATTTCTCGGGCTCGCCCCCTCTTCAAATACATCCCTCTTGGGGAATAACAAGTAAAATAGAAATGTTCTCCCAGTTTCTCTTGCTGCTTTGACAAATGACAATATTGCCCTCATGGGCACCACCCATCGCATTAACCTTGCAATTTTATAGCTAACCTAACACAAATAGCTAGTCGGCCGGGCTATGAACAAGACCGAGACCATTGGAACATAAGCATATTCTTCACATTCCAAATCCGAAGTAATAATCATCCGCTTAATCGTATATCTTTTGATGATAAAGCATAGCCCATCAATCAATATGAATCCATAAAATGAAACGAGAGAGAAACAGCTCCTCCTCATCGGTTAGTATTCCCATGTGAGGCTGCTGACCCCCGTATTAATAGATTTCACTGTCAACAACAAATTCATGAGAGTACTGTCAGAAGGGAACTTGACTTTGGCCATATGGCTATATCTCCACTATGGAGAAGACTTGGCACAGCTGACGGGGTACTTGTGGAGGGAATCGAGCCAGGGGTTTGGTCCACAGTCGGAAGGATTAATCGGCCTGAGGGCCCTCCACACGGCGGAGTTGCACTTGAATCCAGACCCGAAGGCGATCTGCCAGACACGGTGGCCCCGCCGGGAGACCCGGCCCTTGGCCTCTGTGTAGGCGAGCTCGTACCAGAGGGAGCTGCTCGAGGTGTTCCCGAACCGGTGGAGAGTCATCCGGGATGGCTCCATGTGCCAGTCGCTGAGCCTCAGGTTCTTCTGCAGCTCGTCCAGCACCGCCCGGCCTCCGGCGTGGATGCAGAAGTGCTCGAACGCCCTTGTGAAGTCCGGTATGTACGGCTTCACCTTCCCCATGCCCCCCGCCGCCGCCGCCTTCCTCCGCACATACGTCATGAAGAACTTGAGCTGCTCCGACACCGGCAGCACGAGTGGCCCCAGCGTCGTGATGTTCGTCTTGAGGGCGTCTCCGGCGACCACCATGAGCTCCTTCGCCAGCGACACCCCGACCGTGCCCTTGTCGTCCTCCCGCTGGTACACGCACCCGTAGCATTTGTCGTCAGCGCCCCGGTGGGTTCGTATCGTGTGCAGCAGCTCGTACTTGGACCGAGCCCGGTCTCCCGGCCTGTTCGACAGCAGCACCGCCGCTCCGCCCATCCGGAAGATGCAGTTGCACAGCAGCATGGAGCGTTCGTTCCCGAAGTACCAGTTGAGGGTGATGTTCTCCGTGCTCACCACCACGGCCAGCGAGTTCGGGTTCGCCTTCAGGAGGTGCCTGGCCATGTCCACCGAGATCACCCCGGCGCTGCAACCCATCCCTCCGAGGTTGTAGCTCTTGATGTCGCTCCTCAGCTTGTAGTGGTTCACGATCATGGCCGTGAGCGACGGCGTCGGGACGAACAGGCTGCAGTTCACGATCAGGATGTCCACATCCCTTGGCCGAACGCCGGTTTTCTCAAAGAGCGCGTCCATTGCCCCAAACATCACCGCCTCCGCCTCCGCCCTGGCCTCCTCCATGCACAGGTTCGGCGGCTCCGACGTGATCCCTCTCGGGAAGTAAGTCTCGTCCCCGAGGCCGGACCGGCTGGAGATCCGCTGCTGGAACTGGAGAGTCTCCTTCTCGAAGGCACCGCTTTCCTCTGACATCTTCAGGAACGACTCCACCGACAGCTTCCGTTCGTCCTCCGGCTGGTAGCAAGCGAAGTCCACCATGTACACCGGAGCGGACCTCTTCGACCAGTACAGCCAGAACACCAGCACCAGGACGGCCGAGCCAGCCAGCCTCGTCGCAGCATGGACGCTCTCCGGCTGAGCCGCCCGGCCGGTCCAGAGCTGTGGGATCCGGTCGAGCTGGATGTGCGTGAGGTAGAATGCCGTGGCAGCGACGAAAGCAAGGGCCACGAGGAACCTGAGGACCGAGGCCGAGGTGGGGCTGCAGAAATAACCGTAGCCGAGCTTGACGTACTTGAGCTTCACCGACTGTAGGAAGTCCGGCAGGCCCCGCCGGATCTTTATGACAGCAGATGAGCCGTCCTTGAAGGCCATCTCTGCCGTCAGCCGCTCCTTGTCCATCTCGATACGCTCCATATGGATAAACAGAGAGCCGGGTCGAGTCACTAATTCCTCGAGAGACAAGGGGTGTTCATATATATATATATATATATATGCGTGTGTGTGTGTATGGCAGTTTATATATTTTGGTAAGGTAGAAATTATTCGGGTCGAGGAGGTGAGCTAATCTCCTCTGCAGTGCAGTCTGCAGGTACGGGCAGATAAAATAAATTAGAAATAGGAAATAACAATTGCAAAGGGGAGAGATTATGAGTACTCTGATCTATACGCTTTATAAACAGTTCAAAAGGGAGAGCACCTTCATCTTGAAGAGGACCCCAATAAATAGTTGGAGGAGGGAGAAGGAAGGTAACCCATAATTAGAGTCCCATAGAAAGAGAGAGCCTTGCTGTATTGAATATGTCATATGATATGTCAATGTTGTATCAAGAGTGAATAAATATTCAGTTATTTTTATAATTTTTTAATAAAATCTAAAAGAGAAAAAATAACTATAAAATGATTTGATTTGAGTGACTCGTAACATCATATCAGTACTGTTACTTGGTATTAATATTACATGCAATGCTTTCTCCTTTTTAAGAAAGGACTTAGTGCATTGACTGTATTATCGATTGAAAATTATAAGATATTGAATTTAATTCTCATCGGTGAAAGCCCATGTACTAATATGTTCCCTCTTCCTTCTATATCCTTCTAAGTGAGAAAGTCTTGCATATAATGGTATCACTACATGATAGTATTTACATGTTGACACAAACTAATAAAATTTAAATTATTTCTAAGATTTTTTTTTATTTTTAAAATTTTATAAAAAATATTTAAAATAATTCAATTTTTTTGACTTGTGTTATAAGTATTGCTTTACGTTGACACGTATATGCTTTATTTGTGCACAAAAAAGTCCCCCTTCTTTTTAGGTGATTTATTTATTTTATTTAGAGCTAATACGATTGATGTTGGAGAAAGATGACTGGTGAAATGAAAATGAAACCATCATCCATTAATCAGACTTCTATGCTTATTTATTTCTTTCTAAATCCATGAGTCTCTTTTATAATAAAAAAAATGACTGGTAGCATGACTAATAATAAGGTATGTCGCAATTGCAAGATTACACTTTACCCAAGTAGACTTTACCTGCAGTATATGAGTTTGAAACCTACTTGAAGCATCTCGTGAACAGAGACAAAGCAAATATCGTACTCCTACCTGTATCAGGGTTTGCTGATTATATACTGAGGACACCATCTAATCTCCACAAAATATTATTATGGAAATTGAAGAAAATTAAATCTGGGGGAGAAATGATACGTCGATCTAAGATCAAGAGATCATGCGTTCAAATCTCATCACTGGAAATTCCCGAGCCCTTGTATTCCTCAGCTCTTCTGACTCTTTCTAGACTTATGTATTTCCCCTGCATACTGAAATACGGAAAGGGAAATCTTGGGATGATATGTACACATATGTACATGCATATAATAATAAAGGAGGGTGGAAGTTAATGGTTGGGTGGTTCAGGGGGTGAGAGGAGACAGATGTGTTGCTCAACTACCATTGGAAAAACTGCGCAAAACCCCCACTTGGGGAAACAGAACGCGTTAAGGATTGGTCCCAGGGATTGATGCCTGCCCAATCAACTTGCGAAGCCTTTAATCCCTCAGAAAAGTTTCGTCAGAGCCTTGCTTTTCTCATCGTTCTGGGTGACCGGGACCGTATACCCGAGATCATTTCTATTATATCTAATCGCTGAAGACAGCTGATGAACACATAGCCCGAATCATTGCAGTCAACCTTTGTGATTGGCTGTTGATCGACCCCTTTCTCTTATCAGACTCTATCTATCAACATCGTGCCGGTGTTTTGTCAGGACTTGCATTTGTCGTGGAGACGCGAGTCTTTATATCGACTGGAAGTGTGACCATACAACCCGTGGAATTCATGCACCTAAGTTTAGATCAAAAGTAGGTGACCCCAGTTTTCATTTTTTCCTCATCACAAAAGATTTGACCCAAAATTTTCCTAATTAAAGTTCTAATGTATGTGTATGTATTAGAATGGCACGGTTCTCGAACCGGCACCCACGGCGAACTAAAATCAGGTCATTCAGCGAATCAGCATTTACCGAGACCTTACCCTATCAGGTCGGTTGCAACTTGTTCTTGGCATACCCTATTCGCAATCAGGGATAGTTTTAGGGGTGTGCAAGGGGTGATCGCCCCTTAATTCGACCGGGAAACTCCATGAGATACTACATAAATTTTGTTTGATTTTATCCAATTTTCATTGAATTATACATAATTCGCCCCCCTTGAATTCGTCACGTTATAGTACTCTTATAGAGTTTCGCCATCCTGAGCAAGTTTTCTGAATCCGTCCGAGCTAGCAATGCTTTCGTCTATCACTTTGAATTCTAATGTACATCCATGAGAAAAACATTGTCAGAGAGGCATGTACTGAATACAATTACACAACCCGAGAATGACTATTCCGACATGCATCGCTAGCTATCACACCAAAGAAACAATATATTAACCTATGCTTGTCGATTGCGTTGGTTTGACGCTTCCTACATTTAACTAAGATTTCGGCATTTTAACCAAAAGAAGATAAAATATCGGATTCGAATATTATAAATAAAAAAAATTATGGTCAAGATAATTTCACTGTTAAAACAGGCTATCAAATAGACCTTACTGAATTTTTTTATCACGTGGAAAATGGCAAAGAATTAATGGTAGGGTCATGAGAAGGGGAGAGAGCGGGGGCTGGCCAGCTGGCCGGCCAATGTTTGGGGCAAGTGGGCATGTGCCTGTCGAGGTTTCTTTCAAGCAATCCTTTCAATTTCTCGTTTCCATTCTAATCAAATCATTTGGCAACCCATAGGCTAAGCCAAGCATTGTCCCACTTATTGTATTTTTTTCTTGATATACAAGAAGGTATATAGGTCTAAAAGAGGTAAAAGAAAGAGGGTGAAAGGGGTGTGGAAAATCCTACATATGACATTGAACCCAGGATTTACAGGTCACAGAGCACATACCAATGCGAGCTATTTAAGATGGTTCAATAGCTTTCTTTTTAAATAAGTTCTTGAATTCAAGTAGGAATGAATCCAGAAATGTTGGCGAAGGGGCGAAACTCAAAGCAATCTCATAGTAGAGATCAAAAAATGAATCCGAGGAAACACAATAACTTTAACTAAAAGATAGACAAAATCTTTGAAATATCTATAATATTACACTAGTTTTCTTGAGTTTAGGGCTGCAATCGCCTCCTGCGTGCCCCCTCAATTCATCATCAGATTCGAGTCTTGTAAATATAGAGAATTCATATTGAAAAAACTTTATCCTCTTAGTGAACCAACTTAACTTGAACCTGGATTAGTTAGAATATATTGAACTTTCAGAATTATAAGCTATGTGAATATCATCTCTTATTAGTTTAGAATTTAAGGTAACACATAAATTCATAACAAAAAAAATTAATAGTAAGTTTGCTCTTGATTTGATATAAAATTTAAAATGGTATCAGATTCACCACGGTATTTAGGAGAAGGAAAATCCTGAAATACTTCGTAGGTAGGACTTACGATCTGTAAAATGACTTAGCCATACGTAGGTGGGATAGTTTACCTTCCTAAACAATAACACCAAGAATCGTACCTCCTCGCAATTTAAGTCTTAAGTCAGTCCAAAAATCGGATTTGGTCCAGCGGTACTGCTCTCGACCCCCGAGACTCAAAAGTCATGGATTCAAATTTCATCGATGGAACTCCCCGTTCCTTTGTTCCCTCGTCCATCTATCCCTTATATGTTTACATGCCTCCTTTATGCATCGAAAAAAAAAGTCGTAAGTCACTGACGACGGAAATTATTGCACGTAATGAGTACATTATATAATATAAAATTATAATATTTGAGAGGAAGTTTTGTTTTTTGCTCGAAAGTATTTGTAAAATTTGAAATAACTTATAATTATTGATTTATTGTACATGTTATATGAAGTATCCGTTATATGTAACACCAAAATGTCATTTGATCTCGAAAACATCAATCTTTTCTTAGAACATGTTTCTCGGGAGAAATCTTCCGGTTAAGACTTTTGGATGGATACGAATCGGGTCTCGTATGCGAGTCGGGTAAGACACTTAATATGTTGTCTGAATATATACTTGATAACCTCTTGTAAATACTGTTGATCCGATGCAAAACCTAAAATGACTGCGACAAGGAAAATCCTGATCTACTTCATAGACGTACAATCTGTACAATGTTTTGGCCATACGTAGGTGGGACAGTTCACCATCAAATTCACTCACCCATAGACCATGCCTCCTCACAATTTAAGTCATATGTCTTGCTGTGTCGTTAGATTTGTCAGGAGGTTTTCATTTTTCCGTTCGAAAGAGCAATCGTCCCGTCTTTAGATGGAACAACGCTCTTGTTCGGAGTATTTGAAGTCTAGTAGGACGGAATTGGACAATCGTCGTGTGCTTTCTGAGAAGCGAACTCATGTGCAAGTTGGTTATATGATTTTATTTTATCGTTTCCTCTAGATGTCCATTGACATGTTCCTGCCAGCAGGGCTGCATTTACTGTTATTTGGTGATGATGCTGGACCACCATACCTCGTTTTCTCCGGTCTAATTTTCTTTGATGTACCCGTACTCCGACTCCGTCTGCTACCAAAAAAAAAAAAGTGCTGTGCCAAAAATTCAAAGCAAGTTATATTAATATTGATTAATTTATTACGAAAAATATTATTTCATTTCAGAAAATATTAATCTCTTTAAATTTATTTCTCATGAGAAATTCTTTGGTGTGCAATCTCACCGTATAATTTAAGGAAGTATAAATTAAATTATGATAAATCAAATCGACTGATGACTAAAACAATTAGAGTAATTATTATTCAATGGAGCAATTTTATTGAAGTTTACTCCCTACTTCACCGCAGTTTAAGGTTTCGTTTTCTCATGTCACGTATGTTTTCGGGAAGATTTCCCGAATCCTCTCAATCATCCTCCAAAAGAGTTCATTTCAACTGCTCTCAGTAACATTATATGTAAATATTGAAGGGTAAGAAATAGACCATAATACAGTTGGTATCGTTATTGTCATGTAATCTGGAGGTCCTGAATTCGATCTCATCGGTGAAACTTCTCATGCCCGTCTTTCTTCTATCCCTTCTTGACATGTATGTCTCGTCTGTACAAAAAAAGAATATTCAAGAGCATCTATTAGGTGTGATTGTAGGAAAATTATTTTTCCGATTACAAGGAAAGCTTGTTGCACTGACAGGTAAAGGAAATGATCGGTACGAAAGTCCTATTGACGGGGATCATGCCCGACATTCTTGATTCAGAGCAATAGAGAGCATCGCCGCATCATATCCCGAGTATCCTCGGCTTTTCTTTGGTACAAAAATCACGATGACGTCGCGATGTCACATTAAAAAAGAAAAAAAAGAGAGTGAGAGTTTTGAACTCCTTATATGGCTCAATAGCCTCCCTCGATCTCTTTCAAGAGACGCATTTTAAATGGCAGAAATTTGTCGGGTTGTATTCAAAATAGACAGTATACGTCTTGATTAGACTTTTTCATGTACGCAACACGGATCCGTGACGCTACGAATACGATGAGATGTCCTCGTAACGAAAAAGTCTCATACGTAATGAATGTATCACGTGATAAATAAAAAAATTTATAAATATTCAACATATCGGTAAAAACAGTGAAAACCTCTCTTTATTTGCCATACTTGTATCACATGCAACATGCTTTCAAACTAGTTTCAACTTTCAGGAGGCCGGTGAGTGCAAGTGGTCAAAGGCAGACAGCTGTGGTACGAAGGGTGACACGACCATTAATGATGATGTATTAAGTATTCGTTAGTAGGGTTCATGAACAGTGCGGTAAACTGAACTCATTTAAAGATCTTTCAATAAAGTACAATACACACGGCAGATCCCATCGTGGTCCATCTAATCGTATCTGTCCTCTGGCCCATTCCATTAAGTCATTCGTTGCGCATAAAGTCATGATCTCTATGTTGTAACATTTTTTTGATCCATGTCCCCTGCACCTACTTATTAATGGCATTTTCGCGTCCCAAATCAGTCGATAGCGAACCGCTAATAAGTAGCTCCTGGCAATCGATAACGAGCCAGTGGTACAGCGTGCAGCTGCCCGGAAGGAGACCTTTTTCGAACTGCAGTTGTGGAAGCATTCGGAACCACTCAATCCATTGATAAAATGGGGATTTTGTCTTTAGTACACAGTTATATTGTTATTCAATATTCTATTACATAATAATATATAGAATATTCCTCAAGAAAGTATCTGACCTGTCCGAGGATAAACAGTATCCAGACATTTCGTATCAAGAAAAAAAAAATGCGGGTGCGAAGCATTAATCCTAACTTTTATTTTATTATTTTTAGAATTTAATTTTCAGCAATAATGGGTAAAGGTGTTTACTCATGTATGTCATTATAAAGTGGTATAGTGTAAGAAAAATGAAGGTTATAAGTTTAAAATATAAAATATGTAATTACGATAAAAGTGAAGAAATTAAAAAGAGCTTATATTAATTTATATATTAATATCAAAAGTGGAGAAGATAATTTTTTTTTAAATAAAAAAAATATCATCTCTATATAAGTAAATATATATTATCCAATTTTTAGAAAATTTTCTTGAAAAGCTGTTAAATGTTTATTAAGTAAATATGCGCTTGCTATCTAGAGAAATTGAGTCGACAAATGGGAAGCAAGGGGATTTTTTATGGAATTGTTTTTGGTCTGGTATTTATAAATCTAATGGATTATGATTAATTCATATTTAAATTTGATAAATAAACTAAAGAATAAATACATATGTTTTCTCTATAGGTAAGAGATTGGTGCCCTACTAATTAAGGAATAAATAATCCAATAAATAATCACTTATCTAACCAATCTTAATTTATATGGAAAATTTTTAAAATATAGACTTCCTCCTCTTACTATTCTCTCCATCGTAACACAATATTAAATATAGGTGTAAATAAAAAATCGAGTAATCGAAAAATTAAAAAAAAATTCGACCAAACCCGACCTGAAAAATCAAAATTATGGAGTCTGATACAAATGTGGGGTCGCTTTTAAGATTTAAGAATATTGGCCCGAGGAATTCAGCCGGCTCGAAATCAATGCAAAATCACTTATGCAACACTATATTGAATAATTTATTTATCATTAAATTTTAAAAATAATATTTCAAATATTTTTAAACATGAATTTTAGTTCACATTAATGTTATTTAATTTATTAACACACCAAAATGTTTATAATTATAATTTTTCATTATGATAATAAATCGTGGACCTTATAAGATTTTTTAACATTTGAACCGACACAAAAAAGTCGGGCTCAATGATTTGCATGAAATACCACCCGACCCCAATTATTTACATCCTAGTATTAAAGTAAAAGATAACCCTTGTAGGTACCCAACTGCTCAACCCATCTCAAAGTAAGTTGAACTCCATTGTGTGTAGGTACAAATCCCTAACGGGTGAGTTTGATTTCTCGAGGAGGGAGAACTCAAGATTCTTCAAGGAACAAGAGCGGCCGAGTTGAGTCCTCACCAGGACCTGTACTTTCTTAGGGAGAACTGTGGCTACACACAATCTTTGCAATTTCTTGTCTTGAAAGCTATTAAGAGTCGAATTTCTCAAAAAGAGTGAGAGAAAGAGGAGGAGGAGGAGGAACAAAAGACTTAGTTACAAGTGAAACCCTGAAGAAGATGAAAAAAGAGAGAGGAGCGGTTATTTTATTGCAAGCAAAACCCTAGAAGAAGAGGGGCAAAGAAAGAGAAGCAATACTCTGCAAATGGAAAAGACGGAAGGAGAGTGTGGTCTCAATACAGTGGTATAATACTTCAACTCATAACCTGAAAATTTTGAGTTCGATTCTTATTATGAGAGTCAAAAATAAAAAGAGGAATGAAGAGAGTGGGATAGAGAAGCTTACTGTCTAAATGGAAAAGGAAAGGAAGAAGAAGAGATGAGTAAAAGAGGGAAAGGAAGTTGCGCTCTGTAACTGAAGAGAGAAAGGGGCAACTAGATAAGGAGTAGGGAAGCGACGAGGCGAATAGGTTGAGGCTGGTCAATGGATGGATTTAGATCTGCCCTGATTCGTTTAAGGGTCGAGTAAAACCTGTCCCAGAGTGGGTCAGATTGCACGGGCAAAATCAATACTGCCATCCCTATTTGTGCTGATATTGCTTTACTGCAAGTTTTATCGCTGAACTCCATGAAATATGTGTTTACCTTGCCAACTAAGGGGAGAGTTGGTTAAGGGAGTATCGTTACACGATTGCCCAAGCATCCGTATAGGTCTTCAAATTTGAGCCCATGACGTAATGCATGAGAATGTAGTTTGAGCGAAAACACATGGAACCATGCCTCATTCTCTGACTTTCACATTATACTGTAAAAATTATGGGAAATGTGTATCTTTAAGAGATGGTACAGTTCTAACAAGATTTGTGCGACATGGAACACAAATCGATATATTAGGACGAGGGATTTTGGTTGAACCGCAATCATGTGTAAGCACACAACAGGCATGTCGAATATAACACTTGCGTTAATATGCCATTAATGGCAGGTTAAGGTAGCCAGCCAGTAAGAGTGGATTAAGGCAGCTGTTTATTAAGTTCCTTTGGAATCCATGGGCATATTAGGGCAGAAACTTACTAGGACAGATATATGCATCGATTCGTTATTTTAATGACCAATTCGTAACATGCATATCCTATTCAAAGGCTTAATTTTCAGTTTAATGCCACTAAATCAATAGTCTCTTTTCTATAAGTAGGGTTGTTAGCATTACGTTCTGTATGGTTTTTTTGAAATGAAAAAACCCTCTCTCAACCCGCATTGGTTTTTGGGCAGTGGCAATTCATTCTCTGCTCAGCTCACTCAAGGGCTTGGAGTTTGGTGCTAACTCCCACTCTACCATTGTTGTATCCTGAGACACTAACGACATCCACAAATCCTCAGTACGATGAGAGAGGAACGAATTAGTCGTAACAATATTGTGATTGCTATAGGCCTTGATACTTAGCATTGTCCGTCTTCTCGACTTATCTTCGTCAATCTACTATTGTGACATGATTTTATGTTGTGAATTTATAGTTCCACTTAAAATTATAATTTCATTGCCATCCGAGATATTCAATATATTATTTCTAACAAAGGGACACCATTCTAATTTCATTTTCAAATTTTTTTCAATGGCTTTCTTCTCCTTTTCAAGAAAGATGGGTTTTGTACTCATTCTCGAGCTCGAGAAGACATAAGAGAGCCCTACTAGGAACATGGTCAGAAATCCATAATAAAGTCTAATCACGATGATCGAATTGATTACCTTCATGCATAAGGATACTGGATCCAATCCAGATCAAACGATAGTGAATGAGAATTCTTCTACTGTGATTCAAAAGTGAAAAATGGAAGCTAAAGACGGAAAACAAAGGGACTCGATCCTTTTAGTATTCCAAATTGGCCGATAAAAATGATATTCGCATGGCAATATCAACAACTCCTCTATGCACTCTGTAATATATTCTGTTAACGATAATTCTTCACGTAAATTGCTTTCAAAAGGTAAATCAATCATTTTTCATATACCTTCGCACTCTTGATCAATTCCCAATATCATCATGCAAGATTGGATCACGTACTGTGCACGTGCACAAACAAAAGGTTTGACGATGTATCTTCATTATATATTCAAGTGAGAATCAGATACTATATGCAATGATTCCCACTATGTATTTAAGAGAGAACAGAAGATTATTTACAGCGCAATAAACCCTTTCACTCAATAATCAGTTGGAACACACATATTTTTACCCAAATGTCTCCTCTTTTTCTCTCTTGCACGTGCACACGTGAAAACTCTGACTCTTCTTGGGTATGACACTTTTGTCCCAACCCTTGATACCCAATTCAACCCGACCCGACAAGGTTTAGACTGCTTATAACCCAAACCATCCCGATTTGACCAGACTCGTAGTATAATGTAATATATTTTAAAATCATTTTTATTTTATTTATGAGTACTTTTATCTAATAAATTAGATAATAATAATTATATTTTTAAAAAAATTATAAAATTATATAAATTATATAAATTTTATTTATTTTATATTTATTTTAAAATGTTAATATAAATATGTGAATTATACTATATTTTAAATTATATTTGACATAAAATTCATTAAATTTTTTGTAATTAGGGCATGGTTGTGCCCTAGTCCGTCATGCACAGGTAGGGGTGTGCAACCGAACCGGTTTGAATTGGTTCTCCCTGAACCGATTCTACTTTGCTACATTTTTTAGATCCAAAGTGGTTCAGTTAATTTCTAAGTGTAATTGGTGCGGTTAACCGATTGGAACTGAATTGAATTGGTTTTAATATAAAAATTAATTTGGTTCTGCTCAAAACCGGTTCGAACCGAATTGAACCCTTTCGAAACCAATTCAATTTGATTTGAACAGAATTGAATAGTTTCAAAACCAATTCAATTTGGTTCTAACCGGTTTCAAATCGAACCATTTTAAAATCAGTTCAATTCGGTTCGAACCATTTCCAAAAGTAAAGGCTGTTCAAACTGGTTTATCAAATTGGCTTAAGCAATCCGATTTTTTCCACACCAACTGGTTACGGTTCTTTACCTAATGTGCCAAACCGAATTGAGCTGGTTTTTGCACACGCGGTGTCAGAAGTATGGGTCAGGATTGGAGCTTCAGAGCCCTGCCACGCCCCACCCTGCATTCTACCTTCTATACGCAATTTACTAACCCATTGCTTGGTTGTAAATTGGGTGCTAATCACCTTCTGTTAAGGGTTTGTTTGGATGGAGGAGAATGGAGTGGAGGGGAAGGAAATTGATGAGAAATAGTTACCTTACTTAGATGTATCGCGATAAGGAGAATTGAGGGAAAAATTAACATTGTAGCATATAAATAATCAATTAATAGACAAATATACCACTATATTTATATTCTAACCTAAATTTATTTCAAGAAAAAAAAATTCTACATATCAAACAACACACAACCACATAAGCGATACATATATTTTCTGTAGATTACATGTACTAAGAAATAATCCAAATATAACATTGTTAGAATCTCAACCATAACAAAACCAAGCAATATAGTCTAAAAACTTGGAGTTTCTTATAGATCACCGAGCATCATATAACGTCTAACATCCTCAAGTGATGACTAAAAACACATATTCTCAAAAATTTACATATTGAGAAGCAAGAATATAATTTCTGATTGATTTCATATCGGTTATTTGGCAATTTTATTGTAGATGAGTTTTTTAAAAATTGTTTCACCCTCATTCAGTCCCAAATCAAGGGTGAAAGGAAATTAAGGTTTGGAGGGGAATCTGGATGAAAAATTCCCTTCCATTCTCTTTTCCCTTCATTAAAATTAGGTAACCAAACTGGGGGAAATTTTCCCCATTCCCTTTCCCCTCCATACACCTTCTATTCACCCTCGTCCAAACATAATGTAAAGGTGAATTAGTGTACCTTTGAGAGGTAAACCCATTCGTAAGTTGACAATATGCAGTAAACCAAATCTAGGGTTCGACTCCCCATGAAAAGCCTATATTTGAGGATTAATGGCAATTCCTAGGCCTATGAAATTCTGTCCAATGGATTAGTCAGTTGTTACAGTACGGGCACCCTTAATATAAAAAAAATGTTAATTAGTGTGCAATGAAGAAGGAAGAAAGACTTATAATCAAGTTGGTAAATCGGGTATGGAAGGTCCATTAGGTATAGAATTGAATGCCATCAATTTCTCACAGCTATGAGGAGAATAATAGTGGCCTTATATAATTTAGGGAGAGAGAATTAAATAATTTGATTTGGGTTGTTTGCAGTATCTAATGAAGATGCATATCTGACCGCAAGCCTTATTTCACATGCTTATAAGAAAAGTTGTGTTTATAAGTTGTTAAATCTCATGATCACGAATGACCTAAAATAAGTATTATGCTATCCATAATTCACAAGGGGTCTTAAGAACTGACTAGACTGTAAAAATGGTTAAGTATGTAGATAGTAGTCAATCTTGCACCTCCATGATAAGGGGAATGGTAAGTTAGCCTCACCATCATGGACCTAGGCATGTATTGGATTTCCACTCCTTTATTTCGACACTTTGTGGAGTTTCAGGAATCCAGGAATAGTCAATTACCTAACATTTCTCTTTCATCATAAAGTCTTTTAAATTGCCTAGAAGTACACTGTGCCTGTGATCAATGCTAAGAGTCTTGATTCTATTATCTAATTGATCGTTAATAAAACTCACGTATGTTTAAAATTAATTTAATTTAATGCTTCTAATTAATGGGAGGTCAAATATATGTGATTGAAAAATCCTGTAGTCATGTATAAATTTTGTTGATCAATTAGATGAGATAAAACGCACCAGAACGTACCCGTACATCTATTGGTTCACATACATTAGATTGGACTATATATAATTGAGCAGATGCTCTTATAGTTTTACTGAATGATTTTATGTTTTTCTTTCTTTGAAAATAATAATCACAAGTTAGCACGTTAACACTTTGTGACTGTACTTAAAAGGCCTTCCCTAACAAGTTTGTTCATTCGATTTAGGCCCGTTTTGCTCAATCCAGTGCTTTATTTAATAAAAAAAAGTGCAAATGTCATCAAAAACTTGAAACAATTTAAGAAAAGAAATGGATATTAACCACTGGGGTGGTAGCTTGGTGGTCGATTGCGCTTTCCTATCCTGGGTATCCCCGGGAGGTCATGGGATCGATCCCTGGGAAGCGCGGTCGCCATTAAGTGACAACCCTCCAGTGGCCACCCACACACGCGAGAGCGTGGACTTACCTGGCACGTGGGATTGTGGGGTTTTCACGGACCCGGAGTGATCATGACACCTCGTCATAAAAAAAATGGATATTATTACTCTCGTAATAATCTATGCCCATCACTGTAAAATCATCTAAATAAAACATTACCATAAAAAGTATTGCCCGAGGTATATGCTCATAAAAAGGGCTCTTGGAGACAAATTCAAAATCAAGAACTAGCATGACCAAAACTGAAAATAATTTTTTCTGAATCTCTTGAGTGTTAGCAAGTTATGGAGGTATAATATGCGATCACTTTGCAAATTGAGCTTGTAAGTGACAATTCCACGTACTTGCACGATCGAACTATCTCTCACGTCACCCTTCTTTCGAGAAATAATGAAAGCAATACTACTTTTTCAAAAAGTATCAAAAAAATCATAAGAAATGGTAAACTCTAATTGTACAAACATACAAATGACGGATTCTGATTGGATGGTACACTACGTCATAATTGATTGTTCCATTAAAAACTCTCCCCTAAAATGGATTTAACAACTAGTAAGGGCTCATCCTCTAGCTCTAAACAGCAAGAAACATCATAAGAAGTTTTGAAATTTTTGTTGCGGGTCGTATTTTATAATATAAGCTATCATTTTTATCTCTAATATTTTACACAACCATCATTTTTTCTTAAAAATTCAATAAATCTTAACTAATACTTATTCCAGTAAGGTGAATACCAAAAAATAAACTCTCAAGGAGAGATTGCTTTCCACCAAAGATTCTGATCACCTATCAAAATTTTTACAGATCATCAAGTTGATTGGGAGGAGGGTGGATTTTCTTTTTTTCTTGTCTACTTTCGTCCAGAATGTTTGGAAAAAAGTTTCGGCAAAAAATTGCATGCAATTTCCAACAATAAAAAAATATTGTTGCGAGTCATTTTCGTTCTCATATGGTGGCAAAATGCCATTTCTTTCTAATTTGTTCGTCCAAATTTCTAACCATGCATTTTGTCAATAATTGGACGGGCAAATATTTAATAAAGAATAATTAAAACTGTACGAATATTTAAAAAAAAAATAGATATCGGAAATGAGGGGGGAGAAAAGTCAACTTTTTGGCGGCAGTACTGTTTTTAAAACATTTTGAAATTAACCAAGAGGGGTTGGGCCGAGTGGTAAGCAGCTCGGTGCCGCTTAAGGAGGTCTCAAGTTCGAGACCTCACGTACGCAGCCACCACCCTTGGGAGCCTCACCCGCCATTGCCAGGCGTGCGACCCGGGGCGACCAACGGATTAGTCAAGTATGATTGGCTGAAAGATGTCATCTCAC